>OW240912.1:152768904-152798266 GCA_933207985.1 Pelobates cultripes
GGAATAAAGGTCAAAGTTGGCATAAAATGGGGCAAGGTTGCAAACAATAGTGTAAAAAAGCAAATTCTGGCATAACAGGGTACACAATGGCACAGAAGGGGGTATAACAGCTAAAATCTGTCTATAAAGGGTATACAATGACACAGACTGGAGTAAAAGGGCAGCACCTGGTATAAAAGTGGACAATATCACACAGAAAGAGAAAATACTTTCACACAGAGGGGAGTAAAAAAGCAGAATATGAAATATGATCTGTCACAATTGGTACACAGGTAGGACTGTCAGATAAGGGAGCAGAAGAGCAGAAATTGGCATTAACAGGGACAACATGGCATAGAAGGGAGTAAAACAGCAGAACACTGTCATAAAAGGGAACATAGAATGGAGCAGTAAAAAAAGTAAGTGTAGAAGCTGATACAGAAGAGGAAAAAGGGAATGCTGATATAATTTAGTTTTTTTTAAATGTTACATAGTTAGGCTGAAAAGAGATGTGTTCAGCCTTTCTCACATGTTTTTTGCTGTTGATACAAAAAAAGAAAAAAAAAAGTTTGAAGCATTTCTAATTTTGCAACAAACTAGGAAAAATTCCTTCTTGACAACAGAATGGCGGTCAGGTTTATCCTTGGATCAAGAAGCTATTACCCCACAGTTTAAAAATTATATCCCTGAATATTATGTTTATATTATATTTTGCAAGAATGCATCCTGTTGTTGTTTAAACATCTGTACAAACTCTGAAGAAAACACTTCATCAGGCAGATAATTCAACATCCTTATTATTCTTACTGTAAAAAAGCCTTTCCTTTGCCTTAGACTAAATCTCATTTCTTCCAGTCTAAATGTGTGACCTTGTGTCCTATGTATAGTCCTGTTTGTGAATAGATTTCCAGACAATGGTTTGTATTGGCCCTTGATATATGTTTATAATACTAAAATATCCCATTTGAGGTGCCATTTTTCTAAACTAAAGAGGTTTAAATTTGTTAACCTTTCTTCATAATTAAAAACTTATTTCCTGAAGGGGCGTGACCTACTTGGTGGCAGCAAAGAAGTGTCTCTTTATCGAGCTCTGCACCAGAAATGCTAATTATAGGCACCCCCACCAAATGACAATGAGGTGCAAGCATGAAAATCTCGATACCAAGAGAGCCCTAAAATGCCTGACATAGGATTTTCTTTTGAGAGGTCTACTCCACCAACACCGCCTAAGATGGCGCCTGAACCTCATGAGCAGGTAGAAGCCTCAGGGGAGTCTTACAAAGAGGAAGAAGAACTCACCTTTTCAGGACTGGGAGCGGACTCCCAGCAGGCTGAACCGGAGGACTCCTCTCCTTCCACAAAAGGAGATATCAAAAGGCTTCTGACAGACCTGAAGGGAGTGTGGAAAGCTGACCTGAGGGAGACTCCGGAGTAGCTGGGCTTCCTCTGCCAGAACATTTAGGTAGAGTCCAGGGAGAGCATCCGGGACATCCTGCTGCAAGCTACCAAGGGTTAGGTGGAGAACCTGGCTCAGCAAGTACAGAGGCTCAAGTTACAATCCACTGTGATCGTATTGGTAAGTAGTACCAATATATTTAATTTTACTATTCCACTATGATCCTTAGGGTAGTGGTGTATTATGTGGAATATTGCATATCAAGTTTGGATTTATTCAGGAAAGAATCCTTCACATATATTAACCAAGCTCTTAAAAATTGTCTATTTCATATAGAGGACCTCCTTTGTGCCTTTCTCTTAACTTATACCATCTTGGTCAGCGTTTCCTTTATTAGTTTCTGTAACGGATCACCCGTACTCCGACCGAGTACCTTCCGTTGATGGATGCTTCCTAGCTTGACCACAAGCACCGCACCGGACACCACAACCACCACAGACTCCACAACCGCCGTAGCTTAGCTGGAGTCTCACAGTCTTCTTTCTGCCCTGGGTCAGCTTCTGTCCTCCAGGACCATGCATATCAGGAACAAGTTCTTAAAAGAGCTAAGTGATTCAAGCTCAAGGGAGTATTCAGAGCATAGCAGTCCCCTCCAATCACGTGACAAGACTATGTGTTGAGAGTCAAAAAGATCTCTTTGAATCAGCACCAAAGGGCTTTCTTTTATGCAGGTTTTACACACACAGTCCCACCCACTGGGTTTTGTAACACAGCCAATCAAATACACTATAATACAGTTAAACACTCCCAGTCAGGAAAAACAAACCCTCCCCTCTGCCTGTGATATAATTACTGTACACAATGGGTTGATGTAATTATCGCAGGCAGGAAAATACAGTTTTTACACAATTCTTATAACTTCTAAAATATATATCCAATCTACATACAATACATATTATTACATATTATTAATCAGCACACTTCAAATATAAACATATCCAAAATTCAGACAATTCCCTTCAGTGGTTAAAAAGTTAGTTGGAAGTCCTTTTTGACCGAGGAGGGACAAATCAGCCAGTTCCAACTTGCCTGGCAGGGTCCCTGGGACAACGCCCTGCTGGAGAACAATTGGGGGGATGGGGGTGGCACACCTTCCCATGGATTCAAAGGGGCAGCAAAAGTGTCCCAAAATCCAATAAGCCCAAACAATGTTTTTAAATGGCAATACTTCCCAGGGGCCATAGTCATGAGGCAGGAGGCTGGCAATCAGGCTTCTCCATAAGCCAGGGGAAAGGGGCAATTTGTCACATAAAGAACCAGTTACAAAAGGCAGTTTGTAACAGTTTCCTGTTCGTCAAAATCAATATTTCTGCTTGTAAATTTAGATTAGTTTTTAAGGGAATGCTTTTATTTCAATGTTTTTGTTTTATTTCCCTTGCATTCGCTAGCAGTAGCGTAAAAACTGTTGTGGACAGTCAGTTTGCTCCTGTTAGCCTTTTTATTCTGGCTATTTGTTTTTTTCTGATCTCTTTGATTCCTCCACTATTTATGTCTATGATTATTGGGAATTCTGTGGTATTGGGGGGCCTGGACCTGAACGTGAGCGGTCGCATGCTCTGCGGATTTCAGGCCCTCACACAACTTTTATGACCCAAATCTAAAGAAAAACCTAGCACCAAAGACTATCCAGACCATGTCTCATAACAAAAACAAAAGAGCGTCCGATAAACAGGACAAATTACACTTTTTCAGCGCCAAACAGGGGAAAAAAGAGGAGCAGCGATACAGGAGGAATCCCAAGATGGCGCCGAGACAACGGCAAACAAGGAACAAACACAGAGGCTACAGGACTAATACTCACCACGGAGGGGCTACAGGCTATGTTCGATGACATGGCGGCAAAATTACAAGGTACGTTGCAGCAATCATTTACAGACCTCCGCACCGATATCCACAAATTAAGCTCCCGCACCTCGGACCTAGAAAACCACATGGAGGCGCAAATGGAGGCACACAACCGCCTAACTACTAAGTTGGAAGAAGCATGGGACAGATTGACTACGAGGCCAAAATTGCAGACATGGAGGACCAAAAACATAAGCCCCCAGGATCTGCCCGCCTATGCAATGGGGCTCTTCAGTCTTCTTGTACCTGACTTACCACAAGACGTCTTGCTGATGGATCATATCCACAGAGTGGCAAAACCCCAATATCTACCCGCAGACACACCAAGGGACATTGTCCTGAAAATGCATTACTATCACAACAAGAGGACATAGTCTTAAATTAAAGGGACAAAGGTTTAAAAATATCAGGAAGTATTACTTTACTGAGAGGGTATTGGATGCATGGAATAGCCTTCCAGCTGAAGTGGTAGAGGTTAACACAGTAAAGGAGTTTAAGCATGCGTGGGATAGGCATAAGGCTATCCTAACTATAAGATAAGACTAGGGAGTAATGAAAGTATTTAGAAAATTGGGCACACTAGATGGGCCGAATGGTTCTTATCTGCCGTCACATTCTATGTTTCTATATCATGCAAAGGAGGCGGTTCTCAAAGCAAGCCGTACATGCAAAGACCTACCTACAGAGTTCCAGAAAATCGGAATCTTTGCAGACATCTCTGCCATGACACTCAGGAAGAGAAAGACCTTCAGCACCATTACAGAACTCCTGCGAAACAACAGCATTGCATATAGGTGGGGATACCCAACTAAGCTACTGATACAGCGAAACGGCACCCTCACAGCGATCACATCACATCCCCGGAGGACGGCCTGCAGAGGTTAAAGGACTGGAGTCTCAATCCACCTACTGCGCAACCGGAGACAGCTTCTAATGGACGCCAACCCTCTGCATGGAAGAAGGCACGCAAATAGCCAATGGGCCGCAGAGCACAAAGTAACCATGGACTTTTTCTGAGCCCGCAAGTATATCTTGTTGTCGCTTTATATACAGACATAACGTATAGCCATCCTAACACATATTGTTAATGTAAATGTAGCTATTAGATTAGCCATACCGGGCCAGGGGATGTACATACAAAGTGTAGTTGGGCAATGCTATAATGCAACAAATGGGAACCACTAATCAAGGGCCATGACTAGACCCGAGCTAGCACTTCCCAATAACATTACTATTATTTCTACTTACAAACCTACTTCCCATATTACCAATAGACATGTGCTAAAAAAGAGAAACATACCAAGCACGATGTCCTAGAGAACCCTGCGGTCACATATGAAAAGCATGGCTAACCAAAACACTCTTTTATAAATAAGGTACCAGCACAACATAAACAAATGGGTCAACATATAAGTTAACAAATTCAGTGAGGGCCACACTCAACCAGGATCGAAGCATTTTGCTCCGACCCCCATGCTTCCCCCTATGGGAACCTTGCCATATCTCTGGCACTTTTGTTCATAATTCTATATGAGTTTGAATGTTGCATTGCACATAGTTCAGTAACCTGTCTTTTCACTGTTACGAAATCTTATCTAAAACCTTTCCCCCTATATCAGGGCTTAGTGGGTGGCCCAGCCACAATGTCCACCATCTACGGTGACCTACTAAACGTGCTCCTAATACCGAAGCCAGACTTCGGGAAGACATGCATAACAAATAAACTGAGGGTCTTGGCAAGAGGGATCTGCCTGGCTCGAAAAAAGCTGGGAACGGCAGTACCTCATAGTAGAACAATATCAACTGGGTACATACAGACACTTTCCATACACGACACCATAAGGTTCTATAGCCATAATAAGGGGACTCAACCTCCCAGTACAAAGACAACTCCTGGGGAGAGACATATGCAAAAATGATGCTGACATTCTGTGCTTGCAGGAAACACACTTTAGAGGAACGAATCATTCCAACATTATGACCAACTCTGAAAAGTCTGTTTTTCTAAAGTCTAAAACTTTTGTTTTTGTGTGGTGTGACTCAGTCACTGTTCTGATATTAAACCACACTGACTGATAATCACTGGATCCTAAACTTTCACCTACAGTAATATCTAATACCAAATCTCCATTTGTTAACACTAAATCTAGTATGGCCTCTTTACGAGTTGGCTCTTCAACAACATGTTTTAGAGACAATCCCAGTAGTGAGTTTAGAATATGTTTGCTCCTGGCACAAGTAGCTAATTTTGTTTTCCAATTTACATCAGGAAGATTAAAGTCACCCATGATGATAACTTCATTGTCATTTTAGCTATTTCCTCAACTAGTAGATTTTCTAACTCTTCAATTTGTCCTGGGGGCCTATAAATCACACCTACACGAGTTACTGTGTGATTACCAAATTCTAACATAACACAAACTGACTCTGTTTGCCTCACTAACTTTTATTAGGCTAGATTTTATGCTATCCTTCACATACAGGGCCACCCCTTTCTATTGCTATGTCCCAGTCATTTTTCTCATTATACCATGTCTCAGTAACAGCGACTAAATCAACACTATCAGTTGCCATTTTTGCCACAAGTTCATGGATCTTTTTCCCTAAACTGCGAGCATTTGTAGACATGACTCTAAGCTTATCATTTTTTAACACACTTGCTACAGGCACCTTCTGTCTTTGTTTTGGGGGACAATTGGATTGATGCTTTATCACCCTTTTGCCCCCCCCCCTCCTAGTTTAAATACATCCTAGCAAAACCTCTGAACTGCTCACTGAGAACATTTGTTCCCTTTTGAGAATGCAAACCATCTTTTTTTGTACAGTTTATTTCCATTCCAAACAGAGCTACCATGAGAAATAAAGCCATATCCTTGCTCCCGACACCATTCACCAAGCCACAAATTAAAGTCCCTAATACGCATCCACCTGTCGTTCTGAGTGTTATGCACAGGCAGAACTTCAGAGAATGACAGTGTGGAAACAACCTGCCGTATATCATTGGCAAAAACACCTCTGAAACCTCATTGCAAGCCAAGTCATTTGTCCCTAGATGGACAAGTACATCCAATTCCCCTTCCTGCTTTGCTTGCTTAACAATATTACAGATACGTCTCATGTCTCTGTGAGCAGTAGCTCTGGGAAGACACCTCACAAGACCACCATTGTCCATCTCCACACCTCTTATGATCGAATCCCCCAACAACAACTGCTTTCTATTAGGCCTCACCATAGTCTCCAAGCCGGTCTCCACAACATCACTAGCCTCAGTCCCTCTCTCCACAAAACCACTAGCCTCCGTGCCTCTCTCCACAACACCACTAGCCTCATAGCCTCTCTCCACAACACCACTAGCCTCAGTGCCTCTCTCCACAACACCACTAGCCTCAGTGCCTCTCTCCACAACACCATTACACTCTGAAAGTGCAGAAAATGAATTATGTAGAGCAACAGACTGTGTAAAATGCCTTTTATCCACAACTCTAAGTCTACCAGATCCTACAGTAATCCATCTGTAGGGCATACATTAGCGGCCCACTGGTAACATCATTAGCCACGACAATGTACAGTATATACCTCAGTCATCAGTAGGCTGCACACATATACACCACCTATACGACGGGACCTACCTGAAACAATTCCCGGACATACAAACACAGTACAACATACCAAACAGAGCACTTTTCTCGTACTTACAGCTCAAATCCCTATTGCAACAGACCACAGCCCATCTCAGGGCACCCACGCTTTCAAGATTTGACACATGGTGCCTCAGAGGCAGGCCACACACAAAAAACCTCTCAATGGTATATGAAACGTTAATAGAAGGAACACAATCCTCCACAGACCATTTCATACAAGCATGGCACAATGACAGTGGTCCAGAGCCTACACAATCCACAAAGGTAAAACCACTTGCATTACACACTTTGAGCAAATAAGAAAATTACAGTACAGATGGTACTTAGTTCCAACACGGCTTGCACATATATCCCCTGGCACTTCTACCCAATGCTGGCGATGCGAGTTTAGATAGAGGTTCATTATTACACATATGGTGGACGTGCACCCTTATCCAGCCTTATTGGACCATGGTGAGCGAAATCCTTGCCCGCTTACTACCCATGCAACTGGAATTAACTCCAGCAGTGTGCCTCCTGTACATATGGCCAGAAGGCATGTCCAAAGTCCACACCAAACTATTATTCCACACGATAATATCTGCGTGCAACCTCATAGCTAGAACCTGGAAAACACAAGTAGCCCCCACAAAAACCATGTTAGTAAACCAAATCCAAACTAATTGGGAATACGAACTCATGGCAACTCAACAGCTTGGGATACGACGGGCAACAATAGAGACGGGACAAATATGGGAAACATACTGGAATACGATGAAACCTCAGATAGCCGGTGTCGAGTAAGAACATATTGTATGTAGAGACACCACAAGCGGCTACCAAGGGTGAATAGAGGCACGGGGGAGAAAAAGTAAAAGTCCAGGTGTACCCCATAATATTGAATGCCCACCTAGCGGGCGAGACAACCACCCAAATCATCAACCCACACCAAGTAGATGAAATTCAAATATACGTGATAACACCCACTTGTGTACATAAGTTAGACCCCCCTCCACCCATCTATACCCCACCGCAGGGCATAGAGGTAACCAAAAAAGGTATAACTACATGGGATGTATAACACGTTTACTCTTGAGACACCTCATGGAAGAGGTAACCAGCTCATACCATCCAACCTTCCACCATGGCACCAACATCGAATCCACGAAACACACAGCAAGGGTGGGATGCGGAGAATGAGAAATTTGAAGCTATGCAGCATTAATATCTCTCTTTCTCTCCTCTCTCTCTCTCTCTCTCTCTCTTCTTTCTGTATCCAAACACATACTTGAAAAACTGAATAAAAATTGTCAAAAAAAAAAAAAAAAAAAGGAATTCTGTGGTATTTGTTTGCTCTTCATTCTTATTGGAGTGTTCGTTAAGGTAAGTGAGTGTATAGTTTTATTTATTTATTTTTTATTTTTTTGGGGGTTTTGGGGAATTCAAATTTATTTCTTTCCTTTCTTTTATTTTACTTTTTTTTTACGCCCTTATGTCACAGTTTTAAATCTTCAAGGATTTTCCCTCTAGGTAAGCTTTTTAGCCTTTTGACCAGGGAAAAGAGAGCAATTGTGTGAATTTTTTGACAAAGCTTTATTTTTCACTCGGCAGGGACGGTAACATGTCAGTTTACATTCTGGCTTGCGCAGAAGCCTTAATCACATTTCACATATTTTAACATTCAACATTTCTAAACAGTCATAGAGATAACCAGGTTTTGCTTTTGGCAAGATTAGGCTCCTTACTGTCGGGGATTTTGTGGGGGTTCCTGGTTTTTTTTGTTTGTTTTTTTTTCACTTTCTTCCCCCTATTTTGTAACTTTTTTATTTTGAAAGTTTTTTTTTTTTTGGGGGGGTAGGGTACAGAAGGAAAAACTGGGGGTGATCTTTTGTATTTTATTTGTTACAACGTAAACATATGCTAGTTATATTATTCTATTCAGCCATGTATTTGGTTACATTTTTATTCTTGGTTTCTTTGTTTGTTTCTTTTTTATGCTTATTTCCGTTGTTTCATCGTTTGGTCAGCATGGTTGTTCTATGGTCTATTGGTTATGGTAGGGTACAGAAAGAAGGGAAGGGTGTAGGGTGCCCTGTTGTAGTGTTTATTTCTAGGTTGTGCAGGTTGTGAGTCGTCTTTATCGGTTTTGTGTCGAGCTTGTTGTGTGCTTTGTAGTCGTGGCTGAGTGTGGGCGGGGTGGTCGAGTTATCGGGTTGTGACACTTCTCTTCAAGGTTATCGGGTAGGGAGAGGGTTGGGGGGGAGTGTACTCCGTTTGTTGGTCATCTTGTCTCCCTTGGGTCGGTACTGTGTGTTTTGGTCCTTACTTTACTTGCGTGTTTGTTAATGGTGTTTTTGTTCGTTGGTGGGTGTCTACTCCCTGGGTGTTCCTTATGTTCCTTTCTTATGAGTTTGTTTTTCCTCTCTCCATTGTTGTTGTGTTCGACTAGTAAGTTAGTCAGATTTGGTGTACTTGGGTATTGGGTGCTCTTTATGAGTGTCAGGTTTCTATTACGTGGTACGGATGTTGTTGGTTTGGTTGGTTGTGTTGTTCCTTAGGGAGTGTGTCGCATGATATTGGTTTTGGGTGTGTTCTGGTTCTGAGGGGTGTGATGTTTGATGTGTGGGTTGGTGGAGGGAGGCCAGATTGGAGTTGTGGGAGGGGTTGGGGGCTCTGAGTCGGTGTGTTGTTCGTGGGTGTTGTGGCTCTGTTTCATCTTGGTGTGTGATTGGTCCCTTGACTTTAAGGGTAGTGTTGGAAATTCGTAAAACCATGGGGTCCCAAATTTTATAAAAATGTTTGGTCATGTCGTGGACCTTTGCGGACATTTCGTCCATTTTAATGGCATCTTTTATTTTCCTTTTTGATTGTGTCTATTGCGGGTGTGTCTGGACTGCCCCATTTTTCAGCTATTGCTCTTCTTGTAGCCAGAGCGATCTTGGCTATTAGTTTGTTTTGGGCCCTTGGTGTGTTCGCTAAGGGTTTGGACAAGAGCCATATCCATGGGTTTAGTGGTACATCTGTGTGCAGGATCTGGGAGACCATGTCTGCTATTTGGCGCCATAGCTATGCTGTGTGAGTGCACTCCCACCACATGTGGAGGTACGTGCCTTTGTTTCCACAGCCCTTCCAGCATAAGTCGTTGTCTGACCTTCCCATCTGTTTGAGTTTTAGGGGGGGTGATATACCACAGCATGAGCGTCTTGTAGGCTTGTTCGAAATATTTTTGAAAGACTTTGTCTGTTTTCAGGGTCCTCTGTAGTGACTCCTTCAGGTGTTATTTTATGTATCTGTTTGTTTTCGGTTCTTTGTTTAAGTTTGCGCGCAAGTAATGTGTCAGCTTTGTTTGCTTTGTCATAGTAGAGTTGTTTTGACCATAGCAGTGCTTTGGTTGAGTCTTTCGCCATGTATTCTTTGATCTCGGTTTGGCATTTTATTGATTTGTTCAGTTACTTCTTGAGTAGGGTCTATTTTATGTTTGGCCTCCATGTATGAGCATCTGTAGTGTTTGTTCCAATTGGTCAACTTGTTTCTTTTTGTGTATGGTTGCTTGGCTTATTAATGCTCCCCTGATTACCGCCTTATGGCGGCCCACAGGGTCCCTTCTGTGATTGCCGCGTCTTTGTTGAGTTGGAAGTTTTCTACAATAGCTTTGTCGATTGATTGTCTGATTTATGGGTTGTGCAAAAGGAATGGGTTTAGTCTCCATGACTAGGGTCTAGTTGTGCATGGCAGGTTGAGTGTCTGTGTAATTTCGGCGTGGTCAGATCACGTGATGGGGTCGATGGATGTGTGTTTAGCCATTGGTGCTACTGCTGGGGATATGAGAGAGAGAGATCTATGCAGGAGTGTGATTGGTGTGGGTGTGAGAAGAAAGTGTAGTCCTGGGATGTGGGGTGCTGGGCTCTCCAGGCGTCTATTAGGTGTGTGCGTGATGAAAGCGGAGAGTAGTTTATCTACTTTGGCTGTTGGTGTGGCGTACTTGTGTTGTTGTCCGGCGTCTATCTGCCGTGGGTGATGGGGTAGCATTGAAGTCCCCACCGATTATAGAATGTATAGTATCGTCTGCCAAAATGTGCTGGAGGGTGTGTTTGGTGCGTAAAGGGTGGTGAAGGCGTAGGAGTGTGTGCCCGTGACTGTGAGGTATCAACCTTGTGGGTCGGCTATAGTGCCTTGAATAGAGAGGGGGGCAGGATTTCCATATTACAGTGGCTACTCTGTTGTGCTGGTCTTGGGGGGAACTGGCGACATGGTTCTGACGTGGACGTGATTCTGTAGTGTCGGCTCCGGAGAGGGAATTGTTTAGCTTGGGTGAAATGTGTTTCATGCAGGAGGAGTATGTCCGCCCGGGATCTGTTTGCCCATTGCATCAATAGGTGCCTCTTGGTGGGGTTATTTGGGCCTTTGCAGTTAATTAGTTGGGCCTTTGCAGTTAATTAGTTAATCAGAGTGGCTGGCATGCTTGCTGGCGCGATGGCGCTCCCAGTTTTTGTTTTGTTCTTCTGTATTAGGTGTTTTGTGTGTGGAGTACGGGGGGGGGTTGGTGATGGGGTAAGGAGGTGGAAGTGTATCAGGGGTGGTGTTGTGAGGGGGTCTGTGGAAGGTGTAGGGAGGTTGTCTTGGTTGGTCTGGGATGTGGGGGTATTGGGTATTACCGGTTAGTTGCCAGGCGTCAATTGGGCGGTATAGTTCGCGTGCGATCTGGTTGCGTTTGTGTGGGGGTTGTTGCTAGTAATTTCTTAGTGTTTTTGTTTGTTTCGTGTGTGTACAGTGATGTCCGTTTGTTTGGAGTTGTGGGGAAGAGAGTGGTTTGACTGTGCATCTCGCTCTCTCCATCCCCGGGTAATTGATATTGTCTCCGTAGGTGCATCTCAAGTGCGAGGGTTTGGAGCGGTTGTGACCAGTTATGTTGCGGAGTTGCTTCTAAGTATATGTGTGGGTGATGATGTTATGGGGCTTTGGATTTGGTTAATGTGTGATTGGTTTGCCTATGATTGGGCTGTCTTTGTTCTGGTGTGCGCTGTTGTAGGAGGTATTCGTGGTGGCGTCCTTTGGTTGTCCTTGCTGTGTGTTTACTGTTGCGTTTTTGGTTGTGTTGATCTGGGGTGGTGTGTGTGTGTGTGTGTGTGTTGTGCATCTGTGGTTGTGAGTGGTAGGTGTTGTTTGCTGACCTGTTTGCATCTGGTGGTCCAGTGTTGGTCCTGCTGTTCTGTTGTCGGTCTGCTGGAGGTCGTGTCCGGCTTTTGTTCTTAGGGGTGTTAGGTCTCCCTGTGTTCTTGTGTATAGTTGTGTGGGTTTAAGAATAAAGATCATATCAGTCTTAGATAATTCAGACATATTTGTATACCCGTGAGAGCAGAGTCTCTAGGGAGAAGACAACATAGTGTGGAAGAAATTTTTTTTATTTTTTTTTATTTTATATAAGTCACAGCTTAATAGGTGCTCACTGTGCGAAGCTGCTAATTCAAGTGATTTTCCATGGGAATTTAAGCTTAATGTTACATTAATAAAGCCAGTTTGAGTCATTGTCGGCATCAACTCCATACGTTTCACATCTTTCCCTGTACATTTTTATGCCAAGTACTCGGATATTTCTCGGTGCAGTGAGGTTTGATCTTGAGAATATGCTTATGGGTGTGAAGGTACTGCCGGTATGTACATAGCAATTGGCTGGGCATCATGGGGATTGTTAATTATTTTTACAATTTGCTCGCCCTTTGTGATCAGTGTACATCCATAGGGTATGGGATTCTTAACGCAGCTCTTTGTTGACGGTCTCAGGGTGGCCTCGTTCGTGTAATAATTCACCGAACGGAACTCACGAGACTCCCGAACGATGACCACCTGCATCCTGGCGTGTGGTCCCAATTAGAACGTTGAAGCTGTGGTAAACCGCAAGTTAAGTACCCCCTTTCATGGCGGTCTCTGTTCGGTTCATGAAGGGCTAAGACAACCATCCTGTGAGCGGTATTTGCATAATTGTTCAGCCGCTACTCGTTCCAGGGGTTTTAGGTCCATGTCCCGCTCTCCATTTATCAACCTGAAAACATGGCCGCCATCTCGTGTTCTGGACAAAAGACACGAATGGACTTTATATTGAGGAGAATAGCCATATCGTTCGTGAGTTCTCAGCGCTATTAGTCTATCTGCTGCGCTCAGAACTGGGCTACATAATGAACGGTGGAATGGGAGATATGTCTATTAAAGTTATGTAATTTTATACGGTTTTATATGTTGTAATAAAACGTGGGATTTTGGGCGCTTGGAGATAATTACATTGTCCCAACCGTTGGACTCATTATCTCCAAACTGGGCGGTAACAATTTCAAAGGATACATTGTGTTACTATTGGTCAACTGCTTATATTGTCCCTGTATCTCATCAGGTCCAGAGGGGGCTGTCCCTGGACCTGGGGTTTTGCATAAATAGTGATGCCTGCGTGCCATTAAACTCGTTTTACCGTCAACTCGCAGCCTCGACTCGTGAATCCTAGCTCTGCTATAACTAGTGGGATGTTTTACACTTACAGGTTCTTGCCGATTGAAGCAGCGTTCGACTCTCCAAGTTTGGGAACCAGGACATCCAAGCGGTCCAACCTCCTGCAAGATCAGAGGCAACCGTAACAACAACATTTCTAACGTATTTCAAACATAAATAAAACAGCATGGTAGCGTAACATCATATATACTACCGGTCTTTTAGTGTCAGTGCTCCCGGGGCATGGGGGGGAAACTGAAACTCTGGTTTCTTTTGGAGAAAGTTCCATGTGCCGCCTGTGCTGCAGTTCAAGAACTCAGTGCGCACTTCCTTTTAGTCCGGCTGGGTACAGGAAACAAAAGCTCCCTGTACCCGTGGACCATACAGAGCTCGGTCACGCTACACCAGAGGTAGGGGAGGGGGGGAAAATAAATTGACTGGGAGAAAAAATTGACAGGGGGAGAGAAATAAATTGACAGGGGGGGAAAGAGAAGGGGACAAGGAGGGAGGGAGAAGAGGGGGAGGGGGGGAGGGAGAAGAGGGGGACAAGGGAGGGAGAGGGGGGAGAAGAGAGTGACAAGAGAGGGGGGACCCAGATCTTGAGCTGTGTAAAGGGCCCCCAAAAAATGGAGCTGCTTCCTGTTATCCCAGAACATTGATTTTTGAGACCACAGTTACAAACCGCCTCCAGAGAGCCTGTTCTACACCAGACCAGTGGAGCCAGACTGCAGCTAGAGCCCATCATCATCCTCATCTGGTTGTAAGTAGGCAATCTATTATATTATTCGTGGCACTAATCTCTAATTTACCTCACATTAACCCCTTAAGGACACGTGACATGTCATGATTCCCTTTTATTCCATACGTTTGGTCCTTAAGGGGTTAAAGAAACACTATAGTCCCCAGAACCACTGCAGCTTAATGTAGTGGTTCTGGTGTCTATAGCCTGTCCCTGCAGGCCTTTTAATGTAAACACGGCGGCACTGCAGCACTGACGTTAGTTAACAGAAAATTGCATTAGGCTTGTCAGTAAAAGCAAAAAAATCAAGAAACCACTGTGGTACTCTGCAGACAGTGGCGTACATACCAGGGTCGCAGGGGTCGCGGCCGCCCCTGCGACCCGGTATGTACACAGTGGGCCAGCCTCTTCCCCTGCCGGTCGGGCAGGCGCGCGAGGGAGCACTTAGTGCTTCTTCTTCAGCTCCCTCGCACACCGCACTGATGCCGGAGCCGGAAGATGACGTCATCTTCCGGCGCCGGCATCCCTACGCAGCGCGCGAGGGAGCTGAAGAGGAAGCACTGAGTGCTCCCTCGCGCGCCGGCCGGCCGGCCAGGCAGCCCGCCCACCCAGTGACCTGCCACCCAGGAGCCCAGCAGCACCACTGGACCCCAGGGAATTAAATTTGAAAAAAAAAGTGTGTGTGTGTGTATGTGTGTGTTAGTGTGTGTGTGTTAGAGTGTGTGTTAGCGTGTCAGTGTTTGTGTTAGAGTGTGTGTGTGTGTGTGTTAGTGTGTGTGTGTGTTAGTGTGTGTTAGCGTGTCAGTGTTTGTGTTAGTGCGTGTGTTAGTGTGTGTGTCAGTGAATGTGTCTGTTATTGGGTGTGTGTCTGCTAGTGAGTGTGTTACAGTGTGTGTCTGTTACTGAGTGTGTTTGATGTCTGTTAGTGAGTGTGTGTTTGTCAGTGAAAGTGTATGTTTTGTAAGTGAGTGTGTATGTATGTATGTCTGTCGCTGAGTGTGTCTCTGTCAGTAAATGTGTATGTCTGTTAGCTAGTGTGTATGCGTCTGTTCGTGAGAGTGTGTGTGTGTGTCTTCAGCATTTACCTTTCTCCAGCGTCGGACTCCCCAGTGTCCTCCACTCAGCTCCGAAATGCACATGCGCGGCAAGAGGCGCGCGCGCGCGCGCGCGCGCATTTAAACCACCCATAGGAAAGCATTACTCAATGCTTTCCTATGGACGTTCAGTGTCTTCTCACTGTGATTTCTCACAGTGAGAATCGTGGAAGCTCCTCTAGCAGCTGTCAATGAGACAGCCACCAGAGGCTGGATTAACCCTCAGTGAAACATAACCGTTTCTCTGAAACTGCTATGTTTTCAGCTGCAGGGTTAAAACTAGAGGGACCTGGCACCCAGACCTCTTCATTGAGCTGATGTGATCTGGGTGTCTGTAGTGGTCCTTTAAGTGTGTGTGAATACCGCGGTCGCGGGGTCGCAGCCCTGCAACCCCTGCAACCCCTGCAACCAGGTGCCCGCCATGTGTTGCGACCCTGACCCGCGCCAAGTAAGCGTGGGGGGGGCCCACGGATCAATTTTTGCACCGGGGCCCCATGGGTCATGTGTACGCCACTGTCTGCAGATGTGGCCAAAATAGTTAAAAACAAAAAGTTAGCATTTAGGAATTATAAAAAAAAAACCAGAGTGAGGAAGACAAAATGATCTATAAGATTAGGCAGAAAGAGGCTAAGCAAGTTATAAGAGCTTCCAAATCACACACAGAAGAAAAAATAGCACAGTCAGTAAAAAAGGGGGACAAAACATTTTTTAGATACATAAATGAGAAAAGAAAAGTAAAACAAGGATTAGTTAGATTAAAAACAAAAGAAGGAAGGTATGTAGAAGAGGATAAAGGTCTAGGTGACTGCCTCAATGAATATTTTTGCTCTGTATTTACAGATGAAAATTAAGGAAAAGTACCTCAGTTGAGAAAAAGTTAGTCATTTATTACACGTGAGTTTACAGAGGAAGAGGTTCTATTTCAACTGTCAAAAGTAAAGACCAATAAGTCAATGGGACCTGATGGAATACACCCAAAGCTATTAAAAGAGCTTAGTGGTGTACTAGCAAAACCATTAACAGATTTATGTAACCAATCATTGTTAACAGGAGTAGTCCCAGAAGATTGGAAGTTAGCGAATGTTGTACCCATTCACAAGAAAAGTATTAGGGAGGAGTCGGGCAACTATAGACCAGTAAGCCTTACTTCAGTAGTGGGGAAAGTGATGGAAACCATGTTAAAGGACAGGATTGTTGAACATCTAAAAAAACACATGGATTTCAAGATCAGATACAACATGGGTTTACTTCAGGGAGATCATGCCAAACTAATCTTACTGATTTTTTTGATTGGGTAACTAAAATTATAGATCAGGGTGGTGCGGTAGACATTGCTTACCTAGATTTCAGTAAGGCTTTTGACACTGTTGCACATAGAAGGCTTATCAATAAACTGCAATCTTTAAGTTTGGATTCCAATATTGTTGAATGGGTAAGGCAGTGGCTGAGTGACAGGCAACAGAGGGTTGTAGTTAATGGAATATATTCAAAGCTTGGACTTGTCACCAGTGGGGTACCTCAGGGATCTGTACTTGGACCCATTCTCTTTAATATTTTTATTAGTGATATTGCAGAAGGTCTTGATGGTAAGGTATGTCTTTTTGCTGATGATACTAAGATATGTAACAGGGTTGATGTTCCAGGAGGGATAAGCCAAATGGCAAATGATTTAGGTAAACTAGAAAAATGGTCAGAATTGTGGCAACTGACATTTAATGTGGATAAGTGCAAGATAATGCATCTTGGATGTAAAAACCCAAGGGCAGAGTACAGAATATTTGATAGAGTACTAACCTCAACATATGAGGAAAGGGATTTAGGGGTGATTATTTCTGATGACTTAAAGGTAGGTAGACAATGTAATAGAGCAGCAGGAAATGCTAGCAGAATGCTTGGTTGTATAGGGAGAAGTATTAGCAGTAGAAAGAGGGAAGTGGTCATGCCATTGTACAGAACACTGGTGAGACCTCACTTGGAGTATTGTACACAGTACTGGAGACCGTATCTTCAGAAGGATATTGATACCTTAGAGAGGGTTCAGAGAAGAAGGGCTACTAAACTGGTTCATGGATTGCGGGATAAAACTTACCAGGAAAGGTTAAAGGATCTTAACATGTATAGCTTGGAGGAAAGACGAGACAGGGGGGATATGATAGAAACATTTAAATATATAAAGGGAATCAACACAGTAAAGGAGGACACTATATTTAAAAGAAGAAAAACTACCACAACAAGAGGACATAGTCTTAAATCAGAGGGACAAAGGTTTAAAAATAATATCAGGAAGTATTACTTTACTGAGAGGGTAGTGGATGCATGGAATAGCCTTCCAGCTGAAGTGGTAGAGGTTAACACCGTAAAGGAGTTTAAGCATGCGTGGGATAGGAGTAGCCTTATCTTATAGTTAGGATAAGGCTATCCTAACTATAAGATAAGGCTAGGGACTAATGAAAGTATTTAGAAAATTGGGCAGACTAGATGGGCCGAATGGTTCTTATCTGCATCGGCATTGTGATGTCACATGGGGGGGGAGCGGCAAAATTTACTTTTGCCTAGGGTGGCAAAAATCCTTGCATTGGCCCTGATCCTACATATGTTGCTCAGCTATGTCGTCTGAGTACAGCAATACTCCCGTATGTACCTTTGCCAAGTATATGTGGATGTTGAAGGGGCACATTTGAGACGCAGCCATTCAGTTTTTTTTCTAACTTTGAAGTTTTACGCTGTGTCCATGTTCCATTTTGGAGTAGTTTAGATGGTTGGTTATTGAAACTTCCCCACAAACACATACTATTTATTAAAGAATACACCCTGGGGTAATTCAACAGGCATATTTTGAACCTTAGTGTGGGATCATTTTTTTTCTCTAGTTTGTTCCAGATGTAGTGGTAATGAGCATTTTTAAATGTATATTTTTTTTATTTATTTTTTTACTTTTTTGCTTTTTAAACCTAAAACTATTTTTTTGCTTATTATTTTTTTCAACTTTCTTAAAACTTTTTTAAATTAATTAATTTTTTTTACAGATTTAACATTTTTTACAAGCCTTTTTTATTTTACCGTTTACACCTAACCAGCAGTAAGCAGCACTAACGGTAAATTTCCCATAACTCTCACCCACCTCAACTAGCAAAATATATCATTTTAAAATGAGGTTAAAAAAAAAAAAAGTTAACCCTAAGGGAGTAAAAATAAAATAAAAATCTGATCACAGTATACCGAGTCAAGTTTTTCAGCATATTTTTTGTGCTGAAAAACCCCCACTCGTCTTTTATACTCTAGTTAATATCTGTATTATGGCAACTTACATTGCCATAATACAGACCAGGACCGCCAGGCTCATTACAAGCCCTGCGGTCCTGTTGGGGGCTGGCAGCGAGCTGTAACTTACCTTTCCTGCAGCTCCTGTCAGCTCCCTTCTCTCTCCTCCGGTCCGGTCAGCTCCCCTGTAAATATCGCGAGAGCCATGGGGAACACTCCACGCGGCCGCGAGACTTACAGTGGAGGAGAAGGGAGCTGACCGGACCAGAGGAGAGAGAAGGGAGCTGACAGGAGCTGCAGGAAAGGTAAGTTACAGCTCACTGCCAGCCTCCCTCCTACACCAGGCACACCACTGGACCACCAGGGAATGAGAGCCCCCTCCCTGGCCAGCTAACAAGTAGGGAGGGGGGACAAAAAAATATATAAATAAAAAATAATAAAAATGCCCACCCCCCCACCAAGGCTCTGCATCACATACACACACTGCATTCATACACACACACATACATACACACACACTGCACTCATATACACACACACACACACAAACACACTGCATTCATTATATACACACACTGTAAATATTCAATTAATATAATTTTTGGGGGATCTAATTTTATTTAGAAATTTACCAGTATCTGCTGCATTTCCCACCCTAGTCTTATACTCGAGTCAATAAGATTTCTCAATTTTTGGGGGGTAAAATTAGGGGTCTCGACTTATATTCGGGTCGACTTATACTCGAGTATATACGGTAATGTTGTGATCTGTATTTTGATCAATGTAGGTAGTGATCAACTGGCTGGGAAGGGGTTAATTTTTATTAGGACTGGGTAAAAGAGGGCGGGATATTTTTAACTTTTTAAAAAAATGTATTAAAACATTTTTTTTTTTAAATTTTTTAAAGTTAACCCCTAGCTAGCCTAACACCAAATTCCCTAATTCCCCACTTACTTCCACCCACGACAGCTAGCTACATATACCATTTTAATATATTTAAATTATTTAATAAAATTTGACCCCTGAGGGTTACAAAAAAAATAAAAGTTGGAAGCGCAGGGAGGCAGATTGTGAGTCCCTGTAGCACATGTGCTCACTCTGACAGCCTGTCAGAGCGATCACTGCTGCAGGGTCAGCACGATCGGGTGCTCCGGGTCTGCCTCTAATACAGAGGCAGACCGGAGGAGCGTTAACCCCATGATTGTCGCGATCGCGGCAATCTGGGGTTAACTTTAGCGCATGACGGACCTGGTCCGTCATTCGTCTTTAACGGTTTCCCCACCAGGTCCATCACTCGGCGGGAAGGGGTTAAAGACCTGTTTAAAGCTGAATGCAGGAAGCCCCAGAACAAGGCTTCAATTCAAGGGAAAGTCTCTAGAATGTATACCTGTAGGGAGAAAGCTGCTTCAGCGTGGAATACAGCACCTAAAGTTGACGCAGCTATCATCAGACTAGGTAGAAATACAGTATTTCCTTTAGAGGAAGTTGTTTTCTTTAGAGATCCTATGGACAGAAAAATTAGAAAGGAGTGCGCAGATCTTCTCTGATATAATCCTTATCTGAGCTAAAATGGGCAGCTCAGTTTGTATCTTTTGCCTCCCTTTGGTCTAATAACCCTGCTAGAAATATGGCTTTATCGGTAGCTGCATGTAGAGCACTATGGTTAAAGTCCTGGAGTGCTGATTTATTTTCTAAGAACAGTCTCTGTGGCATTCCTTTTCAATGACATTCATTGCTTGGCAAACAGTAAGATGAAGCCATTAAATGTGCAGCTGAAGGTAAGAAAGTGTTTCTTCCTCAGGTTTGAAGGAGCAGAAAGAGCTCTCAAGGTTGGAAGGATAGAAGATCATTTCGAGAGATTTCAGAAGCTATAGACCAGGGAAAGAGTTTTTTAAAGCCTCAACTTGCAAAAGAAGTCTGTCATTTAGAGGAAATAGAAACAAGTCCTCAACAGGTTCAAGAGCATCAAACAGATCACTCTGAAGGTTTGGGTCCCCAGTTCCTAGAAGTAGGAGCTCATCCTCATCTCTTCGGGAAATCTGGGCTCAAGCAAGACTAGATCCTTGGACTATCTCCATTATCAAAGACGTATACAGGCTAGAGTTTCAGGAGTTTCCCCTTCACAATTCTTTCATAGCATCAAAGATTCCAATTATAGCTCTGAAAAGACAAGCTCTCATAAGAGATATTTCAAAACTTCTTCCGGAAAAGGTAATTTAAGGATTACCTCCAGCAGAAAGATTCCTAGGAATTTATTCCATTCTCTTTCTGGTCCTGAAGGCCTCAGGAGAATGACGTCCAATCCTAGATCTGCACAATCTAAATCTTTCCATAAAGGCTTGAAAGTTCAGGATGGAGTCTTTGTCATCAATAATCTCAGTGGTAAAGCCAGGAGATTGGATGATCTCAATAGTAGGACACCTATTTTCACATGCCTATAGCGGAACACCATTATACACATAGTGGAACACCATCAAAAATGTCTAAGGTTTGCAATTCTGGGAAACCATTTTTAATTCAGAGCGATTCCCTTTGGTCTAAGCACTGCACCCTGAACCTTCTTGAAAGCCCTCCTAGCTCTGAAAGCGCATTTGAGGTTGCAAGGTCTGAACATATATCACTATCTAGATGACATTCTGCTAGTTGAAGAAACAAGAGAAAGCATCATAAATTAGAGAGACAAGGCAATTTTTATTCTAGAGAAGTTCGGTTGGATCCTCAACTATCAAAAGAGACAGTTAGGGGCGTGGTCTACCGCCGGAGCTGAACAGACGCATGTGGGAGCAGCTCCCAGCGAGAAAACCGTAAAGAGCGACATATAAACAGATCACCGAGCGAGATGTACTGAACCGAGATGACTCTCATGATGTCCCGGCGCCAAAAATCAAAGGCTGGGAAGACCAACCGAGCCTCATTCTTCCTAATGAAAACCGCGGCCTCCAAACAGAGAGAGGAACAGACGCCTGCACGAGATGGCGGTGGCCAGAACAGGCAGGAACACTCCCCTTCCCCACAGGCATCCCCAGCGCAAACTGCCGATGAACAGCCGCTCACAATGGGAGCCATCCGTGAAGTGATGGCAGAGTTCTCAGACACTATATAACAAAATATGAAGAAGCAACTCCAAGCAATGACAGCTGAACTCCAAAAGGACATACAAGACATCGGTAACCGCACATCCATGGGCGTAGGAACCGGGGGGGACGCATCCCCCCAGCAAATCATGCGGGGGGGACAGGTTATGGAGAAATCCCCCCCCTCATGTTGCAGCCATCCGAGCGCTCTGCAGAGAGCCTCAGGCGGCTGCAGCTTTGCCCGGGCTGGTGCGTCCAGGAGGGCGCACCGCCCGGGTGCAGCATGAGGAGAGGGGCTAACAGGAGGGAAGCGCTCAGAGCTCAGCTCAGAGAGTGACAAGGGAGGGGGTAGAAGAGAGTGACAAGGGAGGGGGAGAGATTGACATCCATCACACACACACAATCACACACACACAATCACACACAATGCACCCCTTACACACAGAAAAACACACAATGCATTGCACGCACAATGAATTAGACACACACACACACAAGCAATGCAACCCTTACAGACAATGTATCCCTTACACACACAGAAACACTCAATGCACCACTTACACACGCACACACTGCATCCCGTACATACACAGAAACACACCTTGCAGCTCTTACACACACAAACACAGATTCACACAATGCATTCCTTACACACATATCAGGACATCCCCTACACACTCCACCCCCTGAACAATTGGTGGAACATGAAGGTGGACCCTGGGACCCTGACCTTGAGCTGTGTAAAGGTTCCCCAAAAAATGGAGCTGCTTCCCGTTTTCCCAGAACATTGATTTTTGTGACCACAGTTACAAACAGCCTCCAGAGAGCCTGTTCTACACCAGACCAGTGGAGCCAGACTGCAGCTAGAGCCCATCATCATCCTCATCTGGTTGTAAGTAGGCAATCTAGCATATTATTCGTGGCATTAATCTCTAATTTACCTCACATTAAAGAAACACTATAGTCCCCAGCTTAATGTAGTGGTTCTGGTGTCTATAGCCTGTCCCTGCAGGCCTTTTAATGTAAACACAGCGGCACTCCAGCACTGGTGTTAGGTAACATGGCAGATTATATGGGTGGGGTTGTCGTAATGTCACATGGGGGGGGCGGCAAACTTTAATTTTGCCTAGGTCAGCAAAATCCTTGCACTGGCCCTGGCCGGGTGTCACGTGACTACCCGGCGCTCAGTCTGACACTGCGCCTGCCGGACATCCAGAGGTCCCCCTGCTATGTCAAGTAAAAGGGGGGACAAAGGTAGAAAAATAATTGGAAGGGTTTAGGGGGCTACTAATATGGATGGGGGAGGGGTAGGTAGAAAAATAATTGGAAATGGTTAGGGGGGCTACCAATATGGATGGGAGGAGGGGGGAGGTAGAAAAATTATTGGAAGGGGTTAGGGGAGTACTAATATGAATGGAAGGGGTAGGGTGGGTTCTAATATTCATGGAAGGGGTTAGGGGGGTACTAATATGCACGGAAGGGGTAGGGGGTTAATATGCGTGGGAGGGGTAGGTGGGGTTCTAATATAAATGGAAGGGGTAGAGACGGGTAGCAAAATGTATGGAATGCATTTCTGACAGTGTCACTGAATGACAGTTAGGAAATGTGGTCACCCTAAGTCAGGGGCAGTATTACACAATCTGTATATGTATAAAAAAAATCTAAAAAGTAATCTGCAAAGTACAAAATGTTTGTGTCATATGTCGTGCTAAAAATTAAGCTAGGCATATGCATATTTTTTTTATTTTTTTAAAATAATTTTTAGAATAATGATACAGACATTTTATTTCTTACATTTGTGATGATTCTTTTTTCCTCTCTATATTTAAGGGACACTATAGTCACCAGAACCACAACAGCTAAACGTAGTAGTTCTAGTGTCTATAGCATGTCTTTGCAGGCTTTTTAATGTAAGCAAAGCCATTTCGTGAAAAGGCAGTATTTACATTACTGCTGAGGACACTCAGATGGCCACTAGAGGTGCTTCCTAGTCGGGACATGAATGCCGCCCTATGAAGTATCTGCGCATGTGCAGCAAAGCTGCGCATGCGCACCAGAGAGCAATGACGCTTCTGAATAGAAGCATTTTATTGCTCCCTGCTCGCACCCTCCTATTTCGTCATTTTGACGAAATAGGGGGCGCAGCATTAGGAGGATCACGGCGCTGTATCCGGGTAAGTAAAATCCTTTCCCTGTAGTGACCCTTTAATGTTATTATTTAATCATTTATATAGCAACTGCAAATTCCGTAGCGCTGTACAATGGGATAAACAACTCCTAGTTTACGGAAAAAGAATATACCCGGCGAGTAAAAATACTATCCCCCCAGATTTTTGAGGGTTCCTACGCCCATGCGCACATCTCAGAAACAAAGCTGGACGAATATGCGGTAGCACACAACACCCTAGCAGACAAAATCCAGGAACTGGATGACACCCTTGAAGCACACAGACTAAAACTGGCAGACATGGAGGACAGAGCTCGGAGGAACAACCTTAGGTTCCGGGGAATCCCAGAATCTGTACAAAATGCGGAACTATACAATTACCTTTTAGATCTGTTCCAGAGCCTCACACCAGAAGTCCACCCAGATCAGCTCATTATAGATAGAGCACACAGGCTGCGCAGACCGAAACACTTGCCCACAACATCAGCAAGAGATGTCATTGCGCGAATACACTTTTTTTTTTCACGCCAAAGAGAAGATAATGAGAGCTAGCAGAAATGCAGAAATGCCGGAAGCCTATAGTTCCATAAAGATCTTCGCAGACCTATCAGCGGACACGCTTCACTTCAGAAAAGCAATGGGACCGATTACCTCCGTCCTGGGGGAACAAAATCTGAACTACCGCTGGGGCTACCCAGCCAAGCTTTTAATCTCTCACCAAGAAGCAATACACTTCTTCACAACTGTGGCGCATGGTGTTCAAAAGCTGAAGGAATGGGGACTCCCGATCTAAAACTTGAGCCCAGCCAAGGTTCCGCCGAAGTCTCCGGAGTGGACGACCCAATGAGAGCCGAACGCTCCTACCGACATGCGTAACTATGCGATGAATACAGCACATGTTAGATACAAGGCTCCGTTAGAGTCGTTTCTGCTTGAACACACTTGTTTACGCTTAATTATATAATATGTACTAATACTTGACATCTGCCTGAGACAATTCACGGGTCACAATGAGCAGCCCTGTTGCTGGTTAGAACCTGACTTTGCCCGATTAGCGGCACTAAACCCTCTACCGGGGGTTAAAACGAACTATGACCTATACCCCACAAGCCATACAAATGTAGGGCACGTGAATATGGTTGGTAACGTGTGTTGTTAGAAATGTGCTACGTCTATTGTTGGTTCTCATAGTTGTAGGTTAATACTGCTCACTGTTTTGTACGGTGAACGACCTAAAGAATAGCTGACTTCACCACCACCTCTCCCAATAGCCACGCCTATATACTAGGCAGCGAGATACGGCCCCACTTCCCGGAGCCGAAATGGGTAATCTACCCACCTGTTCTTTTAACCTCAGTTCACCCCTCCACATATCTCACCCATCCCCTAACTGGTCACAAATTACGACCTTAAATTGGTCACATATTACGACCTCACCGCAGCGACCGTTATGCACAGCCCCCAAACCAGAATAATAACAGTAACCCAACACAATTGGAAGGGGACGTAAGTCAGCCCGACAGAGCACAAACTAACATACTAGAACCCCAAAATGAAAATACGGACCTATAATGTGAAGGGGCTGAACACCCCAGGTAAATGAAGGCTACTGCTACATGAACTAAAAAAATCAAGGGATTGATGTCGCCTGTATCCAGGAGAGGCACCTTACGAAGACCAGAACCCCTGAAATCTTTACCAAAATATACCCAAATCAATATCACGCTCTCTCCGAGAACAAGACCAAAGAGGCTTCCATATTAATCCACAAAGATGTGGCGATTCAGGAACAGATGAAATTAGTTGATACCCAAGGGAGATATGTCATACTAGTGGGCCTGTTTAATAATGTCCAGTATACCCTGGTCTCTGCCTATTTCCCAAACACTGGGACAGAAATACCTGACGCTTTTTACAAGAAATCAAAAAGCATAGACAGGGTGGAGTGGTGTTGTGCGGAGACTTTAACTTTTTCACATCTCCGCAAGTCGACACGACTGCACTACCCAAAGGGATGAGACAGGCAAACATGACATCCATGTGCAAAGCATTGTCCAAACTGCTCATGCTTCACAACCTCTATGATAGTTGGAGGGTGCTACTACCGGGGGGAAGAGACTACTCCTTTCACTCGAAAGCACACAATACGTATACCCATATAGATACCTTTTATGTAGATCAACCCACACTAGCACAGGTCTCTACATGTTCCATGGGCGAAATAACTTGGTCAGACCATAGCCCCTATATATTTGGAAACGCATGACTCTTTTCAGTTTAAGGGACGGGGGAATTGGAGATTGAATGAATCACTGCTACAGGACCACAAGTTCACAGAACAAATGAGGACTGATCTCAATGACTACTTTCAAACAAATTCAGCAGGGGAAGTGTCTTAACAGACGGTGTGGACAGCAGACAAAGCCGTAGCACGAGGCCTCTTTATCAGATGCTCATCCTACCTCAAAAAACATAGACAAAAAACTCTACTTGAGTGCCAAACACAACTAGCGGTCCTCACTGCCCAAAACAAGCAATACCCCTCCCAAACCCTCGCAAACCAAATCCAAACCTGGACCAATCAGCTACACCAGCTACAGGCAGCCAAAACCTCCGCATTTTTTCTCCATAAAATGATGGCAAATATGTACCACCATAGTGGGAAAGGTACAAAACACTTAGCCAACCGGTTGAGAGAAAAATTAGCTGCCTCGAAAATAGCCTACTTGCAAGGCCCAGATGGTAACAAAATACAAAACCCTCTAGATATCTCATGAATTCCCAAAATACTACTCAGAACTGTACAATCTGGGAGAGCACTCAAGAATTACTCCCCTAGACGAGAACGCTATCTGCGCATATCTGGCCCAGCTCCCCCTCCCCAATATAGACCAAGACCAAATGGAAACCCTACTTAAGCCCATTACCCTAAATGAAGTACTAAATACTATACAACACCTCCCTATTGGGAAATCTCCAGGGGCGGACGGGTTACCTAACATATATTATAAAACATTTGCAGAAGTACTCAGCCCCAGACTAGTGCAGGTGTTCCAGAAAGCCACAGAGACAGGGGTACTCCCACCTGAAATGCTCCTGGCAACAATAGTGACCCTACCCAAACCGGGGAAACCCACAGACCAATGTAAGAATTTCAGGCCCATTTCATTGTTGAACACAGATGCTAAGATATATGCCAAGATTTTGGAGTCTAGACTAGGCAAAATACTACTGACGCTCATAAACGACGACCAAACAGGATTCTGGGGAGACAGGGCCTTAACAACACCCGGAAGCTGTCTCTTGTAATGGAGAGAATGAGGGGGTCGGGCGCAGGCGGACTGCTCTTAGCCCTAGATGCCGAAAAAGCATTTGACCTCCTGGGTTGGCCCTTCCTCCACCAAGTGTTGGAGAGGTATGGATTTCCAAACCAACTCATTACACAAATATTCGCTCTATACTCTCACCCCACTGCACAGGTACTACAAGCAGGCTTTATGTCTACCCCTTTTAAAATTACAAATGGTACGTGACAGGGGTGTCTCCTGTCCCCCTTGCCTTATGTGTTGGCCTTGGAGCCACTACTTGCAGTGATTAGGACCCAATCAGAGATAACAGGAGTAAATTGACATGGGCCTCAGGTAAAAGTAGGTGCATTCGCAGATGATATCTTGCTGTACGTCTCCCACCCTGAAAAATCTCTACCCCATATAATGCGCCTCATACATGACTACGGGAAACTGTCATACTACTCCCTCAATACCTCCAAAACGCAAGCACTGGGACTACGCCTAGACTCACAAGTCTTAACAAGACTACACAAAGAATATCAATTTGAATGGAGGAAACCTGACATAAAATATCTAGGCCTGACATTTACCAAAAAGCCACAGAAATGTTCCCAACAAACTACAATAGGGTCTGGAACGAATGTACCAAAGTACTGCGGGGCTGGGGATGACTATTTTTAAGCTGGTCAAAGCGGATAGTAGCACTAAAAATGACCATACTACCAAGCTCCAATATTTATTCCAAAACCTACCCCTGCGAGTGCCGCAATCGTACTTCCAAAACATTCAGGCTTAAATACTACAATTCACCTGGGGAACGGGATGGGCACGAATCTCCCAAAAATTATTATTGGCCCCGATAACACAGGGAGGGATGGCATTCCCAAATGTCAAAACATATTACCAGGCCATGGTACTGACCTCATTATTGACGCATCTGATTAAAGACAACCAACCCCAATGGGTGACGATGGAGAATATGGCCATTGGACCCTTCCAAGTTCCAAACCTGTTGTGGTTACCCAAGAAAACTAGACCGACCACCCCGACCATGCCCTCACAACTCACACTAGCACTGCAAGTCTGGGAAGCACACAGAGTACATTTTGAGACGGGTTGCCCCCTCTCAATGGCAACCCCAATAGAAGCCATAACATACTGCATCCCAACGTTCCACGCAACACTGTGGAAGGAAAAAGGAATCACCCACCTATCACACGCTTGTGAAGCAGGTAAACTAATGGAATTTAAAAGAATTAGAGCCATCTACGATATCCAACAAACATCGCAATACTCACACATCCAACTCAAATCCCTTTTAGGCAAGGTGAGTACGCCAGACCACCGTGTCCCGGTGGAGACCTCAGCCTGGGAAAAGATAGGAATATAAGGAAAAACCTCACCCACATTCAAACCACTCTCAGACTGTTACAAAGTTCTCCAAACGTATACACCCCTCCACAAATCACCACAAGCAGTAAACTGGGACTTGGACCTAGAAACCAAAGTTCCTGAAAGTAAATGGAAACACATTATATCCTCCACGAGGAAGTTGATTAAATCAGCCCCACTACTAGAACAACACCAGAAAACATTATATAGGTGGTACATGGTTCCAACCCGCATTCATAAACAGTACCCTCACTCATCTCCAATATGCTGGAGATGTACACAAGAACAAGGAACAGTTATGCACATCTGGTGGAGATGCCCTCGACTGGTTAGGTTTTGGAAAGAGGTTCACAAGTTCATTAAAAGGGCCACAAACACAGACATAAAGTTTGAACCCGCGACCTTCTTGTTGCTAAACTTCCCAATTGTTGTACCCGCCAATAAGAAGAAACTGATATGCCATGTTCTGCTAACTGCACAAAAATTGATAGCAAGATCCTGGAAATCTGCTAAGGCCCTCAACATCCAGACCCTCATACAAGAAATAGACAAACAACTGATTTACGAAACATACTTTGTTAAAACGCACCCACGATCACAACACTTCCTGGGGACATGGGAACTATGGCGCTCCTGGAGAGCTGACAACCCAGACTACTAAGGCAACAAAGGGTGCACCACTGGACCTAGGACCATCTCCACCCACCAGACTCCAACATAATCAAATACACGCAAGACACAACACCACCAAAGACCAACACAGGAAGGAAGGGTCCCATATCAGGGAGGAAGGACACGAGGGAGAGACGGTAACTGTTTTTATGTTGAAAACCAATAAAATACAAATTTCAAAAGAGACCGTTAATTCTAGCTCAGAGAATGCTTTTCTTAGCAGCATGGTTTGACACTGTATTGGGAATGGTGTTCCTTTCAGAAGAGAGAAGAAACTGCAATGAAGAAAGTACAAG
>OW240912.1:152799887-152813736 GCA_933207985.1 Pelobates cultripes
ACTGTGACAAACTTACTTTCCTGTGTGTGTTTGTCCAGGATATTTTGGCAACCGCACAGCCCTCTAGGGTAAGAAAACCAGGTCAAGACAAAGTCCAGTTTCAAAAAGGCCCCTGGCCTGTTTATTTTCTGTTGTTGTGAAGTAGCAGGATACAATGAACAGCAAATCTTCTTTCTCCACAAAACACCTTCTTTTGCCTCCAAAACACTTCCCTCACTTCACCCTGCTTTAACTGCTGTTATATAGCTGCTCACAGCCCCTACAGGTGAGGCTAATGACCTCGTTAGGCAGTGAGCCAGAACTCTATGGAAAACCTGGGCTGGACTCATGCACAACCACTCTTACAGTGGGTGGAGAATCGGCCCACCCTGCTCTTCCGAATACTCCACCCCAGGGACCCAAATAACAACAGAGGAAAAAACCTACATTTAAACTTAACTTTCCCTGGGGCTGCATGTGCTTACCCACATGTCGGGATAGTGGCTGTGCAAATGTCTGGGTGCCAGATATACACCCCTGACCACCATCCCCAACACTCTGTTACACCACGTAATGTTAAAATGTTGGCCATAGCAAAACTGTCATTATTGCTATTGCGTAAATGGGTTCCAAAACTGGTATCGCTACCGATAGGCATGTATGCAACTATGCAGAGTTTGCAATACCACACACGTGACCGGTCTCCAGCAAATTGTCAAATAATTCAGTAATAAGAGGAATGGGGTAGGCGTTCTTAATGGTGATTTTGTTCAATGCCCTGTAATCGATACATGGGCGCAACTCACCATCCTTTTTAGATACAAAAAGAATCCTGCACCAGCAAGCGAGGATGATTTTCGTATATGGCCTTTATTCAATTAATCTTTAATATATTCCTCCATTACACTAATCTCCTGATTAGACTGCTCCCTTAGGTGGCATAGCACCTGGTAGTAAGTTAATGGAACAGTCATATAGTCTGTGGGGAGGTATAGTATTAGACTGAGTCTTGCTGAATACTTCTTTAATGTCTTGGTATTGTATAGGGATCTCGGGATTTTGAGGTGTACTAGTTGGTAATTCAATAGTGCCCACTCTTTTGGTGACATGCAATATGCATCTTTCATTACAATCCTTACCCCATTATAATATTTCCCCATTAGCCCAGTCAATATGAGGGTTATGCTTGCTAAGCCATGGGAATCCTAATATGATAGGACAAGAAGGAGATGCAATGACCTGAAATTTAATCTCTTCCTTATGTAAGGCACCAATGGAATTATTAATGGGTAAGGTTTCATGTGTTATCAATGGTTGTGAGAGTGGTCTCCCATCACAAGAGATGATAGTCTCTCCTTGATAGGTAAAGTATTACCCTTGACAAATTGAACGTCAATTAAGTTTCCAGCAGCACCTGAATCCATCAGGGCTTTGCATGAAAAGTTATTTTAGTCAAAGGCGATAGAAATATCAAGGAGAAACCTATTTTTATTCTTTTCAGAGGACGTTTCCATTATACCAAAGACCTGTCCCCTTAAGGTGCAGTAGTTTTCTGGACGTATGGGACAATTGTTTCTCATATATCCCTTTCTACCGCAGTATAGACATAGGCCTTCTTTTCTCCTATATTGTCTTTCTGCTTCCGACAGTCTAGTGACCCCCAACTGCATGGGTTTGGACTGTACAGGAATTTTAGGGACAATAGGTCTGGAGAAACTGGGTGCTAAATGCATACTCATGCGTCTGGTCTTGTTTCTAGTAGCCTCTCTGGTTCTCAATCTATTATCAGTCTGTATGACAAAAGTAATAAATTCATTAAGCTTTTTGGGTAAGTCTTTTGCGGCAATCTCATCTAGCATAGTTTCAGATAGTCCCTTTTTAAATGCAGAGATTAACCCACTATTAGTCCAGTCTACCTTGGAAGCTAGGGTACGAAATTCTATGGCATATTCCGAGATAGACCAGTTCCCTTGTCTGATATGCATCAGGGCAGTAGAGGCGTCATCCTCTCTGCCTAAAGGTTCAAACGTAAGTTTGAATTCCGTAAGTAACTCCTCGTAATTGTGTGCCACACTCCTATTACTCTCCCATAATGGATTGGCCCAAGCTAAAGCTTTACCTTTTAACTGATTCATTAGGTAACCAATTTTAGCTCTGTCAGTGGGAAAAGATCCCGGTGAGGCCTCAAAATGATACTCCATTTGGTCAGGGACGTATTAGCCGCGAGGCAAACAAGGCATTTGCCTTGGGCGGCATTTTTCAGGGGGCGGCAAAAAACGCCGCCCCCCAAATGCCCAGGGCAGATGCCTTGTTAGCCTTGCGGCTAACTGACATCCCGGGCGGCCGGCGAGGGAGCACTTCCTATGAGCTGACTGCTCAGCTCCCTCGCACACCGCAAAGTGAGGCTGGGAGCCGGAAGATGACGTCATCTTCCGGTTCCCAGCCTCACTCTGCAGCCGACGCGCGAGGGAGCTGAGCAGTCAGCTCATGGGAAGTGCTCCCTCGCCGGCCGCCCGCCCGCTGTGCAGCCACTGGACCACCAGGGAGAGAGACCCCCCCCCCCAGCACTCCCAAAGGTAAGGAGGTTGGGGGGGGATTTAAATTAAAAAAAAAGTTAATGTGTGTGTGTGTTTGTGTCTGACTGTGTGTGTTTGTGAGTGTGTGTTTGTGTCTGTGTTTGTGTCTGTGTATGTGTCTGACTGTGTGTGTCTGTGGATGTGTCTGACTGTGTGTGTGTGTGTGTGTGTGTGTGTGTGTGTGTGTGTGTGTGTGTGTGTGTGTGTGTGTGTGTGTGTGTGTGTGTGTGTGTGTGTCTGTGTGTGTGTGTCTGTGTGTGTGTGTGTGTTTGTGTCTGACTGTGTATGTGTGTGTGTGTGTGTCTGACTGTGTGTGTGTGTGTTTGTGTCTGACTGTGTCTGTGTGTGTGTCTGACTGTGTGTGTTTGTGTATGTGTCTGACTGTGTGTGTGTGTTTGTGTATGTGTCTGACTGTGTGTGTGTGTGTGTTTGTGTATGTGTCTGACTGTGTGTGTGTGTATTTAGAAGGTGGGGCGGGGAGAAGGGTTGGGTGGGGGTGGCGCGGGGGGGAGGGGGGCGCCTGAGTTTTGTCCTGCCTAGGGCAGCACAAAACCAGGATACACCACTGCATTTGGTTAAGAAATCCCCGGCATTCTTGAATATTACCATCAAAATGCAAGGTAGGAGATAGGGAGATAGTAGGTGCCTTGTGTACTATAGGTAGAGGTACATAAGGTGGAGGTGAGGTTGCAGGTGCGCTGTTCGGGTAAAATGCGTACTGAAGGCCTGGGCAAATTGATCCATGCAGTGATCATTATCCTCCAGTTTCCTTTCGCAAGCAGCTATGTGCTTACACAATTCTACAGGATCTATGGCCATGTCGTAATGTCAGGATTACAGTATGATCCAGCACGTAGAATTGTGTAACACACATATACCGGACCTTAGAATGGCCGGACTAACGTACCAAGAATAGTCAGGAATAGCTGAGGTCAGGATGCCAGAAAACAGGGAAGTCAAAATCAATTCCAAAGTCAAAATACCAGAATAACCAGAATCAATAACGCGCTCTTGGACAACCACAAGGGAAACCTCGACAGGGCACTGAGCAAGAGTAGAACTGGGCCTGAATACCCTGCCTGTGGATCTGATTGGTTATAACTGGCCTTTGACCCCAAAGGCAGTTACCAGGTTCCTATTTGCATGATTGCTGCTCAGCACAAACCCTCCTGTGGATTGATTGCTGCTCCGCACAACTTTTCCTGTCAGAACAGTAAATGCCATTGATCAAATTTTTATATGTGGATGAATACGTGACACCACTGCTGGTATCTCCCTGTTGCTCCTTGTGATACTGGCACATGGTAAATAGTCACTACATGCTAAAAGTAAAGATAGTTACTTTACAAAGTAGTGGCTGGTAAAGTGTTGGGTATGAAGATACACCATTCCAAAACCTGCCTAGTTCAGGTATAGGATTTCTGGGTAAATGTATGCAATTTCCAGCTGGACGTTGCTTAGTCTATCTAGTACCTTTTTTCAGTTGCTGTTTTTGTTTCTCTTTTATGTTTATGTATGTCCAGTCATACATCATCTGAGTGTGAGTAAAGTGTATTTATTATCTACCTCACTTTGAGTGGATTTTTTCTTGCTATATTTTTATATTACTTACCTTTACATAAAAGTACTTTTTTATTGGACCAACCTTTGTTGCTATTTTGCTTGAACTACCGTATCCATGGTGGGGATTTTACCACCCAAGCCTGAAGGATAGAGCAGTCCACATCTGATCCATTAAATGTGAGTAAATTTCTTACCACTTTAATTACGGTACACACTATTTTTCGTTTTCCTTTTTCTTCTATATTTCTGGAGGGAAAAGACAATCTATACTTACAAGTTGGCACTACACTATATCCTAAGCCCATATCCGCAGAGCTGCTTATGTTGCCACCATTTGAGTGACTGCAACCACCAAGAACCACACTATATCCATAGGCTGGGATTGTTCCGCCCAGGCGTTTAAGTTGGAGCTACAATTTTAGCTCCAGGAAATTGACACTTTAGGCACTGTACCACTCCTTGTACTTTCAGAGTGTGAGTTATACTTATGTCAGGGATGACCTGATGTTATGCCTCTGGTTTATCTGCCAGATATAAATAGCTTACATAGCATAATACCTTATGTATATGTGACGAGACCAATCTCGCCACATTGCATTGGAGGAGCCTGGTTGCCCACCTGCTGCCTTTGGATTATGGACCGGCAGCTAAAGGGTTAATTTTACTGTGCAGAAGGATTTATTTCTCCCTTTCTGCAAAGCTGTTCGGTAGATTCCATCTACCGAACAAACAGTTTCTTTTCAGCCTCCCCAGAGCCGTGGGAAGCCGGCCGGCGACCTTAATTGGCCACCCAGAAGCTGGAGTGCGACCTCCATTTACCTCCCTGAAGCCGTGGTTAACCGCGGCTTAACAAGCATGTGCCGGCAATTGACCACCCAGTAGCTGCGGTTAACCGCAGCTTAATTGATTGTTACTGGGTGGTCGCGGTTACACTTAGCCGCCACACGATGGCGGTGTTCTGGAGCTTTCCTGCAGCAAACCCGGACACTTTTACGTGCAGGCACCGCTGAACCTCCAACCCCTGGTTCTAATTCGTACGGATTTAACGAATGCATGTAAATTCGGTATTTTATGTTGGAAGTATGTTTTAACCCAGATATCCATGCCATGGAGCCTGTTCGTGGAATTAAAGACTTTGGCTCCATGGCAATTAAACTGTATTTGTGTGGTCTGAGTGCCATTCACCTAATAATGTGCATTCAAACCTGAGCTATCTGGGGATATGTTACATGTATATATTTACTGTACCATTTGTCCCATTATGTATTTTAAAGTGATAGTCTGTCTTTGTGTCCCCACATGTGTAATGGAGTTTTGCCTTTGTCCTGGGAGATAATTGAATTACTTCTCCAGGGCAGAGGGGAGGAAGCCAGGATGCATTGTGGGGATGTTTTACTTCTGTATGTCTGTAATTGGTACATGTCTGTCTTTTGTTACAGTCTTCCATCTGGTCCCCTAGGGGAGTGTCCACCAGGTGGGAGACCTGCATAAATACTGGGCAGGTAGCCCTCATTAAACAGACCACTGCTTGACCCTCAACACGGAGCCTTGTCTCGTCTTTTGGGGGATTTACTGTATGCTGATAGAGACTGATTGCCAGGAGTGTAAGCCGCTTGGGTGCTTTTCCTGTTCGTCTGCTAGCAGCTATTCGTGAGGTTCCAGTTCGAGTGTTTGGAGCATTCCCTTGTATGCAGTTCGAGTGTTTGGAGCATTCCCTTGTATGCAGTTTGGGTGTTTGGAGCATTCCCTTGTATGCAGTTCGGGTGTTTGGTGCATTCACTTGTATTCAAGTCGTGAGTGTGATGGAATTCCAGTAAAATAAAAGTTTAGCAGGCCAAGATTGCCACAGGGCATATGTAGGTACATGTGTTTGTAATATCAGTTAGTTAGTTACACGTAGCTAAGATACTGTCATCACTGTACTGAGCATGTGCAGGAATGCAGGAACTGGAATTACGCGTCCCTCTCCTTTGTTTCAGATGAGCCACGTGGTTAGACCGGATGGATGAGTTTAGACTCAATTCATTGATTAGGTTAAGGGTATGTGTGGGCGTAGCTAATTATGGGAGGAGCTACAGTGCTATATAAGGAATCTACTCTATGTATTCAGTGCTCAGATCTTTGCTGTTTTTGGTGACATAAGTCCCTCTGAGTCCCGGTCGGTGAATCAAATAAAGATCTCTTCCTTCCTGAAGAAACCTGTGTCCATCTCTCTGTGCTTGGCCTCCGTCAGTTTCCCGGTAACATCTTTGGTGCATTGGCCCGAAAGCTCGTTGTTAACGGTGGCTAGGAAGCAGAGGCGTGAGACGGTCTATCTTTGCCCACGTTCTCTACGGCTGCACCCCTGAACTTCTGCGTGGACCTCCCTTCGTCTCGGCGCCACTGGTCTGTTGTCCAGTGGTCACTGGCCACTGGTCTGTTGTCCATCGGCCTCTACGTAGTAAGTGCTGGGGTGTCCCCGTCGATGAGTGTGAACTCAGGTTCAGGAACGAGGAGGTAAGACGACTACTGTTTTAGACGGTGGACCCACTAGGGCTATTGGATACCGATTGTGCGGTAGGCCCATAAAGGGTTTGAATTGGAATTGTGTATGGAATTGGCCCCCTCCAGTGGAGGGAAGGAGCAAAGGCGCACCGCTCATAGTTAGACGCCCTGTAGTCAGCCCGTCTAATCTTGGTATTGAGTCAGGCTGGGTCTTGGTTGAATGTATATAGCCCAAGCCGGACACCGGTGTCTTGTCTAGACTAGCGTATCTAGGGTGTACCTTTCGTTCGCTAGGTCGGAGGGACCGGGAGACTAAGCAGACTCTGGTGTACATTATCGTTTGCTAGTTCTCAACCTATCTTGGCTAAGTGGGAAAGCGTGTAAATTTAGAACCCACTAGACTATTGATAGAGTAGATAGACTAAAAGGGTATTGTTGTAAATTCCGCCCTCAAGTTCGCTATACGTGGTGCTTGGGCAGCGACGGCTAACCAAAACGGATGTAAATAGTTTTAGGTAGTCCCTCGAGGTACTGTCCAATAGATTAGTTGGGAAACTGTAGATGTGTTAAAATTTATTATAGTAGAGTGTATATCTTGCTGGGTAGCGTGAGCTCTGCCGTCTAGCGAGAGTATGAATAGTGTGTAACTGTATCATAGCGCACGGTACCATAATCATGTATTATAATCACTGATACTGTAAATAATCACTAATAAGTGTCGTTTATGTTGTATGTTTAACACCATAACTACTACTAACTGACCTGTGACTTTAAAATTGTATTCTAACCAATGCTAACCGTACTATAACTACTGTTTGTAAAGACGATGTTACTAGGGTGTGTTATAGACGGGTAATTTAAATACTGAGAATTATAGCGTGGGTAATTGTATAATTTCACCAAAAAAGGTACAGTAATAGTTATTTAGTGTGTGGTGTAACAGCTGTGTATGTATGAGAATTCTCCTCGTGTTTTTGGTGTGTGTTTGGCCTAGTAACTGTGCCATGTGGTGCTGTTGCTAAGGTAACTGGTGTGACTGTTGAAACTGTTTGTATATTTGTACTGCTTTGAATCAGACGCTCTGTTGAAATCATGGGTGCTTCTGATTCACAAACAGTCCTTTGTCTTGTATGTGTCAAAAAAAAAAAAAAAAAACCCTTTCTAAGGAATATGCTGTTTGTGATTATGGTGTAACACTGTCCCCCAAAAGATTAAAATACTCTGTGTAGCAGAGGACGGCCTCTTCTGGTAACCAGTGTTCCTGTGGATCCTTGATCCAGTTTTTTTTTGTAATTTAAATTGACTTCCATTTTGGTAGGAGTGTATTTTAGCATTGAATTTTATTTACAGTTAAATTGTGAGGAGAATTCTTAATAACAGTAACTGAGTCTATTGGATCAGATAATTCTCAGCAATGACATTGCACCATAAACATTGAAATAGCACTAAAACTATTGAATACTGTGTGTCTTCAGTGATAGTCTAAAATACAACAGGAAGAAATGATTAATGGTATAGGATGCTAGAGTACACTTTTATCCTTTTTTTTTAGTTACTGGATGGGCCCCTCCCAGCTTTGTTCAAAATATCCCTTTTACTAAAGTACAAACTGAGATGTTTAATTTACCATAGAACTAAAGCTTTACTCAAGCCTAGATATCAGGGTGAGCAGTGATTAAAATAAGTAATAATAAAATAAGCACATAATTAAAGTTTATCTGCTTCATTAGATTTTAGGGAGGCACTTTAGGGCCACCTACTGGCCATCTTTGGGAGTTACATTGATATTACATTGCATAATCATCTTTAACTCTATACTGGCATATAACAGACAGAAGTAGGATTGCTCACCCTATTTTAATATATTTATTGCTATAAGGTTTTATTTTATGTATAAATATATTAAAAGTTAAGTTTTATTATTAGACCCATAAAGATTATTTTGATACAATTACCCTCTGGTGACACCTACTGGTAGGTTTTTGGTTTAAACACTTAAAAAAAAAAAAAGTTTCATCCACCAAATTCTGACTAGTAAAATTAGCTCACCCCCTTCCACCTATCTTACTACTCTCAGACTGAGCAGCCTTGCTGAAGCCCTGTATTAACCCGACAGATGACTGGTACCCTCCAACCCCGACATTACCAAATGCCTCTCCGACTTACACTGGGCCCAACACACGTTGACAATAATGGTCAATTGCAACATGCAGACCTTGTATTTGTTTATGTTCCTTTCACTACGACTGACTTATTTAATTGGAAGACACATAATTCTTCATACACTGATAAGCCTCAAGTCATGACAGCTTTGGTTACCTCTATTATACAAACCCACAATCTCACCTGGGCTGATTCTCAGAAATTATTACTGTGATACTTATTTGTTAATTGGAACACAACTGCAGAGTTTCCTAATTGAAGTATTTGCTAGATTCACCTCTTTTTATATTGAAAAAGGAGTAATTACTATTACCTTAATTACACATGTAGCTTAGAATTTGTGTGTAACTAAAAGAATCTGTTAATTTTCAGATGTCACTTAAATTCCCTTCTGTGGAATCAATAGTAATAAATGAAGCAGGAGAAGTTGTAATAATAATTGAGTTGATTATTTGAGGGTGAATTATTGTTATAAGTAGATCAATTAGAATAAGAAACTTAATTAGAGAGAATGACACAGTGGATTAATTGGAACAGAAATACTTAACTTAAGTTATACCTGACAGTACCCCCTTCTCATGGGGCATCCTCTGGGTGCACTTATCTCGGTTTGGAGGGATAACGTTTGTGAAATGCAGCAACTAACCTTTTAGCATGTACATTAGATGAATCTTCCCAAGTGTCTTCATCAATACCATAACCCTTCCATCTAATAAGGTATTGTAAGGAGCCACGGTGGATACGTGAATCCAAAATTCTATGTATTTCATATTCTTCTTCACCTTGGACAATGATAGGATCAGGAGTTGTTACTAAATCCCTATTGAAAGGATCAGGGAGGTGAGGTTTAAGCAAAGAGACATGGAATACAGGATGAAGTTTAAAACTTGGAGGGAGGTCCAGTTTAACAACGTTATCATTAATAATCGTATTTACTTTAAAAGGACCAAGAAAAAGAGAGCTTAATTTCTTTGAAGGACGGTTTGTGGTAATATTCCTAGAGGAAAGCCAGACCAGATCCCCTACATTATAAGGAGGGGGAATTCTTCTTTTATTGTCAAAATATCTTTTCTGGTTATTTTGGGCAAGTTGAAGATTTTCCCGTAATTTGAGGAATAGTGAGGACATAAATTCGTTTTTTGATGTAACAGTAGGATTGGATGAAATATTATTTTGGATGGAAAATGAAGATGGATGGAATCCATAGTTCGAGAAGAAAGGAGTCATTTTTGTACTAGAATGAATAGTATTGTTGTAAGAGAATTCGGCCATAGGTAACCATGTGGTCCAGTCATCCTGTAGGTATGAACAATAACATCGAAGATACTGTTCCAGACATTGATTAACTCTCTCTGTTTGTCCATTAGTTTGAGGATGGTAGGCGGATGAGAGTTTGCGTTGAATTTGAAGGGAGAGACACATCTCTTTCCAGAATTTGGAGGTAAACTGTGTCCCTCTATCAGAAATAATTTCTTCAGGAAGACCATGAAGTTTTACAATATTATCTATAAAGACTTTGGATAATTCTACGGAGGAGGGTAATTTCTTTAAAGGAATAAAATGGGCCATTTTTGTGAAGCGGTCCACAACGACAAGAATAGTGGTGGAATGCTGAGATGGTGGAAGATCTACAAGAAAATCCATAGAAATGGATTGCCAAGGTTTTTCTGGAATAGGTAAGTTAAGTAGTAACCCAAAAGGTTGATTATGTTCAGTTTTGGACCTTTGACAGATAGGGCAAGTTTTGACATATAATTCAATGGTTTTATTTTGACGAGGCCACCAATAATATCGTGAAGTTAGTTCAAGAGTTTTTTTAATCCCAGGATGTCCGGCTAGTGGTGAGTCATGAACCATTTTAAGTAATTTATTTCTAAAAATAGGAGGGATATAAATTTTATTTTTAAAGTAAAATATACCATCCTTTTTTGTTAATATAGGTGTTTTGGGAAGTTCAAGATCTTTTTGATTCAAATTCTTTAAGTCATCTTGAAGAGAGGAAAGGATTCCAATTATTTTGTTAGAAGGATAATCATCAATAGAAGTTTTATAAGAAATTCGAGAGAGGGCGTCAGCTTTTTGATTTCTAGTTCCAGGTCTGTATACTAATTGGAAGTTAAAGCGGTTAAAAAAGAGGTTCCATCTAACTTGTCTAGCTGTAAGGGTTTTGTTAGTATACAGATATTCGAGATTTTTATGATCAGTATAAACAACTATAGGTTGTTTTGTATCTTCAAGAAGATGACGCCAATTTTCAAGGGCAGCTTTAACGCTTAACAATTCTTTTTCACCAATAGGATAATTTTTCTCAGCAGAACTCAAGGATCTTGAAAAGAAGGCAACTGGATGAAGTGGATCTTGAGGTGTCTTTTGTTGAGAAAGAACTGCTCCGATAGCTGAATCTGATGCATCTACTTCAAGAACATATAAGAATGTTGGATTAGGTAGTTGTAGAATAGGTGCGGTTGTAATTTTTTTTTTTAATTCAGTAAAGGCTTTTTGGGCTTCTTTATTCCAATTAAAAGGACGTTTATTACTGTTAAGAAGATTAAGTGGACGTGATACATCTGAGTAGTTTCTAATAAATTTCCTATAGAAATTTGCAAATCCAAGAAATCGCTGTAATTCTTTAGTAGTAGCAGGAACGGGCCAGTTAATAATACATTCAATTTTTGAGTTATCCATTTTTAAGGAATGAGGTGAAATAATATATCCTAGGAAAGATAATTTGGTAACCTCAAAAAGGCATTTCTCAGGTTTAGCGTATAATTTGTGAGTTCTCAATCTAGATAGAACCCATCTTACATGCTTCCTATGTTCATCCAGATTGTTAGAATATATTAAGATATCATCTAAATAGATAATAACACATATATCCAGGAGATCTCTAAAGATATCATTTATGAAATGTTGGAATGTAGCAGGGGCATTACAAAGCCGTATAGACCAAATCTTGTTCGGAAAGCGGTCTTCCATTCATCATCCTGTTTTATTCTAATGAGGTTATAAGCGCCCCGAAGGTCGAGTTTAGTGAATATAGTTGCAGTTCTTAATCTTTCAATTAATTCATTTATTAGCGGAAGAGGATAACGGTTTTTTATTGTTATTTTATTTAAGGCTCTGTAATCTATAATGGGACGGATGGTTTGATCTTTATTTCTCACGAAGAATATACTAGAAGCAGCCGGGGATGTCGAGGGTCTGATGAACCCTTTACGTAAATTTTCATTAAGATATTCCTTTAAGATTTCTAATTCCTTTTCAGAAAGTGGGTAGATGTGACCATAAGGAATGGGAGCTCCAGGTATTAGATCAATTGGGCAATCATATACCCGATGAGGTGGAAGTGTTTCTGCTTCTTTTTTACAGAAGACATCTGAAAAATCGGAGTAGAATGTAGGTATAACTGGTTCTTTAGTAATTTGGAAAATAGGAATATGTTGAAAACACGTTTTTTTACAGAAATCAGAGGAGAAAGAGATGGTAAAAGGAGACCATTCAATTAGAGGATTATGGGTTTTTAACCAATTAATTCCTAAAATGACCGGATAAAGTGGAGATTTAATAACATCAAATGTAAGGAATTCGGTATGAACGTTGTTGGTAGTTACTTTTATAGGAATTGTCTCATCTTTTATGGGTCCAGAGGATATAAATTAACCATCAATAACTCTGATTGGAACAAAGTGAGTTTATCGAACACAAGGAATTTTATTTTTTATAACAAAAGAAAAATCAAGAAAGGTTCCATTGGCACCAGAATCGATTATAGCCTCAGTCACGATTCTTTTTGTATCCCACTGTAATATGAGAGATATAGAAAAATAAGTAGATGTTTTTCTTTTTTGTAGTACGTTCAATATTGAAGTAGATGAATGATGCTTACCACTTTTTGAATGTTTCAGTAGAGGACAATCGGGAATTATATGTTCTTTCGAGGCACAATACATACATAAGTTTAATTGTCTCCTTCTTATTCTTTCTTCAGAAGTAAGAGGACTTCTTATTATACCTACTTCCATAGGTTCGGTTTGAGTAGAGAATTTTTCAGTGATTTTAGGAGAAGTGATAGGTTTTCTCCAGGTAGAATTAGTAAGAACTTTTTCAGCTCTTCTTTCTCTTAGACGTCTATCAATACTAATGGAAAGTTGAATCAATGCATTTAAGGTGGGAGGAAGTTCATTACGAGAGAGTTCATCCTTCACAGCTTCTGATAATCCGAGACGGAATTGATTGCGTAAAGAAATGTAATTCCATTGGGTTTCTGTAGCCCATCTTTTGAATTCTGCAATATAGTCTTCAACAGGTCTATTCTTTTGGTGGAGAGTTCTGATGGTTAAATCAGCAGTAGCCTGTTTATAAGGGTCTTCATAAAGTAAAGACATAGCTTCAAAGAACTCATCCAATGAATCTAATATCTAAAAAGGAATGGGCCCATGCCATAGGTTCACCTCTTAAAAAAGAGATCACTGAACAAACTTTGGATCTTTCGGTGAGATAAGATCTAGGTTTTAAGGCTATTAGGAGTTTGCAAGAATTCAAAAACTCTCTGTACTTTGTTCTATCTTCATAAAATTTTTCAGGATTACAGACAGCAGGATCGCCAGCCGATTGAAGAGTAGTGATGTACCGAACGGTTCGCCGGCGAACGGTTCCTGGCGAACATAGCATGTTCGCGTTCGCCACGGCGGGCGAACATATGCGCGGTTCGACCCGCCCCCTATTCGTCATCATTGAGTAAACTTTGACCCTGTACCTCACAGTCAGCAGACACATTCCAGCCAATTAGCAGCACAGCCTCCCTAGCAGACCCTCCCACCTACTGGACAGCATCCATTTTAGATTCATTCTCAAGCTGCATGCTTAGTAAGAGGAGGGAAAGTGTAGCTGCTGTTCATAAGATAGGGAAAAGCATAGCTAGGTTAGGTATAAGGGTATGCTTTTTTTGGATTTTTTTTTTCTATCTAATGTAAATGCACTTAGTTGTCTGCCACTGCTGCCAGCTTCTGTGTCAGGCTCACAGTGCCTATTTCCCCAGTCAGTGCCACCAATTACATCTGGTGTCACTATAGCTTGGATTTAAA
>OW240912.1:152817734-152869795 GCA_933207985.1 Pelobates cultripes
TGAGTTTATTTTAAAAGACACCATATTTGATTACTATTTCCCAAATTCTCCCCTGCTTGAATGTTTGTCAAGAAATCAGCAGTGTTTGTTATAACCAGATCCAGACAATCATTCTTTCTAGCTCGTGCTTGTATCAGTTGTGACATTAACGTGTCATTTAACAGGTTACATTTTTTTTTAAATTTTTCAGGGGACGGGACCTGACTGTAATGGCGCCTGAATATGTTTTTTGAGAGCTCCTCACATAGCATACGATTTAAGCTAGCTACTTGCACCCTAAGCTCTCATTCTGAGGTTATCTACACAATATTTGTCCCCTGAATCAACTGACCGGGGTTGCTTCCAGCGGTTCAGACAGAGTTATTTGCTGATACGTGTGAGGTCTAGAAGACCCTGCGGCTGGGAGAGGCAGCTGACCTCCCTACCCAGAACGTGCAGTCTCTCGACTACACCATGCTGGTGCCCCACTGCCCCCCCCTTTGGACCGGTGGGAGTTATCCTGTTCCACACCTTGAGGGCTCCTTAACTCTGCCAGTGTCATGCGGTCAAACCACGACTGGAACAGCACCACGAGCAACACGCTTAAAATGGTGGATGCCGCGTGCCACACTGATCACCAGCGAGTGCTGTCCGGAGCTCTGACCAGTCTGGATAGACTCTTTGAAGCATTTTGAAGGGAGCTACAACCCAGGCTCCCGATGCCTATTCCACAAGTTTTACCACATCGCTAACCTGGGAGGCCTCCCTGATGGTTCCAAGACCAACACGTTGTTGCTGGCTCTCGGACAAGGAGCCTCTGGCAGTGAAGATACCACTGCGATATTCAAGAAAGGCAGGGAATAGGCCTACATCGGAGACATGCAGGGCAAGCTCTGGGAATCTGTGATTGTGCTTATGAGAGACGGGCATTACAAATGGTGACAAAGGGGTTGCCCTGTCATCATGCTACCGCACAGGCAGCACTGGTGTTACTAATTGGACACCATTGGAATATGTTGTAGATATTTACATATATACTTATTGTATTATTTTCTTTTCTCTTTTGTTTTTTTAAGCAGGTTTTATGAATTCATCATACACCCCAGTAACAAGAATTTATGTACTTATTTTGTGGATAGTATGTATTGTTATGTTTCCAGAGTTGAATAAGCCATGTTATCTGAATGTAGGACTGTATCTTTAAATGTACTGTTAAGTGCTATAAGAACCCTTTAAATGATTATTATCATATTTATTTTGTTATAAGGTTACATGTCAGGATGGAGGAGTTAGTGCTGATGACATTGGTCTGTTAAGTTTACAACAATAGGGTAATATATTTATGTATGCTGTTTTATTATCATCCCGATATACACTGCTCAAAAAAATAAAGGGAACACTTGAACAACACAATGTAACTCCAAGTCAATCACACTTCTGTGAAATCAAACTGTCCACTTAGGAAGCAACACTGAGTGACAATCAATTTCACATGCTGTTGTACAAATGGGATAGACAACAGTTGGAAATTATAGGCAATTAGCAAGACACCCCCAATAGAGTGGTTCTGCAGCTGGTGACCACAGACCACTTCTCAGTTCCTATGCTTCCTGGCTGATGTTTTGGTCACTTATGAATGCTGGCGGTGCTTTCACTCTAGTGGTAGCATGAGACAGAGTCTACAACCCACACAGGTGGCTCAAGTAGTGCAGCTCATCCAGGATGGCACATCAAAGCAAGCTGTGGCAAGAAGGTTTGCTGTGTCTGTCAGCGTAGTGTCCAGAGCATGGAGGCGCTACCAGGAGACAGGCCAGTACACCAGGAGACATGGAAGAGGCCGTAGGAGGGCAACAACCCAGCAGCAGAACCGCTACCTCCGCCTTTGTGCAAGGAGGAACAGGATGAGCACTGCCAGAGCCCTGCAAAATGACCTCCAGCAGGCCACAAATGTGCATGTGTCTGCTCAAACGGTCAGAAACACTCCATGAGGGTAGCCTGACTGCCAATAGGTACCGAGATGAGATGCTCAGACCCCTTGTATAGACCATATGCTGGTGCGGTTGGCCCTGGGTTCCTCCTAATGCAAGACAATGCTAGACCTCATATTGCTGGAGTGTGTCAGCAGTTCCTGCAAGATGAAAGGATTGATGCTGTGGACTTGCCCGCCCGTTCCCCAGACCTGAATCCAATTGAGCACATCTGGGACATCAATGTCACGTTGCACCACAGACTGTCCAGGAGTTGGCAGATGCTTTAGTGCAGGTCTGGGAGGAGATCCCTCAGGAGACCATCTTCCACCTCATCAGGAGTATGCACAGGCATTGTAGGGAGGTCATACAGGCACGTGGAGGACATACACACTACTGAGACTCATTTTGACTTGCTTTAAGGACATTACATCAAAGTTGGATCAGCCTGTAGTGTGTTTTTCCACTTTAATTTTGAGTGTGACTCCAAATCCAGACGTCCATGGGTTGAAAAATTTGATTTCCATTTTTTTATTTTTGTGTGATTTTGTTGTCAGCACATTCAACTATGTAAAGAACAAAGTATTTCAGAAGAATATTTAATTCATTCAGATCTAGGATGTGTTATTTTTGTGTTCCCTTTATTTTTTTGAGCAGTGTATATTGAAGTTATTCTATAATAGTAGAGGATTTACTCAATTTGCACTTGCACTTTTATTTATTTTAAATGTTTTCCAGAAGTGTAGAAATGTGTATGCATAAATTATGTATTATTATACAATTTACTTGAACTCAGTAAAAAATAAAGGGAGCACGGCAGCAAGTCATACAACATTATGCAAATTAGGGCATTTCGGGACCACCTAAAGTGATCAAGGCATCTGCCCTTATATACCCGCAACTGACATGGAGCCAGCAGCACGTCCTGAGGAAGCTGTCATATGGTGAAACACGTTGACGTCACACAAGAGGGGAGGAGCTTGCAGAGTTTGGAACCCGCGTCCGCAAAACGAAACCATCGTTTTACAGAGCAACTTCGCTGTCTGCAGCAGTATAGGATCTCTAGCTGGCCGACGGAGTTACCAGCAGCCCACCCACTTTAAGCTGACTTAGTGAGTAACGGCGTATGCCGGATTAACTCATCATCGGATCCAGTAAGAGGAAGAGCTTCTCACTGCTCTATTATTATTGTTTCTACTATTACACCAGATTGATTTTGTCTGTGTTTAATTCTGCATGGGGCAGAGAATAAATTGTTAATTTTTAATCTAAGCACATTCTTTATTGATATAACAGTGCATATTCAAGCACTATATTTATCACAGAGCATTCTGCAACTAAGGCTGCACATTTATGTGATTCATATTACAAGTAAATGATATGCTAACAGATTAATAGTGTCCTTTCAAAACAATCTACACTATTATTGTTTCTTTGTATCCTTTTATTTGCATATTCCACAACATATCCTTGGAAGAAACAACGTAAGTCGTTTGTATATTGGTTGCTCAATATTTGTATATAATATTGCTCCACTTACCACTACACAATTGTTCTATATTGGGGAATTGGGGAATGCACCTAAGTATGTAGCAATTTAATATACGCCGTTTTAGAAGCACTGATTATCCAGCACCCAGAATCTTTTTTACTGGTGTTACCAAGCTGGCAGAACTGCACCATTCTCTGTGACTATGTCTTACCTTTGACAAGGTAGGACAATCTTGCCTCATCCTCCTACATATTTAATTAGTCTAGCTACAATGCAATGAAGCTCTAGTTCTGTAGAATTCATACATTGGTTATTTATGTTGTTTTTATTTTGTTATTGCAAATATGATCTCTCAGTCACAGTCAGCTATGTCCTAACATGCCACATTTAACTCATGGGGTCCTGTGAGGCGGTATACTCACCTGAATATAACCATAGTGCTATTTCACCTTTTGTTTCCATAGCTTTTGCAGATATAGCATTATAGCCTACTGACAGCTTCTTTTACACATTTATACTCCTACGCACAATATTTGTTTTAACCATGTTTTCTATATTATAAAACAGTGCAGTATGCATGACATTTCATGTAAAGCTGAAATGTCTCTTGAATGTTACCTGAATATGCACTAAAAATAAATGTAAAAAAGACAAAACAAAAAACAAACAGATTTTCCTTGCTGGACTATTAGTCTTTCTATCCCAGTTTATGTCTGGGTAATAATGATCTCCAATATTTAATGTGTTATCCAGGGATGCAGCTTTCTCAATTTGCTCCAACAGCTGTTCTTTAATATTAACATTAGGTGGTTTATAACATATTCTAACCAATAATAAATTTTCCCTTTTTTACAAGCAGATATCTACCCATAAATCTTCCACATGTTCCTTATCACATTCCACATGCTTAATATTTAGCTTTAACTAATTGTTTACATACAAACATACCCTACAACCTTTCCTGTTTTTTTCTTTCCTTCCTAAATGTGTAACCGTTTACTTTAACGGCCCAATCACGTGTCTCAAAAAGTGGGAGGCACATATACAAACTGTTGTAATTTCTACACTGTTCACCTGATTTGGATGTAAATGCCCTCAAATTAAAGCTGAAAGTCTGCCGTTAAAGCACATCTTGTTTTATTTCAAATCCATTGTTGTGGTGTATAGAACCAAAAAGATTAGAATTGTATCGATGTCCCAATATTTATGGACCTGACTGTAAATGATAAGACGGTGTTGGATGCCTATCCCATTCCTTGGATAGATGAGTTGCTAGACAGGGTGGCTAGGGGCTAGTACCTCACTAGAATTGATCTTTGCAGATCCCCCTAGCCACCTAAGCCATCCCTAAGTTGGCCTTTGTCACCCTGATTGGTCTGTACCAATTTTGAGTCATGCCCTTTGGGATGAAAAACACTCCAGCTCCATAGGATAGTGGACTGGCTCCTAGATAGGTTCCAAGGATATGCCTGTGCATATGTGGATGATATTGCAGTTTTCAGCAATACCTGGCAGGAGCACTTGGCCCATATATGTATGGTAAGATGGTAAGTATGAAATGTTTTCTTTACACGTATATGTTTTTTTGCACCACCACTATTATTAAGGTGAGGGGGGGTAGGTAGGGCTCTTTATTTTAATGCGATTACTAAGGAATTGAAGACCCCTGAGCACCATGGAAGGGGTAGGAACATGCTGTCCACCCCCATTGTTTGTTTATTTTGAGACACTTGGTCGTCTCCCTGAATAATTAGAGCCCCCACCCACTCCACCTGTGGTTGTAGGCCAGCCAACCACGCTTCAATATCATAATTAGGGCCCCCAATTTCCCCAAGGGTGTGGGGAGAGGCTGATACTAGGCCCCCCTTACATCATAAAAGTCCCCACCTGCTGGCCACAGGGATCACCATTATTTTTTAAATGTATCCAGCCGATGCCCGGGGGGGGGGGGAAGCATTGGGGTATCCCGCCCCTTTTTTGGTACCCATCCCCAATAGAGAAACCTTTGATTAGAGGATTTGTGTGAATCAGCGTGCATGCATGTGCTGCTCAGAGCCCACAAGCAGAGGGAGAGAGGGAGTGCATGGAGCAGGAGGGAGAGACAAAAAAAGAATACGGATAGGAGGACTTTTTTCTGTGCGAGTAGGAGTGACAAGAGCTTCTCCCTTACAGGCAAGCAGTGCGCGCTGACAACAGATATAAATTATAAATAGAATTAACTGGAACTGAGTTTTGGGTTGCTTAAATTACCTGTGCTAAAGGTGCAACATGCCATCAGCACACAATTAAAAATATCCCTGGATGTGCAGTGTTTCAAGCTGAAACACTGCACATTAGGACTTCTAGCACCATGATCACTTAAAAAAAGCAAACATGGTCATGGTGGTTGCAGTAACCCTTTAACTATTTGCTAGCTGGCTGCCAGTGCTGCAACTTGGAAATGATTCAAATGCTTTTAAATATAGGACAGAATCTAGGATATTCAGACAGGGTTACAGCCAAACGGTGGAGTTTGGTTCGGTTAAAATCAAGACCAAATATATATATAATAGATTTTGAATCTGAATCAGCCTATATGCAGTTGGATGGTGTTGCCCCATTCGATATAGGTATTAAGACTGTAGTGAATAATCCTGTCTGACTCATTCACTGAGCACAGGAGTGGAAGAGTGTTTATGGGGTCTGCAACTACTGGAGGTGCAGACCACACACACTCCCCGCTGACCCACCCAAGATGCAGTCAGCAGGATCATACCCACATTAAACCACCAAGGAAGTGTTGGGTTCCTCCATGGGACCACCAAGATTACACCCCCTTCCTGCAGAAAGGTAAGCAGTAGAGGACTAAAAACTATTTTTTTAAACACACACAAATGCACTCAATACACACAATCACATTTAGCTAACTTCTTACAGAATGACACTTGGCCAACATCATACTGAATCACACACAACCAAAACACTAGGTCAACTCCACACAAAATCACACTCAGCCAACCTCACACATAATTACACTTACCCAACTTCACACCCAATCACACGCAGTAAAACGTTATTCACAATCGCACTTACACAGATTCATCAGAATTAACCAACTCCAGACACAATCGCTCTCAGCCAGCCCTCATACACAATCACATTAAGTCACCACCACACTCACAATCAACCAGTTCTACACATAGATCACACTTTACCAACCAACACAATCACACTTAGCCACTAGGTATTCTATTGGAAGTGAGACAAAGGGGGGCCCTGGCTTTTTTTTTTTACTGCACTTGTGTTATTACACCACTGGTGTTGATTTTATACCCAAAAAAGCCACATTAATTTTACTTCTTTCTTCCAAAACTAATACAGTTCTTCAGTATATCAGTATATCACAGTTCACAACACAAAAACACAGATATATTTTCAGATTCATTCACTTTCAACGATTATTAACAACGATTATTAACAAGGTTAGCTGCATATATGTGGAATTTAGAACAAAACCAGTTATGTGATGTACAGTTTACAACGAAGACTCCAGATATTTCTGGTCTACTCTGTGACTGGCTGAGTGTCATGGTAAATATAGTTCAGAAATATCTGGTAACATCTAATAGAATACTCTATCTTATGTGTCAGGAACTGCAGAATGTGCATCTCTATAATATGAAAATAATATGCAACGTATTCTGTGTCAGGTAAATTTCAGGTCTAATAAAACACCATGTGCTGTGAATGTAAGGATACACTGCCTGCTTGCAGGTACAGGACAATCTCTGCTCTGAGATTGTGTTCTTTACTCATAGGGCCTCAATTCAAGGACATCATCACAGTCAGGGGCATACCTTACCATATTAGGCTGTTTGGCTCAGTGACATGGGAAGATCTGTCTACCAAGTACTTTTACCTAAAAGGGGAAATCTTTTCTAACCTCTCTGTAAATCTTGTAAAAATGGAAACTGCATTTAGCTGTCACACTGTACTTGTATAGATGTTTAACACTTTATGTGCTGTAAAGGCAAGAATAGTTTTATTTTTCTCCTTTCCTCAGAGATGTCTTTGAGTATAATCGTGTGGAGACAATACAAATGTAATTAAAGTTTTGGTTTGTTAGATTTATCACGTAAGAGAAGAGGACTTGTTCAGTTTAAGCCATAAAATCTCCACATTTACAATCTACATGTAGTGGTTTCTGGTTTGGTATTACCTTCAATCATTACAACCAGTACAAAGGGAACAATTTCACTCATAATTGCAGTTTTGGCACATACAGCATAATTATCAGAATACAGCCTTACAATATAAGGTGAATTTGTATATTTACCATGTAACACAGTCTTCATGTCCAGTCAAGTGAATTCTCGGCAAAGAAAAGGGAAGTATAGCTATAGAATGTCTAATTCTGTTAAAGCAGAAAATGCAGTATATACACCAGGGGTAGTCAACCTGGTCAGGAGGTTTGGGATTTCAGGTTGGCGATTGTGGGTTCTCAGCAGAAAACGCCTGGTGGGCCTCAATGCCCATGGACCAAGGCCAGCAGAGGAGATCCTTTCATCTCCCCTGCCAGCCCATGCAAAGCCAGAACTCTCTCACCGGCCCGCTGGCACTTCGCTCCAGCAGAGGGAGGGAAGCTATGTGTTCCTCCTGTGAGCAAGCTGGTCAGAGCGATGTTGTGTGTTACCATGGCAACGCTCTGATACAGTGCTGTGCTCGCAAGAGGACAGGAGAGTCAGCCTGCAGCCAGAGAAGCTGCAGGCTAAAGTGAACATGCAATCACTGGACCACCAGGGCTTGCAGCATTATGCCCCCTCTCCCTGGTAAAAGGTAAGAAGAAGGAAGGGGGAGACATTAAGATTTTCACATCTCACCCACCTACACACAGCATATACCCTATGCACCACACACAAACACCACTCACACACACACACATATTTCACCCTCACACACAGACTTCCCTCTCACACACTGCCCACCCCACAGTGTCCCGTCCACACACACACACTGCTCCCCTCACAAATACAGCACCCCACACACAGCACTAGTGATGTCGCGAACATAAAATTTTCGGTTCGCGAACGGCGAACGCGAACTTCCGCAAATGTTCGTGAACTGGCGAACCGGGCGAACCGCCATAGACTTCAATAGGCAGGTGAATTTTAAAACCCACAGGGACTCTTTCTGGCCACAATAGTGATGGAAAAGTTGTTTCAAGGGGACTAACACCTGGACTGTGGCATGCCGGAGGGGGATCCATGGCAAAACTCCCATGGAAAATTACATAGTTGATGCAGAGTCTGGTTTTAATCCATAAAGGGCATAAATCACCTAACATTCCTAAATTGTTTGGAATAACATGCTTTAAAACATCAGGTATGATGTTGTATCGATCAGGTAGTGTAAGGGTTACACCCGCTTCACAGTGACAGACCAAACTCCCCGTTTAACGCACCGCAAACAACCGCAAACAGTCCATTTGCACAACCGCAAACTCCCCATTTGCACAAGGTTGGATACCAAGCTAGCCATGTCCCGTTCCTTGTCCTCACTGATGTCATTGAAGATCTCTTCCTCCACCCAGCCACGTACAACACCAAGGGTCCCCAAAAGGTGACAACAAGCCCCCTGGGATGCCTGCTGTGTTTGGTCTTCCACCTCCTCAAAGCCACCTTCCTCCTCTGACTCCTCTTCTTCAGACTCCTCTCTCTGCATTGCCTCTCTCTGTGTTATTATAAGGTGTGTTAAGTAGTACTATTCCTATCAGTTTAATCCCTGTTACGTCCCCTATCAGGGGACATGTATATGGCATCGATTTTAGGAACCGGAAGATGGAAAAAGATGATTGGTCGGTCCTCCTTCTTCAAATTTGGGGCACTGCCCGTGCAATCTAATGTGCCACCAGATAGGAGTGGTGTGTTAAGTAGTACTATTCTTATCAGTTTAATCCCAATGTCACGACTACTAGTGTGGTCCGGCACGCAGAAACTATGTAAACATATACATAGGCAAGAAAAGGAAAATAAAAGGACATAGCGTAAACCGGACCTTAGAATGGCCGGACTAATACGCTAGAGACAGAGAATGGTCAAAGGGAAAGCTGAGGTCAAGGAAGCCAGAAAATACACAATACCGTTTACACAAGCCAAGTCAGGGAAACCAGAATTCAGAATAACCAGGGAAAAGCCAAGATCAGGATACCAGGAAATCAGATTCACAATGATAAAGCACTCTCAGGAAACCAGGAACAGGAAACCACGACAGGGCAAGGTACTGGGGTGAGCTAGGGATTTAAATATCATGCGGCGGGCCGGCAGCCGCGACACCCTGTTACGTCCCCCTCATCAGGCCTTTTTTAGTCGAATGTATCGCCCACTGTCAGTCCCTTCGGGATCCATCCCTCATTCATCTTAATAAAGGTGAGGTAATCTAGACTTTTTTGACCTAGGCGACTTCTCTTCTCAGTGACAATACCTCCTGCTGCACTGAAGGTCCTTTCTGACAGGACACTTGAAGCGGGGCAGGCCAGAAGTTCTATCGCAAATTGGGATAGCTCAGGTCACAGGTCAAGCCTGCACACCCAGTAGTCAAGGGGTTCATCGCTCCTCAGAGTGTCGATATCTGCAGTTAAGGCGAGGTAGTCTGCTACCTGTCGGTCGAGTCGTTCTCTGAGGGTGGACCCCGAAGGGCTGTGGCGATGCGTAGGACTTAAAAAGCTCCGCATGTCCTCCATCAACAACACGTCTGTAAAGCGTCCTGTCCTTGCCGGCGTGGTCGTGGGAGGAGGAGGATTACTTTCACCTCTTCCCCTGTTAGATTCCCGTTGTGCTGTGACATCACCCTTATACGCTGTGTAAAGCATACTTTTTAATTGATTTTGGAACTGCTGCATCCTTTCCGACTTGCCGTAATTCGGTAACATTTCAGGCACTTTCTGCTTATACCGGGGGTCTAGTAGCGTGGACACCCAGTACAGGTCGTTCTCCTTCAGCCTTTTTATACGAGGGTCCCTCAAAAGGCACGACAGCATGAAAGACCCCATTTGCACAAGGTTGGATGCCGAGCTACTCATGTCCTGTTCCTCGTCCTCAGTGATCTCACTGAAGGTATGTTCTTCCCCCCAGCCACGTACAACACCACGGGTACCAGATAAGTGACAGGGATGCCTGTTGTGGTTGGTCTTCCTCCTCCTCCTCAAAGCCACATTCCTCCTCTGACTCCTCTTCCTCACAATCCTCTTCCAGCGTTGCCGCAGGTCCAGCAAGCGATGCTGATAAGGCTATTTCTGGTGGTGATGATGACCACAACTCTTCCTCTTCTCTTCACGCTCATCTACGGCCTGATCCAGCACTCTTCGCAGGGCACGCTCCAGGAAGAAAACAAATGGTATGATGTCGCTGATGGTGCCTTCAGTGCGACTGACAAGGTTTGTCACCTCCTCAAAAGGACGCATGAGCCTACAGGCATTGCGCATGAGCATCCAGTAACGTGGCAAAAAAATTTCGCAGAGGCTGTCCTAGCACCCTGGTCATACAAATACTCGTTAACGGCTTTTTCTTGTTGGAGCAGGCGGTCAGACGCCGGGCAAGGGGGTGACTTTGTGACATTGGCTTCTTACGCTCAAACATGTCCTTGACAGACACCTGACTGTGGGCAGATGAGCAGGAACTGCTCAAGGCGAGAGACGGAGGGGCGGATGGTTGAGAGGGGGCAAAGAGGACAGCAGTGGTTAACGTGGCTGAAGATGCTGGACCAGGAGGAGGATGGCGGCTTTGAGTTTGTGTGCTGCTTGTACTCATGTGTTGATCCCATAGGCGTTTGTGATGTGCGACCATGTGCCTTAGAAAAGCAGTTGTACCTAGGTGGGTGTTGGACTTCCCACGACTCACTTTCTTTTGGCACAGGTTGCAAATAGCATTGCTGTTGTCAGAGGCAGACACACAAAAAAAATGCCACACTGCTGAGCTCTGCAATGACGGCATTCTGGTGGTGGCAACAGCATGCGTTGATTGGCGTGCTGTCTGGCTGACCCCAGGTGCCGATGCATGCTGTCTGACTGTGCCACTAGCTCCTTGCAACGACCTCCCCCTGCTTCCAACTCGTCTCCTCCTCCCCATCTGAACTTTCCCACTGTTCTTCTTCTCTTCTAGCGGGCACCCACGTGACATCCACGGATGCATCGTCATCATCAACCGCTTCACTTGTATCTGACAACTCAGCAAAGGAAGCAGCAGCGGGTACAACATCATCATCACACCGTACGTCCATGTGTGTAATGCTGCCTGACTGAGACATATCCCTGTTATCTACATCCTCTGGCAATAATGGTTGCGCATCACTCATTTCTTCCAACTGATGTGTAAATAACTCCTCTGACATACCAAGTGAAGCTGCTGTGGTTCTAGTGTTGGTGGTGGCGGCAGGCGGGCGAGTGGTAACTTGAGAGGTGCCCGAAGCTAAGCTGGAGGAGGATGGTGCGTCAAGGTTCCGAGCGGAAGCTGTAGAAGATTGGGTGTCCTGTGTTAGCCAGTCAACTATGTCCTCAGAACTTTTCGAGTTCAGGGTACGTGGCCTCTGAACACTGGGCATTATTCTAGGGCCAAAGGGAATCACAGCACCACGACCACGACGGCCCCTGCGGGGTGGCCTGCCTCTGCCTGTCATTTTTTTTCGATTAGTGGTACTATGCGTGCAAGCTACTGTGACAACAGATATGAGTGGCACTGTGCAGTGGCAGAAGTTGGCAGAGTAGACGCTGTAGGCCTGACACACACACTTGCAGACAACTAACTGCTATTCAATCTATTACAGTCAAAATTGTATTTTTTTTTTTTTAAAATGTACACTACTGTTACACCAGATATGAGTTGCACTGGTGTGACACTGTGCCCTGGTAGGCCCTGAAAAGCACACGTGTGAAGGAAACTGGCTGCTATTATATTACAGTCCAAAAAGTTTTTTTTTTTTTAAATACAAGCTATTGGGACACCAGTGAGTGAGTGGTGGCACTGGGCAGGCCCTGAAACGCACACTAGTGAAGGAAACTGACTGCTATTATATTACAGTGCAAAAAGTTTTTTGTTTTTTTTAAATGCAAGCTATTGTGACACCAGTGAGTGAGTGGTGGCACTGGGCAAGTGGGCATAGTATATGCTGTGAGCCTGACACACAGGCTGGCAGGCAGGCAACTGCAATTACATTACACAGAAAAAAAAAAGCAGACTGATGTTCTAGCCCTAAAAAGGGCTTTTTGGGGTGCTGTCCTTACAGCATAGATCAGATGAGTCCTTCGGGACTATAGTGGACACTGAATACACTAGCCTAGCTATCAATTTCCCTATCAAATCAGCAGCATCTACACTGTCGATCCATATCTAATATGATTCCCCCAATAAACGAGTCTAGTGGTGGGTCCTAGGGTCTTCTCAGATGGAAGTGGAATGCCAGGTGTAGAAAATAGTGCTGTTATGCTATTAAACTCAGAGGTGTGCTTCTACTATCTTCCACCAACAGAAAATCATGCAAATAATGTATCACCATGGGCCACATGTTGAGAAGAAGCCAGCATAAAGTTTGAGCAAATGAGTCAAACATTTTTTGGGCTACTTTTAGCATCAATCATAATTCTAGTAGCAAAATAATACACTCCAGAAGGGCACAAATGTGTGGAGCGGGACGTGGATGTGGTGGGACTGCCTAAATTGTGAATTGCCTTGATTTATATGTGTGGATGTGCCCTCCTAGAATGTGTTTCCCCTCTTTCATATTCCTCTTTCTGTAATTTTGATGAAAAAAATCCTGCATTATACCTTTTGACCGCCCAGGGGCACCCACCCGGGCACGTCATTTAGAATGTTAACTTGGAATGTTCACACCTCGCTAACAAGGTGTGAAAATCGCAGACCACAAGGGAACGAGCGGCGCGTGCTTCCCCTGGGTGGCAGACGGTTTCTATTACCAAACGCCCACCAGGGGAAGCATTCGTCTCCCGAACTATGCCAGACCACCCCGATACTCCAATTAGAACATCTAATTAGAATGTTCACACCTCACTAACGAGGTGTGAAAACTGCAGACCGCAATGGAATGAGCAGCATGTGCTTCCCCTGGGAGGCAGCCAGTTTGTATCACCGAACTCCCACCAGGAGGAGCATTTGTCTCCCAAACTGCCATGAGGAGCAGTAGAAGAGGTATCCTCACCTATTTCTGTGTGATATTGAGGGTATATGTCTTTCCATTCACAGTTCTCTTGCTGACCCCCCCTCTGTAGAGAGCTGATATTGATTTTTAGTGTTCCATGTTTTTTCTAATGAGCCAAGTTCCTTTCATGAGATTTCTGGGGACTTAGTGAAGAAAACATGAGGGACAGCCACCTCCCAGTGATGATACATGTGTCTTATTTCCATGGGTGTCTGAATAGTTCTTTTTCGTAGTGTGGATCTGGTCCTGGACGTCAGGGTCTATGTCAAGACTGTACCAATAGTGTGGTATTCCCCCCCCTGGGAAGTGGCAGAAGAGTGGCTGGAGTCAATGCGTAGCATCCTAACAGTATGACATTGTCAGGCAGAAGCAAAGTTTGTTTGAAGGTGGCGATGTATTTGAGAGGTAAGATGTTTTGGCTGGATACAATAGAGAATAGAATTAATATCATGAGGTGCAAGAACCATAAGCTTGTGTCCAAAAATAAAGTTGTATTATTCAGGAGTTTGAATATATGGATTATTCCAAAGCAGTAAACCCCAGGCTGAGAAACTATAACAGCCGGGAAACCAACAATTGAATATGAAATTGATTTTCTTTATCTACATTTTTTGTTATATATTAGATACTATATCAGACTTTCCTAGCTCCCAGCAGATTATAAAACTTAGATGGGTGCTTTCAATTTGTATGCAATTTTGTATGCAATATTTTTAACCTATTTCCAAGCTGGGAGATCATTCTGACTATTTATATAGAATCCATCTGCTTGTCCAGTTTTATTTATTTTCAATTTTTTCATTTCATCACATTTTTCAGGCACTTTTTTTATGTGTGTTTTTGTATTATCCTTATAGGGATTTAATAAAGTTCTGAATTATCCATTTTTAAGGTTTTCTCATTCCCATGTTGGACTAGTACTTTAATAAGGGTAATAGCAGGGCACTTTTTCCACAGCAGGAATGCTGCTCCCGTTTGTGGTCCTACAGGACCTGTTTGTCATATTCCAGCTCCCTGCATCACTCGGCGTCGCGAGAGGGAGCAAAGCAAGGAGAGCTCACAGATCAGCGCTCCCTCGCCGCCCGCCTGGAGTTTAACCGCCCGCCTGCCTTCCTTCCCGGCCAGCAGCCCCACTGGACCCCAGGTAAAAAAATCCACCCAGCTCTCCCAAATGTAGGGAGGCTGGGTGGATTTAAAAAAATAATCTTTGAGTGTTTGGAGGAAGTGTGTGTGTGTGTGTGTGTGTGTGATGTGTGTGTGTGTGTGTGTGTGTCTGGCTGTCAGTGAGTCTGTGTGTATATTTGTCAGTGTGTGTCTGTGAATGTGTGTATCTGTCAGTGTGTGTGTTTGTGAGTGTGTGTGTTTGTGAATGAGTGTGTGTGTCTGTCAGTGTCCCCCTACCCACTTCACAGCCCCCCTACCCACTCAGTCCCCCTACCCTCCTTACAGAACACCTACCCACTCACAGTCCCCCTACCCACCTTACAACCCCCAACCACCTTACACCCCCCATACAACCCCCTACCCACCATACAGCCCCCTACCAACCATACAGCCCCCTACCCACCTCACAGTCCCACTACCCACCTTACACACCATACAGACCCCCTACCCACTTACAGACCCCCCTACCCACCTCACAGTCACCCTACCCACCTTACATCCCCCCTACCCACCATACAGATCTCCTACTCATCATACAGACCCCCTACCCACCTACAGACACCACTACCCACCTAACAGTTCCTGTACCCACCTCACAGCCCTCCTACTAACCCTACCCACTTCACAGCCCCCTACAGACCCCTCCTAATAGGGGGATGTGAAGTGGGTAGGAGGCTGTATGGTGATACAGCCTCCTACCCACTTCACAGCCCCACTACCCACTCAGTCCCCCTACCCACCTTACAGAACACCTACCCACTCACGGTCCCCCTACCCACCTTACAACCCCCATAATCACCATACATCCCCCTACACATCTCACATCCCCCCTACCCACCTTACAATCTCCCTACTCACCATACAGACCCCCTACCCACTTACAGACCTCCCTACCCACCTCACAGTCCCCCTACCCACCTTACATTCACCCTACCCACCTTACATCCCTCTACCCACCATACAGACCTCCTACTCACCATAAAGACCCTCTACCCACTTACAGACACCACTACCCACCTAACAGTCCCCCTACCTACCTCACAGTCCCCCTACTCACATTTCAACATCCTTACCCACTTCACAGCCCCGCTACCCACCATACAGCCCCCATACCCACCACACAGACCCCCTAACCACTTACAGACCCCCTACCCACTCACAGACCCCTACCCTCTCACAGCCCATCACCATCTCACAGCCTTCCTACCCAAACCTTGTCAAAGCCATCCCCACCCTGTCTCCCCACACACCCTCACAGCCCCCTCATACACTGTCAGCTCTCCACACACACACCCTGTCACTCTCCCCATACACGCACCCTGTCACCCTCACACACACTCTATCATCCACATACGCACACTGACACCCCCTCCATACAATATCACCATCCCAAATTACTTTCAGCCTCCACACACTGTCACCCCTTCACCCAACTATATATATGCATACGTGCGTGTAATTTTTTTAGGGGGGGGGGTGTGGATATTGGATGAGTTCCCACACTTTTTTCCCCAGGTCTTGACCCCTGGGTTATAGGATTGGTATTGGGCTTGTTTCTCACTAGTCTGTACTAATCTTCCTTTTGATTTCTATGTTGGGTTATGCCCTAATTACCCCACAACCATTACGGACTCCGTGTTAGATTCTGTTTCATTGTGTTATATTGTGTATATTTAAGATTTAATATTAATCCCTGTCGTGAGATCTTGAATGTATCTTATTCCTTTTTCCTGCCAAGAGTTTATATTCAAATTTTCCACTAATCCATTTAGAATCCTAAGAGAAAGACACGGTAAGGTTTTATTTTTCAATCCATTTTTATCTTTAAATCTATTCCAATTTAACAAGATATGATAAAGAGGAGAGTCATTATCACTTATGACCAGGTGGGGCCGCTGTACATTAAAGAGAGAAAGAAAAGCTTTAAAAGCATTAATGCAAGATAAATAAATCACCATAAAGGCGGTGGACAAAGGAGGGGGAGTAGTAATCATGAACAGTCAAGACTATGAAAATGAAAATAGAAGACTTCTGAGTGACACGGATACATATCTAAAACTAAAGCAGAATCCCAGTCAATCATTCATGGATGAACTTGTGGAATTAGTGAATACAGGTAAAGAAAGTGGGATACTAACAAAAAGGGAATCAGACTACATTTTATGTAAACACCCAAGACTAGCAGTATTTTATCATCTACCAAAGATCCACAAAAGGTTAACGAATCCTCCAGGAAGACCAATAATTTCAGGGATAGGCTTGTTAACTTCAAACCTTTGAGTATGTGGACCAGTTTTTTCAACCAATTGTTAGTAAATTAAAATCCTATCTTAGAGACACTACCCAAATTTCAGATTCGCGAAGATGTACAGTGGGAAGAAGATTATATTCTGGTAACAGCAGATGTGACATCATTGTACACAATAATAGAACACCTACAGGGCTGTGAAGCAGTACAATACAATTTAGCGGTCCATTCAGAGCTAAAAAAATTACCAAATAAATTACTTGGTGGAGGGTATTGCGTTCATTTTAAGCCACAATTTTTTCTGTTCAAAGGGTGAATTTTTTCTCCAAATAGAAGGGAATGCCATGGGTACCAGGTTTGCACCAAGCTACGCCAACCTCTTCATGGGCAAATGGGAAGATGAATTAATCTGGAACAACTCCCCTGCGGTGGCAAACCTGGTCCTATGGCAGAGATATATGGATGATTGTATCTTCATTTGGAAAGGTGATCTGATGGCTCTAGAACAATTCAAATAGTATCTCAACTTTAACCCATATAATTTGAAGTTCACTTTTCAACACTCGAAAGACGCAGTGGAATTCCCAGACCTAGAAATTTATATCAAAGAGAATATCATCACCACAAAAACGTTTAAAAAAACAGTGGACTGCAACAGTTTCATACCCTTTAATAGCTATCATAAGAAGACATGGCTGAAAAACATTCCATACAGTCAATTTAGAAGAATTAGGTGTAATTGTTCAGAAATGGAAGTGTGTAAATCACAAATGGAAGACATGAAGAAACAATTTCTGAACAAAGGCTACGCAGTGGACCTAGTAGACCTTAAGAGAGAAATCGAAACACCTAGAGAAGACACATTGATGAACAAAATTAAAGAACCACAACAGAATATGGAGACTCCAATATTCATCACCCAGTACAATAAACAGTCTTTCCAATTGAGCAAGATCCTTAATAAACACTGGAATGTACCCAAAGGTGACCCTCTACTGGACCTGATCCTGGGAAGTAAGCCCAAGATAATTTACTCCAGGGCACCTAATTTAAAAACAATGGTAGCCCCAACGTTGAAGGAAGAGAAGAAGAAACATTCCGGATCAACAGTAATGGGATTCCTGAAATGTGGGAAATGCATGGGATGCAAAAACAACACAACACAAATACCTCAGATTAATGAATTTAAACACCCAACAACTAATGAAATCTTCAAGATCAAGGCGAATCTAAATTGCAATTCAAGTGGAGTGATATATTTTCTGATATGTCCCTGCGGCAAATACTACATTGGCAGGACTAAGAGAGTATTCAAAATCAGGGTATCAGAACATATCCAAAATATCAAAAAGAGTCTCCCAACGCACAACCTCTCCAGACATTTCCATACCACACACTCAAGTAATCCAGGATAATTACAATTTATGGCCATTGAGATGGTCTCTCTACATTGGAGAGGGGGTGACCTAGAAAAGGCTCTAGATAGAGCGGAAGCTAAATGGATCTTCCAGTTGGATACTTTATAACCAAAAGGTTTAAATATAGACTTTGAGTTGAATGCATTTTTATAACTAATAAACCCATCAACTACAATATTAACATCAAACCACACTATTTTACATATTTTATTTTATATTCTATATTTGATATTTTTCATTTATAAGTCTTCTTATCTTCTTTTTTATATAATTTCCACTAACAGGCTTTTTAAAGAGATCTTCCTTTAAATATCTTCTTTTATCTTTTTGTTTGAACACGGTTTTAGAAACTATATCACCGAAGGTGGCTAGTTCACTCTAAATTTCTGAAGTAGTGATGGTGAATTCATTAGAAGCACACTAATTGAGGGGTACTTCATAGAAACTAGTTGTTATTCGCTTCCTACATTAAAGACTAACACACAAATGAGGATGTCTATGTATATTTGATTTTCTGATTTTCTGAGTATTATATAAGGATTACATTTATATTTTAACTTTATATTTTCTTCTCTTATGGAAGTGGTATTTTTAAGAGATGGATTGCTGCATGTTCTTAAGATTTTATATGATATCAATCTTTTTTTAAACTCCTAAATGTATGGTTGTTTAGGGTAACATGTATTTTCATTGTTTATTGTTTATTTTTAATTTATTGCTTATTCTTAATTTAATTCTCTATGCAGAGCTAATTTTACTATTTCATTATGATTTTACTACCTTATTATCTCATGCTTATTTTTTAAATTTGGTTTCACTTTGAATTATAATGGTTTTAATATGTATTAAAGTAAACAGTTTTTTGTGATTAGATTGATTTTATGAATATATTATGGCTGTCAATTAGATCTGTGTAAGTTTAGGCTACATGTGCCATTTAGGAGTTAAGTAACATAAAGTGATGAAAGGGTTAACCCCATTTGAAAGCTAACACTGCCGAAAGGGTATAAAAATCCATTGGTATATGAAAGATGCATTCCTCTGATGAAGTGACAGGATGTCACGAAATGCGTAAGGCTGCATCTTCACTCACTCACAGTGGAACGCATACCGAAGTAAAGTGGAATGCACGCGGTGAATCTCCCCGACAGGCATTTGACAACAAGGCCTCTGAAGCTGTCTCTGAAGCCGGCTCTGATGAGGCAGCATTTCTAGAGCATCCAGACCGCTTGGAGGAAGACACCAAAGGAAGGTTCCCTTATTCTTATGCTATCTGTGATCGATTTTTCTATTTTATACTGCATACATTTTATAGATACATATTTTTTACAGTTCAATAAAGTATTTTTATAAGATGAACGTTATGCCTTTGAACTATATGTTATACAGTTCAATGATTGGTATTGGAAGATAAGATTCCATGATTTTCACTGACAATATATTTAGAACTGTTTATCTCACATTTCTACATGCACAATACTCCTTGGGATTTTCATGTATCACACTATTATTGACTGAAATACTAGACTGCTACTAGAGTATAGACAGCTCATATTGGCCAGTTCCCCTGCTGTTTTCATAGAGGGTATAACAGCCTAATTTTGTATATATGAGCTTACAGTGAAAGGACAATTTTGGACTGATTACATGCTTATGGGTCCTCATGTATTATCAGAATTGAGACTGTGGATAATTTCTGCATGCACTGATACAGTGTATATCTATTCATTGAGATACATTCATCTGTGACTAAGGTCTTTTCATATTAATTCATGGTATATTAAACTGCATTGATAGGATTGTGTTTGACCTCAACCAAAGAATTATTTCTGCCATAAGTTAACCTATCTAATACAGAATATTTTAGCGCTGCCTAGGTGTTCTCTTTGACTCCGACCTCTCCTTCAAGCCTCATGTTCAATCTATCGCCAAATCCTGTCATTTCCATCTCAAAAACATTTTATGAATATATTATGGTTATTGTGCGCATCTGCCCATACTTAACGCCAGATGCGACTAAGGTGTTGGTCCATTCCACTGTCCTTTCTCACCTTGACTACTGTAATCCACTTCTCAGTGGTCTTACGTACTCCCAACTTGCGCCGTTACAGTCCATAATGAATGCGGCGGCGAGGCTCATCTTCCTGTCCACCCGCACCTCCCGTGCCTCACCCTTCTGTCAGTCCCTACATTGGCTTCCTATAAAATATAGAGCTCAATTTAAAATTCTGGTTCTTGCCTTCAAATATCTACATAATGCTGCTCCCACCTATCTATCCTCCCTTATACACAAGTATGTCCCGTCTAGGCCCTTACGATCTGCTGAAGACTTACGTCTATCTTCTGTCTGTACTCCCACCTCTGATGCTCGCCTTCAAGATTTCTCGAGGGCTGCACCGTTCCTGTGGAACTCGCTACCCTCCTCCGTTAGATACTCACCCAGTCTCCACTCCTTCAAAAAATCGTTAAAAACCCACTTCTTCATAAAAGCATATCAATTAAACTGTTAATAGCTCTTGACTGATTCCTCTTCTGCCACTGTCACTAGTCTAATACTATCCTTACCTTTTTGTGTCATTTTACCCCACTCCCTCTAGCATGTAAGCTCATTGAGCAGGGCCCTTAACCTCTCTGTTCCTGTGTGTCCAACTTGTCTGGTTACAACTACATGTCTGTTCGTCCACCCATTGTAAAGCGCTGCGGAATTTGACGGCGCTCTATAAATATCATAATAATAATAATAATATATATATATATCATTAACACTTTGGGTGTTGGGATGCACTCCTGGTTCTAGCAATTAGAGAGGAGGGATTGTATGTTTGTTATGGGAGTGTCATGCATTTAATCACTGTTCTTATTGCTCTGTGTCTGTGTTGGATTCCCCAACAAGGTCCATGTGGGCATAGCCCTTGCATGGGGATTGTCATAAAAGGCCAGTGTGGCACCATTAAATGGAGTTCTGCTTTACCCTCAACATAGAGCCTCGTCTTTGTAGGGACCTGCTATACAAGCTATATCACTAGCTCTTATAAGAGCTTTACAGCTATACTCTCTGGAGTAGGAGAGGTTCACCCACTGGAAGATGGATCCTGGTCTTGTGTCCAGGGTGGGTGGAGGACGGAGAGACACCAACCAAGCTGCGGCGGTTCATGGAGTCTACAGTGCTTATGGTGTCTGGTGGAGAGCTTGGAGTCCTCGGTGAGCACTAGGAGCATTGATTGACTGAGGCACCCGGTTGGGGTGGCAGGCGGTCCGTCACAAGGTATTAGCTGGTGACATCCTCTGTGTTTTTGCCTGATTTAAGAATGAGAACTATGTTTCCCTGCAAAATCTATAAATAAAAAGTTTTATTGTGCAATTATACACCAGAAAATGTGTCAACGTTTCAGTCCTCTATGGAACTTCTCAAGACTAGTTTCAATGCCAAAAACAGAGTTTAACCCCTTAAGGACTGAGGCAGTTGTACAAGTTGTGATAAAAACAAAACACAAACAAAAAAGTTGAATTTGCGATATATGCCTGTTCAACCAGAATTCACCTCTTTGATATTAAATGCACCCACACTTATTATATATAATTTTGTTCAGGAGAAACAGGACTTTCATGTCATATCAAATATTTATATATGAAACAAAAATATATAAAAATATGTTATTTTTTTTAATTCTGCATGGCATTTTAACTGTGAATATCATAATACTGTTGTTACTGTTTATTGCAGCTGTTACTGCAATAAAGTACACATATCTGTATTCAGCAATGTCTCACAAGTAAAACAGTACCCCAAATGTACAGGTTTTATGGTGTTTTGGATAGTTACAGGGTCAAATATAACACATTACATTTTTAAGTTTATACACATTGAAATTTGCCAGACTGGTTATGTTGCCTTTGAGACCAAATGCTAACCCAGGAATGAGAATTACTCCGATGATGGCATGCCATTTGCAAAAGTAAACAACCCAAGGTATTACAAATGGGGTATGTCTAGTCTTTTTTAGTAGCCACTTAGTCACAAACACTGGCCACAGTTAGCGTTCATATTTGTTTGTGTGGGAAAATTGCAAAAAACTAATTTTAATGATAATTTTGGCTAGTGTTTGTGACTAAGTGGCTAAAAAAGACTGGACAGACCTCATTTGCAATACCTTGGGTTGCCTACTTTTGTAAATGGTATTCCATCATAGGGGTAATTCTCATTCCTGGGCTACCATAAGGTCTCAAAAGCAGCATAACTAGTCTGGCAAATTTCAATGTGAAAAAACTGAAATGCAAGTCTTATATTTGACTCTAACTTTTGAAAACACTATAAAACCTGTACATGGGGGGTACGGTTATACTCGGGAGACTTCACGAAACAGAAATATTAGAGTTTCAAAACGTAAAACATATCACAACAATGATAACGTCAGTGAATGTGCTGTTAGTGTGTGAAAAATGCAAAAAACAAATGGCACTTTCACTGACAATATCATCATTGTGATACATTTTACTGTTTTAAAACACTAATATTTGTGTTCAGCAAAGTCTCCTTAGTATAACAGTACCCCCATGTACAGGTTTTATGGTGTCTTGGAAAGTTACAGGGCTAAATATAGGGCCTGTGAACCAAATTCTGTGAACTTTCTGTCAGGCAGGTTCCTCAAACCGTAATTAATAAAATAACTTAATTATTTAAAAATATTACTTAAATATGCACGTAGAAATATATATATATATATATATATATATATATATATATATATATATATATATATATATAAATAGCGAGGGCTTGCACTCCTGGTGTAATCCTGTGGTGCCCGGTGCTGGTCTGGCAAGGATCATGTAGACATAGCAGAAATGACCGCACTCCAAGGACTTTATAGAGATTTTCAAATAAAATTTAGCTTTTATTCAATCCATTTAAAAAGTCAACGTTTCAGCTCCCACATGGAGCTTTCATCAGGACAAAACATGTTTTGTCCTGATGAAAGCTCCATGTGGGAGCTGAAACGTTGACTTTTTAAATGGATTGAATAAAAGCTAAATTTTATTTGAAAATCTCTATAAAGTCCTTGGAGTGCGGTCATTTCTGCTATGTCTATATATATATATATATATATATATATATACACACACACACATACAAAATACAGAATCCAGCGCACTTGCTTATTCACTAAACAATTATTTCAAATCTTAGAGATTGTAATAGTTTTATTTAAAAACACCTCACCTAGGCAAAAAATAATGGGGGCTTAGTTACATTATATGATCATATATTGCACAAGCCTGCCACAACGTCAATGTACCCCATTCTTGGCAGGTCCTACTCGAGCAGCCTAATGCTTGCTCTTATGAGATTAATCCAGTTACTTGGGAAATACTTCCTTACTGGGACTCTCTGCAGTTCAAGGCTAAATATGGTCCTGGAATGAGGCACCTGTGACAGGGAGGAGTGCAAAACCAATATTTCTATTAGTGTAGATTGGATTAGCCGTATTAGTTCAGTAGACAATATGCCAAAATACAGGGGAATTGCAGAGATAGTACACACTAATGAAGGAGGGAGATTGATCAATATTCTTTATTTGATACATTTATACACATACATAAATGCAGCTATACTTTCATGCCCTTGTCTGCTGTTTTCTTTTTTTTTTTTTTTCAACAGGCTTATTAACTCTTCTCAGAAAAAGTGAAAAAACAGAGGAGAGTCAATAAGCCTGTTGAAAAGAGAAAAAAAAACAAAACAAAAAAAAAAACAGCAGAGCAGGGCATGCAAGTATAGCTGCATATATGTATGTATATAAATTGATCCAATAAAGGTGAAGCAAGAATATTGAAAAATAACTATATAAGACATTAAGATGTGTGTTTATATAAAGTTTTGGTAGTGTGTACACACTACTAAAACTTTATATAAACACACATCTTAATGTGTTTATTCACTTTTTCTGGCTATTCTCAGACAACTTGCACCTTTGACTTTCGAGCACATCTTCTGCTATTAATGACACCCCACTCACCCCCCTCGCTCCCCTTTTCTAACTTTACTTGTTTTTAGTGTTAAACTCTATAGGATTGATCATTATTGCTTCAGACCTGAGGAAGAGAGGAAAACTCTCAAAAGCTTGTCTTTGAAATATTATGTTAGTCCAATAAAAAAATGTATCATTGCATACTGCAATACTCTGGTCTTTTGTGTATATGTATAGAGAGAGAGAGAATTTATTTTTTTATTATTTTTATAACGAAATTACACATGCATATATAATTTTTATAAATGTATTTTTAATTTATATATATATATATATATATAAATATATATATATATATATACACACACACACACATATATATTTATACTCCTTATACTCCTATCATTAAGACTGTGTGATTGTCAGAAAGGAGGAACACAACGTGGAGCAATTCTATACCTGAATCGTGGTACCGGGTGGATCCTGTTGCAGTGAGGACGGGAGGATAGTTTGCGACGTAGTTATCACCTATTTTGGTATAGCTATATAGTCATTATGGTGGCTTAGGAGACATGAGTATACGGAAGTACGTATGGCAGTGGTAGTTTACTTGAAAATAGAGCAGCATTATGATTGTGACATAACATGAAGAAAATTAGCGGACTTACTTTTTATGGTTCTGAGGGGAAGTTATTGACAGTAAATATTGACCGTTTAGGCTGCTGAAAATCAGTACGGAAATAATAGTTGACCTAGTTATGAGGAAATAATTGACTTTTAGCATACGTATGGTGAGATATATAGTGCCAACAGTACAGGCGTAATGACAGTGGCAGCTCTGCAAGGCTGCGTGACATGCTTCTTTATCCGTATGTGCATTACCATTTAAAACAATATGGTCTGGGTGAGATGGGAGTAGAAGTTTAATAACAGGAGTCATAGGACCGAATGTTTCTATGCATAGGGTATTATACCGAACAGTGTAGTACACGTATTTGGCCATTAGGTGGCAATGTGGTAGTGATATGACCTGAGTGTTCGACTAATTGGTTGGTTGCCGAACAGGTGAATTACTGAGACTGTGGAGAAGGCATGGGAACGAACGGTAAGTTTACATGAACGGTGATGGGCTGGTGTGCATTTTGCCCATTTAGGCAGACTCACTGTTTGTTGAACTAGATGCCAGAGGAGCAACCCGGAAGTGCAAGCGAGGTGATAGGTCCACCGTGTGACCTGCTGGGGCTGTGGAGCCGGTTAAGCGGTGGCTGGAGGAGCTGATGCCTAGGCTGGAGCGGATTACTGGTATCAAAGTGGGTGCTGGATGCCGGAGGGACCCTGGGGATGCTGTGGCAGGTCCAGTGAGCAGGCGGGAACGGTAAGTAAATACTGGCGGGACCGAGCGTTTTGGAGAGATGGCGGCGAGGGATCAGGTATCCTATGGAAAAGGTCCGATACAGATTTCAACCCCTTATGGGTTTTTACCTGAAGTTCCTGGACCTGGGATTCGAAATTCATCGACGGGACACCCCGATACCCACTGCGCAGAAGCCGATGGTCTCTTGGACAAAAGGCCAGTGGCACCAAGACGAAAGGAGGTCCACGCAGTATAGGTCCAAGGGTGTTGCCATGGAGAGGTGGGTAAAAATATTTACCGTCGCAGGGTCTCTGCGCTGGTTTCGTGACTAATTGCACCAGATATGTTACCGGTTAACAATGTCACGCACAGTCTCAGCTGAACTCCTGTTCAAAAGGTCTGAGCCCTGATCTCGTGAAATAGAGGCTTTTTATAAGCTATGCGTCCCCCATCTGTACCCTTACACCAATCAGCAAACATGATACACAGGATTACCTTATATGGACAGGCAACATGGCTCTTTAGGAGAATGGAATGTGGTTTCAGTTCTTGCACATGCTCAGTACATTGATGAGAGTATCTTAGCTACATGTAACTAACTAACAGATACAACAGATACTTGTACTTCTATGGAGATTTTAGGTGTACTAAATTTTGGGCCTAGCTGAAATCCCATCACATAGCCCTCTCAACCCCACCTGTACTAAAGGGGCTTCCTGCAGTACAGCTACTCCTGAGCTAATGCTCCCAACATCTTCACTCAAACAGGCAAATCTGTTAGGCTGCACAAGATCAGGACTAGCTAAACCTTTCCTCTTCACTCCCCACCTTCTTCCTTCCAACTGTCTCATCTCCTCATCTCCTCCCACGCCACTACCTGCACCCACTAAACTCTGCTCAGTGAGCAGCAGAAAAGCCACTTGCTCACACCCACCACAGAAGTATGGACCCTGGACAGATTCATCCAGGCATGCATACATGCAGCAGGATGTGCACTGAGTGCACTGAACACTCATCCCAGTTACCAAATACACAAGTGAGCAAAGCAATATTTACCCTCTTGGTTTAAACTCACTTATAGTTTTAACTCCTGTTGTTTTAACTCCTACTTAAAAGAGACTACTTTAAATAGACTATTTTCAAGCAAACTCCAGTGAGCAAGAGTCAGTAGTGGGTTTATATTGGCAATAAAAACAGGTGGAAATTAAGGGGCACTCCCCCTAATTAGCTCAGCAGCAGCAGCACCCAACACTGTTATGATTTGACCAAATCATGGGTCTGATTTGAATCCTTTTTACTCTAATATGTTTTGGTTCCCCAAAACTAAATCAATTCTTGATTGTAAGTCATGGGGCCATGAATAAAAAGAATAATCTCTTAAATATGGATTCTGGACACACCAAATATCAAATAATGCATTCTCTTTCAACAGCTTATTAAATGTTTTTGAGTGTTTAATACTGTAATATTTACTGTAATATTTACATTTTTATTTTAGTACTAGATTTATCAAGTTCCACATCTACTACACAGTTAGTCACCTGATATTATTTGTGTGCCTACTGTAACGTTTTCAGCCCTCAAGAGAATAAATCATAAAAGACTTAAGGGATTTATTTTGGGGAGATGAATATTAATCAAGGTAAACATTTCACCATTGATAGTGCATACTAAAATGAAAAATCTTCCTTCAGGGTCACAGTCTTGATGTTTTATATCGATTTGTACCGAGCTTGAAAAAAATAGCCACCCCCCCTTTCTTCTCTTTATCTCTAGAGGCCCTGACAACTGTAGAGAATTGTCTTCCAGGTCATTTCTTTTCGTCTATTTGACGCCAATGCATCTCTTGAACAAAGACAATTTGTATATTTTCTGCTTGTAAATACTCGTTAAAAGCCCACCTTTTTATGGAATATTGAGACCCTGAATATTAATAGTAGCTAATCTAATCATGGCTAGAGTTGAGCGGACACCTGGATGTTCGGGTTCGCCAGGTTCGACCGAACTTTGGCAAAAAGTTCGAGTTCGGGACCCGAACTTGACCTCGAATCCCATTGAAGTCAATGGGAACCTGAACTTTTGGGCACTAAAATGGCTCTAAAAAGTCCTGGAAAGGGCTAGAGGGCTGAAAAAGGAAGTAAAATGGGGGTAAGAGTAGGACAAGTTGATGGTTTCTGAATATCTATTGGTCTACATCTGGTCCATGAAGAAAATACATCCCAGACTCTGTAACATGTGGCTGAAGTCGACTTTACATAGCTTGTGAAAAACCTTTTGTCTCTTAACTGTTCTCTTTCAAATACCATGCCATCAGATGAAGGCATACTGGATCTGGGTTAAGAATTGGACCTTGTTGCAGCAGGAATCGAACTTCTGGTAGGTGCCATGTGACTTTCTTGCAAAGACTCAGTAGGAGTGGAAATGGTCTGCGTGGCCAGAATGGAGCTATTAGAATTATTGAAACCTTCTCTTGTCTGAATCTCCTTAGCAGAGGAAAGATGAGTGGAGTTGGAGGGAATGCATATGCTAGTTTGAATTCCCATTTGCATGACAATGCTTCTCTTCCTATGGCCTGTGGGTCTAGAATTTTCGAGAAGAAGTCCTTCACCTTCCTGTTGCTGCTTGTGGCCATCAAATCTATTTGAGGAAGACCCCATTTCTCTGCAATCATTTGGAATATATTGTATGAAAAACTCCATTCTCCTGGGTCTATCCTCACTCTGCTGAGGAAGTCGGCTACAGAATTTTGTGTTCCTGGAAGATGTATTGTTGAAATGCCTGACAGATTTGCTTGCACCCAAGTCATAAGAGGTCTCATTATTTTCATCATTCTGCGACTCCGTGTTCCTCCGTGGTGGTTGATATATGCTACTACCGTGGCATTGTCTTTACTCATATGGACCCATTTATGAAGTAGAAGCTGTTGGAAGTGTTTCAGGGCTTTGAAAACTGCAAGAAGCTCTAGGAGAGTTGAAAGTGTATTGGCTGCAAATAAAGTCAATTTTCCTTGGATGTATTTGTTCTGAAGATGGACACACCAATCCCATTGGCTGGCATCTGTAGTTATAACATTCCAATGTTTCCTAGGGGAAATCCTTTGAATAGGAATTTCTTCTGCATCCACCACATCAGGGATTTGTGAACCTGAAGAGGAATTCTGATTAGTTGAAACAGGTTCCCTGTTTGAATTGGCAAATGCAATTGTTTTGGAATGTTCTCATTCTCCATTGTGCCCATCTTGTCAGGCCTATAGTGGAGGGCATGGAGCCTAGTAGACTCATAGTCGTTTCTGCTGAGGTTACACTGGATGCCAACATGTCTTTGACTTTCCTTATAATTCTCATACTCCTTTCTGGTGACAGCTGTACCATACCTTTTGGAAGTATTGAACAAGGCTCCCAGTTATATCATTTTCTGAGATGGAGTCTGATGGCTATTGGTTATGTTGATTTTCCAGCCATGATGCTGAAGAAACTGCAGACATATGTGACCGTGATATATTAAGGTATCTTTGTTTTCTGCCAGAATCAAGGTGCCGTCTAGATAATGATAGATGGCAATGCCTTTTTTTCTGAGCTCTGCTATTAAAACAACTAGAACCTTGGAGAATGTGCCTGGAGCTGTACTTAGACCAAAAGGAAGGGCACGGAATTGGAAGTGACCTTCTTCCACTGCGAATCTGAGATATTTTTGATGTTGGTGAGCGATGGGAATATGGAAATAAAAATCTGCCAAGTCTATTGACATTAGCCACTGGTCTGAAAATACTGCCTTTATAATGGATTGTAGGGCTTCCATCTTAAACTTGCGTATGCAATGCTGCTGCCCATCCCATGTGTTCCCCATTAAGGGTTAATAAGCATGTAGAGATGTATATAAAAAATACCCCTTTCTGTCTCTTTAGAGATATGTTACGGTTACCTCCAAGCTAGCTCATTGGAATGGCAGACTTAGTTCAGTGTAATAGTTGCTATGCATTTGTTTCACGTTCCACTTTTTGGAGGATTGGTTGTTGTCTAATCTGTAGACAGTTCTCTATCTTGCAGCAGGAGATTGTATTTTTGAAGTCTGAGATTTGTAAATTATCTGGTGAACAAACTCAGACTGGAATTGCTGCAAAGCCACTGCCCAAGAGACATACTAGGAATGGCAGATGGATTATTGTAGGATCTGGTAGACTTAGAGTTGTGGATAAAAGGCATATTGCACAGTCTGTTGCTCTACATAATTCATTTTCAGAGTGTAATGGTGTTGTGGAGAGAGGCACTGAGGCTTGTGGTGTTGTGGAGAGAGGCACTGAGGCTAGTGGTTTTGTGGAGAGGGGCACTGAGGCTAGTGGTGTTGTGGAGAGGGACACTGAGGCTAGTGGTGTTGTGGAGAGGGGCACTGAGGCTAGTGGTGTTGTGGAGAGAGGCACTGAGGCTAGTGGTGTTGTGGAGACTGGCTTGGAGACTACGGTGAGGCCTAATAGAAAGCAGTTGTTGTGGGGGGATTCCATCATAAGAGGTGTGGAGATGGACAATGGTGGTCTTGTGAGGTGTCTTCCCAGAGCTACTGCTCACAGAGACATGAGACGTATCTGTAATATTGTTAAGCAAGCAAAGCAGGAAGGGGAATTGGATGTACTTGTCCATCTAGGGACACATTACTTGGCTTGCAATGAGGTTTCAGAGGTTAAGGATGTTTTTAGTGTTTTTGCCAATGATATACGGCAGGTTGCTTCCACACTGTCATTCTCTGAAGTTCTGCCTGTGCATAACACTCAGAACGACAAGTGGATGCATATTAGGGACTTTAATTTGTGGTTTGGTGAATGGTCAGGAGCATGTCAGGAGCAAGGATTTGGCTTTATTTCTCATGGTAGCTCTGTTTGGAATGGAAATAAACTGTACAAAAAAGATGGTTTGCATCTTTCTCAAAAGGGAACAAATGTTCTCAGTGAGCAGTTCAGAGATTAGGTTTTGCTTGGATGTATTTAAACTAGGGGGGGGGGGCAAGAGGGTGATAAAACATCAATCCAATTGTCCCCCAAAACAAGGACAGAAAGTGCCTGTAGCAAGTGTGTTAAAAAATGATAAGCTTAGAGTCATGTCTACAAATGCTCGCAGTTTAGGGAATAAGATCCATGAACTTGTGGCAATAATGGCAACTGATAGTGTAGATTTAGTCGCTGTTACTGAGACATGGTATAATGAGAAAAATGACTGGGACATAGCAATACCAGGGTACTCTTTATATAGAAAAGATAGGAAAGGCAAGAAAGGGGGAGGGGTGGCCCTGTATGTGAAGGATAGCATAAAATCTAGCCTAATAAAAGTTAGTGAGGCGAACTTAGAGTCCATTTGGGTTACGTTAGAATTTGGTAATCGCACAGTAACTCATGTAGGTGTGATTTATAGGCCCCCAGGACAAATTTAAGAGTTAGATAATCTACTAGTTGAGGAAATAGCTAAAATGACAATTGTGACGAGACCAATCTCGCCACATTGCATGGGAGAAGCCTGGTTGCTCGCCTGTTGCCTTTGGATTATGGCCCCATGTTAAAAGGCTTGATTTTCCCCTGCTAAGACATGAAAGCCGGGTCATTTGGTGCTTGCCCTGTTTGAGCGGTGATACCCCAAATAGCTATGCCATGGAGCCTATTCATATAATGAAAGACTATGGGAAAGGCTTTGGCTCCATGGCAATTGATCTGTATGTGTGTGCTCTGAGCGCTATTCAGTAATAATGTGCGCTCAGATCTGAGCTATCTGGGGATATGTTGAATGTACCTGTTTTGTGCAATGGCTGCACAGTTATATGTTTTTATGTGTTTTATTGTCTTTTGCTGCCATGTGTTCAATGGAGTTTTGCCTCTGTCTTTGGAGATAATTGGATTACTTCCCAATTATCTCCAGGATAGAAGACTCTGTGGAACTGGTTTTGGGCAGAAAAACCATGCTTCCTTTGGTCACAAAGGACTACGATCTATCTTTTGAACCATTGGACCAATTTGTATGAATTTGACATATGTTTGTATTTGGAGTATGCTGATTCTGAAAATGTGAATGTGCTGCATACTTTTCAAGTTATGAATAATGTGGAAAAATTGTATTTCTCTGCTTGTTATAATTACATTACCCATTGTGTAGAGGGGAGGATTTGGTTATGTTCCAAAACACTGTGGGTGGTACTAATGTATAAGAATGTGTGCATAAGCACAATAAACCCACAGCTCTGACTGTTCACTGCTTGACCCTCAACACAGAGCTTTGTCTCGTTCTTGGGGGGGATTTATTGTATGCTGTTCCAGTTCGACTGCTAGGAGTGTAAACCTTTCATATGGTTTTTCCTATTCGGCTGTTTACAGCATTCGTATGGTTCCGGTGCGGCTGTTTACAGCATTCATATGCTTTTCCTGTTCGGTGGATTGGTGTTCTGCAGTAGCTGTGCCTGTGTCTCTGGAAGGGAAGATCTACTAAACGGTGGTGTTGCGGAGCTGCAATTTTATAATCCCAGGATCTCTGCTGGTAGAATGCAATAACCAAGTACAAAGCTGGAAGCAGGCAATATTCCCAAATCCTCCCAAGAACCAGACGAAACACAGTCTGAGAGTCAACTGCCACTTTATTCAAAAAGACTGATATTTAAAGCAGGTCACTCAACTGTCACTTTATTAAAAATAACTGATATTTAAAGCATGTCACTCAACAGGGGTTTCCAAAGATGGGCAGCAGGGGTTTTGGTTGAGGGGACTGGAGGGAGACTACCGTTTCCAGGTCCTCCTCCCAACAGCCCCTGCTGTAACATACAGTAATGAAAACTACGAGGACATAAACCGTTACCTTTCTACTTCAAAATATACAACTTAGTCAGTTTTAATAGCAATGCTAACGAATGGGGAGGATTCGAACAGACATACACAGTACAGCATAAATTAAACATAGCCGGAGACGCCACACTATACCGGCGCGCAGTACACAACAGAAAATAGGCACAACCATTCTATCTTAGGCAGTCCCAAGTGGCTAGGTTTGCCACAATGCTCCCCCAAAACCAAGCCGGCATACACAGTCTGATCCCAACGGATCGGCTTGGGGATGTCCGGGGGAGTGATCTGTGAGCAAGGAGAATGGTTGTCCATACAAATAAGGTTGTAACTTTTTGAGGGCCCACACCACGGCCAGGCATTCCTTCTCGATGGCGGCGTAGCCTACTTCCCTTGGTAGTAATTTTCTGCTTAAGTAAGCTACGGGATGTTCTCCGCCATCAGCTCCCACTTGGCTCAGTACTGCCCCCAATCCAAACATGGAAGCGTCTGTGTGAACAAGAAATCGTTTAGTTGGATCAGGGGCAGTTAACACAGGAGCCTTAGTTAATGCAGTTTTTAGTTCATGGAATGCCTGTTCACACTCTGGGGCCCAGTTTACCTGTCGTGGCAAGTTTTTCTTGGTCAAGTCCGTCAAGGGTTTGGCCAGGGCGCTGTAATTGGGCACAAATTTTCTGTAGTAACCAGCGGTACCAAGGAACGCCAATACTTGTGTCTTTGTCCTGGGGTCTCTACTCGGTGGGTAGCTAACAGAGTGTACCCTGGTAAATTGGAGAAGGTAGCACCTTTTGCCGCAATCAACTGCTGTACCTGGGCACGCTCCTGGAGACTTAGCCGCTCCCCCAGCTGCACACCTGTAGCGTTTTCTGCAGAATCTTCCTTTTCTAACATGTCTGGCAAGGGCAGATTCTCATAATCCTCAGTGGCTGGGGCACAGATGGCTGCTACCTCCTCTATTCTCTGGTGATAGGGTTTGAGCATGTTCACATGGAGCATGCGTCGTTTCCCTACCCCAGAGCACGGGCCGATCACATAAGTGGTGTCACATCTCTGTTCTATCACTTGGTATGGGCCCTGCCAGGTGGCCTGTAGCTTGTCTGTGCGGACAGGTTTCAAAATTAGAACTTTCTGTCCCACCTGGAAGCTACGGTCTCTGGCTCCCCTATCGTACCACCGGCGCTGTCGCCGCTGAGCCGCCCGGAGGTTCTCCCGTACGGTTTGGGTTAGAGCCTCCAAGCGGTCCCGGAACTCCAGCACGTATGGCACAATGGGGACTCCATCTGCACTGCTCCCCCCCTCCCAATGTTCTCTAATTAAGTCTAGGGGTCCCCTCACCCTTCTCCCAAACAATAACTCAAACGGAGAGAAGCCGGTAGATTCCTGTGGCACTTCTCGGTACGCAAAAAGCAGATGGGGTAAAAACCTCTCCCAGTCTTTATGGGACTCCCCAAATGTCCTGAGCATCTGCTTCAAGGTACCGTTAAAGCGCTCACACAACCCATTGGACTGCGGGTGATAGGCAGAATTTACAATTGGCTTAATGCCACATAACTTCCATAGCTGGTGGGTCACTTCGGCTGTAAATTGGGTCCCCCTATCCGAAATTATCTCTTGGGGAAATCCCATCCTGGAAAATATCTTCATCATAGCTTCGGCTACCGTTTCTGCTTGTATATTGGAAAGGGCTATAGCCTCCGGGTACCGGGTGGCATAATCCTACAATGGTCAGAATATACCGCTTGCCGGAAGGGCTAGGCTTGGACAGTGGTCCTACTATATCCACTGCTACTCTGCTAAAGGGTTCTTCAATAATGGGAAGGGGGCACAATTTCGCTTTGTGGCGGTCACCCCTTTTTCCCACTCTCTGACAAATGTCACATGTCTGACAATACTGTCTCACATCTCTAGATATACCTGGCCAGAAAAATGCATGTGTCAATCTGTACCTCGTTCTTGTCATCCCTAAATGCCCAGACAGCGGAATATCGTGGGCAATTCTAAGCAGTTCCTGCCGATATTTCTGGGGCACTATAAGCTGCTTATTAGTCACATGTACAGACCCCCCTACCACCCGCTCAGCAACACGATATAACAGATTTTTCTCCCATACATACTGTTCTCCCTCTATACCTGTCTGACCAGCTGTCGCCTTATCCTTATAAATTTGCAACGTGGGATCGTTTTTAACCTCTGCCTCAAAGTCAGTCGGGGTATCCCAGGAAACACGGGTTACACGGGGTACATTGTCTCCTACCTGAGCCTCAGAGTGTGTGGAAGATGAAGCCGTGGTGCGAGCCTGCTGACGGGTGGTCACTGGATATGCCTCATGGCGAGGACTTTGGGGCACAAAAGCGGAAGTAATTTGCCCCAGATCATTCCCCAAAACAACATCAGCTGGTAACTTGTGCATCAGCCCCACCTCCACCATACCTTCCCCCGCACCCCAATTCAGATGTACCTTGGCAGTTGGTAGCCGGTACATGGCACCCCCTGCTACCCGGACTGCTACCGATTGCCCGGTATGTGCTGATCCTGACACCAAATGCGGGGCATCCAAAGTTAAGGTAGCGCCGGAATCACGTAGCCCCTGTACCTCTTTCCCTTCCAGAGTCACGGTCTGGCAATGTGGATGTCGGTTGTCAGTAGCATGGATGGACATTACATCATGCAAAACGCCCAGGGGTTCATCAGCCGACTCAAGCGGCACTCCTGGCAAAGTTGTCTCTGCATGATAATAATGAGCAGCTGCCCGCGGGGCCATATTCTGCCGGAGCTGATTCCAGTTCTTGCGGCTCCGGTTTTGGGTGCACTCCCGGGCCATGTGCCCCCATTGCTTACAGGCATGGCACTGGATGTTGGGCCTGCCATTATAACGGGAGTGGGGAGGTTGTCCCACAAGTGCTGGTCTGGATGGTGCTGTCGCTGGGGCAGGAGCAATAACTGGAAACGGTTGCGGGTTGGGTTTTGCATACCCTCGGTTATTATTTTTATGATGCCTCCTAGCATCATAATGTTGGTCGGCCAATCGTGCCGCTTCGGTTAGGGTGTGATGATTTTGGTCATTCACCCATTCTTGAGCCTCTGGTGCCAGGCCATTACAAAACTGCTCCAGTAGCAACATCTGGCGTAACTCTTCCATGGTGGTAGCTCTGCTGGCTTGTATCCAGCCTTGTGAGGCTTGGTCAAGCTTGTGTGCCCACTCCGCATGTGAGTCTTTGTCCCCTTTTTTCAATTCTCGGAACTTGCGCCGGTATGCCTCTGGGGTAATGGCATACCTTTCTAATAGCGCCTGCTTTACCTTGTCATAATTCTTGCTGTCCTCTCTGGGTACAGCCCGGTAGGCGTCTGCTGCACGCCCAGACAGTTTGCCTGCCAACAAAGGTACCCACATAGCTTGCTCTACATCATGCAAGTCACACAATCTTTCAAAATCTTGCAAGAATCCATCTATTTCGTCTTTATCCTCGCAAAAAGTTTTAAATGCATGATGTGGTATTTTTGGCCTTCCCTGGCCCACAGTTGAAACAGCAGCGGTTTCTGCTTGAGGTGAGAAGGCTTGATTCCTTTGCGCCATCACGTACTCCTGTGCATCCGCCGAAATTATGGTCATAATTTCTGGAGATACTGGAGCGGGCCAAAATGCCAATCTTGTCCTCATTTCTCGTTCAAATGGGGTCTCCTCTATGTTTGCTGGGGGTGTAGCACTACGAGCTCGGTCTCCTTCCATTAGCTCGGCAATAAGTCTTGCTTTAGGCTTATTGCTGGCTATCTTACCCCTGGCTTCCAACAGCTCCTTTAACGTTTGCCGTTTCAATATGGTGTAGTCCGTCCCCATTCACTTCTGCATCTGTATCAATTGCCTTCTGCTTTCCAGTATGTCAATTCCAATTGTATAAACAGCGTTTTTCCTGCTGTACGGTTGGATCCCGCCGCTTGCCACCAATTGTTGCGGAGCTGCAATTTTATAATCCCAGGATCTCTGCTGGTAGAATGCAATAACCAAGTACAAAGCTGGAAGCAGGCAATATTCCCAAATCCTCCCAAGAACCAGACGAAACACAGTCTGAGAGTCAACTGCCACTTTATTCAAAAAGACTGATATTTAAAGCCGATCACTCAACTGTCACTTTATTAAAAATAACTGATATTTCAACAGGGGTTTCCAAAGATGGGCAGCAGGGGTTTTGGTTGAGGGGACTGGAGGGAGACTACCGTTTCCAGGTCCTCCTCCCAACAGCCCCTGCTGTAACATACAGTAATGAAAACTACGAGGACATAAACCGTTACCTTTCTACTTCAAAATATACAACTTAGTCAGTTTTAATAGCAATGCTAACGAAGGGGGAGGATTCGAACAGACATACACAGTACAGCATAAATTAAACATAGCCGGAGACGCCACACTATACCGGCGCACAGTACACAACAGAAAATAGGCACAACCATTCTATCTTAGGCAGTCCCAAGTGGCTAGGTTTGCCACAGGTGGTTTAACCCTTTTATGCTGAAGGTGCCGTAACAATTGGTGGCAAGCAGCGGGATCGTTCCTACAGCCAGAAGGACAGCTACAGGAGACACCATTTCTTTGGATTTTACAAATTGAGGACAACGCATGTCTGAGTACAGTGACCCTGACAGCATCAGGATGGAACCAGCAGTGGAGTACGATGAGGGTGTCATGGATGACCGAGATGCAGCTCGCAAAGGCATCTGGTACCAGGCACTGGGCACTGTGGAGTACCATCGGGGCGAGCAGGGCGAGAGAGCAGCCCCTGGAGGAATGGGTGGAGGAATTGGAGCTCTGGGTATGGCAGGAGATTTGGCTGGAAGATGCCTACCAGGCGCTCTGGTGGTATGGGGCACAATACCTGCCCTGGAAAGCCGAGCATGACAAGCCAGAGGGAGGGGAGTTTGATGGTCCTGGTTTGTTATGGGAGGCTTTTTCAGAGCCTGAGTTTGGGAGCTCTACACAAGCTCGGTTCAGTGATCTCTTGGAGTAGAGGGAGAGCAGGTATGACTGGGACGACACTCAAGAGATTGAGCAAGACCTGGTCCACCTAGTGACCCGAGAGATGGAGCTGGAGCAGGGCTACCAAGATCTGTTCCACTCCAGTGAGAAGGCTCAGCAGGGAAGCGGAGACCCAGATCCAGACCCATTCAGCTGGGCAGATATTGCAGAGTGTTACTGGGAAGAACCCCAGGTGGCTGGTGGAGATGGGACCGAGGTCTCTCCACCGGTCCTGCAGGGAATTGGGAGCCCAAGCTCCATTCCACACCGGCAGGCTGAGTTACAGGGGACAGAGATAGTTGGTCCTATCCCCCAGGGGCAGTGTACCTTGCAGGGAGAGGAGAGCAGCGTCCTCCCTCCCACAGTGGCAGGGTGAGCTACAGGGATGCTGGGCAGTCGGCACAGAACCCCAGCGGCAGTGTGAATTACAGGGAATTGGGAGCCCAGTCTCCATTCCCCAGCGGCAGTATGAGTCATTGGGAATTGGGAGCCCAGTCTCCATTCCCCAGCGGGAGATACAGCAGGGAATTGGGAGCCCAGTCTCCATTCCCCAGCTGGGGATACAGCAGGGAATTGGGAGCCCAGTCTCCATTCCCCAGCGGGAGATACAGCAGGGAATTGGGAGCCCCGTCTCCATTCCCCAGCGGCAGTATGAGTCATTGGGAATTGGGAGCCCAGTCTCCATTCCCCAGCGCGAGATACAGCAGGGAATTGGGAGCCCAGTCTCCATTCCCCAGCGGGAGATATGGAGACTGGGCTCCCAATTCCCTGCTGTATCTCCCGCTGGGGATACAGCAGGGAATTGGGAGCCCAGTCTCCATTCCCCAGCAGGAGATACAGCAGGGAATTGGGAGCCCAGTCTCCATTCCCCAGCGGGAGATACAGCAGGAGCCCAGTCTCCATTCCCCAGAGGCAGAGTGTCCTACAAGGAATAGAGAGTCCAGCCTCCTTTCCCCAGCAGCAGGACTCTGTACTGGGAGCAGAGACAGTCGTCTCCCTCCCCCGCGGCTGGAAGTATATATGGGAGAGGAGCTTGTTATCCCCTCTCCCCAGCGGCAGCTTAACATATCAGGGGGGACAGTAAACCCCACAACCGTGCAGATGGGACCGTGGTCTCTGCACTTACAGCACAGGGGGTAGGGACGGTCGGTTCTGCCCCACAGCAACAGGGCTGTTTAGCCAAAGGGGAGACAGTCGGTCTCCCCCTCCAGCAACCTAGCGGTGTAACCAAAGGGGAGACAGTCGGTCTCCCCCTCCAACAACCAGGCTTCAACCAGGCTACTCCCGTGAGACCGCTGGTCTCTGCCCACTCAGCAACCCACCAAGTCAGCTTACCAGTCACCCACACAGCCGTGGTGAGGCACCTGGACATGGACAAAGTTCTCCTCTACCCAGGTGTAGTAACCATTTATTGTGGGTGGGCTGTATTACTGTTTGTGTGTTGTGGGTGGGCTGCTGGACTAACAAGGGCACTGACCGGCAGGAGGTCAGATACCCTGTTAGTCGGTTTGGAAAAGGGGAGAGATGTGATGAAACCAATCTCGCCACATTGCATTGGAGAAGCCTGGTTGCTCACCTGTTGCCTTTGGATTATGGCCCCATGTTAAAAGGCTTGATTTTCCCCTGCAAAGACATGAAAGCCGGGTCATTTGGTGCTTGTCCTGTTTGAGTGGTGATACCCCAGATAGCTATGCCATGGAGCCTAGTCGTATAAAGAAAGACTTTGGCTCCATAGCAATTGATCTGTATGTGTGTGCTCTGAGCGCCATTCAGTAATAATGTGCGCTCAGATCTGAGCTATCTGGGGATATGTTGAATGTACCTGTTTTGTGCAATAGCTGCAGAGTTATATGTTTTTATGAGTTTTATTGTCTTTTGCTGCCATGTGTTCAATGGAGTTTTGCCTCTGTCTTTGGAGATAATTGGATTACTTCCCAATTATCTCCAGGATAGAAGACTCTGTGGAACTGGTTTTGGGCAGAAAAAACATGCTTCCTTTGGTCACAAGGACTACGATCTATCTTTTGAACCATTGGACCAATTTGTATGAATTTGACATATGTTTGTATTTGGAGTATGCTGATTCTGAAAATGTGAATGTGATGCATACTTTTCAAATTATGAATAATGTGGAAAAATTTTATTTCTCTGCTTGTTATAATTACATTACCCATTGTGTAAGGTAATTATATCACAGGCAGAGGGGAGGATTTTGTGTGGGAGTGTCTGAGTGTATTGTATGTGTTTATTGGTTGTGTTCCAAAACCCTGTGGGTGGTACTAATGTGTAAGAATGTGTACATAAGCACAATAAACCCACAGCTCTGACTGTTCACTGCTTGACCCTCAAAACGGAGCTTTGTCTCGTTCTTGGGGGGAGGGGGGATTTATTGTATGCTGTTCCAGTTCGACTGCTAGGAGTGTAAACCTTTCATATGGTTTTTCCTATTCGGCTGTTTACAGCATTCGTATGGTTCCGGTTCGGCTGTTCACAGCATTCATTTGCTTTTCCTGTTCGGTGGATTGGTGTTCTGCAGTAGCTGTGCCTGTGTCTCTGGAAGGGAAGATCTACTAAACGGCGGTTTAACCCTTTTATGCTGAGGGTGACGTAACAACAATGAAGGGGGAATTTATCATCATGGGTGACTTTAATTTTCCTGATGTAAATTGGAAAACAAAAATAGCTGCTTGTGCCAGGAGCACACATATTCTAAACTCCCTACTGGGATTGTCTCTAAAACATGTCGTTGAGGAGCCAACTCATAAAGAGGCCATACTAGATTTAGTGTTAACAAATGGAGATTTGGTATCAGATATTACTGTAGGTGAAAGTTTAGGATCCAGTGATCATCAGTCAGTGTGGTTTAATATAAGAACAGTGACTGAGTCACACCACACAAAAACAAAAGTTTTAGACTTTAGAAAAACAGACTTTTCTAAAATTAGAATATGTGTAGAGGAGTCATTATCAGACTGTAGCAATTTAAATGGAGTCCAAGAGAAATGGGATTATTTAAAAGTTGCACTACTGAAGGCAACAGAAAATTGCATTAGGCTTGTCAGTAAAAGCAAAAATTTCAAGAAACCACTGTGGTACTCCGAAGATGTGGCCAAAATAGTAAAAAATAAAATAAAAATAAAAAATTTGCATTTAGGAATTATAAAAAAACCAGAGTGAGGAAGACAAAATGATCTATAAGATTAGGCAGAAAGAGGCTAAGCAAGTTATAAGAGCTTCCAAATCACACACAGAAGAGAAAATAGCACAGTCAGTAAAAAATGGGGACAAAACTTTTTTTAGATACATAAATGAGAAAAGAAAAGTAAAATAAGGATTAGTTAGATTAAAAACAAAAGAAGGAAGGTATATAGAAGAGGATAAAGGTCTAGGTGACTGCCTCAATGAATATTTTTGTTCTGTATTTACAGATGAAAATGAAGGAAAGGGACCTCAGTTAAGAAAAGGGATAAATTAGTCATTTATTACACATGAGTTTACAGAGGAAAAGGTTCTATTTCAACTGTCAAAAGGAAAGCCAAATAAGTCAATGGGACCTGATGGAATACACCCAAAGCTATTAAAAGAGCTTAGTGGTGTACCAGCAAAACCATTAACAGATTTATTTAACCAATCATTGTTAACAGGAGTAGTCCCAGAAGATTGGAAGTTAGCGAATGTCGTGCCCATTTACAAGAAAGGTAATAAGGAGGAGTCGGGCAACTATAGGCCAGTAAGCTTTAATTCAGTCGTGGGGAAAGTGATGGAAACCATGTTAAAGGATCTAAAACACATGGATTTCAAGATCAGAGACAACATGGGTTTACTTCAGGGAGATCATGCCAAACTAATCTTATTGATTTTTTTGATTGGGTAACTAAAATTATAGATCAGGGTGGTGTAGTAGACATTGCTTACCTAGATTTCAGTAAGGCTTTTGACACTGTTGCACATAGAAGGCTTATCAATAATCTTTAAGTTTGGATTCCAATATTGTTGAATGGGTAAGGCAGTGGCTGAGTGACAGGCAACAGAGGGTTGTAGTTTAGTTGTAGTGATTAGCTAAGGGAGTATGCAGAGCATAGCAATCCCTTGTAGTGATATAGCAATTCCCCCAATAAGAGACAGGATTCTAGATTGAGGGTGAAGAAGAGCTCTGGTTTAATGACACACACTCTGCTTTCATGCAATTCTTTTATGCAAGGGAGACGCCCACAGACAATTATACATTAGCCAATCAAACAATGGTTACATCCCACACATCCAGCTGCAGTGTCGAAGTGGAGTATAAGGTGTTCGTGCAATTGGGTAGCTGAAAACAGTTCCATAGATTTGGCTGCACACACCGCTGACCGCGTTCGAATGAGTTAAAATGGCCGCCGCCACGTGTTCGGTTTTCGATTGGTGGCCACTTCGACGACTTCGGCACTTCGACTGCATCCAAAGTGCCAGTTTAAAAGTACAAATCCTTTCTCTGGGAATTAAAGGGCCAGAAACAGCAATATAAAAATCAATTATGCCCAAATCAGTTCCTAGAAGGACAATACATCCCAGGGCCATTTGCAGGGCAGGAGGATGGCAAACAGGCCCCTCCAAAACCCAGTGGCACGGTTACTTTTGCCACATCCTTCAATGGAGGTACCCAGTCGGGGTGCCAGGTGATCCGTTACACCATATAAATGAAGAAATAGTGCTGCCAACATTGCATTCAGAGGAACAAAACAATGAAGAAGCAGAAAATTGGAACGCTATTGACTTGGTGAGATGCCTCTAAATTTATGTGCATAGAACTTCCAAATGGCACATTTCTCAAAGACTTTTTATCATTCGTAATGGTATTAGGAAAGGCCTTCAAGCATCTAAAGCAGCTATAAGCAGATGGATAGTCTCAGCTATTATCCAAGCCTGTAAAGCATCTAAAGCAAGGATCCCTCAGGGTTTGAAAGCACACTCTACACAATCCCTCTCTTCATCCAGGGCAGCAGCAGCAAAAGAATCTCCAGAGCTAATTTGCAAAGCAGCTACTTGGTCATCTTCAAATAGTTTTATAAGACATTATCGTGTAGACGTAAAGGCTGGTCAATATGATCAATTTGGCAGATCTATCCTTTCAGCATCTAACGAATAAGTTTGATCGATTTGCAGCAATTGTGGGCAGCTCCCTTCCTATGGAATAGCCTGCCTATCGCCATCAGACTCTCCCCTAGTCTTCAATCGTTTAAGAAGTGCCTTAAAACCCATTTCTTTAGGAAAGCTTATGGCCTCCCAGACTAACCTCTACCTCACATACCTGTCTCTTGCTCTCTCCTAAAGAGCAGCACTCTACTCTCTCCTTCAGCTCTGCTTCACTCCCACCTTATTTGCTTGCTATTTCCTGTCCTAATGTGTTTTATACCCTGCCTCCCATAGACTGTAAGCTCTTTTGAGCAGGGCACTCTTCAACCTATCGTTCCTGTAAGTTTTCTTGTAACTGTCCTATTTATAGTTAAATACCCCCTCTAATGTTGTAAAGCGCTATGGAATCTGTTGGCGCTATATAATTGGTGATAATAATAATAATTTGTCACATTTGGTTTGATTGTGCTAATACATTTGCATTAAATAATTTGTAGTCTGAGTTTTCCTTTCCCTCCGTTGGTTTTTGCTCGGGTATTACCCATTGTTGTGCTGCCATGGATATGGCCAGGAAAGAGAAAAATGTATTCATACTTACCGTAATTTTCTTTTCCTGGTCATAGGCCATGGCAGAACAAATATCCCACCCAGGGATGTTGCTGATAACAAGACTGAGGGAGAAGGAGGTAGGAGGGGGTATTTGCACCTTTCTTTTAATTAGTTCCTGTCTAATTAGCGATAGGATGGAGCTACCCATTGTTGTGGTGCCATGGCCTATGACCAGGAAAAGAAAATTACGGTAAGTATGAATCTTGTATATTGTATTATTTGGCCCCCAGCAGCACCCCCACTTATGCATGTTCAGGTGAGTGCAGCCAGCCTCCCCTTGTTTCATATATATATATATTTGGGAGTCTAGCCAACTCCTTGGTTTTGCACCCCTCCCTGTCACAGGTGCCTCATCCCAGGGCCCTATTTAGCCTTGTACTGCAGAGAGCCCCAGATGGAATTTTTTTCCTCAAGTAAGTGGGTTAATCTCATAAGAGCAGACATTAGGCTGTTAGTGTAGGACCTGCCAAAGATGGGATACATTGACGTTGTGGCAGGCTTATGCAATGTATGATCATATAATGTAACTAAACCCCCATTATTTTTGCCTAGATTAGGTGTTTTTTAAAAAAAACGAATAAAATCTTTCAACATTGAAGTTGCCGTTTAGTGGATAGGTGAGTGCGCTGGATCTTGTGTAATATATATATATATGGCACATTTAGAGGACATATGAAATAAGAAGAAGCAAAATGTGGTAAGAGCAAAGTCAGTTAAGGTGTGCCGAAACTGACGTGAGGTTAGACCTATAAAAGAGGGCAAAAATATAAGAAGCGATTCTTTAAGTCAGATACATTTATTTAAGCATAACATTAGACATTTCATGGAAAGTCCTTCTTATTTCAATCTCAGGATTGGGGATGTATCTGTTGTATGCGGATGATTACCAGCGACCCATATTTTTAATGATATGTGTTGGTACGTGATTTCCAGAGGCAGATGTGGCTGCTCCAATACGGAATGAATGGCCCGAGAATGAATGTGGGTTATGTCCTAGCCGGAGTAATAACGTACAAATGTAAAGTATGAATTGTTTGGTGGTTAGGGGTTTTCCTTGAATGGCCAATAGTGGGGAATCAGGGTTGGAAGTGAGTTGGGATTCCACTAGTTTATCCAAAACGTGGATCGGACACCATTTGGTAGAGGTAGGATAATATTTAATCTCTACTGGTGGACCAGTTTGGCTAATTTTGGTATGGGTAATTGACAAAATGTAATGGTTCTGTTTTTTTAATTAGGTGTTTTTGCTGAAAGCATGACTTAAAGTCAGATGCATTTTCTACAGAGAATTCTTTAGGTCTTAAGAAACCATAGAAGGCTATGTAAGCTGCGGACTTGATTATTAGGTTTGTGGTTTGTTCAAAAGGGGACTTGTCTAGTACATCGGAAATACTCCTAAACAGTGTACTGTCTATGGGAAGTCTCTTAATGGGATTATGTACTGTTAGTCTCTGAACACCTTTAAAGACACTTTTAACTGGGTAGGATGCTAGAAATTGAGTTTTGTTGGGATAACTGGTTAACATGTAGTGTTGTATGCCCGTTAAGTAAAGTTTGATTGTATTGTAAGCTAATTTAAGAGAAAGGTGGCAAAAAGTTGTAAATGCGACCATGGTTTCTACGGAAAAAACATTACACAATAATCACGAACAAACCTTTTAAACAAATCATATGCTCTTGAATATGCTTTTTTTGTATTAAGAGACAAACCAGCCTGTGCGAGCGACCTACTATGGAGTAACAGGGTATTTAAAGCATGATAAGGTCTGTGAAGCTCTGAGGTTGTCTGGGTTGTGCGTTTGCCGATGGATGGATTCTGAAAAACTTGTAAATTAGAGTGTGAGAGAGCGTCATCTGCGTTGTTCTGAACACCAGGCATGTGAATCCAATAGATACAGAATTGTAGGTTTGCTGCTAGCCAGGTAAGTCTCCTAACCAATTTCATAATGGTAAGAGACTGAGAGCGGCCTTTGTTAACAATATCACATGCCACCATGTTATCTGAGAAGCACCTGTCCACTCCATTCCTTACCCCATATGTGAGCAGCAGCTACGATTTGGAATACTTTGAATAGTGCTGAGGTGGTATTGAAGTTTACTAGTGTGGTAGTCTCTAGTGACCAAGAGTCGTATACCCATTCGTTACCAAAAATAGCTGTGTAGCCTATAGCACCCGATGCGTCAGTCCAAACTACCGGGGAGTCGTCAGAAATAGGGGGGACGAATAGCGACCTGCCATTCCAAGATGACAGAAATAGATGGCACATTTTAAGATCTGCTCTAGCTGGTTCGTCTAAAAGGGTTGTGGAGTCGTCGCCAGGGAGCCCGTAAAGGAGAGAGAGAATTCTTGAGGTATTATTCTCATCGCAAAATTAAGTGACTCGAGTAGTGACTGTAGCTGTTTCCTTGTGATGAGCAGATGTTGATATAAGAGAGAATACTGTCTACATTCTCTTGGAGGAGGCTGGCTTGCATAGACACAGAATTAAGTGTAATACGCAGGAAAGTAATCTTGGTTTTGGGATCTTCTGTTTTGTCTGGGGCAACAGGGACTCCTAGATCTTTGAAAAGAGAGAGCATGTGACGTAGGCTGCTTGGTGTGGTTCTATGGTGAGGAAGTTGTCTAAATAGTGGATGACTACTGGACATCTGCACTTGTTAAGTAGAAGCCAGGTTAAAGTCTCAGCGAAGATATCAAATATCTTCGGGCTACTCTTGGATCCGAAAGTTAGCCTGGTCGCGAAATAATACCGGTCTTCCCACTTAACGCAATGCAGGTACCAAAGTAACTGTTGTATGGGTAGTAATTTAAACGCATTAGTAAAGTCGGTTTTGCTTAACCATGCAGCCTTACTGAAGTAGTACTTTGAGTAGGAGTTCATGTATGCTACTGGGGTCTGTGAGTGCTTACTGTAGGTTGGGGCATTCCAAAATACCCGTAGGGAGAGTAACAAAACCTGTGTGAAACCCATCGGTAAAACCAGATGTGAGGAATTCTACCAGATGTAAAGAAGGATAATTAGACAGGTAGCGTTGCAAATTAGGAACGTTTATTGGAGTGGAGGATCTTTTAGGGTACAGTCTGTTTGGGCACATTGTTTTAGCGTGCGCCCTGTAACAAAGTGAGCACACATAAAGAAGCCTGCAAGCACTGTAACTACAACCACCGGCATTGAAAATATTACAGACTTGTGCTTTACCCAAAAAAACTATTGGCCTGCCTAGTTTGTCTCTCAACTCTCTCTGTGTAGTATTGGATTGATACTCAGGGTTGGCGTTACTGGTAGAGGGAACTGCTGTGTTGTCAGGAAAAAAGTTGACTGTATGGGCTGCTGACGTGGATATGGCACAAGAAGGCGTCTTGAGACCCGCAAAATGCCTAAAAACAGTTCGGTGCCTAACTGACTTCAGTCTGTGCTAGTATTGTAGTGGGTGAGTGAAGCGGCTGACCTGGAAGCATATGATTTGTGATAATCATAAAGGCATAACCTCTGTACTTGTATGCCAGGTCAATGAGTTTATGGAGGTATAAGTCAAGTTCCTCTCTACGGTGGGGAAAGGCTGTACAGATAACGTCTCTGTATAGAACGAAGGCCAGGACGAACTCAGGGATGTTAAGTTTCCTGTTCAGTCTAGGGTCTCTGGACTTCATAACTACTGATAGGTCGTCGAACGTATATGATCTGTTTTCAATCACGTCTTGAGAAGCTATCAGCAGTGAAGCCAAGTTAATGTCTTTCCCTTCTATAACGTCATGCTTCAGGTTTTGTGGAATGAGGTGGATAGGGTTAATAATGTTGGCAGTTTTGGCGGGTACAGGGTTATTGTTACCTCCTGGGTTAGGCTCAGGCTGGGCTATGGGAACTGGAACCTCTGGAATGACAGGTGTGCTATTAGATTCCAGATTATCCAGCCTGTTATTAATAGTGGCTATGGAAGACACAAGGGAGGCCATCATGACGTGCTGTTTTGCACGTTAAACTCAAACTAGGGCCAAGCCTTTCATCGTCCTCCTGAGTGTTTAGCAACCGAAAAAGTTCAGCTTTCCTGGCTGTGGCCAGGAAGGGGATATTCCTCTTTTTGAGTTCCGTGGAGATTTTTGGAATCGTCCAGGACCTGTAGCTGGACGCTGGGCTTGCAGGTATGGCATGCGTTCTCTGTGAGCCTGATCTGGTCGGGGTGCTGGCAACCAACAGGTCATCTCCTTGTATGGAAGCGTTAGACATGCTAAGGTGTGAGGCAGATAGCTGAGGTTAGTATGGAATAGTGTGGATTTGCAGTAACCCAGATTGCTGGATTAGTGCCCTGAGGCAAAATTGTATTAACTTACTAATATTGTTGACAGATGATGCCCTAACTACTTGCCAAGTGGCTTTGAGAGGCTCTACCTGTGATTTGGCTCATGGGCCCTTAGTGCCACTGGAGGTGGGTGGAGGGGTGTTGGCCTCTCGGTGACACGTATAAGTCGCACTATCGATTGGTCTTGATGAGTGAGGCCCTAACTATGATTAGATGCAAGGCTATAGCTTGCGTTGGGCCGATTGGGCTTGGACCTCTGCTGAACGGAGAGATAATTGGCCTTGCAGGACCACTAACTCAAGGCAAAGAGGCCTATCGGAATATACCTAATTGGCGAGGGTTTATTTTAACCTGCGATCAACCTAGCGGAGGTATTGTGATACGACATACCTGTTTATTATCCTGTATGATGTGTTCGGAAGTGTTTAAGAAATAACCCTACTTGAACCTAAAACAAGTCATAATAATTGAGTTACAACCTAACCCCCAGGAGATGACCATAGAAATTATACTGCTGGGCCCGTCAGTAGATACTAACCGTATAAAACTTGAAAGATTTATGAAGACTGCTTGTCCTGGTAGGGTGATTGTTGTTCAACTAGTGGTTGGGAAACATGACTTATTTAATACATATTCTAGTTACCAGAAAGTAATACATAACAATGTAATTAGGTATGAAATTTAGGGCGTACCTCTATAACCTTGCAGTTGAAATAACCAAGAAGGCCCTGCTGCAACCAATGTCAGTAAGTGAGTTATCTTTAAACATGGAAACAGAAACATTATAATTGACATATTCATATGTAATGAACATTGCATTGTATAACATAAGTGCATTAGAGGAGTATGCAATAACGTTTAGAACTGTATAAGAAAGCATTTGAGCGTAGAGTGGTCACCTGAAAAGCTAATTAACATGTTTAACTCTTATATATAAATACACACACTGTGGTTTTAAGAAAAATTCTGCAGGGTGAAGCCGAACAGTAATAACACCGTACTTTAAGAATTTGTATAGGCTTAACCGCTACTATGCAGATTGTTTAGTGAACAATAGTAACATAGGAAATTTAAACGTGAGACTAAAGGAACCATGCGAATTCAAACATGAAACGCAATACTAATGAGAACAAGGCTGTGATCGGCTGAAACAAACGAACTGAACACTCATTGCCTTATGCAAGCGTTATAGTAAGAGGTGATGAAACATATGGAAGATTGCACGAACGAAAAGCAACAGTGTATGTATAAACGTTTATGTATGATATCTTTTAAACGAACGGACACAGATTTATACAAATTGGAACGTGAGAAAGCTTATGAAAGGATTGCACGAAACGCGGGTTTTACTCGAAAAGTAGCAACTTACAGTTAGCCGTTCGTGCGCTTGCTTAAGTTATACTCACGAACACAGAACTGAAAGAAAGTTTTGGCGACAGACTGCCTTCCGGCGGGCGGGAAAATTATGTCAGAGTCCAGTGAACCGGAAGTAAACAGGAGCACTTCCGAGATCGTAGCTGACAGGTAAGCAGGGGCTTACTGGGTTTAAATAGGGTACATAGTGCCTCCCACAACTACAGGCCAAGCTATATATATAGATTTAGTTGCTGTTACTGAGACATGGTATAATGAGAAAAATGACTGGGACATAGCAATACCAGGGTACTCTTTATATAGAAACGATAGTGAAGGCAAGAAAGGGGGAGGGGTGGCCCTGTATGTGAAGGATAGCATAAAATCTAGCCTAATAAAAGTTAGTGAGACAAACATAGAGTCCGTTTGGGTTACGTTAGAATTTGGTAATCACACATTAACTCATGTAGGTGTGATTTATAGGCCCCCAGGACAAATCGAAGAGTTAGATAATCTACTAGTTGAGGAAATAGCTAAAATGACAATGAAAGGGGAAGTTATCATCATCATGGGTGACTTTAATCTTCCTGATGTAAATTGGAAAACAAAACTAGCTACTTGTGCCAGGAATAAACTCACTACTGGGATTGTCTCTAAAACAAGTTGTTGAAGAGCCAACTCGTAAAGAGGCCATACTAGATTTAGTGTTAACAAATGGAGATTTGGTATCAGATATTACTGTAGGTGAAAGTTTAGGATCCAGTGATCATCAGTCAGTGTGTTTTAATATAAGAACAGTGACTGAGCCACACCACACAAAAACAAAAGTTTTAGACTTTAGAAAAACAGACTTTTCTAAAATTAGAATATGTGTAGAGGAGTCATTATCAGACTGGAGCAATTTAAATGGAGTCCAAGAGAAATGGGATTATTTAAAAGTTGCACTATTGAAGGCAACAGAAAATTGCATTAGGCTTGTCAGTAAAAGCAAAAAATTCAAGAAACCACTGTGGTACTCCGCAGATGTGGCCAAAATAGTTAAAAACAAAAAGTTAGCATTCAGGAATTATAAAAAAACCCAGAGTGAGGAAAACAAAATGATCTTTAAGATTAGGCAGAAAGAGGCTAAGCAAGTTATAAGAGCTTCCAAATCACACACAGAAGAGAAAATAGCACAGTCAGTAAAAAAGGGGGACAAAACATTTTTTAGATACATAAATGAGAAAAGAAAAGTAAAACAAGGATTAGTTAGATTAAAAACAAAAGAAGGAAGGTATGTAGAAGAGGATAAAGGTCTAGCTGACTGCCTCAATGATATTTTTGTTCTGTATTTTGAAAATGAAGGAAAGGGACCTCAGTTGAGAAAAAGGATAAATGAGTCATTTATTACACGTGAGTTTACAGAGGAAGAGGTTCTATTTCAACTGTCAAAAGTAAAGACAAATAAGTCAATGGGACCTGATGGAATACACCCAAAGCTATTAAAATAGCTTAGTGGTGTACTAGCAAAACCATTAACAGATTTATTTAACCAATCATTGTTAACAGGAGTAGTCCCAGAAGATTGAAAGTTAGCGAATGTTGTGCCCATTTACAAGAAAGGTAATAGGGAGGAGTCGGGCAACTATAGGCCAGTAAGCCTTACTTCAGTAGTGGGGAAAGTGATGGAAACCATGTTAAAGGATAGGATTGATGAACATCTAAAAACACATGGATTTCAAGATCAGAGACAACATGGGTTTACTTCAGGGAGATCATGCCAAACTAATCTTATTGATTTTTTTGATTGGGTAACTAAAATTATAGATCAGGGTGGTGCAGTAGACATTGCTTACCTAGATTTCAGTAAGGCTTTTGACACTGTTGCACATAGAAGGCTTATCAATAAACTGCAATCTTTAAGTTTGGATTCCAATATTGTTGAATGGGTAAGGCAGTGGCTGAGTGACAGGCAACAGAAGGTTGTAGTTAATGGAATATATTCGAAGCTTGGACTTGTCACCAGTGGGGTACCTCAGGGATCTGTACTTGGACCCATTCTCTTTAATATTTGTATTAGTGATATTGCAGAAGGTCTTGATGGTAAGGTATGTCTTTTTGCTGATGATACTAAGATATGTAACAGGGTTGATGTTCCAGGAGGGATAAGCCAAATGGCAAATGATTTAGGTAAACTAGAAAAATGGTCAGAATTGTGGCAACTGACATTTAATGTGGATAAGTGCAAGATAATGCATCTTGGATGTAAAAACCCAAGGGCAGAGTACAGAATATTTGATAGAGTACTAACCTCAACAATTGAGGAAAGGGATTTAGGGGTGATTATTTCTGATGACTTAAAGGTAGGCAGACAATGTAATAGAGCAGCAGGAAATGCTAGCAGAATGCTTGGTTGTATAGGGAGAGGTATTAGCAGTAGAAAGAGGGAAGTGCTCATGCCATTGTACAGAACACTGGTGAGACCTCACTTGGAGTATTGTACACAGTACTGGAGACCGTATCTTCAGAAGGATATTGATACCTTAGAGAGGGTTCAGAGAAGGGCTACTAAACTGGTTCATGGATTGCGGGATAAAACTTACCAGGAAAGGTTAAAGGATCTTAACATGTATAGCTTGGAGGAAAGACGAGACAGGGGGGATATGATAGAAACATTTAAATATATAAAGGGAATCAACACAGTAAAGGAGGAGACTATATTTAAAAGAAGAAAAACTACCACAACAAGAGGACATAGTCTTAAATTAGAGGGACAAAGGTTTAAAAATAATATCAGGAAGTATTACTTTACTGAGAGGGTAGTGGATGCATGGAGTAGCCTTCCAGCTGAAGTGGTAGAGGTTAACACAGTAAAGGAGTTTAAGCATGCGTGGGATAGGCATAAGTCTATCCTAAATAAGGCTAGGGACTAATGAAAGTATTTAGAAAATTGGGCAGACTAGATGGGCCGAATGGTTCTTATCTGCCGTCACATTCTATGTTTCTATGTTTCTATATAAGGCACCTACGATCTCCTTATCTCCTCCCCTGCATTTTTCTGGTAATATCCAGGAATGTATGGGATTTCTCAATCAGATTGAGTACCACTTTGAGGCCTCA
>OW240912.1:152878551-152933869 GCA_933207985.1 Pelobates cultripes
ACGTCATTCTAAATGTATTTTGATTTAAATATAGATGTATACTAATATCAAAATACAGTTAGAACAAATGAAACCGATATATAAAACAGATATATCATGAAGACCCCGCGATCACATGGCCCAGGCAGACCCCAGGATCACGATCGCCGCCAGGGGATTGCCAGTGATCAGGTAAACAAGGATTTATTAATAGACGTACCAGGTATGTTCGGGGTTGTCTATGGCCGTTTTTTGTTGGACGCACCTAGTACATCCATGGTTGGGAAGGGGTTAATGACAACTCTCTGTACTCAATCATTATGCTAATGTTCTACCCAAGAACAAGTATTTTCTAGACCAATTTCCTTTAGTTTGAACACTAACCTGTTGTGTGGAACTGTATCAAATACCTTGGCAAAATCTAAGTAGACAACATCCACTGCAACACCCTGATTTCTACTTACTACTTCATAGAATGCAATTAAGTTACGGTAGTTTGACATTACCTATGTTTCATAAAACAAGCTAATGGCACAAGATGAGTTAAAACCAACTTGAGTTCTGAGCGGGGACCCACCGAAGGGCAGGCTATTTTAGCTGCTGTCTGTTCTCAGAATACTCTTGCGACCCGTTTTTTTATCTCCATTAGTTTAAAGGGTAATCCAGACGTGGACCCCTTGCTCACGGTGCCTAGAGAGATATCAGTTATGCCTCACTGACGATGCCTAACAAAGCTGAAACGATCGTCTGGGGTTGCTGTGTCTCTCATGCAGAGAGAACTTGCTGGCATTTCAGATCTGGATATGTTCTCTCTGTAATGGCACAAGATGAGCTAAAACCAGCTTGAGTTCTGAGCGGGGACCCACAGAAGGGCAGGCTATTTTAGCTGCTGTCCATTCTCAGAATACTCTTGCGACCCGTTTTTTGCTCTCCATTAGTTTAAAGGGTAATCCAGACGTGGACCCCTTGCTCACGGTGCCTAGAGAGATATCAGTTATGCCTCACTGACGATGCCTAACAAGGCTGAAACGATCATCTGGGGTTGCTGTGTCTCTCGTGCAGAGAGAACTTGCTGGCATTTCGGATCTGGACTGCCCGTATGGGTGGGATCAGTCTGATTTGCTTCAGATATGTTCTCTGTAATGGCACAAGGTGAGCTAAAACCAGCTTGACTTCTGAGCGGGGACCCACCGAAGGGCAGGCTATTTTAGCTGCTGTCCGTTCTCAGAATACTCTTGCGACCCGTTTTTTGCTCTTTGTGACGAGACCAATCTCGCCACATTGCATTGGAGAAGCCTGGTTGCTCGCCTGCTGCCTTTGGACTATGGCCCCCTTTTAAAAGACTTTATTTTTGCCTGCAGAAAAGCTGTATTCGTGCTTTTCTGCCGGTTGTTCGGTAGTTTCAATCTACCGAACAACCGTACGAATGACTGGACCACCTGGGAGCTGGAGCGTGCCGGCAATTAACCTCCCTGAAGCTGCGGTTAACCGCAGCTTAATTGATGAACGCTGGGTGGCCGCCGTTCGTATCCCGAACACGAGGTCGCGGCCATTTTAAACCATACGAATGAACAGCGGTGTTCGCCTCTATTCTCATGGAACTAAAATCGGACACAGTTTTGCGCGAACACCGCTGAAGCCGCCGACCTCCCTTCTTGTTCGGTGAAAGCACACGAATGACCCGGTGTTCGGTATTTTTGTGTGAATGTCTTATACCCCAGATAGGAATCCCATGGAGCCCATTCGTATGAAACTGACTGTAAAGACTTTGGCTCCATGGCGATTGTAACTGTATTCGTGTAGTCTGAGTGCCATTCACCTAATAATGTGCACTCAGACCTGAGCTATCTGGGGATGTGTTACATGCCTGTGTTTAATGTAGTAAATGTTACTCTATGTATTTTAAAGTATAATGCTGTTTTTGTGTTCCCACGTGTGTAATGGAGTTTTGCCTTTGTCTTGGGAGATAATTGAGTTACTCCCCAATTATCTCCCAGGGCAGAGGGGAGGAAGCCAGGATGCATTGTGGGAATATACTGTGACTGTGTGTCCTATTTGTATACTTGTCTGTCCCTTGTCACAGTCTCCCATTTGGTCCCCTAGGGGAGTGTCCACCAGGTGGGAGACCTGCATAAAAGCTGGGCAGGTAGCCCTCATTAAACAGACCACTGCTTGACCCTCAACACGGAGCCTTGTCTCGTTCTTGTGGGGATTCACTGTATGCTGTTAGAGACTGATTGCCAGGAGTGTAAGCTGTTCGTCTGCTTTTTCCTGTTCGTCTGCTAGCAGCTATTTGGGAGGTTCCAGTTCGGGAGTTGGAGTGCTATTTTGTATCCAGTTCGTGAGTTTTGGTGTTCTGCAGTAGCTGTGCCTGGATCTCTGGAAAGGGGGCCGATCGCCTAAACGGTTTTTACCCCTTGTGTGCAAAACGGTCCGTTACACTCTTCATGGGTCTAAAATTTCCAGGCAAAGATTAAGAGCCCTTTTTGAATATAGGAACCACATCTGCCCTCCTCCAACCCTCCAGTGCAATTCCTGAAAGAAAAGATTTCTAAAACATTAAAACAGAGGTTAACTTATTTACACACTTAGTGTTAGGCTTTAACAGAGGTGTTGGAACTCAACAGCAGACAATTAGGTGATTGTAAGAACAATCCACAGATAATTGCTTGTAAGTAGGTTACTTTTTCAAAAGTATGATTGATAAATATTTTCTCAATTATGCAGCGGAGCAAGCAAATAGTCATAGTTAGTCAAGCAAGGAAAAAAAAGTGTAGATAAGCAAGAATAAGTAACTCAATTTACTTCAGTGGCAGCAGAACTTATAATTAAATTTAAAGTCCATAAGCAGGATGCCAAAAAATGAAAGTATAAATAGGAAACCAGTCCAGCAGGCGGGATAGTTTAGTGGCAAGCTTCAGTGTTAGTAACAGATTCCAGTAAACAGGAAAAAAAATGGAACTGTTTACCTAGAGAGGACTTTAAAATCCAGATAGAGAGTATTTGGAAAGAGAATGTAATTCCTTTGAGAATGGTCATGAGTGTGACGAGACCGATCTCGCCACATTGCATTGGAGAAGCCTGGTTGCTCGTCTGTTGCCTTTAGACTATGGCCCCATGTTGAAACGCGTGATTTTCCCCTGCGAAGACACGAAAGCCGGGTCATTCAGTGCCCATTCGTATAATGAAAGACTATGGGAAAGACTTTGGCTCCATGGCAATTGAACTGTATGTGTGTGCTCTGAGCGCCATTCAGTAATAATGTGCGCTCAGATCTGAGCTTTCTGCGGATATGTTGAATGTACCTGTTTTGTGCAATGGCTGCACAGTTATATGTTTTTATGTGCTTTATTGTCTCTTGCTGCCATGTGTTCAATGGAGTTTTGCCTCTGTCCTTGGAGATAATTGGATTACTTCCCAATTATTTCCAGGATAGAAGACTCTGTGGAATTGGTTTTGGGCAGAAAAGCCATGCTTCCTTTGGTCACAAAGGACTTCGATCTATCTTTTGAACCACTGGACCAATTTGTATGATTTTGACATATGTTTGTATTTGGAAGTATATATGTATATATATGTGATGTATATGTGAATGTGATGCATACTTTTCAAGTTATGAATAATGTTTAAAAATTTTATTTCTCTGCTTGTTATAATTACATTACCCATTGTGTAAGGTAATTGTATCACAGGCAGAGGGGAGGATTTTGTGTGGGAGTGTCTGAGTGTATTGTATGTGTTTATTGGTTGTGTTCCAAAACCCTGTGGGTGGTACTAATGTGTAAGAATGTGTACATAAGAACAATAAACCCACAGCTCTGTCTGTTCACTGCTCGACCCTCAACACAGAGCTTTGTCTCGTTCTTGGGGGGATTTATTGTATGCTGTTCCAATTTGACTGCTAGGAGTGTAAACCTATTCGTATGGTTTTTCCTATTCGGCTGTTTACAGCATTCGTACGGTTTCCTGTTCGGCGGATTGGTGTTCTGCAGTAGCTGTGCCTGTATCTCTGGAAGGAGAAGATCTACTAAATGGCGGTTTAACCCTTTTATGCTGAGGGTGCCGTTACAATGAGTAATCCGGTACAAGGGACAGGAAAGGTCAGCAGAGTCGGTAGTTAAAGTAAAACATTGGTACACAAAGTATAATAATGAGGGAGCTGAGCTGGCATTTTTTATTTGGGTGAAGCAAAATAACTCAGTGTTTCATCTGTGGTACGACTTTCCTATAAGGCAGTGGATGATCACTTCATAATAGAGAGCGGAGATTTTGATTGGCGAAACCCGGAAATAAATCAGAGGGATCGTGGCTTGGTAAGGTCTGACATAACCCCCTCCTCAAGGAGCACTCCAAGGGTACTACATATGCATTTTTTCCGGATGATATCTGTAGACGGTGGAGACAAGTTTGTCGGCATGAACATCAGATTCTCCCAAGTATCATCTTAAGGTGTATAGCCCTTCCATCTAATGAGATATTGTAAGTTACCCCTAAGTAAACGAGAATCAAGTATTTTATTGACCTCATCTTCTTCCTCACCTTAAACAGGAAAAAGGATGATGAGTATGACATTTAAGTAAGAAGACATGAAAAACTGGATGTAATTTAACGGATGGAGATAGTGTTAATTTTACAACAATGTCGTTGATAATTTTTTCAATGGGAAACGGACCAAAGAAGAGTTGATCCAATTTTTTGGATGGCCCGTTTGACTTGATTTTTTTGTGGAGAGTAATATGAATCCCCTATTTTATAAGGAGGAGAAGGCTTTCGTTAAAGATCATAACATTCATTGTGGCTCAGAATAGTTGTTTTGAAGGTTTTCTTTCAGAGTATGAAAAAGTGAAGTTATCTCAGAAATTTGAACAGAAACAGCAGGATTAAAACTGAGGGAAAGATCAGTAGGAATTGAGGAAGGATGAAAACCATAATTAAAAAAGAAGGGTGACATTTTGCTGCTGGAATGATTGGCATTGTTATAGGCATATTCAGCTAAGGGTAACCAGGTAGACCAGTCGTCTTGGAGATGGGTACAATAGCATCTCAGATATTGTTCCAGGCATTGGTTAACCCTTTCAGTTTTACCGTTTGTTTGTGGAGGATATGAGGAGGACAGTTATTAGTTATTTGGAGAAGAAAAAGTGCTCTCTCCTTAATCCCTATGTATATTTAGACAAATGGGGGTCATTTAGTTGCTCCATTGGCCATTGGAGGGAATGCCCACCTGCCAACGTCAAGGCAGACCCCCTGATCGGGTCCTAACACTGACCCTTCAGCCTGCTTCCTTAAGCTTCTGGCAATGATATCTCTAATGAGACAGAAAGGGGTATTTTTTATATACACCCCTATATACTTATTAACCCTTAATAGGGAACACATGGGATGGGCGGCAGCATTGTAACAAGGCTGTGTGATACAAAGTAAATACAAATACAAAAAGAGAAGTCCTGCGCTCACTCCCATCACTACTGGGCCAGCAGCAATGACTACAGTGCAAATCAGCCCCAATATATAGTAAAAACCAAAGAAAAGAAAAAGTTACCTGCGCTCTCTCCTTAATCCCTATGTTGACGTTGGCAGGCGGGCATTCCCTCCAATTGCCATTGGAACAACTAAATGACCTCCATTTGTCTAAATATACATAGGGATTAAGGAGAGAACGCAGGTAACTTTTTCTTTTCTTTGGTTTTTACTATATATTGGGGCTGATGTGTACTGTAGTCATTGCTGCCGGCCCAGTAGTGATGGGAGTGAGCGCAGGACTTCTCTTTTTGTATTAGTTATTTGGAGACATGAACATAATGCCCTCCAAAAATATGAGGTAAATTCAGTGCAAACGAACTATATTGGAAATAAAAATCTTGGATAATTCTTTGGAAGTGGTAATATTGGGTAATGGTAATTTATTTATTTATAAAATATTTTACCAGGAAAGATACATTGAGATTTCTCTTGTTTTCAAGTATGTCCTGGGTCCACAAATCATTGCATTGTTACATTAAGGTACAATAAAATACAAAAACAATATTAATACACAATAAATACAACATTTAACATAGAACAGGTAGGAAATATATAATCAACCATGACAGGTGCATTCTGTTTTGAGGTATGTAGAGAGGGATCTCTTAAAGGACTTTAGGCCTTGGGAAAATTTTAAATTGTGCGGGAGGTTGTTCCACAATTGCGGTGCTCTGTAGGAGAAGGAGGATCGGGCTGCTTTTTTTTGTATCGAGGTAGACTAAGTAAAGTGTTGGTACTGGATCGGAGGTTATAGGAAGTGGGAACAGCTGGGGAAAGCATTTTGTTCAGGTAGGGTGGGAGTTTCCCAGAAAAGCTCTTAAACACAAGGCTGGAAAGATGAAGGGTGCATCTGGATTCCAGCGACAGCCAGTTTAGTTCTTTTAGCATGTCACAATGGTGAGTCCTGTAATCACATTGTAGTTTATTAATGTGGGATTGCGATGCAGATGCATATGCTCTGTAAACTGGTCTTGGAGCACAGCCTCAATCTGCGATCGATTGGATTTGCTTGCATATATTACTGTGTCATCTGCGTACATGTGTACATTTGAGGATTTGCAGATATTAGGCAGATCATTTATAAATAATGTAAATAGTAGGGGGCTGAGAATGGAACCTTTGGGAACACCACACGTGACTGGGAGAGGAAGGGAGTTGCTGTCAGAAATGGACACATATTGCGAGCGATCCGATACATACGATCGAAACCAGGTAATGAGACATCTTGGTAAATCTATCAACAACAACTAGAACGGTTTGTTTTTTGTGATGGAGGGAGTTCTACTATAAACCCATTGAGATGGATTCCCATAGTCTATAAGGAACTGGTAGATTCATAAGTAATCCGTAGGGATGGTGGAGGTTTGGTTATCTTTTTGACAACTAGGACAAAAGGAAACGTAACTAGTAATGGTTTCATCTTGATGGGGCCACCAGAAATTTCTTCTTGACAATTCAGATGTTTTTTGGATTCTAGGATGACCTACTAATTGAGAATCAAGGACAATCTTTAGTACTTCAGCCCGTAACGAAGGGGGAACATAAACCTTATTGTCCTTGTAAAAAACACCATCTTCTTCATATAAAACAGAACCAAGAGGTAGATCCAATTCTTTTGGAGTGAGCGTTTTAATTTCTTCAACAAAGGATGTAGTTATCCCAATGAATCTAGTAGCAGGAAGCATAGAAGTAGGGTTTTCATGAATAAGTTTTTTATACTGGTCTGCCCAACTTCAAAAGAGAATTACACAAATGTATGCGTAGGTTTCTATTTTCTTTTGTCTCTCTTACGTTACCTCCTCTCTCTAATTCCACCTTGAACCTCGTGTCGGTGCCTGCACTCACCTGGGTGCTAATCATAATGACTGATCCAGTGAATGGCGGTCACGGATTGCGGAACAGATACCTGTAGTGGTTAATCAGCCCTAGGCCATAATAGTTGGATATTATAATTGTTTACTTTGTTGAGGCTGTGAATCGATAACGACTATATTTTACAACTATAAATAAATTTATTTTTTTATAAATTCTTTATTTAATCGTTGACAGAAATTGGTAATATTTCATAGTATTTCTGTGGGTGGCTTACGCAGAAGCCGCATCTTCCATTGTATATTATAATTTTGTATGGGGCTTGCGCAGAAGCCAACTGTGCATGTATACTTGTTTGTTATATGTCAGGTTTTTTATTTTTGTGACTGAACTGGTACACATTACACTGTGTACCATAAATAAATTTTTTACATTGCGATTTTAATGTAAATACTATTTGGATGCAATGAACGAACTGAAGTACGGTGCAGTCAGAGAAAAGAGCGAAATAGGAAAAAATAAAGACCAAAAAAAGGGGGGGGGGGGGAACAAAAAGAAAAAGGGAAAGGGAAGGTATTGCACAATAAATAATGACAGGTGGGGGAGGAGAGGAAGGAAAAGAGAGAGAGATGGAAAAGGAGCTTAATGGGAAACAAGCGCAGAGGCAGTACGGGCACTGGAGGCATCAATAACCATGCACGACCACTTTGGCCAGTAGTCCTCTCACTCACCTATTATGGGTTACTGTCTCGATAGGGAGAAATCTTTTTACTGACTGCAGCCAAAAAGATGTACATGATGTACCCAACTTTGTTCATGCAACCCTGTTGACTGTACAATTGATTACCGTCTTCTCCAAACAATGCCAAACATCTCTTCTATAATATGTCACATTAATAATACGTTATTATGCAAATTTCACTGTTTCAAACTTACAACCAGGAAGTCTAAAAATAAATAAGGATTGTAAAAGAAAAATAAGTTTTTTTTTATTAGATATTCTGGACAGGGAGTCAGACTTTATTTATTGAACCTGCTCTGTATACTATGTGGAAACAAAGAAACATAGAATGCGACGGCAGGTAAGAACCATTTGGCCCATCTAGTCTTCCCAATATTTCAAAATACTTTTTATTAGTCCCTGGCCTTATCTTAAGTCTAGGATAGCCTTATGCCTATTCAACGCATGCTTAAACTCCCTCACTGTGTTAACATCTACCACTTCAGCTGGAAGGCTATTCCATGCATCCACTACCCTCTCAGTAAAGTAATACTTCCTGAAATTAGTTTTAAACCTTTGCCCCTCTAATTTAAGACTATGTCCTCTTGTTGTGGTAGTTCTCCTTCTTTAAAATATAGTCTTCTCCTTTAATGTGTTGATTCCCTTTATGTATTTAAATGTTTCTATCATATCCCCCCTGTCTTGTCTTTCCTTCAAGCTATACATGTTAAGTTCCTTTAACCTTCCCTGGTAAGTTTTATCCTGCAATCCATGAACCATTTTAGTAGCCCTTCTCTGAACTCTTTTTAAAGTATCAATATCCTTCTGAAGATACGGTCTCCAGTACTGTGTACAATACTCCAAGTGAGGTCACACCAGTGTTCTGTACAATGGCATGAGCACATATCTCTTTCTACTGCTAATACTTCTCCCTATATAACCAAGCATTCTGCTAGCATTTCCAGCTGATCTATTACATTGTCTTCCTACCTTTAAGTCATCTGAATTATTTACTCCTAAATCCCTTTCCTCAGATGTTGAGGTTAGTAGAGTTTCAAATATCCTATACTCTGCCCTTGGGTTTTTTACGTCCAAGGTGCATTATCTTGCACTTATCCAAATTAAATGTCAGTTGCCACAGCTCTGACCATTTTTAAAATTTTTGGAAGTTGAAACAGTCGAAGAAAAGACTCCATCTAATATGTCAAGCCGTCAAAGTTCTGTTGTGAAAAAAAAATCAAGGTTTTTATGATTATATACTACTATTGGTTTTTCATTTCCTTCCAATAAATTTCTCCAATTGTCAAATAATTACACTGAGGAGGAGGTAAAGTTCTTGAGGAAGAAAAAAGCAACAGGATGGATAGGGTTTTGAGGAGATTCTTGTTGGGATAAAACAGCTGCAATGGCAGTATCAGAGGCAACGACTTCTAAGATGCATGTAAGAGCAGGATTAGTCATTCGTAACACAGGAGAAGAGGTAAATCTTTGTTTAAGATGGGTCTTGTGTTCTTGAGCCTTGTTGTTCCATAAAAAAGGGAATTTGGTTCTGGTGAGATTATTAAGAGGATGGACAATATCCAAAAAAATATTAATGAATTTTCCATAGAAATTGGTGAATCCCAAAAAACTTTGTAGCTCTTTGATTCAATGTTTGAATCATCCATGTGTATTTCTTGTGGAGCATCCAAGGAAAGTAATTGTTGATACCTTAAATAAGCATTTTTCTTGTTTGGCAAAAATATTGTGTGTTCTAAGTCTTGACAAGACCCATCTCACATGCTTTCTGTGTTCTTCTAGAGTGTCAAAACAGATAAAAACACAGAAGTCCAATACATCTCTGAAAATGTCGTTTATGAAATGCTGAAAGGTGGCAGGGGCATTGCAAAGGCCAAAAGGAATGACAAGGTATTCATATAAACTGTATCTGGTACAAAATGCAGTCTTCCATTAATTCCTGTTTTCATCCATATTAAATTATAAGCTCCTCGGAGATCAATCTTTGTATAAATAGTGGCTGCTTGTAGTCTCTCTTATAACTTAGGGTTGAGTGGAAGTAGACTTTTTTTTATTGTTCTTTTATTTAGTTCACGATAGTCAATTATAGGACCTATGGTTTTGTCTTTATTTCTAACAAAGAAGACACCAGATGTGGCAGGTGACGTCATCAAATCCTTTCCGTCGATTTTCTTTGAAATACTCTTTTAAAATTTTTAATTTAGTATGAGAAAGTGGCTATATATGACCGAAAGGAATTAAAGAGCTGAGGAGGAGATCTATAGGACAATCACAGATCCTATGTGGAGGTAGTGTTTCAGACTCTTTTTTTACTAAAAACATAATTGAATTCGGAATAACATGGAGGTATTTTCTTTAGCGATTTGTAGAAGAGGAGAATGAAAAAATTTCCTAGAATAACAGGAAACAGAGGAGATTTCACTACATCAGATGTAATGTATTTGGAATGTTCATGATTTATGTTATTCATAATATAACATTATCCCATTTTATTAGAAGGGGTTACAAATATAACATAAATGTCTGGTGGGACAGCACTTAGAAAGGATAAATGTTTTCTTTTATTTATTTATTTATTTTGCTCACTCAGGGATTGATTTTATCCAAATATCCCAATTATGATTCCTCTTTTGGGTAAAAGTTTGATAATTATCTATTCATATTTCCATATTTAATTGAAAAATGAGTTGTGTTTTTAACCTCGGTCCACAATGGCGGTATAAAAGATTTCCATTTTCTGGCTATTGTGATCTTTACTGCCAGTAAGATTACAATGTCGTATTCGTATTTGGACATTTTTGGAAAATTTAAATGTAATATGATTCAGGTTTCAGTGGTAGTTTAATCTTACTAATTACTTGGATTTGTTTCCTTTACCTGTCCCCAAAACCTCAGAATCGGTTCACACTTCCACTACATATGTAACAAATCACATTCACATCTCCAACACCTATCAGTATGGTGTCATAGATCAAATATCCATCTTTTGTTATATTCAGGGGAACCCAAATTGTATCAAGTGCGCTTGGAGAAGCAATAACACAGACTCACAATCTCTGGTGAAACAAAGAATGCTTCCAAAGTTTATTGGGAGAGCTTAGCCTTTTATACAATAAGGATACATGATTACGTGCAAGTAAGCATGTCTTGAGGTTGAACAGTCACAGGAAAGGGAGTGCAGATCACAGGAAAGGGAGTGCAGATCACAGGAAAGGGAGTGCAGAGATAGACAATCTTGGAATGTCACGTACCCAAAACAGATGTTTTCTGAGAATTGAAAGAATAGAACTGTTGCACAGGAAACAAGCTAAGGTGGGGGCTTTTCTGCTCCCAGAAATGGACATATATGGTACAAAGGGTTCTTTTAAGCATAAAGCATTACATGAGTCCAAGTTAGCCAATTTTAATATAGGTTAGCCAATATGGCACCTACAAGCCTTCCTTCACAATCCCCTCTTTTGATCCAAGGGTCACCCAAATGTCCAAAGTATTTCCAGGCCTGCTAGCCAAAGCAGGTTCCCTTGGACTGGGAAATCACTAGAACCAGCTGAGGAGATCTTCTTCATTTGTTAAGCGCAGTATCAGCATAAAGACCTTCCGAAGTTGGAGCTGAAAGGTAAGTTAAGGTACGACCAACTGTTGGCTTGGTTTTACATAGGGAGGCATGAAAAGCACTTGCAAGTTAGAAAAATAGCCAGAATGATGAAAACAACTAGCAACAAGAAATACAATATTTTCTTAATAAGCAGACTCAGCCATGTGCCTAACCCGAATGCCCAATCCCAACCTTCAAAAAAACCTGCATTTTGTTTGATGTCTTTTACTAAGTCATGTAAGTCTTGTAAATGCTTATGGATCATAGTGCCGTGGTCAGAGAGGTTAAAACAGCACATGCTCTTAATAGCTTAACAACCTAAGTCATGTTTAATTAGTAAGTAGTCAATTGCTGCTCAATTCTCAAGGATTTGCCTGGGTGTCCATTAGTAGTTCTTCTAGGGCCTGGGAGGTGGCATTTAAATCTTCTGCAAGGAAACAAAACTGCCAAAGCGGTATACTCAGCTTTTGATATGAGAGTAATTGTAGAATCACAATCTGGGGTTAGAGTATCTTTTACCTAGGCCTGCTTAGCTGGGTGGTTTCAGAGGCCACGTCAGATTTAGAGAACAGTCATGGTTAGGCATGAGAGGGTACCTTCTATATATGCATAAGTAATATTCCCACAAGAGAAAACCCATCCTAGCTGCACATTTTTGTGGTAGCTGTATGTTAGATGTGTGCCTTTACATACAGTAAAATTGAACCTATCTCGGTCCTGACTATGTTGGGGTGAACTATATTTTTCATACCATATTGTTATAATGTTTACAATAACTAGTACTATTACAGATAATATTGTTAGTAACATTTTTACAGTTTGTGATATTCCTTTTAGGTGTGCAAAATTCATATGATAGGGACTTGCCTTGTTGCTTCGGTTGCAGTCGGCAGTCACAGGTGAAATACCAGCACATTTCTGCAATAGTCACATTAAGGGTATGCTAAGAGTGAGTGGGGAGGTACCTTTTAGTGGTTTCAAAGTATAAGTGTATATTTCCCACTCTGGGGTAGGTTTAATACTTGGGGGCATGTTATGAGTGATGGTTTCCTGGGTGTCTAAGGAGTCAAGAGCTATGCTATCTGAGTTTTTGAACCAGTAGTCTAAAGCATTATTAGTGCTGTGTAGTGGGTTGAGGCAAAAGGAAGTTAGGTTAAAAGCTTTTGCTATTTGAATCCATATGTTGCCCTGCTATTTTCAGGCCTTAGAGAGAAGCAACACAGTGTGATATAACTGCAAATGGTAAAGGATATAAACAGCTTCATGATGGTGGATCTGTTGGAGTGACAAGTTTACAATGGCTGGCGTGTATCCACGTTGGTTTGCCCTCCAGTTTCACTGAGGTAGCTGTAGTCAGGAGCACTTGGAATGGACCGTCAAATTGTGGTTCAAGTCCTTTCCTCGCATGCCTCTTTATCACCACCCAATCACCAGGCTTTAGTTGTGAGTCACAGAATCAGAGTCTGAATCTAGAATGGAATCAAAGACGTGTTTATGCACTTGCCCTAGCTTCTTACGGATGGACTGGACGTAGGATGTCATACTACCATGTTGCATATGGAGGGTCTGAGGGAAATAGAGGCCTGTCTTAAAGGCACAACCAAACATGAATCTCATAGAGAAGAGTGCTAGGGGAAGGCATTCAGTCCAGGGCTTCCCTGTCTCTTGCATGGCTTTTGCAATTTTGTTCTTTAAAATGCCATTTGCTCTTTCTACTTTCCCACTACTCTGGGGGTGGTAAGGGGTGTAGAAGGCCTGGCTGATCCTAATTTCTTGCATTATTTCCCCAGTGAAAAGGGTGCCTCTGTCACTTTCAATCATTTCAGGTACCCCGTATCTATATACCTGTTCCTTCAGAAGATTACTTGTTGTGACCTTCGCTGTGGCTTTCGACACTGGTTGGCCTCAGGCCAACCTGAAAAGAGATCAATGCACACCAACACAGTCTCTAAAACGGGCAAAGTGGCCTTGGCGTGTGTTTGCTTGGTGTCTTGACAGCCTGTCCTGGATTGTTTCTAGCACAAATCATGCAAGCTTGGGTGTGTTTAGCTGCTGCAACAGTAAATCCAGGTGCTACCAGGTGTTTACTATGCTATTCATATGCATCTTAGATAGATGTGTAGGTCCATGGGCCATCTGGGCCATCATGGGGAACAATACTCATGGTAAACACAGTAATTTACCTCTTCTCCACATCATGTCATCATCAGGTTCTGCATTTTGTTTTCTCAGGATCTTGCCTACTCTGGGACCCTAAAGGTCCAAAACACTGATAATATGGTATACCTTTCCTAGTGGTTTCTCTACAACCACATTAAGTTAATTTAACTGCAGTGTCATGCCATTTTTGGGCGACTTCTACTAAGTCATTATCTTCTAACCATCCCTTATAATTTGCTATAAACTCTTTCCATATCTGTGGGTCTGGAGTGCCCTCTGGGGGCATGCCAGCTTTCTTATGTAGTTTTTTAATTTTCTTAGTAACTCCTTGTCCTTTGTGATGCTTGACTATAGTCAAAGCAGTAAATTCCTCATGTGTTCTATGGGAATTACCCATGGTGTCTGTAAGGATTAATTACTTCCTTACCAAGACAAAACAGTGTATAAGACACTTAGGACCACTGCAGTGGAATTTACACAGTTCTGTCTTATTTAATCTAAACATCAGGAGATCTGCCATGGAGGGTTATGATCTTCATCAAAAAGCAAATGACAAGGCAGACAATAAATAGAACTTGGAACCCACAGATATATTCTTATGTCTCGAGATGTCTTTTACAGGACATTTAAAAATTCCACCTGATTATAATATGACCCTTAAAAACAGTTCTTTGGACCTGACATTTTTAAGTCGTTGCCTACCCAGTCAGACTGGCAGAGGGCGTAGATCTGAGAGTGAAATTATATAGGTGGAAAAGAAAAAGGTTTTCTTAGCTTGCTGCAGCTGATTTTGCGGTCAGAAGAACACTTGCCCGTACCCTGGTGTTTCGACCATTAGGTCCCCGGGTCTAAAGGCACCGAATTGTCATAGATCAAATATCGATCTTTTGTTATATTCAGGGGAACCCAAATTATATCAAGTGCGCTCGGAGAAGCAATAACACAGACTCACAATCTCTGGTGAATCAAAGAATGCTTCCAAAGTTTATTGGGAGAGCTTAGCCTTTTATACAATAAGGATACGTGATTACGTGCAAGTAAGCATGGCTTGAGGTTGAACAGTCACAGGAAAGGGAGTGCAGATCACAGGAAAGGGCACAAATTAGGAAAGGGCGTGCAGGCATAGACAATCTTGGAATGTCATGTACCCAAAACAGATGTTTTCCGAGAATTGAAAGAATAGAACTGTTGCACAGGAAACAAGCTAAGGTGGGGGCTTTTCTGCTCCCGGAAATAGACATATATGGAACAAAGGGTTCTTTTAAGCATAAAGCATTACATGAGTCCAAGTTAGCCAATTTTAATATAGGCTAGACAATATGGCACCTACAAGCTTGAGCCTTGGAATCAAGGTGTATTCCTTCACAATGGCCAGACCACATTCTGGTGCGATGGCTTCGAACCAAATATAATGATTGTTAAGTTTAAATTGCATCTCTGTTAGATTCAGACATCTGACTGACTTACATATTTTCTGGAATTCTCCTATTAAAGGCTTTTGAAAAAATTTCAACTTGTATATCTTTTTCCCATTGCTCGGCGGCCCTTGTCAGGCTCTTTTTTTCTCCCGATATTAGCAATTCCTTACATAAAACTAGCATGCTTTCTTTGAATTGTTTGTATTTTTATAACTATCTCTTTAGGTGCTAGGCATAAATGTTTCATGATATATCTTTTTATTTGTAAGTAAGTAAAAATTTCTCCTTTAAGTTCTTGTGCTTTTTTACAAATAGCTGTCAGTGTTTTAATACGTTTGTTATCTAATAAATCATTTATTGGCGATAAACCACTTCTATACAATTTTCCGAAATTTATATCTTTGATATTGGTTGCTAAAATTTCCAGGGAAGTATTTATTAGGACTTTGTTATTTAGCTCAAATTTCTTCCTTAATTTCTGCCAGTTAGTAAAAATATAGTGTTAAGACACCCCTGGTGTCTTTAAGGGAAACCGCCGTTTAGTTCACCTTCCCCTTTCGCAATTCAGTAATCCGTTCGCATCAATTATAATACACGAACCATAACCAGGGGAAGCGGGAATCTCCCGACCGGGATCCGCAAAAGGCTCCAAACTCCCGAACGGAAATCCACGAACTGCTGCCAGCCGCCGAACAACGATATCCACCAAGCGGCTTTCGGTTCCATCCAGCAGTCTCTAAACGCAAAGAAGAAATCCCCCCCAATAACGAGACAGAAGCTCCGCATTGAGGGTCAAACAGGATCTGGCTTTACTGTGGGCTACCTGCCCGTATTTATGCAGGTCTCCCACTTGGTGGACACAAATGGGAGACTGGAATTACAGATGGACATGAAGACATTCCAGACATACAGTCACAGCTTTTACCCACAATGCACTATGGTTTCCTCCCCTCTGCCCTGGAGATAATTGAGAAGTAATTCAATTATCTCCAGGACAAAGACAATCGCCATCTTAAATACAATACTAGAAAATACATAAAAATATATAACTTTACAATAACCGAACATTTCCCATTCGCATCACATATCCCCAGATAGCCTGGATCTGAGTGCATATTATTAGCGAATAGCGCTCAGATCCCACACACACAGTTCAATCGCCATGGAGTCAAAGTTCTTACAGTCTTTCGGTATGCGATTGACTCTATGGGAAGGCTATCTGGGTTAAGTCCTTTCGTGTGTTTCAAAACTCCTGAACGGCCGGTGTTCGTACGCTTTCGTGGAGGCAGCCAGGCGTTCCGTTGTTTCAGCAGTGTTCGGCAGCAAAAGTGTCAGTTTTTAGTTCCATGAAAATAGAGCCGAACACCGCTGGGCTTTCGCGTGTTTTAAAATGGCCGCTGCCTCGTGGTCGACATACGAACGACGACCACCCTGAATTCGGTTTAATTGAGAAGTGTCTGCGGTTAACCACAACGTTCTAACTGGGATCAATAGGTTAACCAGCAGCACACTTCTCTCCTGGGTGGCCATCCGTTCGGTAGTTTTGTTCGGGAAAAACAGTCATTCGTATGGCTGGGCTATAGCAAACAGCCATTTACACGAACGGGGCAGAAACAGACGAATCCACCGCAATAAACAGACAGATGGTTCTGTCACATACAGTCTAGGATTAAACTATTTTTAGCTATAGGTATTTTGGGGGATTCTGTTGTCCAAAATTCAAACCTTAAGTCTTTCTGTTTTGCTAGGTCTTTTTCAACTTTGTAACAGTTTTCTTCTTTTGATTAACTATTTTGTGTCACAAACGCATGCATTTGGCATAGAAAGACCCCCTTGTGCAGGTTTCAATTTAAGATATTATAGTTTTAGACTTTGTTTTTTTTGCTGCGCCAGACAAATTTCCTAACTGGCGCTTGAATCATAGCAAGCCAGCTACATATGGAAAAGGTATAACCATATGATCTTAAAATATTTATTCTTCCCCAAAATGAAAATTCCATCTTTCCCCAGTCTTTTAACGGTTTAGTCATTTGTTTAAATGAAGGGAGGATTTTTTTTGCCACTATTTTATTTGGGTCAGAGCATATCGTTATGCCCAGATATTTCATACCTGATGCCCAGTCAAATTTATATTTAGCTCTCAAGAGCTCTTTAGTTTGTATTGTGACATTATTTATTAAAGCTATGGTTTTGTTAAAGTTGAGCTTATAGCCAGACACCTCTGAGAATTGTTCTAAAACCTTAATCATTTCTCCTAATACATTTTTGGGATCCTCTAAGGTCACTATCACATCGTCAGCATACATGTTCAGATTCAATTCACTGGAATTTGTACTGAAACCTTTACTCTTTTTGTTTTCTCTAATCTGAGATGTCAGTATATTTATATTGGCAGACATTTTGTGCTAAAATAGAAATTAAAAGTGTCTACTGCCAGTCACACTTAAAACAAAGCTGACTCCATTTTGGTATCTTCAGGCTAAGAAAGACACATAATTACTTGATTTCTGTAACTCCAACCATTCAAGCCTGAGCTAAGGAATGCGTTATGTAAACAAAGCAAGTGATAAGGAATGAAGTTTCACAGCAAGAATGGGGGTGGAATATTAATCCAGAAACAAGAATATATACATACATTGAGGAGACACTCTGGGACTGACACTCAAATCTGACATTCAAAGACTTATACTCTTTGAACACATTCAAACTCTCTCAAAACAACTTAAGAAACAATTTCCTGGGACTATCTATTCATCTGATAAGAGCATCTACAACATAACTGGTAATTATGCTGGTTTTATTTAATTAATTTAAATTAATTAAAGATTTACTAATAGCAGAAATATATGCCTGGATAAATTGGTCAGATTTCAAATTAGAAATCTTAGTTAACTAAAAAGTATATGGTTGTCAAAATTCCATTACTGCAGGTGGAATAAACGATAGCGATATATTAATGGTAATATTTACCAACAGATTAGCATGCCACATTTATCCAGATGTATTGATTTGCTCTGAAATAAGATAGTGCATCTTACATAAGGTGATTCAAATTCGGTTAATGTAAAATCTGGTAGATTATTCTTATTGGATGGAGCCAGGAATGGTTAATGATCTGATATGAACATAGCTGTGCTGTAAGCTTTCTGTGTCCCTGAGATTGTTTACCTATCATAAATTTTGTTACGTCTTGACAGTTGGTGCTGTAGCCATTGTATTGTGTTTAAACCATTGCCATTTTGTTGTATACCAATGTTATACCTAAATATTCACTGATTATTATCACGCATGTTACATATCATTATTAATTTTATTATTATTGTCACAATAAATTATATTTTTATAATATAATTGTGATTTACTGTGTGGAGTAAAAATCCTCATAATGAACATGCTCTAGGATCTAAGAGAATTGAAATAGTGAGAAATTCTCAGCTTTATTATATTATTAAATTCGGGGACAGTGCCGAGATATCAAATTTTGATATAATAAAAATGATTAAATACATTTTTAGCAATTTTTATAAAAATATTATTTTAATATTTATCACCCCAATAATATCCCACAGAGAGACCAACGGTTCCAATGTCAGAATATATAAAATCGAGGAAAGCCTGCAACCCTGCCTGGTTCCATTTGCAAGATCGAACCAATCAGAGCACTGCATCCAGAAAATCTATCAATCTTCTGAAACTGTTTATGGAAGATCTTCCAGGGACAAAGCCCACCTGGTTCAGATGGATAGGTACAACCTGCTTTAACCACTCTCCTAGAAACACAGAGTATACAGTATCTCACAAAAGTGAGTACACCCCTCACATTTTTGTAAATATTTTATTATATCTTTTCCTGTGACAACACTGAAGAAATGACACTCTGCGACAATGTAAAGTTGTAAGTGTACAGCCTGTATAACAGTGTAAATTTGCTGTCGCCTCAAAATAATTCAACACACAGCCATTAATGTCTAAACCAGGTTGCCTACAGGTGAGGTGTACAAAGACAAGTGTGTCTTGCCTACAGTCAAGCACAGTGGTGGGAGTGTCATGGTCTGGGCCTGCATGAGTGCTGCCGGCACTGGGGAGCTACAGTACATTGAGGGAACCATGAATGCCAACATGTGCTGTGACATACTGAAGCAGAGCATGATCCCCTCCCTTCGGAAACTGGGCCACAGGGCAGTATTCCAATATAATAAGGACCCCCAAGCACACCTCCAAGACGAACACTGCCTTGCTAAAAAGCTGAAGGTAAAGGTGATGAACTGACCAAGCATGTCTCCAGACCTAAACCCTATTGAGAATCTGTGGGGCATCCTCAAATGGAATGTGGGGGAGTGCAAGGTCTCTAACATCCACCAGCTCCGTGATGTTGTCATGGAGGAGTGGAAGAGGACTCCAGTGGCAACCTGTAAAGTTCTGGAACATGAGGATTAAGCCAGTGCTGGAAAATAATGGTGGCCACACAAAATATTGACACTTTGGACATTTCCACTTAGGGGTGTACTCACTTTTGTGGCCAATGGTTTAGACATTAATGGCTGTGTGTCGAGTTATTTTGAGGGGACAGCAAATTTACACTGTTATACAGGATGTTATACAGGATGTACACTTACTACTTTACATTGTAGCAGAGTGTCATTTCTTCAGTGCTGTGACATGAAAAGATATAATAAAATATTTACAAAAATGTGAGGGGTGTACTCACTTTGTGAGATACTGTACCTAGATATCTGTGTTCAAGCAAAAATTGGTCAATAATTACTGACCAGTGCATGTTCTTTCCCTTCATTTGGTATTGTTATAATGTTTGCTTGTAATAGTTCTTTAGGGAAGTCTTTCCCTTCCGCTATCATCATGTTAAATGTTTTAGTCAGGTGTTCTTTTATGGTGTCTTTCAATATTTTGTAAAACAAGTTGTTAAATCCATCCGGACCAGGTGACTTCCCCGCCCCCCCTTCAACCTTTCTATAACCCTTTTTGCCTCATCCTCTAAAATCTACTTATTTAATATTTTAGATTGTTCTTCCATTAAGTGAGGTAGTTTTATTTTATCCAAATAGTCTTTTTATCTGTACCTGCATAGGTTTAGTTTGAAGATTATATAATTGGTGATAAAAGTATATGAAGGCGGTCCCTATCTTTTCCAGAGTCAAAAGTATCTCATTCCTTGACCTAATGAAGGTAATATTTTTCTTTGCTTTTATTTTTTTTAAGTTTATTAGACTTTGTTTTATTAACCTTATTCCCTTGATAGTACCAATTCCTATTAAGGCGTTCCAGTCCCCTATTAACTCTATCTATGAGTAAATTGTTTACGATTTTTTTCTACTTCTACTATTTTCCCTATCTGGATTAAGCTTATTTTGTCTGGTTAACGCATCAAGTTTTATATAGTGATCTGCTAATCTGTATGAGTTTTTTCTCTTCTCCTTAGCTCCTATTTATATCAACTCCCCTCTAATTACACATTTGTACGCACACTATGTCATGGGGGCTGAGATGTCTCTGTCTGAATTTTCTTTGAAGAAATTAACTATTACTTTTTTTTTTGTTGTTTTTGATATTCTTCTTTATTTAACAGAAGGTTGTTTATTCTCGAATTATTTTGTCCTCTTTTCTGCTCTTCTTTTAGTTCCAGCACAACAGGATTGTGGTCTGACCATAGGTTTAATATTTATTTTTTTAAATTAACTTAGATAGGTGTCTACCTCCAAAAATCATATCTATCCTTGAGTAACTTAAATAAGATTTTGAAAAACAAGTGAAATCTAAATCTTTGGGATGTGTACTCCTTCACAAACCCAACAAGGCATTTTCTCTTATAAGCTCTCTTAATCTTTTTGCATTATGTATCACATTCCTATCTACATTGGAATAATTGTGCAGCTAAAATCTCCCATGAGATTTTTCCTTGTTTTATTCTATCAATCTTAAGAAACATCTTCTTTATAAACTTAATTGGAGATTGGTTAGGAACATAAAGGTTAATCAAAGTGAAAATATCTCTACCAATCCTACAAATCAATATCAGATATCTAGCATTAGAGATGTCGCGAACTGCTCGCCGAACTATTTGCGAACTGTCCGCTGGCGAACAATAGCGTGTTTGCGTTGGGCGAACATATACGATTTCCGGTCCGCCCCCTATTCGTCATCATTGAGTAAACTTTGACCCGGAACCTCACAGTCAGCAGACACATTCAAGCCAATTAGCAGCAGACCCTCCCTCCCAGGAAGTGTCTGCTGACTGTGAGGTTCCGGGTCAAAGTTTACTCAATGATGACGATTAGGGGGCGGACCGGAAATCGTATATGTTCGCCCAACGCGAACACGCTATTGTTCGCCAGCAGACAGTTCGCAAACAGTTCAGCGAGCAGTTCGCGACATCTCTATCTAGCATCCTTTTCCTTTTCCTGGTATATTATTTCAGGTATTAGATTACAAGAAAAGAAGATTGCTACTCATCTCTTTTTCTTGCTCTCCAAGGACGAACTGAAAATCAACGGGAAATCTTTAGATATCATTCTTTGCTCTTCACCTGTTGTCCAGTGCATCTCTTGGAGAGCACAAATCTGTATGTTTTCTTGTTTCAGGAAGTGGTATACTAACGACCTCTTTTGCGGAGAGTTAATCCTTAGAGCTGCTTTACCGAACTTGCACAAAAAAACATTAAAACCACATAATCTCATCCCTACTTGTTCCGCTAGGCGAGGTTCAGACATACCCCGACAATGGAAATGGAACCACAATACACAGTTAGAACTATCAGCCTTGCATATCCCGTATATGCAAGTCTGGTTCCGCATTGTGCCCGTAGTAATATGGATATTGAATGCCACATCTAATATGGCGGTGGAGCTAGCATGGATCTTTATAAAACTATCTTTTACAGCGTTGGAAATTATAACTTTATTTTTTTCTCTTTTTCTCCCCTTCCTTTTTTCTTTTATTACTGATTACTCTCAAGCTTTCAGTGAATATTAAGGAAAAAAAAAACCCCCCAAAAAAACAGTTCTCTTCCCTCTTACATTCCCTATTTTAAAAGTATGTTTTTAAAATTCTCAGGTCTATTTCCATCCATATATTTCTTCTGAAACTGTGTGTAAGAATCCTATTTTAAAAATATATTTGTATATGTTTTGTAATTTTTTTTTAAGATGTCGAATACATAGAATCAAAGCATTGTTTTGGTAACCAAAAAACAAACAAAACACAAGACAAAACAAGAGACAAATGTTATATTTATATATATATATAGAAGGCTGGGCCTGTAGTTGTGGGAGGGGCATGATTTCCCTACTTAAGGACCGCCAGACACCTCCTCATTACCATTGATGGTCTGGCAATTTGCATACCTGGATTTCTGGCAGCAGTCCGCCATCTTGCTTCCTTTCCTCATGGAGACCTTACGTGTCCCGCCTGAATCTAAGAGCGCGCCGCGAGTCTCGGGCGCGCTCTTAAAGAGACAGTGGGAGCCTAAATTGTCAAAAGGCTCCCATTGGCCCCTGTCATGCCACACTCCCCATACACTTACCTTTTGGGGGTGTGGATATGACAGGAGCCAATCACATTAGTTTTGAAGCTATTTAAACTTACCTCTCCCTTTACTCCCTGCCCTATCGTGGTTTCTGTATCAGTTCCCTTTAGCGCTTGTTGTGTTCAGTTGTGTTTCTCCGTATTGACCTTGGCTTTGTTTCTGACTACGTTTTCTCTTTATCCTTCTGTTCTGGTTGTCGGCTTGTTGTTTACTGTGTACCAGACCCCGGCTTGTCCTAGTTTACGCTGTCTCTCTGTGCCCTTGATTTCGGATTGTTCCTGACTCTGTCTCCTCTCATATACGTCGAGTCCGGCCATTCTAAGGTCCGGTAGACGTATCTCTCCTCTGTGTTGTCTTTTGTTTAGCTGAATCCTGCGTGTTGGGGTATATTCTCGTTACACTTACCTGCTCTCAGAGTGTCTGCCCGTTTCTGGATCAAGTTTCTTCTACCGTTCAAGTCCTCCAGGATTTTTCCCCTCTCCTCCTGTCACTACCGCACAGCCCTCTTGAAGTCTTGAAGCTACAGTAACAGTGAGTTGGTTGACCCCATCGCAGGCGCACAGTGTCATCACGGGCCAACTCTATTTCACATATTTACCTCTGTTCGTATGCTTTCGTATAAGTCTTTCGTTTAAACTTTCATACAAATTAACAGTTTCGGTAGTTTGCCCACTATGTTCTATCGGTTCATATACTTTGTCTTTCGTGGGATTATACTCACCCGTTCGGCAGTTAGTTTGCATGCACGAACACTACTCACGATTCTCACAACAAGTATGTCATAGTTTTTCGTTGTACTGGAGCATTTGGTTGTTATGTGACTCTTTGCTCCAATTTTGGAGCTGTTTGTATGATTACTGCCGAATGCCCTATTTTAAATTATAGGAATTCCTAGAGTCCATGCGGCCATTCGTTTAAATTACACAAAAATGCTTGGTAGGCTATTGACCCCTAGAGGTCATAGGGAAGTACTGCACGTATTACAATTTATCAAATGTGTTTCACAAGTTAAATTCAGCAGCACTTTGTCGCTATTTTTCTGTCTATTTTTTGATACGTTTAAACATGTTTTATAGGTTGCCGAGCCTGAAACCCCTTTTTTGCTGTACCTCTGAAGTTGTCATGGCTATACATTCTGGTTGACTCAGGTTTCAATTGTCACACTCTTTAGGTGGGTTCTGTTAATTTTGTCCGGTTAGTAATCAGTTATGCTCTCTTGAAGTTCTAATATTGGCCTCTCTGCATATTCACTATCGTCTCCTTTCTTTCGATTCCTACAATATTACATTGGTTAGTGGTTTTGGATTTGTCTTATGAATCCACATTCTGGCCCTCATTGCTCAGATAATCTAACTATTCTTTTTATGTTACTAGGAGCTAGGCCCTACTGGTTATACTACCAATTTTGCTCCGCCGGGTTAGTTTTTAGGCCTAGTCTATTAACTGGTAGGTATCTCATATTGTTTCATATTACTTACCACTATTTAAAGTCACATGATAGATATTTACTCTTGTAGGTATTACTCGAATTCATCTATGCTTTCCTACTCTATTCATGTGATAACTACAGGTAGGTGTACCCAGGGGTCGTTATACTTTTCCCCTCCACATCTGGCAGTACCTACTAGAGTAAGACTTTGGTCTACTGGCTGCTAGGTTTCAGAGTCCACTTAGTTGATTTTTCTGGCCTTCTTGCCAAGTCTTAGTGGTCCCATGAGGCCAACACCCACCCTCATATTCGGAGATACTCACGCCCAAATAGCCTATGACAAACTGCCCTTTGTCACTGGCTTTTTATGTGACAAACTGCCCTTTGCCCCTGGCTTTTGGAGGAACCTGATTGCCAGCTTCCTGCCTTATGACTATGGCCCTGGGTTGTATGGCCCTTTAAGAACATTATTTGGGCATATTGGATTTTAAAACACTTTTTCTGCCCCTTTAAATCCATGGGAAAATGTGCCTCTTCCCCTCCCCCTTTTTCCTGTCCTATTGTTCTCCAGCAGGGCGTTGTCCCAGGGACACTGCCAGACCAGTTGGAACTGGCTGCTTTGTCCCTCTTCAATCTCTCATCAGCCCTTGCTATTGTTTAACCACATGGCATTCCAACTGCATTTGTGGGATCTGAGCGCTTTTCGGACATATTGAGCGCTCAGATCCACGCTATCTGGGGATATGTTGGACATATAGCTTAAAAATTGGATTACATGAGTTATGTATTTTTATATGGTTTTTGTAACAGTTTTTATTTAGAGATATTTCCTGTACCTGGAGATAATTAAGTTACCACAGCTACTTAAGCCAATTATCTCCAGGATAGAGGAGAAGATAGACCGGCTGCACAGCCTAAAACTGTGGAACTGTTTTGGGCAGGAAAGCCATCCTTGCAGTCGGTCAAATATGACTTCCAACTATCTTCCTAACCACTTGGTCAATTTATATGATTTTTACATATGTTTGTATACTAATTATGCTGGTTCAGAATATATAACCTTTATGGGAATTGCATGTATAGTTTGGAAGTTATAAATATTGTATAAAACTGTATATTTTTCTGCCTGTGATAATTAAGTTAACCCATTGTGTACAGTAATTATATCACAGACAGAGGGGAGGGTTTGTGTGCCTTGTGTCTGACTGTACTGTTCAGTTTTGATTGGCTATTGTAACTGCATGTCCAGTGTACCACCAGGTCCATGTGGGTGGTAACCTGGTGGGAAAACCTGTATAAAAGAAAGTCCTGTGTGCTCAATAAACCAGTTCTACTTGACCCTCAACTCACAGCTTTGACTCGTGTTTGGAGGCTATAATCACTACAGGGATTGCTATGCTCTTCATACTCCCTTAGCTACTGAGCTCTTGTAAGAGCTCTTGTTCCTGATTCCACTTCGCTCTACACTGGAACCTGGAGCCTGGTTGTAGGTCCAGGGTGGTTAGCAGACGACGAGATCCCAGCCCAGGAGCGGCGGTTCGTAGAGTCTGCAGTACTTATTGTGTCTACGGTGCTGATGGTCCTTTGGTGAGCGCTAGGAGCATCCTTTCTACGGTCCAACTTTCAGCTAGCCTGGAGGCAACAGTAACACAGCCAACACATAGTTAGTCGCCTCGCATAGTAGTATAGAGAGGGCCTCCCCCTGTCACTCCCATGCTGTCTTTTTGCTTTACTGGTCACCGAGATGCCACCACCCCACCACAACGTCAGTGGCCTCAAAAATCCCCTTGGGCTAACACATAGCTAGAACCTCTCATGCCACTTGGCAACTAGTGAGGGCTCCCCTCTCCTGTTTGTAGATAACTTCTTCGTCACTTGGCATTAGATAAGCTAGCCAGTACATTGCTATCACTTTGGTTACTTATGAATCTTTTGTCCTATTCTAGCAAGTCTGAACTACCAGAAGCTATTGAGGATCTGTCCATTCCCAGTACTCCTGCATCTCTCCATATCAGGGAAGGGACAATGCCAGCCTGTCTTCCCTCAGGTCCTGGACCATACCCAGGATCACGTCCGAATTAAGACGCAGGAATATTCCCTACCCTGTCACTGCCAGGAAGGCAGAGCTATATAGATTACTCAACACCAACGCGGATAATACCGCAGGATAAGACGCAGGAATGTTCCCTACCCTGTTACTGCCAGGAAGGCAGAGCTATATAGATTACTCAACACCAACACGGATAATACCGAGGCTGGCAAGGGCTCCAGTAGTGCCCAGTCACCCGACCTCCAGGCCATACTTTCCTCATTGGGATGCATTACGGATAGGCTGGTTTGTTTGGATGCTAATGATAGGCCAGTGGCACCATCTGTATTGGTTACTCCAGAACCTACTGGTCTCTCAGGCACCCTTACTAGTAAATTCATTGGTCCACTACAAAACCCTAACATCATTAACCCAGCTCATATGGTACCAGCACATATTAAGAAGGATATCTTGGAAGGTAAGGATGTCAATCTAGTTTTGCTACTGATTGCCTCCCAAGATATCCTGGAAAATAAGACGTTTTCCTATGGCGATGTTTTGGTTGTACTAAAGGCTAGGGACCCCAGGTTGAATAGGAAGTTGTCTATCCCTGAGTTCCTCCTGACTTTTGGGATTTATAGGGACGTGGGGTGCTCAGTTTATCTGGAACGCAGAGAGGAGTTTGAGTATTTACACAAGTTGGTGGACCTGGGGCATAAATATGGTGGTACCTCATTTTATGATTCTCCGCAAAGGCGTCTGCGGCCCTGCCTCAGTTTAATTTTCAGATAGACTGGAACCAGTTGGATACAGAGCTATTTTGCAGGCACTTCGCTGGCCTCAGGTCCCCAGCTTGTAGTGTTTGTTCTTCATCCTCACACACCACGAACCTATGTTCTAATACCCCTGAGTTGGGTGCGGCCTTTCCTTTTCCTACTCCCTCAGCTAAACCTGAGAGAATGATTAAGGACAAACTTGGCCGTACTATTGTGTTCCTTGGTAAATCCCAGATCTGCAATAACTTCAATGCAGGTTCCTGTGGATTTAGCGCGTGACGGTTATTGAATGTGTGTTCTCTTTGTTTCAGGGCACATGCCAAAACGATGTGTCCTAATGAATTGTTTCCTAAACCCTACATGGCCTCAATTAATGTGACTTATTTTGTCGACTTACTGCAGAGCCCATTCACCCTACTTGGTGGAGTTGTTGGTGTTGGGATTCACGGAATTCACTATTGACAATGCCATTGACGCAATCATGACAGCAGGGAAGGGGGCATGGCTTAGTAAGACGGACATCATTAACGTCAAATACCCTTCTTTGTGTCATCTACACGGCATTAAGTGGCAAGGTTCTTATTACTTTTTTACTCGTCTCACCTTTGGTGCAAAAAGTAGTCCCAGGATTTTTGATAACTTCGCCGAGATGTTATGCTGGCTACCGCTCAATGTCTGTAGATGTTATTCACTATTTGGATGCATTTGGGGGGCTTGACCTATGGAAGTGTATATTGTACCAGGTTTTTTCATGTCTGCCCTGTTCGAGCTCTACCCTATCATAGCTGCTGCAGTAGCTTGGGGAACAGCTTGGTCAGGCTAAGCGGTGAAATGTTGTTTGGATAATTTAGCAATCTGCCAGATAATTAACAAAGGTCACTAATCTCTGACCATCATGAGCTTTCTGAGGAAATTGACTTGGCTGGGAGCAAACTATAATTTCTTCCTGGTATGCATGCATATTCCTGGCATTCAGAGCGTAGCAGCGGATCATTTATCTCGCTCTCAATTTCAGGAATTCCACAATGCATTACCAACAGTAGCCCTGGTGGCTACCCTGGCTCCGTCATGGCAGGACATGACATTGGATTCTGAGATCTGTTAATGCATGGCAGCCTCCTTTCACAACTAGATTTGTCGGACAATACTAGAAAGTCATACGACAGGGCTTTCCATGTTTATAACAAATTATTGTTGGACTTTCAGGTTGTAAATAAATATTCAATGGAAACTATTGCCACCTTAAATTAAAATTATCAAACAACAACATCAAATTATATCTGACAGGGATACAACACCATATACTTACACTTTGGCCAAACAACCACAGTTTGCTATCTTCTTACGAAATCAAAACCATACTTAAAGGCATTTAGAACTCAAAACCCATTCCAACATCTTCTAAATCACCTATTCGTAGTCAACTCTTCAAATCATTATCAGACCTCATGGATACACCCCCTTTCGAATCACACACCAATCATGTCATTAAAACCGCTATCTACTTAGCTTTCTATGGGTATCTCAGACCCGGAGAGTTTCTCACCACAAACATCACTTCCCAAGATGGCATTAAGAGGTCCCAAATTGTATAAATACAGGACCACTATGTATTGTCCCTCAAACATTCATCAGCATATACCAGATACATACCTCATCCAATACAGGAAATACGTGAAGCATTTTTTTTTACTGAATATGTGATATATGCTATATGACTGTCCTTGTAGGCTGAATAAAATTTGCATGGTATACTCTTTTTGCCCTCTTTACTACAGGCCTACTGCATCATCGGTTTCGGCACACCACAACCAACTGTTCATATTTTCTATGTTATCATAAGGTATAAATTATATACTGTCATTATGGCTTTCTATGCCCTGAACACAAATGGAAGACTGGGCCTGTAGTTGTGGGAGGGGCATAATTTCCCTACTTAAGGATTGAAAGACGCCTCCTCATTAAAATTGATGGTCTGGCGATTTATCCCTCCCACCGCTCCCCTCAATAACAACAATACCCATGGTGGGCCCTCTTTATTACAGGCTTACCTCATCATCGGTTTCGGCACACCACAACCGACTGTTCATATTTTCTATGTTATCATAAGGTATACGTTATATAAGTTATATACTGTCATTACTGCTTTCTATGCCCTGAACACAAATATATATATAGTTAATACAATGTTAAACAAAAATCTGCACACTAGTCAAGCCATAAGAATTGCTTTTCCCACAGAAATCACAAATCTGCTGTGATGTTTCTACCGCAAAAGATTCTGGGTGGGCATATGCAAATTAGTTTGCCTCATTCCATTTTAAACATGGATTCCTTTGAGTCTGTGTTTGCTGCATTCAACAGCTTTGAAACACAACTAAGGAAAAGATGCAGAGCCAGTAAACCACTCATGGATAGCTGTTTGTGGTTTACTGGCTTTGTATCTTTTCCTAAATTATGTTTCGAAGCTGTTGTATACAGCAAACACAGATTCAAAGGAATGACGATGGGTGTTGGCTTCGCCGGACAACTAGACTGTGGCATAGAGGCTAGAAATCTATCATAGTGGGCACCTAGATCCCTAACACCCAGTACTATCTGCTAATAGGAGACCTCAGCATGGGCCAGATTGTGGACCCTGTCAGATCATGGAGCCATGTAGAAAGGTGACTGAGAACGTATGCTACAGCGTAGACGGGATCGCGGACCAGAACAAGTGAAAATTACCTACCCACCTGGTGGACGAGGAAAGAAAGGCAAACGATGCCAGGAAGGATGAGCTTCTCTGTAGGACCACGGTTAGACAAAGAGTGCCACCCAGAGAAACGACCTGAGTCTGAACCATAGAGGAGGGAAACCGAGGAGATAATGGGCAAAAAAGGAAAACCACAAAATAGCGACCAACCCGGAAACGACTAATGGACAAGAACCAGCAGGCAACGCCAGAGAAGGAACAGAGACCCAGCAACCAGAGCATGGAACACGCCAGCGACCATCACGAACGCACAACCGAGTGACTAAAAACGCCAAAAATGCACAAAACGTGAACAGGGCAAGGGGAAAACCAGACGAGCGGTAAGAGGCGAACACAAGAGCAAATCACAAAGCAGAAACACCACAGCCAAACACCCACTCAAAGCAGCAACACAGCAATGCACAGAACACGGCATGAACAGCGAGATGCACGCGAGAAGTACAGCCCCCCAAGAGACAAACTGGGCAGCAAGAACTGGGGAGTCTGTCCCAAGAGGTGCAGTATGAAAGCCAAGCACAGCATCCAACCAACAGAGGAGGGGGGGGAGGAGCGGTTGCGGAGGGCAAAGCACCGACATCCCGTGGGGAGGGAGAGACCCACCCATAGAGACGGGGAGCCAGAGAACAAGAGGGTCCCGTCGCCACCAGGGAAACCCCCCCTCCACACCTAGCCCCCCACAGGCAGGCACCAAAGCGAAGAGAGGCCACCCCGCCAGGAGCCCGGCTACCGCCGGCAAAGCAGAGCAACGTAGGGGAGGGGGTGGAAACAAATGGGGGAACCCAGCGAAACTGAAGGGACCCAAGCAGAGAGACACCCGTCAGGCCAAATGAAACCAGCAGGCACCCAGCAGCAGCAGGACCAACGCAAAGCGATGGCACAGGGAAACCCAGATAAGTGTAACTCGCCCGGCCAACCACGGTAAAGTGGGAGAGGATTGGATGCCCTTATATAGGGGACTCAAGCCCCTCCCACAATTACAGGCCCAGCCTTAATTATACTTAAAAATTGTGGGGGGAGGGGTTGATATTGCTCTCTTTGGCTTTCATTTTCTCATTTTCTAGTTCAGTCAGTCTAATTACCCTTTTACATGCATTCTTATATCATATATAGGATGCCTCTGATATGTCTGATATAAATGTTTTAAATGTCCTTTTCATTTCTTGGTTTCCCACTTAGCCACATTGGTTTCAGTTTGTTTCATTTAATTGTTTTACTCAGCGGTACATACCTTTCTAATATTTGTTTGAAGATGTTTTTTTCACAGAAGTCAGTCAATTTGTTGTAAAGCTGCGCTTATCTTATTGATGTTGGCGTTTATTTAAAATGATATGTTTTAGTATACCCCAGGTGCATTTGATTTTTCTGAGTTTATTTTAAAAGACACCATATTTGATTACTATTTCCCAAATTCTCCCCTGCTTGAATGTTTGTCAAGAAATCAGCAGTGTTTGTTATAACCAGATCCAGACAATCATTCTTTCTAGCTCGTGCTTGTATCAGTTGTGACATTAACGTGTCATTTAACAGGTTACATTTTTTTTTAAATTTTTCAGGGGACGGGACCTGACTGTAATGGCGCCTGAATATGTTTTTTGAGAGCTCCTCACATAGCATACGATTTAAGCTAGCTACTTGCACCCTAAGCTCTCATTCTGAGGTTATCTACACAATATTTGTCCCCTGAATCAACTGACCGGGGTTGCTTCCAGCGGTTCAGACAGAGTTATTTGCTGATACGTGTGAGGTCTAGAAGACCCTGCGGCTGGGAGAGGCAGCTGACCTCCCTACCCAGAACGTGCAGTCTCTCGACTACACCATGCTGGTGCCCCACTGCCCCCCCCTTTGGACCGGTGGGAGTTATCCTGTTCCACACCTTGAGGGCTCCTTAACTCTGCCAGTGTCATGCGGTCAAACCACGACTGGAACAGCACCACGAGCAACACGCTTAAAATGGTGGATGCCGCGTGCCACACTGATCACCAGCGAGTGCTGTCCGGAGCTCTGACCAGTCTGGATAGACTCTTTGAAGCATTTTGAAGGGAGCTACAACCCAGGCTCCCGATGCCTATTCCACAAGTTTTACCACATCGCTAACCTGGGAGGCCTCCCTGATGGTTCCAAGACCAACACGTTGTTGCTGGCTCTCGGACAAGGAGCCTCTGGCAGTGAAGATACCACTGCGATATTCAAGAAAGGCAGGGAATAGGCCTACATCGGAGACATGCAGGGCAAGCTCTGGGAATCTGTGATTGTGCTTATGAGAGACGGGCATTACAAATGGTGACAAAGGGGTTGCCCTGTCATCATGCTACCGCACAGGCAGCACTGGTGTTACTAATTGGACACCATTGGAATATGTTGTAGATATTTACATATATACTTATTGTATTATTTTCTTTTCTCTTTTGTTTTTTTAAGCAGGTTTTATGAATTCATCATACACCCCAGTAACAAGAATTTATGTACTTATTTTGTGGATAGTATGTATTGTTATGTTTCCAGAGTTGAATAAGCCATGTTATCTGAATGTAGGACTGTATCTTTAAATGTACTGTTAAGTGCTATAAGAACCCTTTAAATGATTATTATCATATTTATTTTGTTATAAGGTTACATGTCAGGATGGAGGAGTTAGTGCTGATGACATTGGTCTGTTAAGTTTACAACAATAGGGTAATATATTTATGTATGCTGTTTTATTATCATCCCGATATACACTGCTCAAAAAAATAAAGGGAACACTTGAACAACACAATGTAACTCCAAGTCAATCACACTTCTGTGAAATCAAACTGTCCACTTAGGAAGCAACACTGAGTGACAATCAATTTCACATGCTGTTGTACAAATGGGATAGACAACAGTTGGAAATTATAGGCAATTAGCAAGACACCCCCAATAGAGTGGTTCTGCAGCTGGTGACCACAGACCACTTCTCAGTTCCTATGCTTCCTGGCTGATGTTTTGGTCACTTATGAATGCTGGCGGTGCTTTCACTCTAGTGGTAGCATGAGACAGAGTCTACAACCCACACAGGTGGCTCAAGTAGTGCAGCTCATCCAGGATGGCACATCAAAGCAAGCTGTGGCAAGAAGGTTTGCTGTGTCTGTCAGCGTAGTGTCCAGAGCATGGAGGCGCTACCAGGAGACAGGCCAGTACACCAGGAGACATGGAAGAGGCCGTAGGAGGGCAACAACCCAGCAGCAGAACCGCTACCTCCGCCTTTGTGCAAGGAGGAACAGGATGAGCACTGCCAGAGCCCTGCAAAATGACCTCCAGCAGGCCACAAATGTGCATGTGTCTGCTCAAACGGTCAGAAACACTCCATGAGGGTAGCCTGACTGCCAATAGGTACCGAGATGAGATGCTCAGACCCCTTGTATAGACCATATGCTGGTGCGGTTGGCCCTGGGTTCCTCCTAATGCAAGACAATGCTAGACCTCATATTGCTGGAGTGTGTCAGCAGTTCCTGCAAGATGAAAGGATTGATGCTGTGGACTTGCCCGCCCGTTCCCCAGACCTGAATCCAATTGAGCACATCTGGGACATCATGTCTCGCTCAATCCACCAATGTCACGTTGCACCACAGACTGTCCAGGAGTTGGCAGATGCTTTAGTGCAGGTCTGGGAGGAGATCCCTCAGGAGACCATCTTCCACCTCATCAGGAGTATGCACAGGCATTGTAGGGAGGTCATACAGGCACGTGGAGGACATACACACTACTGAGACTCATTTTGACTTGCTTTAAGGACATTACATCAAAGTTGGATCAGCCTGTAGTGTGTTTTTCCACTTTAATTTTGAGTGTGACTCCAAATCCAGACGTCCATGGGTTGAAAAATTTGATTTCCATTTTTTTTATTTTTGTGTGATTTTGTTGTCAGCACATTCAACTATGTAAAGAACAAAGTATTTCAGAAGAATATTTAATTCATTCAGATCTAGGATGTGTTATTTTTGTGTTCCCTTTATTTTTTTGAGCAGTGTATATTGAAGTTATTCTATAATAGTAGAGGATTTACTCAATTTGCACTTGCACTTTTATTTATTTTAAATGTTTTCCAGAAGTGTAGAAATGTGTATGCATAAATTATGTATTATTATACAATTTACTTGAACTCAGTAAAAAATAAAGGGAGCACGGCAGCAAGTCATACAACATTATGCAAATTAGGGCATTTCGGGACCACCTAAAGTGATCAAGGCATCTGCCCTTATATACCCGCAACTGACATGGAGCCAGCAGCACGTCCTGAGGAAGCTGTCATATGGTGAAACACGTTGACGTCACACAAGAGGGGAGGAGCTTGCAGAGTTTGGAACCCGCGTCCGCAAAACGAAACCATCGTTTTACAGAGCAACTTCGCTGTCTGCAGCAGTATAGGATCTCTAGCTGGCCGACGGAGTTACCAGCAGCCCACCCACTTTAAGCTGACTTAGTGAGTAACGGCGTATGCCGGATTAACTCATCATCGGATCCAGTAAGAGGAAGAGCTTCTCACTGCTCTATTATTATTGTTTCTACTATTACACCAGATTGATTTTGTCTGTGTTTAATTCTGCATGGGGCAGAGAATAAATTGTTAATTTTTAATCTAAGCACATTCTTTATTGATATAACAGTGCATATTCAAGCACTATATTTATCACAGAGCATTCTGCAACTAAGGCTGCACATTTATGTGATTCATATTACAAGTAAATGATATGCTAACAGATTAATAGTGTCCTTTCAAAACAATCTACACTATTATTGTTTCTTTGTATCCTTTTATTTGCATATTCCACAACATATCCTTGGAAGAAACAACGTAAGTCGTTTGTATATTGGTTGCTCAATATTTGTATATAATATTGCTCCACTTACCACTACACAATTGTTCTATATTGGGGAATTGGGGAATGCACCTAAGTATGTAGCAATTTAATATACGCCGTTTTAGAAGCACTGATTATCCAGCACCCAGAATCTTTTTTACTGGTGTTACCAAGCTGGCAGAACTGCACCATTCTCTGTGACTATGTCTTACCTTTGACAAGGTAGGACAATCTTGCCTCATCCTCCTACATATTTAATTAGTCTAGCTACAATGCAATGAAGCTCTAGTTCTGTAGAATTCATACATTGGTTATTTATGTTGTTTTTATTTTGTTATTGCAAATATGCTCTCAGTCACAGTCAGCTATGTCCTAACATGCCACATTTAACTCATGGGGTCCTGTGAGGCGGTATACTCACCTGAATATAACCATAGTGCTATTTCACCTTTTGTTTCCATAGCTTTTGCAGATATAGCATTATAGCCTACTGACAGCTTCTTTTACACATTTATACTCCTACGCACAATATTTGTTTTAACCATGTTTTCTATATTATAAAACAGTGCAGTATGCATGACATTTCATGTAAAGCTGAAATGTCTCTTGAATGTTACCTGAATATGCACTAAAAATAAATGTAAAAAAGACAAAACAAAAAACAAACAGATTTTCCTTGCTGGACTATTAGTCTTTCTATCCCAGTTTATGTCTGGGTAATAATGATCTCCAATATTTAATGTGTTATCCAGGGATGCAGCTTTCTCAATTTGCTCCAACAGCTGTTCTTTAATATTAACATTAGGTGGTTTATAACATATTCTAACCAATAATAAATTTTCCCTTTTTTACAAGCAGATATCTACCCATAAATCTTCCACATGTTCCTTATCACATTCCACATGCTTAATATTTAGCTTTAACTAATTGTTTACATACAAACATACCCTACAACCTTTCCTGTTTTTTTCTTTCCTTCCTAAATGTGTAACCGTTTACTTTAACGGCCCAATCACGTGTCTCAAAAAGTGGGAGGCACATATACAAACTGTTGTAATTTCTACACTGTTCACCTGATTTGGATGTAAATGCCCTCAAATTAAAGCTGAAAGTCTGCCGTTAAAGCACATCTTGTTTTATTTCAAATCCATTGTTGTGGTGTATAGAACCAAAAAGATTAGAATTGTATCGATGTCCCAATATTTATGGACCTGACTGTAAATGATAAGACGGTGTTGGATGCCTATCCCATTCCTTGGATAGATGAGTTGCTAGACAGGGTGGCTAGGGGCTAGTACCTCACTAGAATTGATCTTTGCAGATCCCCCTAGCCACCTAAGCCATCCCTAAGTTGGCCTTTGTCACCCTGATTGGTCTGTACCAATTTTGAGTCATGCCCTTTGGGATGAAAAACACTCCAGCTCCATAGGATAGTGGACTGGCTCCTAGATAGGTTCCAAGGATATGCCTGTGCATATGTGGATGATATTGCAGTTTTCAGCAATACCTGGCAGGAGCACTTGGCCCATATATGTATGGTAAGATGGTAAGTATGAAATGTTTTCTTTACACGTATATGTTTTTTTGCACCACCACTATTATTAAGGTGAGGGGGGGTAGGTAGGGCTCTTTATTTTAATGCGATTACTAAGGAATTGAAGACCCCTGAGCACCATGGAAGGGGTAGGAACATGCTGTCCACCCCCATTGTTTGTTTATTTTGAGACACTTGGTCGTCTCCCTGAATAATTAGAGCCCCCACCCACTCCACCTGTGGTTGTAGGCCAGCCAACCACGCTTCAATATCATAATTAGGGCCCCCAATTTCCCCAAGGGTGTGGGGAGAGGCTGATACTAGGCCCCCCTTACATCATAAAAGTCCCCACCTGCTGGCCACAGGGATCACCATTATTTTTTAAATGTATCCAGCCGATGCCCGGGGGGGGGGGGAAGCATTGGGGTATCCCGCCCCTTTTTTGGTACCCATCCCCAATAGAGAAACCTTTGATTAGAGGATTTGTGTGAATCAGCGTGCATGCATGTGCTGCTCAGAGCCCACAAGCAGAGGGAGAGAGGGAGTGCATGGAGCAGGAGGGAGAGACAAAAAAAGAATACGGATAGGAGGACTTTTTTCTGTGCGAGTAGGAGTGACAAGAGCTTCTCCCTTACAGGCAAGCAGTGCGCGCTGACAACAGATATAAATTATAAATAGAATTAACTGGAACTGAGTTTTGGGTTGCTTAAATTACCTGTGCTAAAGGTGCAACATGCCATCAGCACACAATTAAAAATATCCCTGGATGTGCAGTGTTTCAAGCTGAAACACTGCACATTAGGACTTCTAGCACCATGATCACTTAAAAAAAGCAAACATGGTCATGGTGGTTGCAGTAACCCTTTAACTATTTGCTAGCTGGCTGCCAGTGCTGCAACTTGGAAATGATTCAAATGCTTTTAAATATAGGACAGAATCTAGGATATTCAGACAGGGTTACAGCCAAACGGTGGAGTTTGGTTCGGTTAAAATCAAGACCAAATATATATATAATAGATTTTGAATCTGAATCAGCCTATATGCAGTTGGATGGTGTTGCCCCATTCGATATAGGTATTAAGACTGTAGTGAATAATCCTGTCTAACTCATTCACTGAGCACAGGAGTGGAAGAGTGTTTATGGGGTCTGCAACTACTGGAGGTGCAGACCACACACACTCCCCGCTGACCCACCCAAGATGCAGTCAGCAGGATCATACCCACATTAAACCACCAAGGAAGTGTTGGGTTCCTCCATGGGACCACCAAGATTACACCCCCTTCCTGCAGAAAGGTAAGCAGTAGAGGACTAAAAACTATTTTTTTAAACACACACAAATGCACTCAATACACACAATCACATTTAGCTAACTTCTTACAGAATGACACTTGGCCAACATCATACTGAATCACACACAACCAAAACACTAGGTCAACTCCACACAAAATCACACTCAGCCAACCTCACACATAATTACACTTACCCAACTTCACACCCAATCACACGCAGTAAAACGTTATTCACAATCGCACTTACACAGATTCATCAGAATTAACCAACTCCAGACACAATCGCTCTCAGCCAGCCCTCATACACAATCACATTAAGTCACCACCACACTCACAATCAACCAGTTCTACACATAGATCACACTTTACCAACCAACACAATCACACTTAGCCACTAGGTATTCTATTGGAAGTGAGACAAAGGGGGGCCCTGGCTTTTTTTTTTTACTGCACTTGTGTTATTACACCACTGGTGTTGATTTTATACCCAAAAAAGCCACATTAATTTTACTTCTTTCTTCCAAAACTAATACAGTTCTTCAGTATATCACAGTTCACAACACAAAAACACAGATATATTTTCAGATTCATTCACTTTCAACGATTATTAACAAGGTTAGCTGCATATATGTGGAGATATGTGATGCAAAACCAAAGAATTTAGAACAAAACCAGTTATGTGATGTACAGTTTACAACGAAGACTCCAGATATTTCTGGTCTACTCTGTGACTGGCTGAGTGTCATGGTAAATATAGTTCAGAAATATCTGGTAACATCTAATAGAATACTCTATCTTATGTGTCAGGAACTGCAGAATGTGCATCTCTATAATATGAAAATAATATGCAACGTATTCTGTGTCAGGTAAATTTCAGGTCTAATAAAACACCATGTGCTGTGAATGTAAGGATACACTGCCTGCTTGCAGGTACAGGACAATCTCTGCTCTGAGATTGTGTTCTTTACTCATAGGGCCTCAATTCAAGGACATCATCACAGTCAGGGGCATACCTTACCATATTAGGCTGTTTGGCTCAGTGACATGGGAAGATCTGTCTACCAAGTACTTTTACCTAAAAGGGGAAATCTTTTCTAACCTCTCTGTAAATCTTGTAAAAATGGAAACTGCATTTAGCTGTCACACTGTACTTGTATAGATGTTTAACACTTTATGTGCTGTAAAGGCAAGAATAGTTTTATTTTTCTCCTTTCCTCAGAGATGTCTTTGAGTATAATCGTGTGGAGACAATACAAATGTAATTAAAGTTTTGGTTTGTTAGATTTATCACGTAAGAGAAGAGGACTTGTTCAGTTTAAGCCATAAAATCTCCACATTTACAATCTACATGTAGTGGTTTCTGGTTTGGTATTACCTTCAATCATTACAACCAGTACAAAGGGAACAATTTCACTCATAATTGCAGTTTTGGCACATACAGCATAATTATCAGAATACAGCCTTACAATATAAGGTGAATTTGTATATTTACCATGTAACACAGTCTTCATGTCCAGTCAAGTGAATCCAGTCAAGTGAATTCTCGGCAAAGAAAAGGGAAGTATAGCTATAGAATGTCTAATTCTGTTAAAGCAGAAAATGCAGTATATACACCAGGGGTAGTCAACCTGGTCAGGAGGTTTGGGATTTCAGGTTGGCGATTGTGGGTTCTCAGCAGAAAACGCCTGGTGGGCCTCAATGCCCATGGACCAAGGCCAGCAGAGGAGATCCTTTCATCTCCCCTGCCAGCCCATGCAAAGCCAGAACTCTCTCACCGGCCCGCTGGCACTTCGCTCCAGCAGAGGGAGGGAAGCTATGTGTTCCTCCTGTGAGCAAGCTGGTCAGAGCGATGTTGTGTGTTACCATGGCAACGCTCTGATACAGTGCTGTGCTCGCAAGAGGACAGGAGAGTCAGCCTGCAGCCAGAGAAGCTGCAGGCTAAAGTGAACATGCAATCACTGGACCACCAGGGCTTGCAGCATTATGCCCCCTCTCCCTGGTAAAAGGTAAGAAGAAGGAAGGGGGAGACATTAAGATTTTCACATCTCACCCACCTACACACAGCATATACCCTATGCACCACACACAAACACCCCTCACACACACACACATATTTCACCCTCACACACAGACTTCCCTCTCACACACTGCCCATCCCACAGTGTCCCGTCCACACACACACACTGCTCCCCTCACAAATACAGCACCCCACACACAGCACTAGTGATGTCGCGAACATAAAATTTTCGGTTCGCGAACGGCGAACGCGAACTTCCACAAATGTTCGTGAACTGGCGAACCGGGCGAACCGCCATAGACTTCAATAGGCAGGTGAATTTTAAAACCCACAGGGACTCTTTCTGGCCACAATAGTGATGGAAAAGTTGTTTCAAGGGGACTAACACCTGGACTGTGGCATGCCGGAGGGGGATCCATGGAAAATTACATAGTTGATGCAGAGTCTGGTTTTAATCCATAAAGGGCATAAATCACCTAACATTCCTAAATTGTTTGGAATAACATGCTTTAAAACATCAGGTATGATGTTGTATCGATCAGGTAGTGTAAGGGTTACACCCGCTTCACAGTGACAGACCAAACTCCCGTTTAGCGCACCGCAAACAACCGCAAACAGTCCATTTGCACAACCGCAAACTCCCAATTTGCAAGGTTGGATACCAAGCTAGCCATGTCCCGTTCCTTGTCCTCACTGATGTCATTGAAGATCTCTTCCTCCACCCAGCCACGTACAACACCAAGGGTCCCCAAAAGGTGACAACAAGCCCCCTGGGATGCCTGCTGTGTTTGGTCTTCCACCTCCTCAAAGCCACCTTCCTCCTCTGACTCCTCTTCTTCAGACTCCTCTCTCTGCATTGCCTCTCTCTGTGTTATTATAAGGTGTGTTAAGTAGTACTATTCCTATCAGTTTAATCCCTGTTACGTCCCCTATCAGGGGACATGTATATGGCATCGATTTTAGGAACCGGGAGATGGAAAAAGATGCTTGGTCGGTCCTCCTTCTTCAAATTTGGGGCACTGCGCGTGCAATCTAATGTGCCACCAGATAGGAGTGTTGTGTTAAGTAGTACTATTCTTATCAGTTTAATCCCAATGTCACAACACCTAGTGTGGTCCAGCACGCAGAAACTATGTAAACATATACATAGGCAAGAAAAGGAAAATAAAAGGACAGAGCGTAAACCGGACCTTAGAATGGCCGGTTCCTAATACGCTAGAGACAGAGAATGGTCAAAGGGAAAGCTGAGGTCAAGGAAACCAGAAAATACACAATACCGTTAACACAAGCCAAGTCAGGGAAACCAGAATTCAGAATAACCAGGGAAAAGCCAAGATCAGGATACCAGGAAATCAGATTCACAATGATAAAGCACTCTCAGGAAACCAGGAACTGGAAACCACGACAGGGCAAGGTACTGGGGTGAGCTAGGGATTTAAATATCACGCAGCGGGTCGGCAGCCGTGACACCCTGTTACGTCCCCCTCATCAGGCCTTTTTTAGTCGAATGTATCGCCCACTGTCAGTCCCTTCGGGATCCATCCCTCATTCATCTTAATAAAGGTGAGGTAATCTAGACTTTTTTGACCTAGGCGACTTCTCTTCTCAGTGACAATACCTCCTGCTGCACTGAAGGTTCTTTTTGACAGGACACTTGAAGCGTGGGCAGGCCAAAAGTTCTATCACAAATTGGGATAGCTCAGGCCACAGGTCAAGCCTGCACACCCAGTAGTCAAGGGGTTCATCGCTCCTCAGAGTGTCGATATCTGCAGTTAAGGCGAGGTAGTCTGCTACCTGTCGGTCGAGTCGTTCTCTGAGGGTGGACCCCGAAGGGCTGTGGCGATGCATAGGAATTAAAAAGCTCTGCATGTCCTCCATCAACAACACGTCTGTAAAGCGTCCTGTCCTTGCCGGCGTGGTCGTGGGAGGAGGAGGATTACTTTCACCTCTTCCCCTGTTAGATTCCCGTTGTGCTGTGACATCACCCTTATACGCTGTGTAAAGCATACTTTTTAATTGATTTTGGAACTGCTGCATCCTTTCTGACTTGCCGTAATTCGGTAACATTTCAGGCACTTTCTGCTTATACCGGGGGTCTAGTAGCGTGGACACCCAGTGCAGGTCGTTCTCCTTCAGCCTTTTTATACGAGGGTCTCTCAACAGTCACGACAGCATGAAAGACCCCATTTGCACAAGGTTGGATGCCGAGCTACTCATGTCCTGTTCCTCGTCCTCAGTGATCTCACTGAAGGTATGTTCTTCGTCCTCAGTGATCTCACTGAAGGTATGTTCTTCCCCCAGCCACGTACAACACCACGGGTACCAGATAGCTGAAAACGAGCACCCTGGGATGCCTGTTGTGGTTGGTCTTCCTCCTCCTCCTCAAAGCCACATTCCTCCTCTGACTCCTCTTCCTCACAATCCTCTTCCAGCATTGCCGCAGGTCCAGCAAGCGATGCTGATAAGGCTGTTTCTGGTGGTGATGGTGACCACAACTCTTCCTCTTCCTCTTCACGCTCATCTACGGCCTGATCCAGCACTCTTCGCAGGGCATGCTCCAGGACGAAAACAAATGGTATGATGTCGCTGATGGTGATTCGGTGCGACTGACTAGTTTTGTCACCTCCTCAAAAGGACGCATGAGCCTACAGGCATTGCGCATGAGCGTCCAGTAACGTGGCAAAAAAATTCCCAGCTCCACAGAGGCTGTCCTAGCACCGCGGTCATACAAATACTCGTTAACGGCTTTTTCTTGTTGGAGCAGGTGGTCGAACATTAGGAGTGTTGAATTCCAACGTGTCGGGCTGTCGCAAATCAAGCGCCTCACTGGCATGTTTTTTCGCCGCTGGATATCTGAAAAGTGCGCCATGGCCATGTAGGAACGCCTGAAATGGCCACACACCTTCCTGGCCTGATCAGGACGTCCTGTAAGCCTGGGTACTTATGCACAAAGCGTTGTCCGATCAGATTACACACATGTGCCATGCACGGCACATGTGTCAACTTGCCCAAATGCAATGCCGCCAACAAATTTCTTCCGTTGTCACAAACCACTTTGCCGATCTCCAGTTGATGCGGAGTCAGCCACTGATCCACCTGTGCGTTCAGGGCGGACAGGAGTGCTGGTCCGGTGTGACACTCTGCTTTCAGGCAAGTCAACCCCAAGACGGCGTGACACTGCCGTATCCGGGATGTGGAATAGTACATGGGAAGCTGGGGGGGTGCCGTTGATGTGGAGCAAGCCGTAGCAGCAGAAGAGGACTCAGCCGAGGAGGTTATGGAAGAGGATGGAGTATGAGGATGGGAAAAGCTGGCGGACTAAGAGTTCAGTCAAGCCAGCTGTCAGACGCCGGGCAAGGGGGTGACTTTGTGACATTGGCTTCTTACGCTCAAACATGTCCTTGACAGACACCTCAAGGCGAGATACAGAGGGGCGGATGGTTGAGAGGGGGCAAGGAGGACAGCAGTGGTTAACGTGGCTGAAGATGCTGGAGGAGGATGGCGGCTTTGAGTTTGTGTGCTACTTGTACTCATGGGTTGATCCCATAGGCGTTTGTGATGTGGATCAGGTGGGTGTTGGACTTCCCACGACTCAGTTTCTTTTGGCACAGGTTGCAAATGGCATCGCTGTTGTCAGAGGCAGACACACAAAAAAAATGCCACACTGCTGAGCTCTGCAATGACGGCATTCTGGTGGTGGCAACAGCATGCGTTGATTGGCGTGCTGTCGGGCTGACCCCGGGTGCCGATGCATGCTTTCTGACTGTGCCACTAGCTCCTTGCGACGACCTCCCCCTGCTTCCAACTCGTCTCCTCCTCCTCCTCTCTGTCTCCCCATCTGAACTTTCCCCCTGTTCTTCTTCTCTTCTAGCTGGCACCCACGTGACATCCACGGACGCATCGTCATCATCAACCGCTTCACTTGTATCTGACAACTCAGCAAAGGAAGCAGCAGCGGGTACAACATCATCATCACACCGTATGTCCATGTGTGTAATGCTGCCTGACTGAGACATATCCCTGTTATCTACATCCTCTGGCAATAATGGTTGCACATCACTCATTTCTTCCAACTGATGTGTAAATAACTCCTCTGACATACCAAGTGAAGCTGCTGTGGTGCTAGTGTTGGTGGTGGCGGCAGGCGGGCGAGTGGTAACTTGAGAGGAGCCCGAAGCTAAGCTGGAGGAGGGTGGTGCGTCAAGGTTCCGAGCGGAGGCTGTAGAAGATTGGGTGTCCTGTGTTAGCCAGTCAACTACGTCCTCAGAACTTTTCGAGTTCAGGGTACGTGGCCTCTGAACACAGGGCATTATTCTAGGGCCAAAGGGAATCACAGCACCATGACCACGACGGCCACTGCGGGGTGGCCTGCCTCTGCCTGTCATGTTTTTTTCGATTAGTGGTACTATGCGTGCAAGCTACTGTGACAACAGATATGAGTGGCACTGTGCAGTGGCAGAAGTTGGCAGAGTAGACGCTGTAGGCCTGACACACACGCTTGCAGACAACTAACTGCTATTCAATCTATTACAGTCAAAATTGTATTTTTTTTTTTTAAATGTACACTACTGTTACACCAGATATGAGTTGCACTGGTGTCACACTATGCCCTGATAGGCCCTGAAACGCACACATGTGAAGGAAACTGACTGCTATTATATTACAGTCCAAAAAGTTTTGTTTTTTTTAAATGCAAGCTATTGGGACACCAGTGAATGAGTGGTGGCACTGGGCAGGCCCTGAAACGCACACTCGTGAAGGAAACTGACTGCTATTATATTACAGTCCAAAAAGTTTTGTTTTTTTTAAATGCAAGCTATTGGGACACCAGTGAGTGAGTGGTGGCACTGGGCGGGCCCTGAAACGCACACTCGTGAAGGAAACTGACTGCTATTATATTACAGTCAAAAAAGTTTTGTTTTTTTTAAATGCAAGCTATTGTGACACCAGTGAGTGAGTGGTGGCACTGAGCAGGCCCTGAAACGCACACTCGTGAAGGAAACTGACTGCTATTATATTACAGTCAAAAAAGTTTTGTTTTTTTTAAATGCAAGCTATTGTGACATCAGTGAGTGAGTGGTAGCACTGGGCAAGCCCTGAAACACACACTAGTGAAGGAAACTGACTACTATTATATTACAGCCAAAAAAGTTTTGTTTTTGTTAAATACAAGCTATTGTGACACCAGTGAGTGAGTGGTGGCACTGGGCAAGTGGGCACAGTATATGCTGTGAGCCTGACACACAGGCTGGCAGGCAGGCAACTGCAATTACATTACACAGAAAAAAAAAGCAGACTGATGTTCTAGCCCTAAAAAGGGCTTTTTGAGCTGCTGTCCTTACAGCAGAGATCAGATGAGTCCTTCAGGACTGTAGTGGGCACTGAATACACTAGCCTAACTATCAATTTCCCTATCAAATCAGCAGCAGCTACACTGTCCCTCCTCTCACTAAGAATGCAGCTTCACAATGAATGTAAAATGGATGCTGTCCAGGAGGTGGAAGGGTCTGGGAAGGAGGGTCTGCTGCTGATTGGCTGGAATGTGTCTGCTGACTGTGAGGTACAGGGTCAAAGTTTACTCAATGATGATGAATAGTGGGCGGACCGAACAGCGCATATGTTCGCCATCCGTGGCGAACGCGAACAAGCGATGTTCGCCAGGAACTATTCGCCAGTGAACCGTTCGGGACATCACTGATTACCAATATAAACCCATTACTGACTCACAGAGCTTGCTCACTGGAGTTGGCTTGAAAGTAGGCTATTAAAAGTAGTCTCTTTTAAGTAGGAGTTAAAACAGGAGTTGAAACTACAAGGGAGTTTAAACCAAGAGGGTAAATATTGTTTTTGCTCATCTGTGTTTTTTGGTAACTGGGGATGAGTGCTAGCAAGATTACAAGTTTTACTCAGTGTACATCCTGCTGCATGTATGCATGCCTGGATAAATCTGTCCAGGGTCCATACCTCTGTGGTGGGTGTGAGCGAGTGGCTTTTCTGGAAGCTCGGATTAGAGATCTGGAGAGGCAAATTGCAACATTGAGGGAGATTGATAATCTTGAGAGGAGTCTGCTGCTCACTGAGCAGAGTTTAGTGGGTGCAGGTAGTGGAGTGGGAGTAGATGAGACAGTTGGAGAACAGGCACATAGCTGGGTAACAGTGGGGCAAGGAAGCAGAGGGGGAGGGAAGAGGAAAGGTTTAGCTAGTCCTGATCTAGTGCAGCCTAACAGATTTGCCTGTTTGAGTTAAGATGTTGGGAGCATCAGCTCAGGATAAGCTGTACTGCAGGAAGCTGTTCCTTCTAACAGCCGTGGGAACAGCACCTCTAGTACGGGTGGGGTTGAGAGGGTAAGGAAGTCTAGACAGGTTGTGGTGGTAGGGGACTCTATTATTAAGAGAGTAGATAGGGTAATCTGCCCCTCTGATCGACTCAGCCGGACAGTTTGCTGTCTCCCGGGTGCTCGGGTCCGGCATGTTGCCGACAGAGTGGAGGGATTATTGGGAGGTGCTGGGGATGACCCAGCTGTCATGGTCCATATTGGTACCAATGACAAAGTCAGAGGAAAATGGAAGGTCCTAAAGAGTGAGTTCAGGGATCTAGGAAGTAAGCTAAAGAAAAGGACCTCCAAGGTAATTTTTTCAGAAATATTACCTGTGCCGCGTGCTACAGCAGAAAGGCAGCGGGAGATTAGAGAGGTCAATGTGTGGCTGAAGTCTTGGTGCAGGAAAGAGGGTTTTGGGTTTTTAGAGCACTGGGCCGATTTTGCGCCTGGGTACAACCTGTATAGTCGTGATGGATTGCACCTAAACGGAAGAGGGTCTGCTGTGCTGGGGGATAGGATGGCTAGAAGGTTGGAGCAGATTTTAAACTAGTAGTAGGGGGGAGGGTCAAAGCAATCTAGAAAATGGAGATAGGATAGAAATGAGATGGCTTTAGCTCAGAACAAAGGGGGTGGAGATGGGAGAGGGGAAAGCTCATAACAGAGGAGGTATGTAATATTGATAATTCACAAAAAGTACAAATGACTCATGGTAATATTAAATTAGCCTATATAACAAAATGGGGGAACTAGAGGCAATAGCATACACTAAACAATATGATATAATAGGCATAACAGAAACATGGTGGGATGAGACACATGACTGGGCAGTTAACTTAAATGGGTACACGTTATTTAGGAAAGATAGGAAAAACAAGAAGGGTGGTGGGGTATGTTTGTATGTCAGCCATGAGTTAAAGTCAAATCTTAGGTATGTGGAGTGTGATGAGGAAAATGTTGAGGCTTTATGGGTTGATATCTGCTTGGAGCAAACAAAGGGAAATACATTATTGGTTGGGATATGATATAAACCACCAAATGTATATATTAATGAGGAAGAACTGCAGTTAAAGCAAATTGGGAAAGCTGCAAATCGGGGTAACACGTTAATTATTGGAGATTTTAATTACCTGGACATAAATTGGGATAGAGTGACTAGTACTTCAGCAAGGGGAATCCGTTTTTTGGATGTGTTAAATGACACCTTTATGTCACAAGTGGTAAAAGCACAAACTAGAAAGGATGCTTGTCTGGATCTCGTAACAAACAATGTTGATCTTTTAACCAACATTCAAGTAGGGGAGCATTTGGGAAATAGTGATCACAATATGATAACTTTTGAAATAAACTCAAAAAAGCAAAAGCATGTGGGGTATATTAAAACGTATAATTTTAAAAAAGCCAATTTTAATAAGAATAGGGCAGCTCTAAAACATATCGACTGGCATAAACTCCTTAGTGATAAAACTATGGAAAAATGGAAACTATTCAAACAAATATTAGAAAGGTACATTTCACAGTATGTACCATTGGGTAATAAATATAAAAGAAACACATTAAAACCAATGTGGCTTAGTAGGGAAGTAAAACAAGAGATTAAAAATAAGAAAAGGGCATTTAAAGCATTTAAATCGGACAAATCAGAGGCATCCTATATAAGATATAAGGAAGCCAATAATACTTGCAAAAAGGCAATTAAAGTGGCTAAACTAGAAAATGAGAAATTGATAGCCAAAGAATGCAAAACAAACCCCAAACATTTTTTCAAGTACATCAATTCTAAAAAAACAAAAAATGAAAGTGTAGGTACACTGAAAACAGAGATGGGTCTGTTAGTCAATGAAGACCAGGAAAAGGCAGAAATTTTAAATAACTATTTTTCTTCAGTATATATTAATGAAGGTCCTATGGCAAGAGATAAGCAAATGATTGCTGCCACAAACTTACAGATAACTTGTGATTGGATAACTCGAGACAAGGTGCTACAGCTATTAAAGAAAATTAATGTAAATAAAGTTTCGGGCCTGACGGTATCCACCCACGAGTACGTAAGGAGTTAAGGGGGAAAATAAGTGAACCTCTGTCTTTAATTTTTCAAGATTCTTTTGTTTCAGGTATTGTTCCGGAGGATTGGAGGAAGGCAGATGTTGTTCCTATATTTAAAAAGGGTTCAAATTCCTTGCCTGGAAATTATAGACCTGTGAGTTTAACCTCTGTGACAGGGAAGTTATTTGAACGGCTATTAAGGGATAATATTCAGGAATTGATTGGGAAGAACTGTGTTATTATCTTGAATATGCTGTGCAATTTTGGGCACCTGTTCTAAAGAAAGATATCATGGCACTAGAAAAAGTGCAGAGACGAGCCACAAAATTGATAAAAGGAATGGAGCATTTTAGTTATGAAGAAAGGTTAAAAAATTTAAATCTCTTTAATTTGGAAAAACGGCGCCTGAGAGGGGATATGATAACATTATACAAATATATTCAGGGCCAGTACAAACCATTATCTGGAAATCTATTCATAAACAGGGCTATACATAAGACACAAGGTCACACATTTAAGCTTGAAGAAAGGAGATTTCATTTAGGGCAAAGAAAAGTTTTTTTTTACAGTAAGAGCAATAAGGATATGGAATTCTTTGCCTAAAGAGGTTGTTTTGTCAGAGTCTATACAGATGTTTAAACTGCAATTGGATAAATACTTGCAAAAACATAACATACAGGGATATCATTTCTAATTAGTGGGGTAATAGCTGCTTGATCCAAGGAGACATCTGACAGCTATTTTGGGGTCAAGAAGGAATTTTTTCCTAGTTTGTTCCTAGTTTGTTGCAAAAGTGGAAGCACTTCAGACTGGGTTTTTTGCCTTCTTTTGGATCAACAGCAAAAACATATGTATGTGAGGAAGGCTGAACTTGATGGACGCAAGTCTCTTTTCAGCTATGTAACTATGTAATAGGAAACGGGAGGTGGATTTAAAAGTGTAAATGTTGCGTGTGTTTAAATATGTCAGTATGTCTGTGTGTCTGCCAGTATGTCTGTGTGAATGTGTCAGTATGTCTGTTTCAGTATGTGTGTCAGTGTATCTCTGTCAGTATATGTATGTGTCAGTATGTCTGTCACTGTATGTGTGTGTCAGTATGTCTGTCAGTATATGTGTGTGTCTGTGTGTGTCTCTGTGTGTGTCAGTATGTCTGTCAGTGTGTTTATGTGTCAGTATGTCTCTCAGTGTGTGTCAGTATGTCTGTCGGTGTACATCTGGGTGTATGTCAGTATGTCTGTCTGTGTGTCAGTATACGTGTGTGTCAGTATGTCTGTCAGTGTATGTGTGTGTGTCAGTATGTCTGTCAATGTGTATGTCAGTATGTCTGTGTGCATGTCAGTATGTCTGTCAATATATGTGTGTCGGTATGTCTGTCAGTGTGTGTGTCAGCATGTCTGTCTGTGTATGTGCCTGTCTGTCAGTATGGCTGTCAGGGTTTGTGCATGTGTGTGTCAGTATGTCTGTCAGTGTTAAAGATACAAAAAAGGATATGCTTACTATATGATACACTAGAAAAACACACCCTCAGAGAAGTGTACCTCACACACACACTATAAAGAATAAACACAAGGACGTATATATAAAAACCCAAAGGTGATATATACAAATAGAGGGTGGTTGAGAACAATACAACCTGAATATGGCTGAAAATGAACGTGGAATCTATAAAATAGCAAAATACAAAATATAGTGAAGTAGGTTAGGCAAAATTGGATTTGCACGTGGTAGAAAACTTACAAGAAGGGAGTAGTAATCACGCCTGTCATCCTGTCAGGGGTACTTTCCACATTGGAGACCGAATATATATGGCGAGGACTGACAATATCACTTTTTCTTCAGCTCAGGAATAAAATATCCCTTTTTCCTTCAGCTCAGGAACAAAAGAAAAAATATAGATAGTGCAGATTGTATAAAAATAACAAAATTTATTCCAAATATTGCACTTACAAGAAATCAGAAGTAAGACAGCATATCTCCATAATGAAGTAATGGCCGGGTCTCCAGGTGAAAGTAGAGAGAGATCCCAAAATGGAGGTACACAAAATTAAAAAAATATAAAATAAAATAAATAAAAATAACAAATGGACTATAATAACAGCTGTATATTAGCATAAAAAGTCCAAAAGTAGTATCCAACGCGTTTCGTCACTATGGTGACTTCCTCAGGGATATAGATGTGTTGTAATCTTCATGGTTTATATATCATGCCAATTTTCAAATTCGCGGGGAAATTCACATGTTACTTCCGGTTTTCGGCCCTTAGACTTCCTGCGTTCCACCTTGGAACGCATAGCGTCACTTCCGGTTTCCGGTCTCATCCAATCAAGTGGGCTTCTTGCGTTCCACCTTGGAACGCATGACATCACTTCCGGTTTCGGATCTAATCCGATCGAGGGGAACCCTCTTCTGCTAGCACTAATAGAAGTGCAGCAGAAAAGGCTTCCCCTCTGGGGCAACAATCAGTTCCCATTATACAAATATGGGACAGAAAAAGAAGTCTGTATGCCATGAAAATTATAAAGCATTAAAAATCTGCATAAAATAAAAAAGAATAACTATAAAGGACTAAATGGATGTTATATAATATGGACCAGATTAAAACATGTCATATTTAAAACATGACATGTAAGACATTATAAAAAAGGAGTAATAGTACAATGTATATTCTGTAATATCAGAATGCATGATTGTTATATACATGAAACCCCAAAAGGGTACAAATTTGAAAAAACAAATGTATAATATCATTGTAGCCCAATCCAATGTACAATGGGAACAGATGTACAAATATTAATAATAACTGAACATATATCAAAGATAGTATATATATATATATATATAGTCTACAAAATATATATAATTTTTTTTTTTTTTTTTGCATAATATAGCACTCTCAAATACAATAATTAAATAAATACAATTAGATAATATGCAAATATAAAGTATAATGAGTTCAACATCCATCTATAAGATAGAGATAAGCATTAATATCCATATAGTACATATAATACAATATATCCAGATGTGGAACTTATATAGGTAAATATAGACAAATTTCAAACTACTATCAATAAGACCAGGATATAGAAAAGAGAAAAAGAAATTTTGGAAGAAGGATAATTATTGGATTAATTTGTATATCATTAAATTAGACCAGTTAAATCAATATCTTGATTTAAACCGGTTTTAAGTGTTCTTAAATTGTATATCCATTCTGCTTCTTTTTTAATTAGCTCTTGTATTCTGTTACCTCCCCTCCAGTGTACATCTATCCTATCGATTCCAAAGGCACGAAAGGTGGACCATTCAAAAGAACTACATGTGTTACAGTGTCTAGGTACACTGTGATCCATTTTTTTGTTTCTTATATTAAGGAAATGTTCTCTGAACCTAATATGTAGTTGACGGGTAGTCCTACCTACATATTGTGCCCCACATCCACATTGGAGCAGATATATGGCATATGTAGTGGTACAATGTAAAAATTTTTTAATTTGATATGTTTTTTGGGTGTATGTGCCTTTGAAATCGACAATCTTTTTGTCTAAGTTTATACATGTGGAACACTTTCCACATTTATGGAAACCTGGAGTTTTTGATGATTCCAAAAAATGTTTCTTTGGTTTATTAGTATATAAAAGGCTGGGGGCCAGTTGAGATTTTAAAAAGGAAAAGACATCCAAACCAATATCCCAACACCCGCAACAGGTTCCAAGTTTTGGAATCTCCCAGAAAAAAGAGATTATACACAGAATTAGAAGAAGAAGACAATACACCACCCCAAAAGGCGACATACAAATCCCACTAGACCCACATTCTGAGGGTATTTTCAATATTTCAGGAGTAACTCTTTCAAAACAAGAACTATCTTTGCTCCATAAAGGTTTAAAATTTGCCCCAACTATGGGAATAAAACCATTTGACCTATTTCTTGATAATCAGAAATTTTTAAAGAAACTTACAGTTAAACGTTTCTTTGAAAAACGAACTCAAGATAGCTCAAATGTGATCCAAGACCCCAATTTAACAAATAATTTAGACATAATAAATGAAAACGAAAATGAAAATAATGACTTTGAAGGCATTATACATTCCAAATTAAAAAATAAATCAAATTTTTACCCTTCCTTTGCAAGAGGGAAGTTTCTAGAGGTTTTCAATGACCTCGTAAAAACTGATCTGGATAAGATTAAAAACACAAATTATAAACACAATCTCACTATCAAAGAAAGAGAAGCTTTAAAAAATCTTAAGAAAAACCACAATTTAGTGATCAAGGAGGCAGATAAAGGAGGTGGCACTGTAATTATGAGTAGGGAATACTATATGCAGGAGGCGTATCATATTCTAGGAGATAAAGTCACTTATAAAATATTAGAACAAGATCCTAGTAAGATCTTTTTACAAGAACTTAGAACATTATTACAACAAGGTCTAGACAACAATATAATTTCAATAGACGAATTTAAGTTTATGTTTAACCCTTTCTGTAAAACAGCCATTTTTTATTTTTTATTTTTTACCCAAAATCCACAAGTGCCTTACCTCCCCCCCAGGTCGACCTATCATCAGTGGGATTAACTCCCTCACTTGCAATCTTTCGGAATATGTAGACGCCTTCTTAAAACCATTTGTACCTTTCTGTCCCTCTTATATAAGAGATACTAAGCATCTCTTACAAGATCTACAGACCTTCGAATGGAAGTCCTCCTATTTACTGGCTACAATTGATGTTACCTCCCTATATTCAAACATACTTCACTCTAAGGGATTGGAAGTTATTAAAGATACTTTGACCCAACAGAATGGTCTATGCATACAACAAATAGATTTTTTGGTTTTGTGTATTCAGTTTGTATTGACAAAAAATTTTTTTTGGTTTGATTCAGTCTTCTTTTTACAGCTATGTGGTGTCGCCATGGGGACGAGGTTCGCCCCAAGTTTTGCCAACCTTTATGTGGCCCATTGGGAGTCGCAACATGTCACCTTGGGATCCCACCTTGGGGGGAACCTTGTCCTATGGCGACGCTACATAGATGATGTGCTTATTATTTGGGAAGGCAATCATACCAGCCTTACGGATTTTATTGAGGACATCAATCAAAATGATTATAATCTAAAATTTACTTCTTCAATACATCACGAATCAATAGATTTTCTAGACTTGACTATATATGTCGAGGAAAACACATTAAGAACTAAGACATTTTTTAAAAAAAACCGACTGCAATACTGCAATTAAAAACAATAGTTTACACCATCCACTATGGCTGGACAATATCCCCAAGGGACAAATAATCCGTATGAGAAGAAATTGCTCTACTACACATTCTTTTGAAGAGCAATCTCGAATCATACAAAATAGATATGTGGAGAAGGGATATAATAAGAAACGAATTGATCTGGAGATACAGAATATCAAAACAAAGAATCGATCTGAATTTCTAATAGATAGACAAAAAGGGAATCACAATAAAGGAAAGTTTGAATTTGCATTCACAACAAAATACAACACACATGCAAAAAAGATCGAAAATATTTTAAAAAAACATTGGGCAATCCTTAAACAGGACGAAGTGCTAGGCCAGGTTTTACCAAACAAACCCCTGGTCATATATAAGAAAGCCGATAATTTAAAATCTCAACTGGCCCCCAGCCTTTTATATACTAATAAACCAAAGAAACATTTTTTGGAATCATCAAAAACTTCAGGTTTTCATAAATGTGGAAAGTGTTCCACATGTATAAACTTAGACAAAAAGATTGTCGATTTCAAAGGCACATACACCCAAAAAACATATCAAATTAAAAATTTTTTACATTGTACCACTACATATGCCATATATCTGCTCCAATGTGGATGTGGGGCACAATATGTAGGTAGGACTACCCGTCAACTACATATTAGGTTCAGAGAACATTTCCTTAATATAAGAAACAAAAAAAATGGATCACAGTGTACCTAGACACTGTAACACATGTAGTTCTTTTGAATGGTCCACCTTTCGTGCCTTTGGAATCGATAGGATAGATGTACACTGGAGGGGAGGTAACAGAATGCAAGAGCTAATTAAAAAAGAAGCAGAATGGATATACAATTTAAGAACACTTAAAACCGGTTTAAATCAAGATATTGATTTAACTGGTCTAATTTAATGATATACAAATTAATCCAATAATTATCCTCCTTCCAAAATTTCTTTTTCTCTTTTCTATATCCTGGTCTTATTGATAGTAGTTTGAAATTTGTCTATATTTACCTATATAAGTTCCACATCTGGATATATTGTATTATATGTACTATATGGATATTAATGCTTATCTCTATCTTATAGATGGATGTTGAACTCATTACACTTTATATTTGCATATTATCTAATTGTATTTATTTAATTATTGTATTTGAGAGTGCTATATTATGCGAAAAAAAAAAAAAAAAAATTATATATATTTTGTAGACTATATATATATATATACTATCTTTGATATATGTTCAGTTATTATTAATATTTGTACATCTGTTCCCATTGTACATTGGATTGGGCTACAATGATATTATACATTTGTTTTTTCAAATTTGTACCCTTTTGGGGTTTCATGTATATAACAATCATGCATTCTGATATTACAGAATATACATTGTACTATTACTCCTTTTTTATAATGTCTTACATGTCATGTTTTAAATATGACATGTTTTAATCTGGTCCATATTATATAACATCCATTTAGTCCTTTATAGTTATTCTTTTTTATTTTATGCAGATTTTTAATGCTTTATAATTTTCATGGCATACAGACTTCTTTTTCTGTCCCATATTTGTATAATGGGAACTGATTGTTGCCCCAGAGGGGAAGCCTTTTCTGCTGCACTTCTATTAGTGCTAGCAGAAGAGGGTTCCCCTCGATCGGATTAGATCCGAAACCGGAAGTGATGTCATGCGTTCCAAGGTGGAACGCAAGAAGCCCACTTGATTGGATGAGACCGGAAACCGGAAGTGACGCTATGCGTTCCAAGGTGGAACGCAGGAAGTCTAAGGGCCGAAAACCGGAAGTAACATGTGAATTTCCCCGCAAATTTGAAAATTGGCATGATATATAAACCATGAAGATTACAACACATCTATATCCCTGAGGAAGTCACCATAGTGACGAAACGCGTTGGATACTACTTTTGGACTTTTTATGCTAATATACAGCTGTTATTATAGTCCATTTGTTATTTTTATTTATTTTATTTTATATTTTTTTAATTTTGTGTACCTCCATTTTGGGATCTCTCTCTACTTTCACCTGGAGACCCGGCCATTACTTCATTATGGAGATATGCTGTCTTACTTCTGATTTCTTGTAAGTGCAATATTTGGAATAAATTTTGTTATTTTTATACAATCTGCACTATCTATATTTTTTCTTTTGTTCCTGAGCTGAAGGAAAAAGGGATATTTTATTCCTGAGCTGAAGAAAAAGTGATATTGTCAGTCCTCGCCATATATATTCGGTCTCCAATGTGGAAAGTACCCCTGACAGGATGACAGG
>OW240912.1:152933969-153067586 GCA_933207985.1 Pelobates cultripes
GTTGGTAACATTAAGACTACCGGCAATACTCTCGGCTAAATCAATGAACAAGTTTTTAGCATTATGGGGGATCTTATTATTTATGCTCATCTCTTCATAAAAGGAATGGTATACTTGATGAGTTTGGGAGGTTACCGTATCAGTCTCTATCCCTATAAACAATATTGTCCCAGGGTCTAAACCCGTCCCATATATTTGAAACTCAAATAAATTACCATATTTATCTAAGAACTTGTCAGGGTTATTTATAAGTATATGGATTGGATTGCATTCCATAGACTTACAATATGGATTAGTAGGCAACTTAGTCACAATCATGTCCCTGTCTGCTGTCTGTCCCCAAGTCGCCCACCCCACACAAGACCAATATGGGCAGAAGTTATAATCTCTATTTGGGCATCTTGGACTTACATATTTATTTTACTACTGGGACAAATATATTTATCGTTAGACCCATACGTCCTCTCCCATCTAAGATCCCCACATACATTCCACGGCTTTCTACCACTTGATATTGCTTTACACGCATCAAATAGCAGAGCACCTGAAGAATATACGGATTTTAATACCGTCTTATTAATTAGGGTCCCCTGAGAATCTCCATTTCTGAGAGTCAACTAAATTGTACGGGGTTGATACTCAGGACTGAAGCACTTAGGTTCTCCTACTCCTAAATGACACACACTATATTCTATATTTAAGTATCTACATCTTGATACATCTCCTTTACACTCCTATTGCGAATGCCAAATTAGGGTCTGGGATATATGGTTACCTGTTCTTGTAGTCTTAATGCATACCTCACAGCTAGGAGTGTCGGTACCTCTACCTTCCTGAATATAAAAATACACATAAATAAACATTATTAAAAATACATCTTTCGTCGCCATCCTCAGTCTTCGTCCGTGCGAAGGCACCTCAGCTTCCAGGATGTAAGGACTGCAGGGAATGGAGTTCTGCTCGTCTTCACAGGGGTCCCCTCAAGACTTTCCCTGACTTATACACTTGTTGGTGAGTGGACAGGCTTTATTATGGCCTTCTCACTCACTTACCAAGTCTCTGAAACAATAAAATTTGTAATCTACAAGGTTCCTCGTCACTCCGACTGAGTCGTGCGTTTTAACCGGATCTTGCAGGGATTCTCTGGATTTGCTGTAACTTGCCAGGAATCGGCTGCCGCTGGTTTAACCCTGGAGTGATGTATCCACGGAGCCACTTCGGCTACTTTTATCGCTGTAGGGGTAGACAGAAGAACAACATAAGGACCTCTCCACTTGGGCCCTAACGGCACATTATTCCACTCTTTAATCCACACTTGGTCGCCTGGGTGGCAACTATGAATTGGGGGATAAATATTCACAGGTAATCTATCTTGTACCCATTTCTGTACCTCCTCCATAGTCTTACCCAACTCTACAACCTGCTGCCGGGTAATCCCTTCTCCCAACTGACTCAAATCCCCCCTTAAGTTACCAAGCACGGGAGGTGGTCGCCCATACATGATTTCAAAAGGAGAGAGGCCCATCCTTCTGGTAGGTGTACTACGGATTCGCAATAGAGCTATGGGCAAGAGAACGTTCCACTTAAGTTGGGTTTCCTGACACATTTTAGCCAACTGATTCTTAATAGTTCTATTCATTCTCTCTACCTTACCAGAACTCTGGGGTCTATATGCCGTATGAAGCCTCCACTTTATACCAAGTATATGAGTCAATTGTTGTAGGCACTGATGAACAAAAGCTGGACCATTGTCCGATCCTATAGAGCAGGGTAGTCCATATCGGGGTATTATTTCTCGTAGCAGGAATCTCACGATTTCTCCTGCTTTCTCTGTACGAGTAGGACATGCTTCTACCCAGCCTGAATAGGTGCACACCACTACCAGCAGGTAGCGATGTCCACCCGATTTAGGCATCACTGTATAGTCAATTTGTAAACCGGACATGGGAAGTCCCCCCATAAACTGGACTCCTGGTGGCTTTACTGGTCCTTGTCTTGCATTATTTTTAGCACACGTTACACATCTACGTACAATGGCCTGAGTCAAGTTGGACAATCTTGGTATGTAGAAATGTTTTCTGAGAGATTCTTCTGTACTGTTTCTCCCAGAATGTGTCCCGTTATGATAGTTTTGGACAATTTCTACCGCTAGTGATGCTGGAATAACTATTCTTCCATCTTCTAACTGATACCATTTGTTCTCCAAATACTTTCCAGGTTCAGTCCTTAACCACTCCTCTTCTTGAGCTTTATAAATTGGAGTCCATTGAGACAGTGGAGTTGGTATAAGAGCAGCTATATGCCCCACATATTCCTGTCTTCCTGATTCAGCAGCACGCTTAGCTGCACTATCTGCCATCCCATTCCCTTTGGTTACATCACCATCTCCTCTCAGATGCGCCCGACAATGTATAATACCGACTTCTTTCGGCTCCCACACTGCTTCCAATAGTTGTAGGATCTCAGCTGCGTATTTGATTTCTTTGCCTTCTGAATTCAATAGTCCTCTTTCTTTATACAAAGCTCCGCGGGCATGAGTGGTTAAAAACGCATACTTGGAGTCCGTGTAGATGTTCACTCTTAAACCTTCAGCCAATTGTAACGCTCGTGTCAGTGCTATCAATTCTGCCTTTTGTGCTGATGTTCCTTTTGCCAGTGGCTGAGCTTCTATCACCTTGTCTATCGTTGTTACTGCATATCCTGCATAGCGGATCCCTTCTTTTACATAACTACTGCCGTCGGTGTAATATTGAACATCAGGTTTCTGGATGGGAAAATCACGAAGATCTGGTCTACTTGAAAATACTTCATCCATTACTTCCAAACAATCATGTTGACTTTCAGTAGGTTGTGGCAAAAGGGTAGCTGAATTTAAGGTATTTACAGTCTCTAAATGCACTCTTGGGTTTTCACACAACATTGCTTGATACTTGGTCATACGGCTGTTACTAAACCAATGATTTCCTTTGTAATCCAACAACGTCTGTACTGCATGTGGAACTCGTATATAAAGTTCTTGACCCAGAGTGAGTTTATCGGCTTCAGCTACTAGCAGGGCGGCTGCAGCTACAGCTCTTAGACAAGGTGGAAGTCCGCTGGCCACTGCATCCAGTTGCTTAGACATGTAGGCAACAGGTCTTTGCCATGATCCCAAGTACTGTGTCAATACTCCACAGCCATTCTTCTTTGCTCATGTACATACAGGTAGAATGGCCGTGTGTGGTCAGGTAGACCTAATGCTGGGGCACTCATCAAAGCCCTCTTCACATCTTCGAATGCCGTTTGCTGTTCCTGAGTCCATAAGAAGGGGTCGTGCTCTGTACCTTTGATAGCTGCATACAGAGGTTTTGCCAGTATCGCGTAGCTGGGAATCCATATCCTACAGAAGCCTGCTGCCCCCAAGAATTCTCGCACTTGTCTTCTATTTCTGGGTATCGGTATTTGGCACACAGCTTCTTTTCTCTCTGGCCCCATAATTCTTTGACCTTCAGAGATATGGAATCCCAGATATTTGACAGTTGGCAAACACAACTGAGCCTTCCTTCTAGACACCTTGTATCCTGCCTTCCAGAGAATGTGTAGTAGATCGTGTGTTGCTTGCTGACATACTTCCTTTGTAACTGCTGCTATCAACAAGTCATCTACATATTGTAATAATACACACTCTCCTGGGATAGACTCGAAATCTAGTAGATCTTGACTTAGAGCTGAACCAAATAGGGTAGGTGAATTTTTAAACCCCTGGGGCAATCTTGTCCAGGTCATTTGACGTTTCGAGCCCGTTACAGCATTTTCCCATTGGAAAGCGAAGATACATTGGCTTTCTGCGGCAATTCGGAGGCAAAAGAAGGCATCTTTGAGATCTAATACTGTAAAGTAAGTAGCCCCGCCCGGAATTAAAGCAAGCAGGTTATATGGATTGGGCACGACTGGATGTATACTAACAACCGCATCATTGACTGCTCTCAAGTCCTGCACAGGTCGATACTCATCTCTACCGGGCTTTTGAACAGGCAGCAATGGGGTGTTCCAGGGGGAAGTACAGAATTTTAGGATACCATACCGTATGAACTTATCCAGATAAGATTGGATGTTCTTCTTAGCCTTCTGCGGAATATGATATTGTCTCAAGCTTACTGGATAAACCCCAAGTTTTAGTTCAATTTTAATAGGTGGAATATTGCGGGCCAGTCCTGGTGGGTTGTTCTCTGCCCAAACTCCTGGTATGTTAAATAAGGATTCATCACTCCTCGGGTTTTGGCTAGTCAACACTGTACAAAGTCGCCACTCTTCTTCCTTTGGTACGGACAATGTCATAATACCTGAGGGTCCATTAAACTTTAAGGATGTTGTTCCATTTGGTAGGAACGTAATCTGCGCTTGTAATTTGGATAGCATATCACGTCCCAGCAATTGGACTGGACACTCAGGCATATAAAGGAATTGATGTTTTACTACGTGGCCTCCCAATGTACAGAGTCGACTTTTAAGAACCGGTTTTTCAGCACTTCTTCCAGTTGCTCCTATTACAGTAATAGTTCTTCCAGATGGAGGAGCAACTTGATTAGTCACCACCGAATGTTCAGCACCAGTGTCGATCATAAACGCACTCCTTTTTCCCCCTATTGATACATCGACCATAGGCTCCGCTCGACCAAGGGGGATGGAGCCCGGTCGGTATCAATAGTCCTCCATGACCGTGTCAGCCAATCCCACAAAGTCCCTACCTTCTCTATCGCGGGACCTTTGCGCTGCTGGATAGTACCTATCTTCCCTTACACTTCCTCTGTTCCCATTACTCCCTCTATTACCATTACTCCCTCCGGGGCCTCCTCTACCTCTCGCTCTGCCTCTAAAGTTTCCGTAACCTGCCCTGGGTAAGTCTCTCTCATACTGCTCTCTTTGCGGACACTCGTTCCTCCAATGCCCTTCTTCCTTACAGTACGCGCACTGATTCCTACTCAAAGGCTCCCTATTCCATCTACCATCGCCTCTATCTGGGCCCCGTCTATCTACGCCTGCGATCGCTACCGCTAGCATATCTGCCTTTCTACGCATCTTGCGCTCTTCCTCTTTCTTACTTTCTGTTTCCCTATTCATATATACTTTGTTCGCTACCTCCATTAGTTGAGTGATAGACATACCTGCAAACCATTCTAATTTCTGTAGCTTGCGCTTAATATCTCCGTAAGCTTGGCTGACAAAGGCGGAGTTTACCATTCGGGAATTATCAGCGTCTTCCGGATTAAAGGGGGTATACAAGCGGTATGCCTCCAATAATCGGTCATAAAAGACACTGGGCGCTTCATCACTTTTCTGAATCACCTCAACTGTCTTCGACATGTTAATAGCTTTCTTCCCTCCGGCTTTCATGCCAGCAATTATAGCATCTCTATAGGCTTTAAGTTGAGCCATATCTGCGCCATTTACATTCCAGTCAGGATCGGTGTTAGGGTAATGTGTTGCGGCCCATGCTGCCGGATTGGCTTGATTTAAAGCACGGGCTCTCTCCTCTAGCGCCTTAATGGCCGCTTGGTTAATCCTTGTCCTTTCCTCATTATTGAACAATGTCATTAATAACTGCTGGCAATCAGCCCATGTCGGGTTATGTGTCTGAACTATCGAGGTGAACAGATCGGTCATAGCTTGTGGTTTCTCAGTGTACGAGGAATTGTGGGTCTTCCAATTCAAGAGATCGGTAGTCGTGAACGGGACATATACGAAAACTGGGTCAGCATGTGCCATTTGACCTGCGGCATCGATATAGGCTGACCCAGGATTCAGACGAAGAGGCATCTGATAATGTTTTAATTGTTGGGTACCGGTCAGTTGTCGGGTTAGTATGGGGCTACGTGGAGGGGCGTCAGTTAAAGGTTCCGGTCGAGAGGTAATAGGGCATGAGGATGTGGGAACTTGATTTTGGGAAAAGTTAGTGAATAGTATACTCCGAGCCGAGCTAGAAGAAGCTTGACCGGAAGTTTGAAGTGGCGCCAAATCAGGATATTCAAATCTAATGGGGGTTGGTCCTGGTTCCGGAAGGGGAGTTTTAATACGAGGGGGGGTGGATTCTGTACTGGAGGAGGAAGCGGAAGTGGATGGGGGCAATAGGGGAAGGGGTGCAGAGCTTCCTGCATTCGCGTCACTTCCTCTTAAAGGAAAGTAAGGGGGCGGCAAAGGGATCTCGGACTCAGGGGGCGTGTCCAAAATGGGCCTAACACCAGTCCTAGTGGACAAACAAGTCCTGGCCACCATGAGGCGACATTGCTCCTCGTGGCATATCCGGATCCATTTTGGCGAGTCGTTTACGGCCTGCCCCCAACAATCAATGTATGGAAACTGTCCGTAAAGTTCAGGCCTACCTGATACAGCCACGTGTACACGCTGTACCAGGGTTGGATCCAAACTGCCACGCGGCGGCCATGCCGCAACCAAAATAGGCCACTCCCTAGTGCACAAAGTGACCAAACGTACAGGAGACATTTTAACCCCAAAATCACATGTTTTGAATCCCTTTTAAAATTCTTTACCATACAACCTAAGGGATCCGAAATCGTTGACTCTGACGCGCCCATACTTATCAATGGAACGTCGTTGACAACGAATACTATGCACGCGTTCTTATTCAACAGTCACACCCGTTTCCTCTGGCAACAGCACCACGTGGTACAGTTACCGAGTGAAACGTACACAATAACACAATAATCACTCAGGGAATTCCCGTACACACACAGCTGTTACACCAGTCACTAAATAATCAATATTATGCCCTTTGGCGAAACTATACAGTCACCCACGCTATAATTCTCTATATATGAATTACCCGTCTATAACACACCCCAGTAACATCGTCTTTTACTAGTATCGGTTACAGTACGGTTAGCATAGGTCAAAGCACAATTTAAGGTCACAATACAATTATTAGTGGTTACGGTGTTAAACATGCAATAGACGACAATGATTAGTACTTATATACAGTGTCAGTAAATATACAGGGTTATGGTACCGTGCACTATGATACAGCAACACACTATTAACACTCTCGCTAGACGGCTGAGCTCGCGCTATCTAACAAGATATACACTTTACTAACAATCTTTAACACATTTACAATCCCAACTAAACTATTGGCCAGTACCTTGAATGGACTACCTAAAACTATATACACCCGTTTTGGTTAGCCACACTGCCCAAACACCACATATAGCGAACTAGAGGGCGAAATTTACAAAATTGCCCTTCTAGTCTATTTACTCTATCAAAAGTCTAGTGGGTTCCAAATTTACACGCCTTCCCACTTAGCCAAGATAGGTTGAGAGCTAGCGAACCGAATTTACACAGGCGCCGCTTAGTCTCCCGGTCCCTCCGACCTAGCGAACGTAATATACACCCTAGAACGCTAGTCTAGACAAGACACCGGTGTCCGGCTAGGGCTATTTACACAGGACCCCGCCTGACTAACCAGATCAAACGGTCTTACTAAAGAGCGTTCGATCGAGCGGTGCGCCTTCGCTCCTTCCCTCCGACAGAGGGGGCAGATTCCATACACAGATTTAAACCCCTTTTGGGCCTACCGCACAATCGGTATACCCCTAGTGGGTCTGCCGTCTAAAACAGCAGTTGTCTTACCTCCTCGTTCCTGAACCTGAGTTCACACTCATCGACGGGGACACCCCAGCACTTCTTACGTAGAGGCCGATGATCTCCTGGACAACAGACCAGTGGCGCCGAGACGAAGGGAGGTCCACGCAGAAGTTCAGGGGTGCAGCCGTAGAGAACGTGGGCAAAGATAGACCGTCTCACGCCTCTGCCTCTCAGCTACCGTTGAACGATGAGCTTCCCGGCCAATGCACCAAATGATACCGGAGAAACTGACGGAAGCAAAGCACAGAGGGATGGACACAGGTTTCTTCAGGAAGGAAGAGATTCTTTATTGGATCACCGATCGGGACTCAGAGGGACTAATGTCACCAAAAATACAGCAAGTTCTGAGCCCTGAACAATAGTGCAGGCTCCCTATATAGGCACATAACTCCTCCCATATTAAGCTCCACCCGCACATTCTCTTGACCAATCATTACAAATAAGAATTAACTTCCTGCTTGACCGCATGGCTTGTCCAGCACAATGGAGGAGGGGAATACTACATCCTGTATTCTTGCACATGCTCCGTACACTACTGATCGTATCTTGCCTCGTGCAACCAACTGATCGATATGTCAGCATATGCACGTACACATGCCACGTGGTAATCTCGGCCTACTAAATTTATTTTTACCGAGATTCCACCACATTCCCCCCTTTGATGCCTCTTGATATTTTACAATTACTTGAGGCATCACTTAACCTTGGTTTGCATACACCACAAGTTACCTTTGAACCAGACCAGACTTATCCTACGATGTGAATCTTCAACACTCGTCTTCCTGCATTGGTTCTCCCTGATCTAGAGCCTTATATTTATAAATTGCCATTATCTGTGCAGCAGCCTTCCTCTCTGCTATATTTTCTATCAGGCTTTGCACAGACCTAACTACTAAGGGTATAAGACACGGCAGGAGTAGACACAACATTAAAATCAGTAGGACTCCACCTACCACTGCCTTAAGCCCTCCAAACCACTCATACCAGCTACCAAACCAACTACTTGGATTGTACCCTTTCCATACCTGAGTAGGCACATGCGCTAGTTTAACCATATGGCTAGTAAGCTCAGCTATTGCTTGCCCTTCGTCATCTATTTGAAGACAGCAATTGCTCAGGTTAAACTTCCCACATACACCTCCCTCTACTGCCAAAAGATAATCCAAGGCTAATCTATTTTGGTAAACTGCTGTCCTCATCCTGGTATTATGCTTCGCTAGAAGATTGAGCGCTTGTGATGTCTCGTTAGTAATGATCTCAACCACCGCCTGTAACCTTATAATGCGGTTGAGCATATAAATAGGGGTTCTATAACCAAAGGTACCATCCTCTGCCCACGTGGCTGGCCCATAATAATCTATAATACGCTGGGGAGGCCATTCATTATCTTCCCAGGCACCTATCTCTATGGGTCCCCTTTTCTTCCTATGATTCACATCATACACTTTAACACCTAAAGTCTCACCTGTTTCAATAGGCAACAAGAAGAAGGATGGTTTTAACATACCCAACACACATGCCCCTTCCCAGTCCTGTGGTAACTCCGAATAGGCCTTCTTACCACAGATCCAGTACAAATTCGCTGGGGCTCTCCAGTTAGATGTGATGGATAGATCAAACCATACGTCCTTTAAATTGGCATATCTTGAAAGAGGAGTTCCAGAGACAGCTGCAGTTTAGGCTGTCCTTTTATGGAGAGAATCCAACAGCGGATATTATATCCAGGACAATGACAGAGGTGCAGGAGTTTATACTGCGTCAAAGGCCACTACAGCAGCTGGAGAGGAATGCTACCACAGCTACCATCACACAGGGTAAGACAAAAATTCCTTACCAAGCATTTAAAACGTATGTAGAAGCAGAGGAGGATATAGATGCTTTTCTCCAAGACTTTGAAAGGCTGTGTGCATTGCATAGTATTAGCCCAGACGAGTGGGTGCCTATTTTAGCAGGGAAGCTCACAGGGAAGGCTGCTGAAGCATATAGAACTGTACCTGATGAAGAAATTCGAAATTACCGCAGAGTAAAAGAGGTGAACCTGGCCCGATATGCAATCACGCCAGAGGCATATCGGCGGCGGTTTAGAGACCTAAAGAGGAACGACAAGGACTCTCATGTGGAATGGGCTTGCAAGTTACATCGGGCCGCCCTGGCGTGGGTACAGTCCAATAAGGCTCGGTCCATGGAGGACTTATTACAAATGGTGTTGTTGGAGCAATTTTATGAAGGGGTAACCAGTGATGTCCAGGAATGGGTAAGGGACAGAAACCCTACCTCCCTCACCGAAGCTGCCAGGAAGGCAGATGAGTACCTGGATGCACGCAGGCAGCAGAAACCTGCAGCCCCAAAACCCACCTTTAAAACATTTGGGGGAAACAGCTACAACCCAGCTCCACCGAGACAACTGCCACCACCACCACCGCCCGCTGCACAGCCACGTTTTCGCCAGCCCACTTCTGGCCCCTGTCATCACTGCCAGAAATGGGGACATTATAAAAGGGAATGTCCCCAGCTGAGGGATCGTTCCACCTGGATTCGCCCCGGCCCACCACCACCGCCAAGAGCAGCCGCAGCCCACCGCTACCAGGATATAGTGGCAACACCATATGGTTCAGCCGTTCCCATAACAACCATGGAACAGTGGGAAGTACTGCACGAGGCGGATCCAGTCCAGGCCAATGCTGATAACAGACAGCATCACAGGCAGACCGTATACCTGGAGGGTAAAGCGGTACAAGGACTACGTGACTCAGGGGCTACTATCACCCTGGTAAAGAGTCACCTGGTGTCGGATCAAGCGAAACTGAGTAAAACTGTGGCCGTCAGGGTAGCCGGGGGAGCAGTGTACCGGCTACCTACAGCAAGGGTACATTTACATTGGGGAGCGGGGGCAGGGCATGTGGAGGTGGGGTTGATGCCGCAGTTACCGGCGGAGGTTTTATTGGGGAACGATCTGGGGAGGCTCACATCTGCTTTTGAGCCCCAGACACCCACCACAGGAGAAGCTCACCCTGTGGTCACTCGACAACAGGCCCGCACCCAGGACTACAACAACTCCCGGAGGTTCAGGTAAGAGATCCTTCCCCTTCCCCTGACTGTGTTCCCTGGGCCCCTCCTAACGAATTTGCAGCTGAGGTAGTGACTGACCCCACCTTGCAGGTGTATAGGGACAAGGTGACAGCAGACACGCCCGGGGGGGAGGGCGAAAGGTTTATTTGGGACAACCAGCTGTTATATCGGGAGACGGATAAGCAGGTATCCGGGTCAGACCCGATTGTGATGAGGCAGTTAGTGGTACCTCAGCGGTACCGGGCGGAGTTACTGCGGATAGCCCATGACATTCCGCTATCTGGACATTTAGGGGTCAGCAGGACCCGATACAGGTTAACCCAGAGTTTCTTTTGGCCGGGAATTAGCCAGGAGGTGCGCAGGTATTGCAACACGTGCGATACCTGTCAAAGGGTGGGGAAAAGGGGGGACCGGCGCAAGGCCAAGTTACACCCCCTCCCCATAATCGAGGAACCCTTTAGCAGGGTAGCAGTGGACCTAATAGGACCCCTCAACAAAGCAAGCCCGTCAGGTAAAAGATTTATCCTGACCGTAGTAGATTATGCCACTAGATATCCAGAGGCGGTGGGCCTGACGAATATACAGGCTGAGACAGTAGCGGAAGCCCTGATGAAGATATTCTCCCGGGTGGGACTCCCCAGGGAGATTGTCTCCGATCAGGGCACCCAGTTCACCGCCGAAGTCACGCAGCGCCTCTGGAAGTTTTGTGACATTAAGCCGGTCATTAGTTCCCCTTACCACCCCCAGACGAATGGGCTCTGCGAACGTTTCAACGGTACATTGAAACAAATGCTCCGAACCTTCGCAGAGACCCACAAGGACTGGGAGAAGTTCCTGCCGCACCTCCTCTTTGCTTACCGGGAGGTGCCGCAGGAATCCACTGGGTTCTCCCCATTTGAACTATTGTTTGGCCGCAGGGTACGAGGGCCTTTAGATTTGATCAGAGAGCATTGGGAGGGAGAACGGAGCACTGACGGTACCCCCATCATACCCTATGTGTTGGCATTCCGAGACCGCCTTGAGGCCTTAACTCAGACGGTACGCGAGAATTTGCAGGCGGCTCAGACACGCCAACGCACATGGTATGATCGGGGCGCCAGGGACCGTAGCTTTCAGGTCGGGCAGAAGGTGTTAATCTTAAAACCTGTCCGACACGATAAGCTGCAGGCCGCCTGGCAGGGCCCTTATAGGGTGGTGGAACAACGGTGTGACACCACTTATATAATCGGCTCGTGCGTTGGTACTGGGGGGCGACGCATGCTCCATGTGAACATGATGAAGCCCTACCAGGAGCGCTCGGAGGAAGTGACCGCTATATGTGCGCCTAACTCCGAGGAGTTTGACAGTTTACCTCTCCCGGATCTGCTGGGAGAGGGTCAGTTATCCGGGGACTTAGGGGAGGTCACCCTGGGGGATCGGTTGAGCCCACAGGAGCGGAGCGAGGTACAACAGCTGTTGAGGGAGAAGCAGGATATCTTCTCTAATGTACCTGGTTACACGCCTCTGGCCACTCACCGAGTAGACACCCCAGGGCAACTTCCCATGCGTCAGACCCCGTACCGCATCCCAGAAGCGGTACGGACGAACATGCGCAAGGAGATAGATGAGATGCTCCAGCTGGGGGTGATTGAGCCCTCGGACAGCCCCTGGGCATCTCCGGTAGTCCTAGTACCAAAGCGGGACGGCACGACCCGGTTTTGTGTAGACTACCGGAGATTAAATGAGAAGACGGTATCGGACGCCTATCCTATGCCCAGGATAGACGAACTCCTGGATCGGATGGCGAGGGGGCACTATCTCACCACAATTGACTTGTGTAAAGGGTATTGGCAAATACCCTTGGCACAAGACGCCATCCCTAAGTCGGCCTTTGTCACCCCATTCGGCTTGTACCAATTTAAGGTCATGCCGTTTGGGATGAAAAACGCCCCGGCTACTTTTCAGCGGATGGTGGACCGCCTCCTAGATGGGTTCCAGGATTATACCTGCGCATACCTCGACGATATTGCCATATTCAGCAATACCTGGCAGGAACACCTGACCCATATAGGAGCGGTCCTAGATAGGATTAGGGCCGCTGGTTTAACGCTGAAACCAGCCAAATGCAGCATAGGAATGGCTGAAGTACAGTACCTAGGTCATCGGGTAGGATGCGGCAAGCAAAAGCCGGAACCAGCCAAAGTAGAGGCTGTAGCTCAATGGCCCACCCCTAGGACTAAGACCCAGGTGTTAGCGTTCTTAGGAACGGCCGGATACTACCGGAAATTTGTCCCGAATTACAGTGCCCTGGCCAAACCTCTCACCGACTTGACCCGTAAAAACCTACCCCGCCAAGTAACCTGGACCCCGGAGTGTGAACAGGCATTTCAGTTGTTAAAAGATGCATTGACAAATGCCCCTGTCTTGGCGCTCCCAATCCAACTAAACGTTTTCTTGTCCACACAGACGCTTCTATGTTTGGATTGGGAGCAGTATTAAGCCAAGTCGGGGCCGATGGCGGAGAACATCCCGTGGCTTACATCAGCCGGAAACTGTTACCTCGAGAAGTAAGCTACGCCGCCATCGAGAAAGAATGCCTGGCTGTGGTGTGGGCCCTGAAGAAATTACAGCCATATTTGTACGGACAAGCTTTTTCCCTGCTCACGGATCACAACCCGTTAGTATGGCTAAACCGGGTGGCTGGGGACAATGCCCGGCTGCTGCGCTGGAGTCTGGCGCTGCAGCCCTTTGACTTTAATATCCAGTACCGCCCGGGTAAACAGAATGGAAATGCTGATGGGTTGTCTCGACAAACTGACCTAGAGAAATGATCCGTGAGCCTCCCCGGACATCCCCAAGCCGATCCGTGTTGGATCAGACTGTGTATGCCGGCTTGTGGGCAAGGGGGAGCAGTGTAGCGGATGGCACCAGGCGACCCTACAAAAATACTGTATAAAGCTGCATCCGTGTATCTGCTGTATTTCCTGTGTATTGAAAAAGAATTGTATTCCTCTGATTGTTCGGTAGTTTCATTCCCTTAGTTTATTCGAATGAAACTACCGAACAACCAGACCTCCCCTGTGTGAAGTGTGTCCTCAATTACCCGTTGCAACATTGTTGCGAACGAACGGGTAATTGAACAGTAAGTAGCCGTCCTTTGTTCTCGGGGGTGGCCGCCATTCGACAAACGAACACGTGGCGGCGGCCATTTTAAAACTCCCGAACAGCGGTGTTTTGCCGTCGAGTGTCTGGAACTAAAATCGGACACTCGAGTAGGCGAACACCGCTGAGACCTCCACAGCCCTGGTCCGTTCGGTTCCAAACTACCGAACGGCCCCTCGTTCGGTAGATAGAAAATACCGAACGAGGGGATTCAGGCGAACCCTCCCTAGCCTCTATAGCTAGAGGCTTTCGTGTATTTTATTCCCTTATGCCAGGACCGACCGCAGGGCCCATTCACATGGAACCGGATTCGGCTATCTCTGTTCGTGCGGTCGGTCATTTTATTCCCTCCATACTTTTCCCGAACCCCTGGTCCGATCTGGGTGATTTTTGGATATGTTGTTCACCCAGATCAGGGCTACCCGGGGATGTATGATTTAAAGGGGTACCCCTACGTTTAGGGGTACATCCAGAAATGGGGGGAATTGGTGTGCTGGCTAAGGGGATTATGATGCTGGCTGAGGGGAGGGGATGTGTGGGAGGTTACCAGGACAGGATTGGCTACTGTAATAATTACTGTAAATCCCTCCCTTGCATGGGAGCAGGCTTTATAAGGAGACTGTGATTAAAGGCTTGCCAGTTATGCTCCTGAAACTGTGTGTCGTCCAGTTATTGGGATTGCTGTTGGGATATTGCTGTATTTTACCTGCTGGAAACCCTGCTTTTGGATTTACTATTTACTTGTTCCTGAGTCTCACTTGGATTATAAGCGGAGATAACCTGGGTACTATTGCATCTCCGCTACAACCCGGGGCTTATCTAAGCCGGAAACTTTTGCCCAGGGAAGTAGATACACTGCCATTGAAAAGGAGTGCCTGGCGGTGGTGTGGGCCCTCAAAAAGCTGCAACCTTACTTGTATGGACAACCGTTTACCTTACTCACAGATCACAACCCTTTGGTGTGGCTGAACAGGGTGTCAGGAGACAATGCTAGGCTGTTGCGCTGGAGTTTGGCGCTACAGCCTTTTGACTTTACAAGTCACTATCGCCTTGGGAAGCAAAATGGCAATGCTGACGGGTTATCGAGACAAACAGAACTTGAACAGTGATCTGTGAGTACTCCTCCGGACATCCCCAAGCTGATCCTGGCCTGCTTCAGGACACCAGATATGAGTGGCACTGTGAACTGGCAGAGTACACGCTGTAGGGCTGACACACCCGCTTTGAGACAACTAACTGCTATTCAATCTATAACAGTGAAAAAAGTTTTTTGGTTTTTAAATCACGCGCTATTGTGACACCAGATAAGAGTGGCATGAACTGGCAGTGAACACTGTAGGGCTGACACACCGGCTTTGAGACAACTAACTGCTATTCAACATAACAGTGAAAAAGTTTTGTTTTAAATACACGAAGCGAACGCTGAAGCAGTTAAAATATGCGGAGGAAAAGAAATTGGGGAAGTATGATGCAGTTAGGGGTGATAGAACACTCTGACAGCCCTGGGCCTCCCGTTAGTACCGAAAACAAAGGCGACGCAACCACGTTTCTGTGAACTGCGAGGAGGCTAAACAATAAACAACCTCAGCATACCCTATGCGGATGGAGAGCGACCTCCTACAGACAAAATGGCCAAGTAGTACCTCACCACAATAGATCTGTGCAAGGTACTGGCAAATTCAAATGCCGAGGGCGCTATCCACAAGTCGGCATTTGTCACCTCGTTTGGCCTGTATCAGTTTAAGGTCATGCCATTCGGGATGAAGAATGCCCCGGCTAACTTTCAGAGGATGGAAGATCGGCTACTGGATGGGTTTCAGGAGTATGCCTGCGCCTACTTGGATGATATAGCCATTTTTAGCTGCTCCTGGCCCGAACACCTGACCCACATAGGAGCCGTACTAGACCGGATTAGGGAGGCCGGATTGACCCTAAAGCCCAGTAAGTGCCATAGAGGAACGCGGAAAAAGCTCCCCAAGATAGTAGTATGGGCCCCAGTGAAAACTATTTTTTTTTTAAATGCAAGCTATTGTGACACCAGTGAGTGAGTGGTGGCACTGGGCAAGTGGGCACAGTATATGCTGCGAGCCTGACACACAGACGCTTGCCGACAACTAACTGCTATTTAATCTATAACAGTGAAAAAAGTTTTTTGGTTTTAAATGCAAGCTATTGTGACACCAGTGAGTGAGTGGTGGCACTGGGCAAGTGGGCACAGTATACGCTGCGAGCCTGAAACGCAGACGCTTGCAGACAACTAACTGCTATTCAATCTATAACAGTGAAAAAAAATTTGGGGTTTTTAAATGCAAGCTATTGTGACACCAGATAAGAGTGGCACTTTGAACTGGCAAAGGTTGGCAGAGTACACGTTGTAGGCCTGACACACAGACGCTTTGAGACAACTAACTGCTATTCAATCTATAACAGTTAAAAAAGTTTTTTGTTTTTAAATGCAAGCTATTGTGACACCAGTGAGTGAGTGGTGGCACTGGGCAAGTGGGCACATTATACGCTGCGAGCCTGACACACAGATGCTTGCAGACAACTAACTGCTATTCAATCTATCATAGTGAAAAATCAGTGAAAAAAGTATACGCTACGAGCCTGACACACAGACGCTTGCAGACAACTAACTGCTATTCAATCTATAACAGTGAAAAATGTTTTTTGGTTTTTAAATGCAAGTTATTGTGACACCAGGTAAGAGTGGCACTTTGAACTGGCAAAGGTTGGCAGAGTACACGTTGTAGGCCTGACATACAGATGCTTGGAGACAACTAACTGCTATTCAATCTATAACAGTTAAAAAAAGTTTTTTGGTTTTTAAATGCAGCTATTGTGACACCAGTGAGTGAGTGGTGGCACTGGGCAAGTGGGCACAGTATACGCTGTGAGCCTGAACACAGACGCTTGCAGACAACTAACTGCTATTCAATCTATAACAGTGAAAAAAGTTTTTTGGTTTTTAAATGCACGCTATTGTGACACCAGTGGCACTGGAACTGGCAGACGCTGTGCTGACACACCTGAGACAACTAACTGCTATTCAATCTATAACAGTGAAAAAATTTGGGGTTTTTAAATGCAAGCTATTGTGACACCAGATAGAGTGGCACTGTGAACTGGCAGAGTACACGTTGTAGGCCTGACACACAGACGCTTGGAGACAACTAACTGCTTTTCAATCTATAACAATGAAAAAAGTTTTTGGGTTTTTAAATGCACGCTATTGTGACACCAGATAAGAGTGGCATTGTGAACTGGCAGAGTACACGCTGTAGGGCTGACACACCCGCTTTGAGACAACTAACTGCTATTCAATCTATAACAGTGAAAAATGTTTTTTGGTTTTTAAATGCAAGCTATTGTGACACCAGTGAGTGAGTGGTGGCACTGGGCACAGTATCCACTGTGAGCCTGACACACCCGCTTTAAGGACACTGACTGCTATTCACTCTATAACAGTGAAAAAAGTTTTTTGTTTTTAAATGCAAGCTATTGTGACACCAGTGAGTGAGTGGTGGCACTGGGCACAGTATCCACTGTGAGCCTGACACACCCGCTTTGAGACAACTAACTGCTATTCAATCTATAACAGTGAAAAAAGGTTTTTGGTTTTTAAATGCACGCTATTGTGACACCAGAGTGAGTGGTGGCACTGGGCAAGTGGCACAGTATACGCTGTAGGAGCTGACACACCGCTTGAGACAACTAACTGCTATTCAATCTATAACAGTGAAAAAAGTTTTTGGGTTTTTAAATGCACGCTATTGTGACACCAGTCAGTGAGTGGTGGCACTGGGCAAGTGGGCACAGTATCCACTGTGAGCCTGACACAGATGCTGGCAGACAACTAACTGCTATTCAATCTATTATAGTGAAAAAATAATTAAGTTTTTTTAAATGCAAGCTATTGTGACACCAGTGAGTGAGTGGTGGCACTGGGCAAGTGGGCACAGTATCCACTGCGAGCCTGACACAGAAGCTGGCAGACAACTAACTGCTATTCAATCTATTATTGTGAAAAAAATATATATTTTTTAAATACAAGCTATTGTGACACCAGTGAGTGAGTGCTGGCACTGGGCAAGTGGGCACAGTATCCACCGTGAGCCTGACACAGAAGCTGGCAGATAACTAACTGCTATTCAATCTATTATAGTGAAAAAAAATAAAAATTTAAATGCAAGCTATTGTGACACCAGTGAGTGAGTGGTGGCACTGGGAAAGTGGGCACATTATCCACTGTGACCCTGACACAGAAGCTGGCAGACAACTAACTGCTATTCAATCTATTATAGTGAAAAAAATATATTTTTTTTAAATGCAAGCTATTGTGACACCAGTGAGTGAGTGGTGGCACTGGGCAAGTGGGCACAGTATCCACTGTGAGCCTGACACAGAAGCTGGCAGGCAGGCAGGCAACTGCAATTACATTACACAGAAAAAAAAAGCAGACTGTTGTTATAGCCCTAAAAAGGGCTTTTTGGGGTGCTGTCCTTACAGCAGAGATCAGATGAGTCCTTCAGGACTGTAGTGGACACTGTATACACTAACCTAGCTATCCATTTCCCTATCAAATCAATAGCAGCTACACTTTCCCTCCTCTCACTAAGCATGCAGCTTGAGAATGAATCTGAAATGGATGCTGTCCAGTAGGTGGGAGGGTCTGCTAGGGAGGGTGTGCTGCTAATTGGCTGGAATGTGTCTGCTGACTGTGAGGTACAGGGTCAAAGTTTACTCAATGATGATGAATAGGGGGCGGATCGAACCGCGCATATGTTCGCCCGCCGTGGCGAATGTGAACATGCTATGTTCGCCGGGAACTATTCGCCAGCGAACTGTTCAGTGCATCACTACTTATTATATCTGGTGATCGAGTGGGCTACTTATCAGGGTACAGGGTGCAGGGTACAGACCAAGCCTTCCACTCGCGAGAGCTGGAGTTTCATACCAACCACGGGTAACCACGGCAACGCTCTGAAAATGTCAGAGATCGCGAGAGGGCTGCCCGGCGTGTAGCCTGGAGGCCCTTTTCTCCGTAACCAAACGGAACTGAGCTCTTCAGAGCCTCTCTCGGGGCCAATCTGGTAAGCTTGAGCCTGCAGGGGAGATTTTTTAATATTCCCTGCCGGCCTCGATCCATGTGCGGCGCGCGGGGATTAGGGTGTGCCCAGGCACAACCGGCACACCCCGTGCGCACGCCTATGATGGGCATTTAAATTGACTTTCAGCACTGCATGCAGCCAGGGCCAGATTAAGAGCCCAGTGGGCCTGGTGCTGACAATTATGAGGGGCCTAAGTACAGAATCTTATCGACCAAAAACACTAAAACAGTCATACCTCTCAAGCATTATGTAGCTGGTGAAGTTGTTGCCAGATGGAAATTCACAGGATGCAGCTTTAAGAAAACTTGAATTCTCTTTAAAGGATCACTATAGTCACCCAGACCACTTCAGCTCAATGAAGTGGTCTGGGTGCCAGGTCCCCAAGGTTCAGAGAAACTGCTATGTTTACATTGCAGGGTTAATCCAGCCTCTAGTGGATGTCTTCCTGACAGCCGCTAGAGGCGCTTCCCCAACGTTCAATGAAAAAACGGATTGAGCACGCAGAACGTACAAAGGAAAGCTTTCCTATAGGCATTTTTAATGCTCGCGTGGCTCTGGCTCCACTAGGGAGCTGACGTCGGAGGGGGAGGAGAGGTCACCAGCGCCGAAGGACTCTGGCGCTGGATAAAGGTAAGTGGCTCAAAGGGTTTTAACTGCTTTCTAAGGACTATCCCCTAGCACTCAGATGTCCACTTGTCTCCTTTACTTCTTACTAGCAGGCAGAAGCTCCTGGTATACAGTCCGAGACAGAGAGAAGGTGGATGTAGTGAGTGTAGAAAAAAGGGAACATGCCACAGTGTTAGAGAGAACAAAGTCAGCATTACCCTAACTAATGTTATTGTCAGCCAGTCCACAAAAGTTTTGTTCCTATACATCCATCTTAAGTTTCCATACTTAAGCAAGAGTATGTGAAGAGTAGTTAGGGTTGCCACCTTTCTTGGAAATAAATACAGGCCTTACTAATTTGCATAACTAGTTATGTATGCATGACATCACATGATGGAAATCACAAGGAGTTACATAAGTGAAAATTCTGTAAAATCACCAAAAAGCTACTTACAGTTTGAGTCTGCTGTATAGATGGATTGCTCCCAGTGTCTCCCTGTCTTCCAGTGTCCCCATGTCTCCCAGAGTCCCCATGTCGCCCAGTTTTCTCATGTCATCCAGTGTTCCCATGTCATCCAGTGTCCCCTATTGTCTGTGTCCCGATGTATCACAGTGTCCCCATGTATTACAGTGTCTCAGTGCCCCATGTGTGTGTGTCCCCATGTTGCCCAATGTCCCCATGTTGCCCAGTGTCCCCTAGTGTCTGTGTCCCCATATCTCCCAGTGTCCCCATGTCACTAGGGGACACTGAGAGACATGGGGACACAGACACTTGGGGACACTGAGACACTTGGGAACACTGAGAAACATGGGGACACTGAGAGACATGGTGACACTGGGAGACATGGGGACACAGATACTGGGAGACATGAGGACACTGAGTCACTAGGGACACTGGGAGACATGGGCACACAGACACTATAAACACTGGGAGGCATGCGAAAACTGACACACTATAGACACTGAGACACAGAGACACTGGGAGACATGGGGAGACTGAGACACAAGGGACACTGGCTGGGAGACATGGGGATACTGAGACATTTTGTCCCTAGTGTCTCAGTGTCCCCATGTCTCCCTGTGTCCCCAAATGTCTCAGTGTCCCTAGGTCTCAGTGTCCCCATGTGTGTCTGTTTCCCTATGTCTCCAAGTGTCCATGAGTGTCTCAGCGTCCCCAGAGGTCTCCCTGTATCCCCATGTCTTACAGTGTCCCCTTGTGTCCCCTTGTGTCTTACAGTGTTGCCCTGCAGCCTTTACCCCATCCCTCCCTTTGCTGAGCTGTTGCCTGTCCTTGCAGGCTGGGAGCTGCTGTCTGGACTCTCTGTGCTGTTAGCTGCTCCCCCGTGGATCAGTGAGTAGAGAGATGCAGGTATATGCTGTAACTTCTTATCCTTGCCTCTCTTCACACACACGACCCCTACTGGCCGGTACTGGTATTGCAGAGTAATCTCTGTTTATACTGGGAAAAATACCGGCATTTGTATTGCCGGTATTACTGCAATAGCGGCACCAGCCAGGCAGCTTCAAATAAATACCGACCAGGTGGCAACCCTAAGAGTTGTGTGTAAAAATTTAAAAAAAAATAAATAAAAAAGTAACAAAAAATATATACATATATATTTTTTAATTTAAATCACTGGGCCTATTCCATGGGCATGGGCATGGGCATGGGCATGGAGCTGCAGGTCCATCAGCCCCTATGTTAATCCGGCCCTGCATGCAGCTCTGGGGTCTGGGGACCAGCTGAAAGAGGGAAGCCCTAGTTGTTAAATGATACCTGGTTTCCTCTGTAGTGAGCAGGACTTGCTAACATTAAAATATTGCTATAGGCATTTAAATGTGTATTTAATGAGCTGCATGCAGCTCATCTGTCAGTCTGAAGTCACCAAAAAAGGCCACTAATTGTTGTCCCAACTGACAGAGATGAGCCACAGGTAATAAAGTATACCTGTTGTTCCCAATTACCAGCAGGGAAATGGTCCCTGGTGTTAAAATACTTCATAACTGAATTATTCCATCATGAGTCCTTAAGGGGAGGACAACCATATTAGAAAAATAAAGGTAATTGGTCCTTAAGGAGCTAAGTCAGTATTCTATCCAAGAACATGATTTGTCATGTAAACCAACTGATCTCAACCAACAGAAGCCTTCTGTGTGGAAACGTATGAAAAGTCATAGCAAAATCCAAGTAGATCACTGTTAAGAACTTCAGTAGTTATGGTACTGAGTTCTCCTATTCCTTTTCGTATTGCTGAGCATAAGTGATTATAGCTGCAACAGAGTGTAGAGGAATAGTAAAGATGAATGCAGCTTCCAAGGTGAATCTCCCCAGCAAATAAACGGTTAACCAAGCATGAGCCTAGACTTCATGAAGGGTACAACAGGAATCATGTTTTATTGATGCCACATTGGCTTTTATGGAAATCCTCATGCAAGAGGACCTCCCACAGTAAACAAAAGTGACAACCAATCATAATACAGATTTAGAGTAAAACCCTCCCTTCCTCTGCCTGGGAGATAACTAGATAAGTTAAAGGTTAACCCAATTATCTCCAGGCAAAGGGCACACAATTTTCCCAAAACTTGGAACACCCCTTTACACACAAGGTATCCCCACAAATGATGCCCCCTGATAGCCACGATCTGGGAGACCAACATATTAAAATTTCACCAGGGGTTCTCAAAAAGTATGTATTAGTTCACCAATCAATTTCGAAAGGTACATAAAAACAAATAAAACAACGAACGGAACATCCTGGCTCATAGGAGCGAACTACCGAATGGCGCTCTCCTAGCTGTTTGGCAACAAAAGGAATTAGGCATTCTAATGATTTCAGCGATGTTCGGGAAGTCAAGTGTCCCATTTTATTTCCAGACACTCGACGACCAAGTCCCGCTGCCTCCTTTCGTGCAAACAGAGAGCGCTTAATGGACGGTTCCCTTTGAAGATAATGAGCCAGGAGGGTGGTCTGTGTTCGGTAGGTTAATCTACCGAACCAATGAAACAAAAAATACATGAATAAAAGAAGAAAATCCCAAAATGCAGTCTATTTTCTTCACATTACTCCCCCTTAATTCCATGGGTCGGCACACCCGCCTAGACCCTTTCGGGTTGGCTTGGGGATGTCCGGGTAACGTACTTATATATCCAAATCGGTCTGGCGGGACAGGCCATCTGCATTACCATTTCCGGTAATACCCTGCTGTGCCTAAAAATGCCAACACTTGCGTCTTAGTGCTGGGCTGCGGCCGAAATGCAGTCTATTTTCTTCACAATCACATTCACTGGAACACCCTGATCAATAGTTTCATTAAATTGTTCATAGAATACAATGAAGTTAGTTTTGCAAGACTTATCTTGAAGGTAAGCCGCAGGGGTTATACTGGGGTGAAAGGGGCACAACCATATAGCCCCAGTCACCCCTACCACAGTCTTAATCATCCCACTATAGCTCCTGTCACCAGAGCCCCTGTCACCACACTACAGCCTGGTTAACCCCCCGTATAGTCCATGTCACCCCACTAAAGACCTTATCACACCACTATAGCACTTATCACTCATCTATACCCACTATAGAGACTATGACAGCCTATTTTTCCCTACCATAGCCCCTGTCACCCCACTAAAGGTCCTGTGACCCCACAATGGCCCTTTTTCCCCACTACAGCCCATGTCACCCTACACTAACCCATGTACACTATCCACCACATAACCACTACCCACCACATAATAGTCCCTAACCTCCCACAATAAACCCAATTCTATTGTTATAAGCCCTATTCCTCCTCTACAGCCCCTACCACCCAAACACAATATCCAGTATCCTCCCTAGTACTATGCTCTCCACTATAGACCCTAAATGAATCACTATAGTTACGGTCCTCCCCAAAACGACCCCCCATAGCTCCTATCCCCAACTATAACTATTTTCACTCCCTTCCTAATACTGCTCTATGAGTATTTGCACGTAAGCACTTACTTTTAAACTGTTCAGATAAATGTCAGAGGCTTATTTTGATAACCAACATGCATGTCTGGTATCTGATTCACGCTTCTCCAAGTGCACTTGATTCAATTTGGGATCACCTGAATATAACAAGGATCGATATTTACCTGATTTGATTGGTTCTGTTTGATATACAAGGTCTGGAAATCCTTGTGTGACCCATTGCTGCCTATATCTTCATAGTTTATAGTCAATGCCTGTATTTCTTTTGTTTGGATTTATAGTAGTGGTGGAGCAAGTTGGTTGTGGTCTGCTAAAGCCGACATTCAGGTAGGCCTGTTGTGATGGTAGTCTCCATCACTGGGAGCATAGGATGGACACTTCAATTAGATCCCTGGATGACTCCTATGTCTAAGTCATCCTGTGCCCATTGTGGGTGCAGGGTGTGTGTAATGTAATTGTTTAGTGCTCTCCTGTCTTGCTAATGCTTGCAATCAACTAGGTGGCTGTGGAGCAAGGATCAAGCAATATGCAAATCTACCTGAATAGTAACAAATACAAATATGCATATTCAGGTAGCTTTGCATATTGCTGTTTCTGCAGGCAGGAGAGATGTTTTGTGTTTATTATTGTCTTCCCCATCCCTTTATAAATATTGAATTAGGTTATTATAATTCCCTGTATGTTTTCTGACATGGTTTGGTTATTTGTATTTTATTAAGTTTGTCACAGCAAGGTTGATGAAATGAACGTATGGGCTAGTCCCAAGAAAAATGAAGTTGTCAGTGTTAGTTCCATTTGGACCTGGGTGTCTTATGTGCATTTTTAGGGATCCCAGTGACAGTCTTTGAACCTGTTGGCTGGTTGCATAATCACACTATCCCTGGGATAAATCAAGAAAGCTATGCCTGAGAGCCGAAAGTGATATGTAAAGGCTTTTGTTACAAACTGCCATTTGTAACTGTTATTTTATTTGACAAATTGCCCTGCTTCCCTGTGTTATGGAGAAACCTAATTGCCAGCCTTCTGCCCCATGACTATGGACCTAGTGTGTATGGCGATTTGACTGTATTTGTGGGATCTGAGCGCTGTTTGGATATATTGAGCGCTCAGATCCAAGCCATCTGGGGATAGGTTGAATGTGGGGGTTCTGTTCAGTTCAATAGGAGTTATGTATTTTGTGTCTTTTTGTGTCTTTTGCTAACATGTGGTTAATGGAGTCTGCCTCTATCCCTGGATAATTGGATTACTTTCCCCATTGTCCAGGATAGAGGCCTCTGTAAAACCGGTTTGGGCCAGAAAACCATGCTGCCAGCCAGGCCCCAAAATACACTTTTGCTAACTTTTGAACCCCTTGTCTGATTTGTGCCATTTTTTAATATGTTGCTCCCCTTAATGGATTGATTCCAAATATGTAATTTTTATGAAGATTGGATGTGTAGTTTGGAAGTTATAGTACATGTATAAAAACTGTATTTTTACTGTTCTGTTTTAATTATGTTATGTGATTATCTGAGGGATGGGAATTTCCCCGAATGTATATTGTTCCGATTGGTTATACTGCTAATTATGTGGGTGTCTCCCTTGCATGGGCAGAATCTCATAAAAGCAGAGTGTGTGCCATTAAACATCAGATCTTCTTGACCCTCAATACGTAGCCTTGTCTCGTTATTGGAGGGAACTGCTATATCACACTGGGGATTGCTATGCTCTGCATACTCCCCTGAGCTTTTAATCACTTAGCTCTTTTAAGAGCTGTTCCTGTTACGCTCTCCTGGAGGAGAGGTCTTCCCCACACGGTCCTGGAGGACAGAAGCTGATCCAGGGTGGAAGGAAGACGGCGAGACTCCAGTTAAGCTACGGCGGTTGTGGAGTCTGCGGTGGTTGTGGTGTCGGCTGCAGTGTTTGGAGTCCTCAGGAAGCGCTAGGAGCATCCATCAACGGAGGGTACTCGGTCAGAGTACAGGGAGCTCCGTTACATTGGTGGCAGCGGTGGGATGGCGTCCTAGTGCGAGGAGAAGCAGCTCAGAGACACTGGTATCGTATGAGAGGTTATTGAGGGCAACGCTAGCCACTGTGCAGCATCCCTAACTACAGCAGGATGGAGCAGGGATGGATAGAGCCCTGCGAAGAGCACCTCAACATGATACGTCGCTACGAGGACGACGCTTACATTGAGGAGGTAAAGAGGCGGTTGGTCTGCTATGGCCCAGACCTTTCGAACGAGGTTGTCCACCAAGTAATGCGCCAGTTGAGTGCTGAGAACAGTGCGGCAATGGCCTTTGAGCGACAACTGTGGAGGTTGAGGATATGGACACCTAGTCTTCCCCACACGGTCCTGGAGGACAGAAGCTGATCCAGGGTGGAAGGAAGACGGCGAGACTCCAGTTAAGCTACGGCGGTTGTGGAGTCTGCGGTGGTTGTGGTGTCGGCTGCAGTGTTTGGAGTCCTCAGGAAGCACTAGGAGCATCCATCAACGGAGGGTACTCGGTCGGAGTACAGGGAGCTCCGTTACAGCTTTATACTCTCCCCATGAAAGGGGGTGGAACACAGATAAAAGACAATGGCCCCTCCCAGGGGTCGTATATCGGAACTGGAAACCTAGTCCCTTTGTCCCCGGTTCCTGCCACCCAAATACAGGGTTTCCCACTTCCCGTGGCAGGGGGTCTTCTACCCAGGATTCTCTATACCTGGGAGTTCCAGCACAGGAAAGATTCCTGCCTCCTGGGCTCCCAGGCACAGAAAGCCCGCCAAACTGCCATTGTCCCCACAGAGTGTCCCCACCAATCTCATGGACCCCCAGAACAGTAACCGGCATGAACAGACTCCAAGCAAGGGAAGCATCTCCTTTCGGGACACAAATGCTCCCTCTGGCCAGCGCTCATCCCCCTTTCGGGAGACAAACGAGCTGCGTTCGTACGCAGTCTCCTGAACGGGAAGTAGGTAAAACACACAAGTAATCACAAATACATGGGAAACATAGGCAAATACACTACCACACTTCACGGCTTAGCAGTGAACCCGCTAGACAGCTCCCCGTTAACCGCTAGTCAGCATTTACAGGTGAATCCCAGCAGATCAACCTGTTGATGTCGGGGGAAAGCACCCAGGGATCACTTGTCCAGGGCAGTTTGCCTGGACAGGCCGTCGGCATTGCCGTTCTGCTTACCGGGTCTGTAGTGGATGGTAAAGTCCTCTATGGACCCTGCCTGGGCTCCATCTCTCAGGAGGTCAGGCAGGGGAAGATTTTCGAAATCTTCAGAGGCTGGGACACAGACAGCGGCCACGTCCTCTGTCCGCTCGTGGTAAGGCTTCAGCATGTTGACTCCAGTACCTGAGCACGGGCCGATCACATAGGTGGTGTCACATTTTTGCTCCACCACCTGGTATGGGCCCTGCCAGGCAGCCTGTAGCCTATCATTGCCGGACAGGTTTTAGAGCTAGGACCTCCTGCCCAACCTGAAAGCTACAGCTACTGGCTCCCTGATCATACCATGCACGCTGGCACCCCTGAGCCATCTGGAGGTTCTCCTGCACTAGCTCCTCCAGTTGGTCCCTAAACTCCAGCACATATGGAATGATGGGGGTGCCTTCCCTTTCTCCGGCTCCCTCCCAATGCTCCTGGACTAGGTCCAGAGGCCCCCTCACTCTCCGCCCGAAAATCAATTTGAACTGGGAGAACCCTGTGGATTCTTGGGGTATCTCCCGATAAGCAAATAGGAAGTGCGGCAGAAATCTCTCACAATCCTTGCAAGACTCTGCAAAGGCACAGAGTATTTGCTTCAACGTGCCATTGAAGCGTTCGCACAGGACATTGGTCTGTGAGTGGTAGGGGGAGCTCAGGATGGGTCAACTCAGCCATGAACTGGGAGCATGTTGTGCCTAATCATTAAATGAAGCGCCAAAATCAAAAAGCAATAATCAATTACCCTAAGGTTTTTGAAGATATTGGTGGGCACCAAAACCCTATTCAGGATGAGTGAATTGAGTATTTGAGAAGAGGAAAGACACCGACATCAAGTACTTGTAAATAATCAATATAAACTATTGACTAACACAAACCTAATTACTAATCATTCAGCTTAAAATTCAGCTTAAAGAAACAGCTCAAAGAAACAGCTTAATAAAAACAGCTTAAAGAAACAGCTCAATGTATACATCACCATAAGAGAGGCTTGCTGCACTAGACTGAGAGAACTTCTAGCAGTCAGGCTGGAAGGGGACCTTCTCTTCCTGGGAAATCAGCAGAACAAGCAATACGCATCCGTATTACAGGTGGGTAGTAACGAGAGCCAAGTTTTCTAGTCTTTTATAAGAAACTTAATCATCAAAGGGGTTTACTTTTTCACCAAATCTTCTTATCAGTGAAGCCCAGCAAAGACCTTGCAAAAGCATTGGATGGGACCTGCAGCTGGCCAGGCTTTTTTCAGTCCCACAACAATGCCATACCAGATCTGTGTGGTTAATATCTCTGTTCTCATAACTATCTAAAAAGCTAGCTTTGTTCTAATAATATTCTCGTGAAGCTATGCGTGAGTCATTCTGGTGCTGTGTTTTGTGGTTATTAACATTTTCAGTACTGTGTACCGGCGCCATCTTGACTATCTATAATAGTTTGCTTTGCTCAATAGTGATCAATCATTCTTAATTAATATAGAATATTATTGTCACAAAGCACTGATCCGAGAGGATCTCCCGGGGAAACCCCATCCGGGAGAACAGTTGCATCAGGGCTTCTGCCAGAATATTGGTCATGGCGACTGCCTTGTGTTACCGAGTTGCGTTGTCCACAATGATAGGAATATATTTCTTCCCAGAGGGACTAGGCTTAGATAGGGGACCTATGATATCCACAGCGACCCTGCTGAAGGGTTCTTCAATAACCGGTAGGGGATGGTGTGGGGCTTTATGCTTGTCGCCCTGCTTCCCTACCCTCTGGTAGACATCGCAGGTCTGGCAGTACTGCCTTAAATCCTTGGAGATGCCTGGCCAGAAGAAGCTTTGAGTGAGCCGACTCGCTGTTTGGCCCCTTCCCAAATGCCCTGCCAAGGGGATATCGTGAGCTATCTTTAATAGCTCATGTTGATATTTCTTGGGTGCCATCAATTGCTTTTTGATGAGGGGGACCTTGCCTCACTTCTTGCTCCTTGCTAGGCAGTATAAACGCCTCCCTCCTCCCCCCCAGAGGTTCCGCTTCCTCTCTTTTCCTAGCTTCCCTATAGTTGCCATGTCCTTGTAGGACTGGAGAGTCGGGTCGGAGGCTACCACCTGCTTAAATTTGGTAGGGGTATCCCAGGGGACGAGGGTAGGGGCAGGCACCCGGGGCACTGGGTATAAGGAACTGGCACAGGTGACCCAAGGGCAGGGGCGCTTCCTTACAGGGTTGCCTAGGGGGTACAGGGGGACATGGAGGGGCACGTGTGAGCCTCAAAGTATGAGCCGTCCTGGGTGGTGCGGGCTTGCTGCCTGGTCATCACGGGATGGGCTTCTTCGGGTGTCGGAAGGTAGTCACATAGGAAGAGGTGAGGTATCTGAGGTCGTTGCCGAGGAGCACCTCCGCAGGTAGCTGGTTCATGAAGCTAACAGTCACCTGTCTGTCCCTGTGCCCCAGTCAAGGTGTACTTGTGCTGTGGGTGTGCAATGAATGTCGCCCCGGCCACTCGGACTGCAACTGTCCCGCCGGTCTTTTGAGTCTCTGGATGGCACCGGTATCCCGCAGACCTTGCACAGTGCGTCTATTTAGCTGGACTGGCTGCCGGTGATGAGCTCTGTTGTCGTGGGCAGCTTGGAGGGGGTTGGCCTTGTGCAGGCAGATCCAGGAGTTCACTGTGGGCTGGAGAGTCGAGGGGAGCAGCCTGGTAGCAATGGGCTGCGGCTTTTGGCGGGTGAGGGGCCACAGGAGTAATAAATGGGGATCCAGGGCGAGCCTGGGGGCATTCCCGTTTGATATGCCCAGGCTGATGGCACCTGACGCAGGGCCTGGTCTTAGCTAGGGGACTGCGGAGTGGAGGCAGTGTGACCTGGCTGAGCTGTGGGTGGTTCGGTAGCTGGGCGAGGGGACTGGGCGCTGGACTCGGCGGGTGTCAGCGTACTCATCTGCCCTCTTGGCAGCTTCAGCAAGAGTCTTGGGCTGCCTGTCCCTCATCCATTCTTGCGCTTACATGGATAGTCCATTGAAAAAATGCTCCAGCATGAACAGCTGAAGAACCTCCTCTGGGGACTTCGCTTGCTGCGAGTACACCCAGTTTTGGGCAGCCTGGTGTTTGCCGCATGCCCACTTTGCATGGGAGTCCTTCTCCCCCTTCTTTGTCCCCCTGAACTTCCGCCAATATGCTTCTGGAGTTATGGCACACCTGGCCAGGAGGACTTCTTTCACAGCTCCACAGTCACGGATCTGGTCCCCAGGTACTGCCTGATAAGCCTCCGCTGCTCTCCTGGTCAGCTTACTGCCCAGGATGGCAACCCAGTCTGCCTGGTTGACATCCAGCAGTAGACATTGCCGCTCAAAGTCCTGCAGGTAGTCTTCAATGCCCTCCTCTGCTTCCCAAAACTCCTTGAAGGCACTGTATGGCAGCTTTGGCTTGTGGGTAGGGGTAGTCTGCCCATCTCTTGCCCGTTGTCCATCGGGTGTGTGGCAGAAATGTCTCTGCCAAGTGTACTTGGAGGGGCCCGCTTGCCAGCTTCCTGCCAAAAGACTATGGGCCAGGTCAGCAACTGTAAATACACATATTTTATTCTCCCTGGTTCCCCTGGTTCGGTACTTTCCATTCGTGAGCATAGAAGACTTTGCGGCTCCCGGTCGGTCCCCAGCGGTACTTAGCCGCAATTCTTTGGAACTATTTTCAGCATGAAGATTTCACGGTTCCCAGTCAGTCCCCAGCAGCACTTAGCCACGATTCTATGGAACTATTTTCGGCTAGGGGACCATGAGGTTATGGGTCAAATTATGACTTCCAGAAAATTCCTGAACCCATGAACCGATCTGGGTCATTTTTGGATTTGTTGGCAACCCAGATCAGGGCTATCAATGGATGTAACTTTTGTGGGGGTGTTGTGTGTTTAAATTTTTTGGGGGGGTTTTGTAAAAATTTATGTTTTCTGTGCCTGGAGATAATTGAGTTTAGTACAGTTCCTAACCCAATTATCTCTCAGGCATAAGGGAGGGATTATCCTATTTTGTATGGGTGTGTCCTGGACCTGAGAGCCAATGTAATCGCGTGTATGTTTTTATTGTAGTCTACTCTCAGGTCCAAGGGGGAGTGCCCATTGCATGGTGACCTGCTTATAAGAAGAATTGTGGCTGCCAATAAATGAGTTCCAGTTTACCCTCAACACAGAGCCTCTGTCGTGCTTGTAGGGGAAAGCAATACCAGCTATAATCCCTGCTCTTGGGATTGTTCTTTGGATTGCTATAATCATTAGTTCTTGTAAGAGCTACACTGCTATACCTGCGATACTCTCTTGGAGGAGAGCCCTTCTCACTGGGAGCTGGATCCAGGAGTTTGGTCCAGGGTGAGAAGGGACGGAAAGACTCCAGCCAAACTGCAGCGGCTAAGGGGCTACGGTGCTTATGGTGTCCGGTGCGGTGCTTATGGTACTCATGACAGTTAGGAAGCAGCGATTATCAGAGGCCTGAATCTCATAGATTAGCTTGGTTAGTAGTTCCCCTGGGGGAGTCTCTTAGAAAAAGGCCAAGCGCTGCTTTATTGCCTTTTCAAACGCTTCTTCTTCTCCCTCCGGCTGTGGGGTAGCCATCTCCTGTCTCCGCTGATCGTCCTCCATAAGTTCGGCAATCAGCTCAGTCTTTTTACGGTTGCCTGTCGACTTCCCTCTTGCCTCCAGCAAGTCCTCTAGGGTTTGTCTTCTTAGGTTACTATAGTCCATGGGTCTGTTGGCAGGGACGTGGGATCCCACCGTTTGCCACCAGTTGTAGCGGACCCTGGGTAACCAGGCTGGTTAGCTCCACTATTAATAATTGATCAGACCCATTTTCCCCCAGTAACTGGATGACACACAGTTCCAGGGGTACAACAACCAGCTTTATTGGCCACACTCGGCTTTATACTCTCCCTATGCAAGAGGGTGGAACGCAGGTAAAAGACAGTGTCCCCTTCCAGGGGTTGTATGTCAGAACTGGAACCCTAGTCCCTTTGTCCCTGCCACTTCATGTCCTCTCCCAGAAGCCTGTGCCTTTGTCCCTGTTTCCCGCCACCCAAATACAGGGTTTCCCACTTCCCGTGGCAGGGGGGTCTTCCCACCTCCTGGGCTCCCACGCACAGAAAGCCCGCCAAATCACCATTGTCCCCACAGAGTGTCCCCACCAATCCGTTCGCAGGGTACCTGGGAGAAACCAAGCAAGGGAAGCGTCTCCTTTCACGACATGAATGCTCCTTCTGGCCCGTGCTTGTCTATACAAATGGCGTCCACCCAGGGAAGCACTCATTAATTACTTCCCTTGCGGTTTCACACTTATGTTGCAAATTGCCAATGTTCTAAATTATTGGTGTGAACACTCCAAGGGGCGCTGGGGAGGTCCACGTTCAGGAGCTGAATGACGTGGGAAGCAATCCCCGAATACTCCACATAGATGTCGTTCTTTAACGAACGGGCCACCACCCAGAGACGGCACGTGGCAAGGCTTCCCTTGCAGTTTGTGGTTTTCACACCTCATTAGCGAGGTGTGAACAGGCTAAATAAACATTCTAGATGGGGTATTGGGGTGGTCCCCGTTAGGGAGATGAACGGGCTGCGTTCGTATGCGGTCTTCCGAATACACGGTTTAGCAGAGATCCCGCTACAGATTTGACTGTGGAGCCTGTACAGCACTACCTTAATATAGCAAGGAATGATAATTTGAATATTCAGGTAGATTTGCATATTGCTGTTTCTGCAGACAGGTGAGAAGTTTTATGTTTATTATTGTCTTCCCGCCCCTTTATAAATATGTTATTAGGTTATTGTAATTCCCTGTATGTTTTCTGACATATTTTGGTTATTTGTATTTTATTAAGTTTGTCACAGCAAGTAAAATAGTTTACTCCCAAGTAAAATAAAGATTGGTATGTTAGTTTAATTTGGAACCGGGTGTCCTGGTGTCCTGTGTAGAATTCTAGAGATTCCAGTGACAGTCTTTGGATCTGATGGCCGGCTACACAATCCGTCTAGTCCTGGGATAAATAAAGTTAACTAGGCCTGAGAGCTGCAAGTGGCAATGTAAAGGCAATGGCAATCACTGTAAGCAGAGGTGCAGAGGGGATGATATCTGCCTGGAAGGAAAGCTGCAGAGGAATAGGCAGAGGGGACAGCACCTGCCTGGAAGAAAGCCTGGTCAGTTGGAAGAGTTCCAGAGAGACTTCAGTCAAGCATTTAGGGTCCCTGCCAACAGCTAGGAAGCGGACTGGGCGGAGGTACTGGGTCAGAGTACAGTAACTCCATTACACCTGTAAAATGACTTTAATATGTCTTGACTTTAGGTAACCGATACTGTAAATACCTGCCTCAATTCCCTTTGCGGTTGAGGGAAGCATCTGGTGTATGCAGATGATCTCCCCCTTAACTGCCATTGATTATGTGTGCTGGGTTATTCCACTAGAGACTGCAGAAGCAACATCTATTCTAAAAGAATGATCTTCTTTTATAATGTTCCAGAGAGCATAAGCCAAATGGCAAATGATTTAGGTAAACAAAATAAAATGATTAGAGCGGTGGTACCTGACATTTAATGTGGATAAGTGCAAGATAATGCATGTTGGGCATTAACACCCAAGGGCAGAATATAGAATATTTGATACAGTCCTAACCTCAACATCTGAGAAAGGGTTTGTAGCTTAATTTTTCAGATGATTTAAAGGTAGGCAGGCAAAGTAATACATCAGCAGGCAATGCTAGCAGAATGCTTGGTCGTATAGGGAGAGCTATTGGCTGTAGAAAGAGGGAAGTTCTCATGTCATTGTACAGAGCACTGGTAAGACCACGCTTGGAGTACATGCAGTACTCGACTGTATCTCCAGAAGGATATTAATTCTTTGGAGAAAGTTCAGAGAAGAACTACAAAACTTGTTAATGGGTTGCAGGGTAAAACTTACCAGGAAAGGTTAAAAGATCTTACAACATATAGCTTGGAGGAAAGACAAGACGGGGGGATATGATAGAAACATTTAAATATATAAAGGGAATCAACACAGTAAAGGAGATTATATTTAAAAAAAGAAACCTACCTCAACATGACATAGTCTTAAATTAGAGGGGCAAAGGTTTAAAAATAATATCAGGTAGTATTAATTTACTTAGAGGGTAGTGGGCCTCCCAGCTGAAGTGGTGGTTAAGAGCATGTAAGAATGTGACAATGCCAAAGGAGTGTAATTGGTCTCCTTTTCTCTCTTTATTTATCTATTTGCATCAGTGGCGGATCCGGGGTGGGGGGGGGCAACGGGGCAATTGCCCCCCCCGAGAAATCCGACAGTCTCCCTCTCCCCTGCCAGCACATGCAGGTGCTAGCCCTGCAATGTGCCTGCGGACCGGAGGGGAGATCAGAGTGAGAGAGGGCCCGTGAGCTCTGCCTGCAGCTCCTCCGGGTCCTCCTCTAGCGAGATTTGGAGCGTTGCCTCGGTTACCACAGCAACGCTCCAAATCTCGCAAGAGTGAACTCTAGCCCGGGAGCGCGGGCTAGACTTCACTCTCCACACTGGACCACCAGAGATTCCCACTGGGACCACCAGGGATCGAAATATGTACCCCTTCCTCCTCAATAAAGGTAAGAAGGGAGGGGGGACATAGAATATTTATTTTAATTAAATAAAAAATAAATACATATATTATAAAAAAAACGCCCCCCCCCACCCTTATCACACACTCTATACACATACACCCCCATACACACACTGCCCCCCATACACCCACATTGCCCCCCATACGCACATACTGCCCCCCATACACACACATACTGCCCCCCATACACACACTGCCCCCCATACACACATACCCCCCATACACACACACTGCCCCCATACACACACACATTGCCCCCCACACACATACCCCATACACACATACGCCCCCCATACACACACACTGCCCCCATACACACACATTGCCCCCATATGCACACACTGCCCCCCATGCACACATTGCCCCCATACACACTGCCCCCCATACACACACATTGCCCCCATACACACATACTGCCCCCCATACACACACACACATTGCCCCCATACACCCATATACCCCCCCATACACACACATTTGCCATACACACATACTGCCCCCCCATACACACACTGCCCCCCATACGCACACACTGCACACCATACACACATACTGCCCCCCCATACACACACACACTGCCCCCATACACACACACTCTACACATACACATTGCCCACACTCACACATACACTGCAATACTTACACACACACACTGCAACTGTTACACACACATACTGTCCCACACATACACTGCATCCCTGACATACACTGCCACCCTCACTCACATACTACAACCTTCACACACACACACACACTGTCCCCCCCACACACACACACACACACATACTGCACCCCTTACACATTGCACCACTCACACACACCACTGCCCTACTACAGCCCCATTTCCCAGCAGACCTCAGGTAAGTTGTCAAACTGTTCTTAAACGGTTTGACTACTTACTCTGGGAGGGGGTCCCGGCACTGTTGACACCATAACCACTACACTGAGCTGTAGTGGTTATTGTGTCTGGATTATTTCTTTAAATAATCTACAAGTGCCCCTCCCGAGATCAGGCTCTGGATCCGCCACTGATTTGCATGTCAGTGTGCTGGGCTATTCTGTGTAGTGGGCAGATCCTAATAATTTACTAAAAACTGAAAGTGACAGACCAAAAAATTGTGTAAAATATTTGTTGGTTAGAGGAGTAACCCTACACTTACTTTTGTTCTGGTCTCTAGATTGTCTTAGGGACCTGCTTATTTACTTATATTTGTACATTAATTTAAAAGCTATAAACCGCAGCAGTGGGATTTGAGATAAGAATTCTACATGTATATGCTTCAACATGTGCTGCAAGCCTGCTGATTTTTTTTTTTTAATGTGCAGGTAGGCGTGGGGTGTGTCAGTATGAGGTTGGGGTGGGGGGGGGTAAGTGTAAAGACAAGCGCACCTGAAACCGGAAGCGCTGTTTTAGAGATGTGCTGATAAATTCGTAATTCAGGACTTATCCTTAAATCTGGCAGTCTTTACAAGTGTGCAACTGAAAGTTTTTAAGAGAGCAGTCTTTGGGAAAGCTCAGGGAGATGGCAGAGTATCGTTGGCAGTTAAATGCTCAACCATATGAGGGCCTTGCTTTCCAAAGCAGAGTGAAGAAGTTCAGCAGCGCCGAGGGTCTGAGAAGCAGCTGGGTACGTACAAAATCAGCACAGTTCTATGCCAGTAAAACATTTGAGCATGACTGTGATATGTACAACTATTAGTCTATATAAGATAAACAAAGATAGTTTTGTTTCAGCATTTCACAAGACAAATAAGAAAACAGAAATGGCAATAATGATCGTGCCTGAGTTTATTATGAGTATATGTATGTTCTTTTCTAATAAATCTAATAAACTTTAGCTTTATTGTATTGTATTAGAAAATTGTTGTCCTCTATAAAGATCAGTGTTGGTGTAATGATCTAAAAATAATGCATTTATCGGGGACGTTGCATTGGTTTCCACTTTTAGAATTTAGTTGCTACTTATACATAATCCACTTTTTTGTGTGTAGGGAACGAACTTGTCTTTACTTTTCTAAGTAATCGCACAGCTATATGTATACGTTAAAATATAATGTCCCCTTTACAATATGACTGCAGTTAAAAGAACACAATCACTGTATAGCTTGCAGATAGTAATGGATGGTATCAAGTAATGTTTGATGGTGCTCAGTGTTTGATGATGAATGGTGAGCTGCACAATATTGAGTATCTGCGGGTTTTGTGTAAACACACTAATTACAGTTTTGTAGGATAATTGTAGGGTGGAGGAGAATGGGAACAAGTGCTGACAAAACCTCACAGTCGGATATTCAATCCATACCCCCACTACATTCGTTCTTTGTGGTATATATAAATTGGCTCTAGTAGGTAAAGGCAAATTCCACTACGTCTTAAACAGAACGTGACATTAAGTAGCCTTTTTGCGACCTGTGATCCTTTAGTTAAAGCATATTCACCGTTCTCATGTCGCTAACAAGACACCAGAAAGTTTTTGAGGCACCTGAAATGTCAAAAACACTATTAAAACATCCGCTATCAGGCAGATAGATCGTGCTGAAACTCTTGCTCAAGAGTAACTCCACTTTGTAGAGCTCACTTATAACCATTCCGGTCATTAAAACTGTTTATTTTACGGTTGTCTATCATAGTTGATAGCGTCTAATATCATCTCTGTGGCTTCCTTCCAACATTCCATGGAACTGGAACAGGAATTCAGGATTCTTTAATCCAAACACGAGGAGAAGAGGGTTAGCTACAATACAAGCAAGCAAGCAAGCAAGTACAGTGGGATATATTCTGACTGTGGGTTCCTCCCATCCATTGCCATAAGAGGAGCCTTCTGCCCTATATGTATGTTATTTTTTTTTCCTATGTATCCCCTTCTCCAGTAAAATGCGCAGCATCTTAAAAAATCCCTGTGCTCTTTCGATTTCCAGATCATGGTCCATTCCTGCAGTCTGGCTCTTGGATTTGGTCCCAAAAACTCAGAATCAGTTTGGATTTAACTGCACTCACCCCACAAGATTTCTCATTCTATCATCTCCAGTGGTTAAGGTTACATCTGGTGTGACGCCGTGCAGGTTTACATTGGTAAAGTGAACTCACTTGACCAAACTGAAAATAGTGCAGGGAAAATACAAATCTATATAAGATAACCAGGAAACAAGATGTCATCGCTTTTTCATCGCAACAAGGATTCTACTCGGACGCGGAAATCACAGTCAGATTCTCCACCTTCCTCTCCTTCACCGACAGCAAAGAACCTACGTGTAGGCGCTCTATGTTCTTTATATTTGTATGTTTTTCTATAGTTCTGTGTTACTTAGAAATAGTGTATATCTGTTACTTTTCCAGCCTTTATCTGTTACCTGGAGTGTGACATTAACGTTGTCCATTTTTTTTCCAGTCATAAGAATAGTAAGGCTGATTTTATTTTCTTGAATCTGTCTGTTTCCAGTAGTTTTACTTTTTTTTTTTTAAATTTATTTCCCACCATACCCAGTCAACTACATATGACCCTTCCTGCTCTTTTCTCTCAACCATCAGCTCTCTGTGTTATGCCCTAATATGGCTATGTCACGGACCCTTGCTGAAAATTTTTACCATCACTTTCCCAAATAACAGATTCTCTTAACTTGGTAGCTGTGTAGTTTATATGAATATTGCCTTAACTCTTTGTTACTCCCTGTATTCTGGAAACTAGTACTGTTTTCCTGTAGTTTATTGCACGATTCTAATTTGCAGTTGGCACAAACTTTCAGCTACTGGCTGAACGTAATGCGTGTTGAGAACTATTTTGACCATACTTCTTACATCATTAACACATCATGAACCAGGACTTGTTAATGCAGTGTTGGCCAGTAGGTAAAGACCCCAGCTGATACGGAAGTACAACTCCCTTGACGCTTAGACAGCAGCTAACAGCTGTCTAAGCACTTCTGACTAACACTTGACCATTATAAAACCTTTACATGATCATGTCAAACCTTTAAATGGTCATTGAAGTGTAATTTCAAATAATCATAGCATTCATTGTGGATCAGCTTGGGATAACATTATAAAATGTCATTGTCATGTAAGGGATTAAGCAGGAAGTTTTAATACGTTTTAAACTGCTTGTTAAGCTTTCCCACATATATATATATATATGTGTTTTAGAGGGCTCTGCAAACCACAATTCACACAACCTAAATCACAATGCTAATCAGTGTTTGTATTTCACATATACTGGATAGAAGATATTTGAAAGACAGAAAGAAAAGCAGTCAATATGACTTCATCATATGGTATTCTTCTGTAGCAGTAATTTTGTTTGTGAAGCAAGGAATCCACAAAATGAAACACATTTGCAAGATGGGGCTAGTGTTCAGCTGTTTGAGGTTAGATATATAGCGTAACTAAGCGTCTCTATGTTTGGTAATATTTTTATCCCTTTTCTGTGCTCTCTCTTACTAATGCTTTTGATTGGGATCCGGTGTTACTCGTATTAGTGTTGAGCAGCTGTGCGATGAAGGGACAGATTCCAGAGGGATAAAGTTTGAGACAGAGGCTAATCTTGTCAATAACCCCTTAAAGACTGAGCCAAATGTACACGTTTTATGCAAAGTAAAACGTAAACAAAACTTTGAATTTAACTATATGTCTGTTGAAACGTAATTCACCTCTTCATATGAAGGGCACCCACACTTAATAAATATAATTTTATTCAGGAGAAATAGGGCTTTCATTTAACATCAAATATATAGCTATGAAACAATTTAATATGATTAAAATATAAAAGAATGTGAGAAATTAAGAAATTTTCTTTTTTTTTTTTAGTTCGTTATGATATTTTAACCTCTTAACCCCTTCAGGACGGAGTCAATTGTACACGTTCTGATCAAAACAAAATGTAAACAAAAATTGGAATTTGCGCTATGTCTGTTCAACCGTAATTCACATCTTTGATATTAAGTGCACCCACACTTATCATATATAATTTTATTCAGGAGAAACAGGGCTTTAATTTCTCATGAACTATTCATATATTAAAACAATTATTATGAATAAAATTAAAAAAAAACAGAGAAATTAAGATTAAAAAAAAAAAAATTCTAGTTCTGCCTGACATTTTAGCTGTAAATGTCATAATACTGTTAGCTTTTACTGCAAAAAAAAGGAAGAAATTTGTATTCAGCAAAGCCTCACGAGTACAACAGTAACCCCCTTTAACAGGTTTTACAATATTTTGGAAAGTTACAAGGTCAAATATAGCACATTCCATTTTTCCGTTTGTTTTTTTTTTCACATTGAAATTTGCCAGATTAGTAATGTTACCTTTGAGACCCTATGCCTTTGAGACTGTATGGTAGCCCAGGAATGAGAATTATCCCCATGACGGCATACCATTTGCAAAAGTAGACAACCCAAGGTATTGCAAGTGGGGTATGTCCAGTCTTTTTTAGGAGCCACTTGGTCACAAACACTGGCAAAATTTAGCATTTATATTTGTTTTTGTGTGAAAAAAGCAAAAAACAAATATTTGGCCAGTGTTTGTGACTAAGTGGCTACTAAAAAAGACTGGACATACCCCATTTGCAATACCTTGGGTTGTCTACTTTTGCAAATGGTATGCCATCATGGGGGTAATTCTCTTTTCTGGGCTACAATATGCTCTCAAAGGCAATATAACCAATCTGGCAAATTTCAATGTGAAAAAAAGGAAATTCAAGCCTTAAATTTGACTCCAGTGGCTTTTGAAAACACCATAAAACCTGCACATGGGGGGGTACTGTTATACTCGGGAGACTTCGCTGAACACAAATATTAGTGTTTAAAAATAGTCAAACGTATCACAACAATTATATCGTCAGCGTAAGTGCCGTTTGTGTGTGAAAAATGCAAAAAAAGTCACATTCACTGATGATATCATCGTTGTAATACATTTTACTGTTTTGAAACACTAATATTTGTGTTCAGCCAAGTCTCCCGAGTAAAACAGTACCCCTTATGTACAGGTTTTATGGTGTCTCGGAAAGTTACAGAGTTTATATAGTGCTAGCAAATTAAATTCTCTAGGCTTTCTGGCCTGGGTTATCAGGCAGGTCCCGAAATTGTAATTAATAAAATTACTTGATTATGTAAAAATATTACATGACTATATATGTAGAATTAAAATATATATATGTTATATAATATGTTATCATTTTTATTTTATATAGGTGTGTGTATGTATATATATATAGATACACACTGCTCAAAAAAATAAAACACTTAAACAACACAACGTAACTCCAAGTCAATCACACTTCTGTGAAAACTTAGGAAGCAACACTGAGTTACAATCAATTTCACATGCTGTTGTGCAAATGGGATAGACAACAGGTGGAAATTATAGGCAATTATCAAGACTCCCCTAATAAAGGAGTGGTTCTGCAGGTGGTGACCACAGACCACTTCTCAGTTCCTATGCTTCCTGGTTGATGTTTTGGTCACGTTTGAATGCTTTCACTCTAGTGGTAGCATGAGAGGGAGTCTACAACCCACACAAGTGGCTCAGGTAATGCATCTCATCCAGGATGGCACATCAATGCGAGCTGTGGCAAGAAGGTTTGCTGTGTCTGTCAGCGTAGTGTCCAGAGCATGGAGGCGCTACCAGGAGACAGGCCAGTACATCAGGAGACGTGGAGGAGGCCGTAGGAGGGCAACAACCCAGCAGCAGGACTGCTACCTCTGCCTTTGTGCAATTAGGAACAGGAGGAGCACTGCCAGAGTCCTGCAAAATGACCTCCAGCAGGCCACAAATGTACATGTGTCTGCTCAAACAGTCAGAAACAGACTTCATGAGGGTGGTATGAGGGCCCAACACCGTGCAGGACGTTTGGCATTTGCCAGAGAACACCAAGATTGGCAAATTCGCCACTGGCGCCCTGTGCTCTTCACAGATGAAAGCAGGTTCACACTGAGCACATGTGACAGACGTGACAGAGTCTGGAGACGCGGTGGAGAACATTCAGCTGCCTGCAACATCCTCCAGCATGACCGGTTTGGCAGTGGTTCAGTAATGGTGTGGGGTGGCATTTCTTTGGGGGGCCGCATAGCCCTTCATGTGCTTGCCAGAGGTAGCCTGCCTTTAGGTACCAAGATGAAATCCTCAGACCCCTTGTGAGACCATAAGCTGGTGCGGTTGGCCCTGAGTTCCTCCTAATGCAAGACAATGCTAGACCTCATGTGGCTGGAGTGTGTCAGCAGTTCCTGCAAGACGAAGGCATTGATGCTATGGACTGACCCGCCCATTCCCCAGACCTGAATCCAATTGAGCACATCTGGGACATCATGTCTCGCTCCATCCACCAACGTCACCACCGTTGCACCACTCCTGTCCAGGAGTTGGCAGATGCTTTAGTCCAGGTCTTGGAGGAGATCCCTCAGTAGACCATCCGCCACCTCATCAGGAGCATGCACAGGCATTGTAGGGAGGTCATACAAACACGTGGAGGCAACACACACACTACTGAGCCTCATTTTGAATGTTTTAAGGACATTACATCAAAGTTGGATCAGCCTGTAGTGTGTTTTTCCACTTTAATTTTGAGTGTGACTCCAAATCCAGACCTCCATGGGTTGAAAAATTTGATTTCCATTTTTTTATTTTTGTGTGATTTTGTTGTCAGCACATTCAACTATGTAAAGAACAAAGTATTTCAGAAGAATATTTAATTAAGTGAGATCTAGGATGTTATTTTTGTGTTCCCTTCATTTTTTTGAGTCATGTGTATATAGTGATATATGCTTATATATTTATGTATGTATGTGTGTGTGTATGTATGTGTATATATATATATATATATATATATATATATATTATTTCGTTCTAAGTGTATTTTGATATCAATATATATTAAAATACAGTTAGAATGAAGTTACACACATATTATGTATATATATAGAATTGTTTTTAAATTCTTTTTTGTTTTTCATTTTTAACATATTTATTTTATATATATATATACATATATAGACTGTGTTTATGTATGTGTATATATGATCTAAGTATGTATTATTTTATTTTACACTGTGTTTGAACTTTATTTTACTTTATTACAGGCAGCAGGGGGACTACCTGTCATTCCAGGCACTCCCCCTGCTGGCACTGCTATGGCCGGCTATTCCGTCTATGTGATCGTGAGTGCCTTGCAAGGACCTCGCGATCACATGGTCCAGGAGGACTGGATCAGCAGCAGGGAGACCCCCTGGGATGCCAGGTAAGTCCCCCTCCATTGCAATCGCCGGTGTGGACGTCCACTGAAACTGTTAATGAACACAAACACTTTACTTTGTATGTATGCCGTTGCAATGATTTCACTGAAAACTTTTAATTTTGTTTTTAATTGTCTCTGTATTCTAAATGTATCTATACATTTGGTAAACTTTTGGTTACTTTCGGGAATTGCACAGTTGGTGCAAGAACCATACAGCAATACAGAAGCATGTGTTTCACTCAGAATTTTACAGTTGTGGATAAAAAACATATGTATCAAAGTCTAAAATTATAAGTTTCTACTGAAAAGACAGATTAGCAAACTAATCTGGCCAATCAAATGTGACTAATGAATCTGTATATGTGTAATCTTAGGATGTCCTATACGTCAAGATTTATTATTTCTGTGGAGCTGTACAGCTGTAAGGTTCAGCATGTAAATTTTTATCCAGCAGAATTACTTGTTAACCCAATTTTCTGACCGGGGCTGTTTTTACATTACTGCGGTGTTTGTGTTTAGCTTTAACTTTGACGCATCTACAACCGCTAAAAAACACCCGTACTAAATAGTTTCTACATTTTTCTTTAGAGTTTAGAAATACCCAATGTTAACATGTTCTTAGCTTTTTTTTTTTTGCAATTTATAGGGCTATAAGTACAAGTAGGACATTGCTGATTCAAAATATATATTTTAAAAATTTATCGATAGTGACATAGAAACATAGAATGTGATGGCAGATAAGAACCATTCAGCCCAAATAGTCTGCCCAATATTCTAAATACTTTAATTAGCCCCTGGCCTTATCTTATTGTTATGAAAGCCTTATGCCTATCCCACACATGCTTATACGTCACTGTGTTAACCTCTACAACTACAGCTGGAAGGCTATTCCATGCATCCACTATCCTTTCAGTAAAGTAATACTTCCTGATATTATTTTTAAACCTTTCCCCTCTAATTTAAGACTATATCCTCTTGTTGTGTTAGTTTTTCTTCTTTTAAATATTGTAACGGATCACCTGGCAACCCGACTGGGTACCTCCGTTGAAGGATGCTCCTAGCGCTTCCTGAGGGCTCCAAGCACTCCACCAGAGACCATAACCACCGCAGACCTCACAAACCCCTGCAGCTTGGTTGGGATCTCGCGGTCTCCTACCCACCCTGGACCTACGACAAGGCTCCAGGTTCCAGTGGGTGAACCTCTCTTTCCCCAGAGAGTGAAGCAGGAACAAGCTCTTAAAAGAGCTTAGTGATTATCCAAGGGAGTATGAAGAGCATAGCAATTCCTTGTAGCAGAATCCCCCAATAAGAGACAGGACTCTAGATTGAGGGTGAATTAGAACTGGTTTAATGAGCACAAAGGCATTTCTTATATACAGTTTTCCCCACAAGGTTACCACCCACGTGGACCTTGTTGAGCACAGGACACAAAGTCACAACAGCCAATCAACACAGTATTGTACAGTTAGACACTCCCAGCTAATGTACACAAGCCCTCCCTTCTGCCTGTGATACAATTACCAAACACAATGGACTAACTTATTTACCACAGACAGAAAATATCCAGTTTTACCCAAAGTCCAGAAACACCCCAAAACAACAACATATCCCCACAAATTATAAATCCCTAGATAGCTCTGATCTGGGCAAACATATTCAAAAATCACCAAGATCAGAGCAATCATCAAGATCAGGTTCCTGAATTCCATGAAAGTCACATTTGACCGACCGCAAGCATTGCTTTCATGCCCAAAGTAGTTCCAGGCGTTCGACGACAAAACACAGCTGAGCGCGTTCGGCTAAACAAAATGGCCACCGCGTGTTCGTTTATACGAACGCTGGCCACCCAGCCGTTCGTCAATTAAGCTTTGGTTAACCATAGCTTCTGGGTGGTTAATGAGCAGCACACTCCACAGGCAGGGTGGTCAGCTGTTCGACACACGAACAAGCCTTTTTACAGTCTTTGAACAGAGTTTTAGCCATGGGTCATAGTCAAAGGGCAGGAGGCTGGCAAGCAGGCTGAAAATGGGAGGTTTGTCACAAATATAGTCTCCTCCTTTAATGTGTTGATGCCTTTTATGTATTTAAATGTTTCTATCATATCCCCCCCGTCTCGTCTTTCCTCCAAGCTATACATGTTAAGATCCTTTTAACCTTTCCTTGTAAATTTTATCCTGCAATCCATGAACCAGTTTAGTAGCCCTTCTCTGAACTCTCTCTAAAGTATCAATATCCTTCTGAAGATACGGTTTCCAGTACTGCGTACAATACACCAAGTGAGGTCTCACAAGTATTCTGTACAATGGCATGAGCACTTCCCTCTTTCTACTGCTAATACCTCTCCCTATACAACCAAGCATTCTGCTAGCATTTCCTGCTGCTCTATTACATTGTCTGCCTTTCTTTAAGTCATCATAAGTCAGGACCGCCATCAGAAATTTTGGGGCCCCTGACAAAGCACAAGGTCTGGGCCACTCTCCCCTTCCCTCTGCCCCCGGGCCCGCCCACGCCCTACCTAGTCTCCTGACAATGATGCAGGACTGAATGTGGTGTGTATAGTGGAAGTGAATTAGGATGTGTGTAATGGATGTAGTGTTTGTGTGTATTAGATACTGTTTGTGCACTGAATGCAGAGTGTGTGTTTGTGCAGCGGATGCAGTGAGTATAGTGAACGCAGAGTGTGTTTGAGTAGTGGATGTAGTGTGTGTATTAGACGCAGTGTCTGTGTATAGTGAATGCAGAGTGTTTCAATTTGTGGTGGATGTAGTGTGTGTACTGTGAATACAGGATGTTTGTGTAGTGGATGCTGTGTGTACAGTTAATGCAGAGTGTGTGTTATTGTAGTGAATGCAGAGTGTGTTATTGTAGTGAATGCAGAGTGTGTGTCAGTGTAGTGAATGCAGAGTGTGTGTCAGTGTAGTGAATGCAGAGTGTGTGTCATGTTAGTGTATGCAGTGTGTGTCGTGTTAGTGTATGCAGTGTGTGTTGTATTGGTGTATGCAGAGTGTGTGTTGTGTTAGTGTATGCAGTGTGTGTGTTGTGTTTGTGTATGCAGTGTGTGTGTGTGTGTGTGTGTGTGTAAATGTGCAATCTGGGGGAAGGTGGGGAGGAAGGGGCATTTTCACATTAATTTCACATACATTTCCTATTAAATTAATTAACTGTTTCTCCCCCCTCCCTGCTTCTTACCTGTGTCCAGGGAGGGAGGAGATTCCATCCCTGGTGGTCCGGTGGCATGGGGGCCCCCCGGCTCCCTGTTACTGCAGAGGGGGCCCAGCACACTCCTTCTTCTCTTCTAATAACTCTCACGAGACCCGCAGAGCGTTGCCATGGCAATGCTCAGAAGGCCGCAGGTCTCGCAAGAGTTATTACAAGAGAGGAAAAGAGTAGAGGCAGTGTGCTGGGCTCCCTCTCCGGTAACAGGGAGCCGGGGGCCCGCGGCAGCACACATAGCGATATTCGCTATCTGTGTGCAGAGAGGGAAAGTGGACTGCCGGGCCCGTGACAACCATTATGGTTGTCACCCCCTGATGGCGGCCCTGTCATAAATAATTACTCCTAAATTCATTTCCTCAGATGTTGAGGTTATGACTCTATCAAATATTCTGTACTCTGCCCTTGAGTTTTTACGTCCATGATGCATTATCTTGCACTTATCCACATTAAATGTCAGTTGCCACAACTCTGACCATTTTTCTAGTTTACCTAAATCATTTGTCATTTGACTTATCCCTCCTGGAACATCAACCTTGTTACATACATTAGTATCATCAGCAAAAAGACATACTTTACCATCAAGACCTTCTGCAATATCAATAATAAAAATATTAAAAAGAATGGGTCCAAGTACAGATCCCTGAGGTACCCCACTACTGACAAGCCCATGCTTCGAATATACTCCATTGACTACAACCCTCTGTTGTCTGTCACTGCCTTACCCATTCAACAATATTGGAATCCAAACGTAAAGATTGCAGTTTATTAATAAGCCTTTTATGTGCAACAGTGTCAAAAGCCTTACTGAAATCTAGGTAAGCAATGTCTACTGCACAACCCTGATCTATAATTTTAGTTACCCAATCAAAAAAAATCAATAAGATTAGTTTGGCAAGATCTCCCTGAAGTAAATCCACGTCTCTGATCTTGAAATCCATGTGATTTTAGATATTCAACAATCTTATCCTTTAACATGATTTCCATTACTTTCCCCACTACTGAAGTAAGGCTTACTGGCTTATAGTTGCCAGACTCCTCTCTACTACCTTTCTTGTGAATGGGCACAACATTCGCTAACTTCCAATCTTCTTGACTACTCCTGTTAACAATGATTGGTTAAATAAATCATCTAAAGGTTTTGCTAGTACACCACTAAGCTCTTTTAATAACTGTGGGTGTATTTTATCAGGTCCCATTGACTTATTTGTCTTTACTTTTGACAGTTGAATAGAACCTCTTCCTCAGTAAACTCACATGTAACAAATGACTAATTTGTCCCTTTTCCTAACTGAGGCCCCCTTTTTTTTTAAATAAAATTCCTAAATACTAACTTTTTGTGGTTTACTATCTTCACCACATCTGCGGAGTACCACAGTGGTTTCAAGAATTTTTTGCTTTTACTGACAAGCCTAATGCAATTTTCTGTTGCCTTTAGCAGTGCAACTTTTAAATAATCCCAATTCTCTTGGTCTCCATTTAAATTGTTCCAGTCTGATAATGACTCTTTTACACATATTCTAATTTTAAAAAAGTCTGTTTTTCTAAAGTCTAAAACTTTTGTTTTTGTGTGGTGTGACTCAGTCACTGTTCTTATATTAAACCACACTGACTGAACTTTCACCTACAGTAATATCTGATGCCAAATCTCCATTTGTTAACACTAAATCTAGTATTGCCTCTTTACGAGTTGGCTCCTCAACGACTTGTTTTAGAGACAATCCAAGTAGGGAGATTAGAATATGAGTGCTCCTGGCACAAGCAGCTATTTTGGTTTTCCAGTTCACATCAGGAAGATTAAAGTCACTCATGATGACAACTTCCCCCTTCATTGTCATTTTAGCTATTTCCTCAACTAGTAGATTATCTAACTCTTTTATTTGTCATGGGGGCCTATAAAATCACACCTACACAAATTACTGTGTGATTACCAAATTTTAACGTAACCCAAACGAACTCTATTTTCGCCTCACTAACTTTTATTAGGCTAGATTTTATGCAATCCTTCACATACAGGGTCACCCCTCCCCCTTTCTCGCCCTCCCTGTCTTTTCTATATAAAGAGTACCTGGTATAGCTGTCCCAGTCATTTTTCTCATTATACCATATCTCAGTAACAGTGATTAAATCTACATTATCAGTTGACATTATTGCCACACGTTCATGGATCTTATTCCCTAAACTGCAAACATTTGTATACATGACTCTAAGCTTATCATTTTTTAACACACTTGCTACAGGTACCTTCTGTCCTTGTTTTGGGGGGCAATTGGATTGATGTTTTATCACCAATGTGCCCCCCCCCCCCCACTTCCTAGATTAAATACATGCCAGCAAGACCTCTGAACTACTCACTGAGAACATTTGTTCCCTTTTGAGAATGATACAAACCACATTTTTTGTACAGTTTATTTGCTTTCCAAACAGCTACCATGAGAAATGAAGCCAAATCCTTGCTCCTGACAACATTCACCAAACCACAAGTTAAAGTCCCTAATACACATCCGCCTGTCATTCTGAGTGTTATGCACAGGCAGAACTTCATGGAAGCAACCATTGGCAAAAAAACACAAAAAAGCCACTTAGTCACAAACACTGGCCAAAGTTAGCATTTGTTGTGTGTGAAAAATGCAAAAAACGAAATTGAACGCTAATTTTGGACAGTGTTTGTGACTAAGTAGCTAATAAAAAAGACTGGACATACCCCATTTGCAATACCTTCAGTTGTCTTCTTTTGCAAATGGTATGCCATCATGGGGGTAATTCTCTTTCCTGGGTTACCATATGCTCTCAAAGGCAACATAACCAATCTGGCAAATTTCAATGTAAAAAAACGGAAATTCAATTCTTATATTTGCCCCTGTAACTTTCAAAAACACTATAAAACCTGTACATGGGGGATACTGTTATACTCAGGAGACCTCGCTGAAAACAAATATTAGTGTGACTTCACTGAACACAAATATTAGTGTTGCAAAACAGTAAAACGTATCACAACAAAGTGCCGTTTGTGTGTGAAAAATGCAAAAAAGTCACTTTCAGTGACCATAGCATCGCTGTGAAATGTTTTACTGTTTTGAAACACTAATATTTGTGTTCAGCAAAGTCTCCTGAGTAAAACAGTACCCCCCTCATGTACAGGTATTAGGGTGTCATGGAAAGTTACAGGATTAAATATAGTGCTAGGATATTAAATTCTGTGGACTTTCGGCCTGGGTTGTCAGGCAGGTCCCTCAAAAAAATATTACATAAATATGCACATAGAATTTAAAAGTCCTAGTGATCCATAGTGCTTTATTAAACCCAAGTGCTTTATTAAACCCAAGATATGCCACGGACCTAATTGGGCAGGAAATAGGTTCATAATATATGAACTAAAGTGACTATAGTGCCGGTGTCTTAATACACTCCTATTCTATATGTGCTTACAGAGTTAAGTCATAATGGATAATGGTATTCTACCAATTTTGGTTTAAGGTGGTCTCTCTCTTTCTGTTGATAGATTCCTAGCTTTTTGTAGGGATCTATCCAGTTCTTTACATGTGTAACCCTTTTGTAGGAATTTGTCATACTTCTTGCAACTGTATTTTACATTGAGCCTCTCTTGAGTTATTCCTAATAACTCTGAGGACTTGAGAGTAAGGCAAAGAGTCCTTCATATGCTTAGGGTGTGCACTCTCATAGTGAAGCAAAGTATTGCGGTCTGTTGGTTTAGAAAAAAGCTGAAATTCAATCTTCCCTTGTTCGAGTATAATCTCCAAATCTATAAATCGTATTACTCGTGTATTGATATTCGATGTGACTCTTAATAGGTGTTGGTAGCTTTTTTTGTGATCCATGAACTTCTGTGCTTCTTCTGTGTTGTCTTTCCACATAATTAAAATGTCATCAATGTATCGAAAGTACTTCAGAATACGTCTGGAAAATTCTTTTAAATTGTGCTTTTTTTCAAATTGGTACATGTATGAGTTGGCATACATAGGGGCCATCGTTGCCCCAATGGAGGTGCCCACTTTTTGTAAGTACCACTTCGTTTCAAAGCGGAAATAATTGTTTCTTAACACAAGAGACAGAAGTTCCAATACATATTCAATAAGCGGTCCTTGATATGGTTCTGTTTCCAATAAGAGTTCTCTCATTCTCTCATCTTCTTTGTGGGGATCACTGTGTATAAACTGGATTCATCTAGTGTCATAAGAGTGATATGTTGATCTACCTGTTTCAATTTCTTCAGTTCTTCAAGAAGTTGGCCTGCGTCTTTGATACATGTTGGAATTCCATTTACTGGCTGTTTAAAGAGATAGTCCATGTATTTCAATATGGGCTCCAATGCAGAGACTATGGGGCATCCAGGAGGTGAGAGAGAACTTTTATAGATTTTTGGAAGCTTATAAATGATTGGAGTGCGGAAACTGCTTTTGTTCAAAAATTTGTATAGTTTTAAATTGATGTACCCATCCAAATGAAAGAATCTCATAAATCTTCTATGCAATTTCAGTTGTCTGGTCCCCTTTCAGTAGTTGAAAGGTATTTTCATCGCCCAGTTGTCTGTGTATCTCTGCTGCAAATTCCTCGTAATCTTTTTTGACAATGCCCCCACCTTTATCTGCCGGCCTAATTGTGATAGTTGGATCATTAGACAAACCAAATTTGAATAGTTCTACATCCCATTGGAACCTGTTTGGCGATGTCGTTGGAATGAATGAGAGATCTTTACTTAAGACATTACATAGCAGTAAACAGATATTTGAAGCTGCTGGTGCCTCTGGAGTCCCACAGTTGCAATAGTCTTGCAACTGTGCATAAACCTTCTATTCAGCCACCACTAACCAATGCTCACAAGCAGAAACCGCTGCATTGGGCAGAAAAATACATGAAGACTAATTTTCCTAACAGTCCTGTTCACTGATGAGTGCCGTGCAACCCTGGATGGTCCAGATGGATTGAGTAGTGGATGGTTGGTGGACGGCCACCGTGTTCCGACAAGGCTGCAACATCAGCAAGGCGGTGGTGGAATCATGTTTTGGGCCGGAATCATGGGTCCCCCAAGGTGTAAAGATGACCTCTGCAAAATATGGGGAGTTTCTGACTGACCACTTTCTTCCCTGGTACAGAAGGAAGAACTATTATTTCTGTAATAAAATTATCTTAATGTATGACAATGCACCATCTCGTGCTGCAAAGAATACCTTTGCATTAATGGCTGCTATGGGGATAAAAGGAGAGAAAGTCATGGTGTGGCCTCCATCCTCCCCCAACCTCAAAATTATTGAGAACCTTTGGAGCATCCTCAAGCAAAAGATCTATTAGGGTGGGAAGCAGTTAACATCCAAACAGCAGCTCTGGGAGGCTATTCTGACATCTTGCAAACAAATTCAAGCAGAAACTGTCCAAAAACTCGCAAGTTCAATGGACGCAAGACTTGTGAAGCTGCTATCAAATAAGGGGTCCTATGTTAAAATGTAATATGACCTGTTAAAATGTTTAAAAAGTTAAAATGTTGTTATAAGTTTGATTGAAATAGCTTTTGATTTCAGTAAATATGCTGCAAACACAACAAATTAAAATTTTCAGTTCTTTACAACCTATAAAGTGTTTTGAAACTACTACTGTGTATAATAATTTGGAACAATGCATTGTAAGTTTTTTATGTTTAAACAATACTGAGGTTTGTTCAATAAAATTTGAATTGTACTCTTAATAGTTGATAACATGAGAATTATGCATAATAATTTGGAACAGGGTGTGTATGTATATATATATATATATATATAATTTTATAATACTATATATACACAATATATATTTATATATGTGTAATTTAATTATAAGTGTATTTTTATATTAATATATAAATACACTTAGTATGACATTATATTATATTGTATAGATATATCTGTGTGTGTGTGTGTATATATGTATATATATTTTAAATATATATATATATATATATATATATATATATAGTTTACAGATGCAGGGAGACTGTCACATAGCCTGCAGGGGCCTAATTTGTCGAGGGGGGACTGTCTGGGCTGTCTGGACTGTCTTAAGGTGTTAAAGTACGCGGACGGAGCGGTCAATGGAATCGTTCTGAACAGGTATTGCATCTTTGGTAAGATTATCATTTTGACCATTGCTATCTGTCCCCAGGAGAGGAACCTATGTTTTCTTTTGTGTAGGATCGTGGTACTTTCTTTACTCAGTTGACATAGTTTAGGTGGTAATTGATTCTCCAGTCGTATGAGTATGTTTTCTGTACATCTGACATGTAGTTGTCCTCCATCCTCACCCCCATGGCCTGAGTTTTCGTAAGGTTTAGTTTGTAGTATGAGCAGCGGCTATAGGAATCTAAGATGGAGTGGAATGCTGGCAAAGAGGTTTTGGGATTGGTGATGATTAAGAGGATATCGTCTGCAAAAAGGTTCAGTTTTTTCCCCATCTGTAATACGGACACCTTGTATATTCTCGTTGGATCTGATAAGAGCTGTCAGCGGTTCCAACACCATAATATATAGTAAGGGAGACAGGGGACAGCCCTGCTAGTCCCGTTTGTTAAGTTATAAGGTCTGACCTAAATCCGGCATTGAATACCCTGACAGTGGTGTTGCCATATAGTGTTTTAACTACCACTGAGAAATGAGGTAGGAGTTAAAAGATCAGTGCAAGCAGGCAAAAGCCTTTTTGGCATCTGGGGACATTATCAAATTGTTCTTGGTTAATCTATGCAAGCTATGTAGGAGCGTGAGTGCCTTACGGGTTCACGGGTCTCCCACTGATGAATCCAACTTGGTCTGAGTATGATATGTGATATGATGATATGTTAGGGAGAATGGAAGTCAACCTATTAGCATATATTTTGCCATAATTTTAACATCCGAGTTTAGTAATGATATGGGCCGAAAAATTGCGCATTTGGTTGGTGACTTGCCAGGTTTGGGCAGTGTGGCTACATTGGCTTCTAGCATTTCTTTGGGAAGTGATTGTGTTTCTGTGGCTGTGTTGAATAGTCATGGCAGTTGGGGGGAAAGGATGGAGGAGAATCTCTGGGAACTTGTCTGGGCCTGGCACTTTGTAAGAGGGCAGTTTTTTGATAACCCGCTCTACCTTAGTTTGGGTAATAGGTTCCAATAATTACTGACTTTGGTCGTGGGTTAGGCTAGGAGGAGTCACTTGTGCCAGAAAGTGAGACATTTCCTCGTGAGTAGGCTCAGGGTCCTCTTTTAAAACTGTAAAACTGTGCAAAAGTATTGCATATGTCCTGTGGTTTTAGGATCTTTTTGCCCTCGTCGGTCACTAAATAAGATATTTTGGATTGGGCATTAGTGTCACGTAGTCTGCTAGCATCAACCCAGCCTTGTTTCCCATGGCATATTGTTTGCCTTCAGTTTGTGCAAATTATAAATTGTGTGGGATATGTTAAAATCATTGATTTCTTTTTGGGTTTGTGAAATTTGTACCATTCTAGTCGTGGTTGGATCAAAATATTGAGAGGCCGTGAAGTCCCGCAATGTTCTGAGGGTAAGTATTTTAGTTTGAGATTTTTTTATTATTCTTTATTTTTCATTTTCATTGGTATATTAAATAAATTGTACAGAAAAAAAAGAGGGTTAATACAGAGTAGCTGTATTGGCTAAGTTATACAGAAGAAAAAGGAAAGGGGTCAATGCATAGTAGTCCAAACACGTGTACACAACCTCCGACACATGGTAGTAGTGCAAATGATGCCATTTGGTGGGGTCATATTTTGGGTTGGTTCAATATAGTGGCGGAACAGTTAGGATTATTACCCTCTGGTCATCTTTCTTCCCCCGAGAGGCACAGATGTATCGGGTGTGATTGAGTACTTTTGTGATAGGGGAGGGGGGTGAGAGAAGGGGCCCTGCTCATTACTCCTGTCATTAAGTCTGGGTACATGACTTATTGTCACTCGCAATGTTTTTGTTGACACAGTTCACATCTAAACTGAAAGTACAATAGAGCATCTGCCCACCAATGACTTCAGCACCCAAGGACTCATAGTTAGACAATGGATAAACCAGCTAGCTTTGCGTGTTACTAGGGCAATGCAAGCTACCAGTTTGTTCTCCGCTCTGGTGAAGTTCTTTATGGGTTTTGAGAGTAAGAAGGTCCAGCGGTCTATGGGGCATGGTTTGCCCATAATTTCTGTTATGAGTGTTGTAACTCCCTGACAAAGGGGTTTTATTTTGGGGCAGGTCCACCAGCAGTGTAGGAACATTTTTCTCCCCACACTGTTTCCAGCAGGAGTTAGAGGCACTACAATGCATGATGGTCAGACGATGCGGAGTTAAGTACCAGCGGAACAGCATCTTATATGCTTGTTCCGTGTGTGTGACACAGATTGATATAGAGGCTGTGGCCTCCCATATGCAGGAGCAACCTTAGGCCTTTAGGTGCCCTGTGCGAAAAATCTTCACAGCGCCGCCCCTCCCTCCCCCCGTCATCAATGTATAGTGTGTGTGTGTAGGAGTGTAGTGATTGTAAAGGGGATTTATTAAATTAATAATGATTTAAAAACAAATATTCATTCCTCCTATCCTGTTGTTACCTAGTTGGGAGAGGGGCATGCTGATCTGAATCTGGTCTGCCCCTCCACTGGGCACAGACCATGCGTTACTGTTTTGCAAGCTCAGGGACTTGTAGTGTCCTCTGGTAATCTGCGGCAGTGCTCTGATTATCCCGAGCTAGGAAGAGAGCTACTCATGGTCTGCAGCTAACATAAGCGCAGGCCAGAAGTGCTAGACTGCCTCCCCTACATTACAGATGAGCAGACTAAGTATGTCACACAATACTGTGAGTGGTTTTGCTTTGGAGCTCTGGATTATACTTATCTACCTTGACCTCTTTGGAATAAAAATTTGTAGTAATGCGCTATTTCTCCATTTATCACAGAGCTCCACAACAATAAAACTCCCAGTAATGTGGAGCTCTGTGACAAGATCATAAACTACACAACAAGACCACTCTAAATGTGTCTATTAGCGTATCACCGAGCTCCCTAACTATAAAACACAGAGTAATGTGCATTTTATATACCAGAGCTCCACTGTAATCTTTAATATTACAGTGGAGCTTAATATTGATTGGGCCCTGGGCAAGCATTTGATGGGGGGCCCTGACCCCCACTCCCTGACATGCAATCACGCTCTCCACTTCCCAACGCAGTAGCGGAACCATTTTCCCATGTTTGCAGAGCTGTATTTAGCACTGAGCTGTGTTTGGGTGTTTGAATGGAAGCATGTTTTTGTATGGAGTATGTTTGTGTAACTGTAGGGGTGTGTTTGTATGTGGTGTTGGTGTTTGAATGCAAGCATGCATCTATGTGTAGTTTTTTATATTTTTTAATGCTGGGTGTGTTTATATATATTTTTTGGTGTTTAACACAAAGATGTGTTTGTATGTATTGACGTTTCAATGCAGGACTGTGTTTGTATGTAGTGTTAAAGTTTAAATGCAGGGGTGTACTTGTGTGTAGTGTTGGCGATTTGAATGATGAGATGTATGCACATGTACACATATACTGCCACACACACTCTGTGATACACACACTCACACACACTGAAACACATGCAGATAAACAGATATAAACACTGACACACACTAACACACATGCAGATAAAGACTGACACAGATACACACACTAACACCTACAGATACACAACCTGACACACATACAGAGACATATATACAAGCACTGACACATATGGATACTCAGACACACTGATGAATATACTGACACACATGCAGATACACAGATAAACACTGAATACAGGGAGTGCAGAATTATTAGGCAAGTTGTATTTTTGAGGATTAATTTTATTATTGAACAACAACCATGTTCTCAATGAACCCAAAAAACTCATTAATATCAAAGCTGAATATTTTTGGAAGTAGTTTTTAGTTTGTTTTTAGTTATAGCTATGTTAGGGGGATATCTGTGTGTGCAGGTGACTATTACTGTGCATAATTATTAGGCAACTTAACAAAAAACAAATATATACCCATTTCAATTATTTATTATTACCAGTGAAACCAATATAACATCTCAACATTCACAAATATACATTTCTGACATTCAAAAACAAAACAAAAACAAATCAGTGACCAATATAGCCACCTTTCTTTGCAAGGACACTCAAAAGCCTGCCATCCATGGATTCTGTCAGTGTTTTGATCTGTTCACCATCAACATTGCGTGCAGCAGCAACCACAGCCTCCCAGACACTGTTCAGAGAGGTGTACTGTTTTCCCTCCTTGTAAATCTCACATTTGATGATGGACCACAGGTTCTCAATGGGGTTCAGATCAGGTGAACAAGGAGGCCATGTCATAGACTTTTATACCCTTTCTTGCCAGCCACGCTGTGGAGTACTTGGACGCGTGTGATGGAGCATTGTCCTGAGTGAAAATCATGTTTTTCTTGAAGGATGCAGACTTCTTCCTGTACCACTGCTTGAAGAAGGTGTCTTCCAGGAACTGGCAGTAGGACTGGGAGTTGAGCTTGACTCCATCCTCAACCCGAAAAGGCCCCACAAGCTCATCTTTGATGATACCAGCCCAAACCAGTACTCCACCTCCACCTTGCTGGCGTCTGAGTCGGACTGGAGCTCTCTGCCCTTTACCAATCCAGCCATGGGCCCATCCATCTGGCCCATCAAGACTCACTCTCATTTCATCAGTCCATAAAACCTTAGAAAAATCAGTCTTGAGATATTTCTTGGCCCAGTCTTGATGTTTCAGCTTGTGTGTCTTGTTCAGTGGTGGTCGTCTTTCAGCCTTTCTTACCTTGGCCATGTCTCTGAGTATTGCACACCTTGTGCTTTTGGGCACTCCAGTGATGTTGCAGCTCTGAAATATGGCCAAACTGGTGGCAAGTGGCATCGTGGCAGCTGCACGCTTGACTTTTCTCAGTTCATGGGCAGTTATTTTGCGCCTTGGTTTTTCCACACGCTTCTTGCGACCCTGTTGACTATTTTGAATGAAACGCTTGATTGTTCGATGATCACGCTTCAGAAGCTTTGCAATTTTAAGAGTGCTGCATCCCTCTGCAAGATATCTCACTATTTTTGACTTTTCTGAGCCTGTCAAGTCCTTCTTTTGACCCATTTTGCCAAAGGAAAGGAAATTGCCTAATAATTATGCACACCTGATATAGGGTGTTGATGTCATTAGACCACACCCCTTCTCATTACAGAGATGCACATCACCTAATATGCTTAATTGGTAGTAGGCTTTCGAGCCTATACAGCTTGGAGTAAGACAACATGCATAAAGAGGATGATGTGGTCAAAATACTCATTTGCCTAATAATTCTGCACTCCCTGTATATACAGATGCACACACAGATATACACATGCAGACACACACACACACACACACACACACATGCAGGCAGCCACACAGACAGACACACACCTACACACAGGCAGGCAGGCAGGCACACACACACACTGTGTGTGATATGCGTGTATGTGATATTTGTGCTGGGTTTATTGGCTGTGTGTGAGATGGTTATTTAATTCAGATAAAAATATGCATTTAGGCCTATGTGTGAATGCAGGTGTATATTTTTTCAGAGGTATGTGCACACAGTCCCACAGTCAGATGCACACAGTTATACATATACACTGTCAAATCCACCACATGCACACAGTCACCTGGTACACAGGATCAGGCAGAAACACACAGGTACAGGCAGTTACACACATACACAGTGTGACGGTTACCCCTATAGAGGGTATCTACCGTCTGGACATCCTTCTTCCCATAGCTGGAGAGTGCTGCAGAGTTCCAACCTGATATCCTGAGGAGCTAGTATAGCTCTATAGCTGAAGGGAGAGCTCTTACAAGAGCTAGCAGTGATATAGCAGGTATAGCTGTTCCCTACAACACGAGACAAGGCTGCGAGTTGACGGTAAGAAGGTCTCTTTTAATGAGCACAAAGGAATTTCTTTTATACACATTTTCAGGCCAGAGGCACACCCCCTTGACCTGATGGTAAACTGGGACAAAAGGGACACAATCCAATAGGAACAATAATTATCACAGTAACACTCCCACAAACAGTCAGCAAGCCCTCCCCTCTGCCAGTGATATAATTAAGCTAGCTAATGGAATAACCTAATTATCCACAGACAGAAAATATTAATTTTTATCCAAAGTTCAGAAACACCCCAAAACTCAAACATATTCCCATAATATATTGCTGGATAGCTCTGATCTGGGTGAACAACATATCCAAAAATCACCCAGATCAGAGGTTCAAATGTTTTGTGGAAGTCATATTTGACCGACCGACCACACGCACATTTTCATGCCCAAAACAGTTCCAGAGAATTTGGCTGTGCGGCCGGTCTATTTCCAATAGTTCAAATACTAAGTTCTGTTCGAATGCACGAACGCGGCCATTCGTGCAATTACTCAAAGTTAAAGTGGCATTTGAATTGTCGAACGCACTTCAATTTCCATCGAAGTGTTGAAGTCTGGAGGAGGTAAAGTTCAGCGGTGTTCGTGCTGTTGCGTATCCGATTTGAGTTCCATGAACTCGACGACCAAACACGCGTTTGACTGAAATAAAATGGCCGCCACGTGTTCGTATGTCGAATGGCGGCCACTTCGACTACTTTGGCACTTCGACTGTATCCGAAGTGCCACTTCGAAAGTGCAAATCCTTTCCAATAGTTCTTAAAGGGGCAGAAACTACTTTAGAATCCAACATGCACAAATTGAGTTTTTAAAAGGCAATACACCCCAGGGGCCATGTAAAATCCAGCCAGAGCAGGGAGAACAAAGTCCAGGAACGTGTACTTCGGTGCAATAGCATTAGGAAGGAGACCCACACCCTAATCACTGTAGGAAGGGACAAAACCACCATAACTACTACAAATCAAAGAGGGGTTTTGTTACACACAGTTACAGGCAGATAAACACACTCACACACCAATACAGGCAGACAGCCCCTCACACACATAAAGTATTACACACAGGGTGGTGTACCCAGGTTCTTTGGAGAAGGTCTGTCGCTTAGCCTCCAATAGTTGTTGATAATTCTTGATAAGTAAGTCAGTCTCTTAGTTGGACTTGGGCAATAATGTCGGCTTGGCAGTCTCCCTCTAGCAGGCCAGGTAATGGGAAACTGTCTAGGTCATCAGAAGCTGGGGCACACACTGCAGCTATATCTTACAGCCTTTCTTGGTACTCCTGAAGCATAGTAAAGTGGAAGGAGTGCTTTACTCTCTCGTCTGTACAGCTGGCTACTAATCTGTGATAGGTGATATCACAGATTTGCTCCACCACTTTGTAGGGACCTTGCCATGCTACCTGTAATTTATCATGTCGGACCAGTTTTGTCCCATACAGAAACTATGTTGTCTGGTACCCCAATCATACCATACTTTCTGTTGCCCCTGGGCTACTTGGAGGTTCTATTTTACCGTCTTAGCCAACTGTTTCATGTGATCCCGGAGTTAGAGTTCCCTCCCGCTTGGTCTCCCCTTCCCAATGTTCTCTGATGAGTTCGAAGGGACCTTGTACTCTTCTCCCATATAATAGTTAAAAGGGAGAAAATCCTGTGGATTCCTGGGGTACCTCATGTTAAACAAATAAAAGGTACGGTAGGAATAGTTCCCAGTCTCGGCAAGCGGTGGTGAACGTTCGCAACATTTGCTTGATTGTTCCATTGAACTGCTCGCAGAGACAGTTTGTCTGGGGGTGGTAAGGGGAACTCAGGATGGGTTTTATCCCATAGACTTTTCAAAGCTGATGGGCGATTTCAGCTGTGAACTGGGTCCCTTGATCCGAAAGAATCTCCCATGGGAATCCTACTGTGACAGATCACCTGGCACTCCGACTGGGCACCTCCGCCAACAGATGCTTCCTAGCTGACGCCGAGGACCATAAGCACCACACCGGACCAGACACCACAAGCACCGCAGACTCCACAACCGCCGTAGCTTAGCTGGAATCTCGCTGTCTTCCTCCCACCCTAGACCAACCTCTAATATCCAGCACCATGTGAGTGTACCAGTAACAGCTCCAGAAGAGCTAGTGATTAGAACCCAGGGGAGTATAAGGAATATAGCAATCGCCAGTGTGAATATAGCAGTTCCCCTCCAATCACGAGACAAGGCTATGTGTTGAGGGTTAAGCGGGAACTCAGTTTTAATGGAGGCACACTGGCCTTTTATGCAAGTTTCCCAACAAGGGTAACACCCAGGTGGACCTTTTGGGCACAGGGACACAAGTTAACAAACCAATAAAAACAGTAATTAAATGTACGACACTCCAAAGCCTGTGAGATAATTGAGTCAGATATGTATTAACCCAATTATCTCCACGCAGAAAAACACACATTTTTGTTATAAAGTCCCATAGGTACCCCAGAACACAACATATACCCATAAATGTTACATCTGATAGCCCTGATCTGGGTGAACAACATATCGTTACCGTTCCATAGAATCGCAGCTAAGTGCCACTGGAAGACCGACCGGGAACCACGAGATTTTCATGCCGAAAATAGTTATAGGGCATTTGCGGCTAAGTCCCCCTGAAGTCTATTCATGGTTTTGGTCCATGTGAACAAGATGGCTGCCACCACGTGTTCGAATGGCGGACACTTCGACTGTTCATGAATTTGAAGTGCCACTAAAAGGCTGGCAAGTAGTCCCCTCCAAGCCCCAGTGGCGAAGTGGCTTTTGCCACACCTACCCAGTAGAAGATTCGTACCAGGGCATCCGCTATTGTCTCAGTATGAATATTGGTCAGTGCAACCGCTTCCGATACTGGGTAGTATAGTCCACTACTGTAAGGATATACGGAGGGACTAGACTTTGCTAGGGGTCCTATAAGATCTACTGCGACCAGCTGAATTGCTCCTCCATGATTGACATAGATTGCAGTCGAGCTTTGGGGTGATCGCTGTTTTTCCCTAGCAGCTGGCAAACATCACATGTCAGTATTGCCGAACATCTCGGGAGATCCCTGGTGTAACAGATCACCTGGCACCCCGACTGGGTACCTCCGTTGATAGATGCTTCATGAGGATTCCAAGCACCCTAGCCGACACCACAACCACCGCAGGCCAAACCTCTCTTCCTTCAGAGTGAAGCAGGAACGAGCTCTTAAAAGAGCTTAGGAGTGATTATAGCAAGGGAATATGCAGAACATAGCAATCCCTTGTAGCAGATTCCCCCAAAATGAGACAGGACTCCAAATTGAGGGTGAAGTAGAACTGTCTAAAACTTTATTTTACTTGGGACTAGCCCATATGGTCATTACATTAAAATTGCTGTGAAAACTCAATAAAATTACAAACCGTCAAATCATAGCAGGCAACATACAGTGACTTATTATAACATAATTACATATTTATAAATGGGTGGGGAAGAACATAATTAACACAAAATGTCTCTCCTGCATGCAGAATTAGCAATATGCAAATCTACCCGAATATGCAAATTACCAGTCTTGCTATTAAGGTAGTGCATATTACTGTTGCTACCAACAGAGGGCACTACACAAGCTCCATAGTCAAATCCACCTAGTTGGTAGCAATCCTCAGCAGTACAGGAGAGCAGGCAAAACATCCCAGGGGCCATAGTCACATGGCAGGAGGCTGGCAATCAGTCTTCTCCAATGCCCAGTGGCGAGGCTGGTTCCGCCACACCTGGCCATAAAAAGTTCTGGGTCTCTCTATTAGAGGTCCGGCGTATGCTAAAATGTCCAGCCAAAGGTACTGCATGCCTGATCCTCTGCAGTTCCAGCCTGTATTTCCTCGGGACATGCAACTTGCTCATTTATACTGTCTGGGTCAGGGAATCGTCTCTTACCTGGATTTCCTCAGGATATGAGCCATCCTCCGCAGTCCGGGCTTGAAGGTAAGTGGTGCTTCTGCAGGGTTCCGGGCAACATAAGCCGAGGTAAGAGCAGGACCTCGGCCGGTAAGTCCTTCGTGATCCCCACGTTTACTGTACCAGATCCGGCTCCCCAGTCAAGGCGAACTCAGGCACTGGGGAGCCTGTAGATAGCTCCTCCGGCTTCCCGAATGGCCATGGATTGTCCAGTATGTTCGTTGTCCCGAACCAAATGGCGCTGCACTAATGTCAACAAGAATCGGGACCCAATCTTCTTTTGGTACCTTATGTAGGACACATTACCGCTCAAAATCTGTGAGGTATCCATAAATTTTGTCGCCAGCTTCCTGGAATGCTTTAAATGCCGCAAAGGGTATCTTTTTCCAGCTGTGGGGACATGCTCTCAGCTAAAGGGTTGCCCGAACACTGGATTTTTGCTAGTCGTAGCTGATATTCCTGTTTGGCTCGAGCCACTGCTTCGGCATCTGCCAATACCTTCAAGATAACTTCTGCGTGGGGGGGGGGGTTCTGCCCGAACAAGGCTAAATTAAGCCGAACATCCTGCATTTGTTCAGTTTCTTCCAAATTCGGGGAAGCTGTCACGGAGGTAGGGTTCGCTTTGTCCAGTTCCATGAGTTCTGCTATCAGGGCTGTCTTAGGTCTATTAGTGGCGCTTCATCCCCGGCTTTCCAGCAAGTCTTTCAGCGTGGACCTCTTTAGCTGGTCGTAACTGCTCTCCACCTATCGACTCTCAACTATCTCCGGGCTCTGCATCCACACTTGGGGAAAAGAACCATCCCACCATTGCCACCAGATGTGGCGGCCACTCGGGTAGGGACACGAGTCCAAAGGGACATTCCACTGTCTAAAATAAATAAAAACACTATTTAGTAGATGTACCCAAATGAAAACATTCCATTTAATTATGCATTTCTTTCATTGACAGATATATCTTAAAACAGCTTGCAAAAGGAACTACTTGCCCGAAGCCTTGGCAAATACGACCATTCAAACCCAATAAGGATTTTCTGTGGTTATCCAATTACAGACTTGCCAATGAAGTTCAATGAGGAGTCTTTCCAGGGCAGGTGGTCTGGATAATTGCCTGCTTCTTGAGTTTAGCTCCACTAAGCTAAGCAATCAGGAAGTAACAGGAACAGTTGTCTGACAGCGAGAGAGGTGAAATAAGGTTCATTTATAAAAGTAACAATTCCTGTTGAGAGCTGAACTTTTTGTAAAATGAAAAAAAAAAAAAGGATTCACACAAAGAATTTCAGCAGGCAGAAGTGTTTTAGGGGTCTGTAGTATCTCTTTAAACACATATATGCTCACTGATATTTCTGGAATAATAGCAGCAATCCTGACACCCAAAATAAATACATCTGCGTATGTAAAAAGATTGTACTTTTTCTCTTAATGATAGTAGGAGTTCTCCTTAAAGCTACATATGCTTCATTTTGTTATAATTCCTCTCTTCACACATTGTGTTCAGCACACTATTTGTTGAGAAAAATCTTAGCAAATCTAAATATTGTACGAGCTTTTACTCCTATGTTTGTTATACATGTGGTTGGTGGGGGCGGGGCCTGACAACCAAGGTGACCGGTTGTGCTTCCTAAGAGATCCAACTTTAACGAGCAAAAACAAGCCTTTTCTGACCAAACCAGCATTGGACGCAGCACTGGGTGTCCGGAGAACTGAGCAGAAACCATCAGGGACGGCTTGCCAGACACCAGGCCCCGCATATCAAACTGTTACTCTGCAAAAATGCTTTATCTGGCCATGCGGCTTAGTTCTATGCGGGGCCTGGTGTCTGGGGAGCCGTCTGATCCCCTGATACGGAACACACTTGAACAGATAACCCACTGCAGTCCTGCTGCCCCCCCCCCCTTTGGACTGGCGGGTCGTGTTGGGGATACTTATCTCAACACTGTAGCATGATCTGCAGCCGTAGAACTCCCAGGGATAGCAGCCACAGCATCACCCTTGTGATCCGGGGAGGGCATGGTGATCCCTACTACCTATCTTGGTGGGTGAGCTGACTTCTCCACTCAGCTGGACGCAATGTTCAAGGATTTTTGGAGAAAATTGTCCCAAAGCCAAAAGCAGCATGTCAAAGTGGAGAATAGTGACAGCTTGCCTCAGAGTTCCAGTGGAGTACACAAAATGGCTGCTGTGCCAAGTCTCCAGCATCCTCATAGCCAACCTCATCATTCTACTTCCTTGGATCCATGCAGCTGCTGGGATTGCCCCTTCTTCTGGGCTGGGGGTCCGATTGGAAGCACATCCCACCTATCCTCCATATACCCAGAGAGGCTTCTGGGATTCGGAGCTCCTGTGGTCTTACTGTACAAAGCAAGGGGACCCATGAATATAGGAAAGTTACTCCCATTTCAACCTGGGCTCGAGGACCGTGCGGTCACCGCACTACCAGTGTGGACTTACTCGAGATCAGATGAATTCTCATTCCCTGCGGTGTCCCGAGGTGGTGGGAGGCTGCTCAGCATTCGATACAGTGAACTCTGAATCATGGCCTGCATGTGGTGCTGGCTGAAAGGTGGCTGTAGATGTTACCTGACATTTGTTATCAGCATTGCACAGTGTTGTTTTAAAGGAGCACTGTAGGGTCAGGAACACAAACATGTATTCCTGACCCTATAGGGTTAAAACCCACCATCTAGCCTCCCTGGTCCACTCATGCCTCCCTAAATATAGTAAAATCTTACTTGTATTCAAGTCTGCAGCTGCTTACTTTGTCCCTGTTTCCTTTAGACCTGCCTGCTGACATCATCAGAAGTGGTAGCCTGATCCAATCACAATGCTTCCCCATAGGATTGGCTGAGACTGACAAAGAGGCTGATCAGGGGCAGAGCCAGCACAATTCAAACACAGCCCTGGCCAATCAGCATCTCCTCATAGAGATGGACTGAATCAATGAAACCCTGTGCAGAGGGAGGAGACACTGAATGTTTTGACGCATTTTAGGCAGCAATGACCCAGGAATGATCTCTAACAGACGTCTTAGGAGTGGCCAGTGAAGTTATCACTATGCTGTAATGTAAACACTGCATTTTCTCTGAAAAGACAGTGTTTACAGCAAAAGCCTGAAGGTAATGATTCTACTCACCAGAACAATAGCGATTTTCAACCAGTCTCTATTCTGCTTAAAAGTAATAGCTAGACATACATGGCTTGCCTTGTTTATCTTTTACACTTAATAGTCAGTTTAACCCCTTAACGCTGTTACGGCGTTCTATGGCGTCCTGCATTAAATGGGCTTTAAAGCCGTTGCGGCGGCATAGAACGCTGTAACGGCTTTTAGCCCCAGAAGCTCAGTGGTACTGACCTCCGGCGCGATCCTCTTCAAAGAGCGATTACATGGCCCCCTATAGCTGTCTGTGGATCTGCTAGCAGGTGAACTGTCTGAAATGTCAGACAGTCCCCCTGCCAATGGGTAGTGTAGAAAAAAAACAAATAAACATGTTTAAAATTAATTAAATACGGGGGGGGCGGAGCCTGGCAGCCATCCTGTTAAGACGCCATCTAAAACTGCTCTCCCGAACCCGGAGAGAATCTGCCAAATACCCACCAAACGAAGTCTCATCGAACCCCAACAAGTACCCAGTACTGACCGGCGATAAGTACCGCACCGATCGATGCCTTTTTTCCAGGCACCCAAGCAGACCAGGCAGAAGAGCAAACCTCCCGCCTACCGTGCAACTCCAATCCAAGACCTAGAGGCCAACCTCGGCGGAAGCCTCTGGGAAGACTACCCATCCAGTCGGGACACAGGCGCCACAGTCATGGGTCGCCGCTCACACAAAGCCACAGCTGGTCCCAACACACAAGGCAGAGACGTAGGGGAGATGTGGCTTCATGCCTGCACAAACAGAGCCAGTACACGCCGTGCAATGACTCCCTGCGGACCGAGCACCCGAACCCGACGGGGGAGAGCCAGACGAGATGGCGGCCTCCCCGACGGGACACCCACTAACACCGGAACCCCGGGATGATTCAGCCCCCGCTACTAAAGGGAACCTAAAAGCCCTCCTGACCAACATACAAAACTTGCTAGCGGCCGACGTCGCAAAGGTCAAGGCTGATATTCAAAGTGTGCAGGAGAGGGTTGGAACTGCAGAGACAGACATGACCAACATTCAGGGCACAGTGTCCACCCTCATGGACTTGGTCAACCGACTCCAAGCAGAGCAAAACATACTAGCAGGTCAAATCATGTCCCTGGAGGACAAACAACGACGGAAGAATATCAAAATCAGAGGTGTCCCCACCACAATAACGACTGAGGAGCTACTGCATTATACGCGGAGACTGCTCACAACACTGCTACCCCAGACATCCGCCAAGAAAATACCAATCGACGGGATATACAGAGTGACAAGCTCCACACACTTACCATCCAGCATGCCCAGGAACGTCATTCTGCACCTGGCGTCGGTACCTGACAAGATACAAATAATGACCGCCATTAAAGGCAAAACGCCACTGGCATTTGAAGGCACTCAGCTTTCTTTCTTCCAGGATGTCACCAGAGCCACATTGTTAAAGCGGAAGACTTTTGGACCCGTGAACATCGCGCTGCACAAAGCAGGCATCGCCTACAGATGGGGGAACACTGGTGCCCTGCTCGTTCACCACAATGGAACTGCACACCACCTCACATCCCCAACTGGGGCCCCCACCTTCCTGAAGACACTGGGACTACAACCCCCACATCTCACCTCCACGACTGCAGGTCGACCAGAGAGCTGGGACCCAGAGGACTGCCCTACTCATGGACAGACAACACGAGATCTACAGACTCTGGACACTTGACTGGGCACGGGGACTGAACCCGGGGACAATATGCAAGACATGGCCGAAACCGTCAAACGGAAGTCCAAGACATCTCTTGACACAGAGTGATAACTTCAATGACTTCTAACTCCAATGTTTAACTTTTTTTTTTTTTTTCTCCCTGCCCCACTTGGGTCCATCCTTTCTGACCTTAACGCAACAGCAGTTACGGGGCCCCTACCCCCACAGGAAAGGCAAACAACCGCTCACGCATGATAGTACTTAGGCGCTCTCTACGACTATCGCCACTCCGCCCACCCCACACCACCCCCAGGGATAGGGGGCTAGATGAGATGCCACACAGGGTACAGCGCAAACCGGAGCGCCTTACACACATGCCATTCCAACCACCCTCGTACTATAAGGAGCTTCGCAGGCGAGTACACACAGGCATCCAGATCCACAAACATAAAACCGCTTGTAACAATCACATACATGCTCCCACACACACTGACACACCGCAACCTGAACCAGGGAGCACCCACACACTACCACACTTGTAGTACACCAGGGGAATAACGCCCACAATAACGAACCTACACAACCCAGCAGACCCCAGGTATGCCACCCAACATGATGGATATATGAAAATGTGCTTACAACCTTGAAACATCAATGTTAACACTATTTTACTGTACTGCTTTAAATTATCATACGACTGTTTATGTACGATGCTGTTAACTTGCCAAACCAAGCTCACATAAATAAAGAATGTAAAAAAAAAAAAATTAAATACACACACACACACGTATAATTACAATAATAAAATATTTAAAAAAATTAAAAAAATTATACAAACATATGTACTCATTATAACTGTATTTTAGAATGACATTCTATATATTTATCTATATATAAAATACAAATAACTGCAAATATTTATATATAGATAAATATATAATTACATAAATAACTACATAAGTATACACGTAGAATTTAAATACATATTTGTGTATATATATTAAAATTCTACGTGTATATTTAAGTAATCTTTTAACATAATTATGTGATTTAATTAAAATTTGACTGATGTGCCTGACAACCCAGGCAGAAAGTGCAGAGAATTTAATTAGCACGCACAATATTTAACCATGTAACTTTCCAAGACACCATAAAACCTATACATGGGGGGTACTGTTTTACTCAGGAGACTTCGCTGAACACAAATATTAGTGTTTCAAAATGATAAATTGTATTACAACGATGATATATTTAGTAAAAGGGATGTTTTTTGCATTTTTCACACACGAATGGCACTTTTACTGACGATATTATTGTTGTAATATGTTTTACTATTTTGAAACACTTATGTTTGTGTTCAGTGAAGTCTCCCAAGTACAACAGTACCCCATATGTACAGGTTTTATGGTGTTTTGGAAAGTTAGAGAGTCAAATTTAAGGCTTGCATTTAATTTTTTTCACATTGAAATTTGCCAGATTGGTTACATTGCCTTTGAGACCATATGGTAGCCAGGAAAACACTGGCCAAATATTAGTTTTTTGCTTTTTTCACACAAAAACAAATATGAACACTAACTTTGGCCAGTGTTTGTGACTAGGTGGCTACTAAAAAAGACTGGACATACCCCACTTGCAATACCTTGGGTTGTCTACTTTTGCAAATGGTATGCCCTCATGGGGGTAATTCTCATTCCTGGGCTACCACACGTTCTCAAAGGTAACATTACTAATCTGGCAAATTTCAATTAGAAAAAAAAAAAAAAAATGGAATGTGCTATATTTGACCCTGTAACTTTCCAAAACATTGTGAAAACTGTTAATGGGGGGGTACTGTTGTACTAATGAGACTTTGCTGAATCAAAATATGTGTTTTTTTGTTGCAGTTAAAGCTAACAGTATTATGACATTTACAGCTAAAATGTCAGGCGGAACTACAATTTTTTTTTTAAATCTTAATTTATCACAGTTTTTTTTATTTTATTCATAAGTTATGTTTCAAATATGAATAGTTCATGAGAAATTAAAGCCCAGTTTCTCCTGAACAAAATGATATATAATAAGTGTGGGTGCACTTAATATGAAAGAGGTGAATTACGGTTGAACAGACATAAAGAGCAAATTCCAGTTTTTGTTTACATTTTGTTTTGATCAGAACATGTACTATTGACTCCATCCTGAAGGGGTTAATCGCGTTAACTAGTTTGTTTACTGAAACATCTACTTAATTTTATCGTTTTAGGCACACAGTCTGTTTAGTCTAGGCCAAACCGTTTGTCTCAACCCACACTGTGACTATATTATCTTCTTGTGTTAAAAAAAATAAAAAGATTTGCTAAAAACTGTATATATCTATTCTGCTCTGATTTGTCTACTTCGTTGCAACTTTTCTCATGTATATTGTCTTACCTTTGTCACCACCAAGCACAACAAAAATAAAGCATCTCGCCACATTGCATTGGAGAAGCCTGGTTGCTCGCCTGCTGCCTTTGGACTATGGCCCCATGTTAAAAGACATTGTTTTTCCCTGCAGAAAAGACTTATTCGTGATTTTCTGCCTGGTGTTCGGTAGATTCAATCTACCGAACAACCGCACGAATGACTGGACCACCTGGGAGCTGGAGTGTGCCGACAATTAGCCTCCCTGAAGCTGTGGTTAACCACAGCTTAATTGACGAATGCTGGGTGGCCGCCATTCGTATCACGAACACGAGGCCGCGGCCATTTTAAACATGCGAACGCACAGCGGTGTTCGATGCTTAATTCATGGAACTGAAATCGGACACAGTTTTGCGCGAACACCGCTGAAGCCGCTGACCTCCCTTCTTGTTCTGTGAAAGTGCACGAACGGCTCGGTGTTCGGTAGTTTTGCTTGAATGTGTTATACCCCAGATAGGAATCCCATGGAGCCCATTCGCATGAAACTGACTGTGTAAAGACTTTGGCTCCATGGCGATTAAACTGTTTTCGTGTGGTCTGAGCGCCATTCGCTTAATAATGTGCGCTCAGACCTGAGCTATCTGGGGACATGTTAAATGTATGCTTTTAATGTTATGTGTCTCACATAGTGTATTTTAATAGTAATTCCTGTGTTAGTATCCCCACATGCATAATGGCGATTTGCCTTTGTCTTGGGAGATAATTGAATTACTTCTCAATTATCTCCAAGGCAGAGGGGAGGAAGCCAGGATGCATTGTGGGAATATAATGTGACTGTGTGTCCTGTTTGTCTGATTGTCTGTCTTTTGTCACAGTCTCCCATTTGGTCCCCTAGGGGAGTGTGCACCAGGTGGGAGACTTGCATAAATACTGGGCAGGTAGCCCTCATTAAACAGACCACTGCTTGACCCTCAACACGGAGCCTTGTCTCGTCTTTGGGGGGATTTACTGAACGCTGATACAGACTGATTGCTAGGAGTGTAAGCTGCTTGGATGCTTTTCCTATTCGTCTGCTAGCAGCGATTCGTATGGTTCCAGTTCGTGTGTTTGGAGTCCTATATTGGATGCCGTTCGGGAATTTGGAGCATTCACTTATTGGCGGTTCGTGAGTTTGGTGTTTTACAATAGCTGTGCCTGCATCTCTGGAAAGGGGGACGATCGCCTAAACGGTTTTTACCCCTTGTGTGCAAAACGGTCCGTTACAACCAATATATTGTACTTTTTATATTTTTATAATGTACTCTGCCTGATATTGTATTATTTTTAAGTAATTTGGGGCAATCACTACAAAAATCACTAGTGTTGTAGCATCTATTTAAAAATTAGAACACTTATAGCACTGTAAAGCCATTAAGTCACAATAACACTTTCTCAGCTTTTTTTTAACAGTTGATTCAAGCATAGTAAAAAAGGTTGCACTTAGGGTTGTGATATAGTGCATGTGTTTTCTACGATAGATGCCATTGTATCCTCTGTACAAAAATTAGCTTTTTCGTTGTAAAACATGCACTCACTACAACCTGGTTTGAGAAACCTTATTTTGTATAGAATCAAAAATTATGTTTATGTTTCGAAACTACAGCTACTAATTTGTTGATTTCTAAAAGTGTCTATGTTTGCCTGTTACTAAAAATGTCTTTGTAACCTATTTTTCTCTCTTTTCCACAGCATGAACGATTAGCAAGGTAAGATATAACTTTATATCAAGTAGTGGGTAGTGCATATAAAGATATCACTGTTCACTTTGTTCATATACATGCTAGATATAGATAGAGAGATTTATACGAGATAACAATCAAATTATTGTGTTAACATATTAAATAAAAAGTTATTGAACACAGCAAAGGAACACACAGAAGAGACTAGAAAGGAAATGAGGACATTGGGGAAACTCAAACTCAAAGACACTGCCTACTTGAGGGCTAAGGTACCGTACAAGCATTTGCATAGGCATAAGAGCTACAACCAAAATATCCCGTTACACTCCACAAGCTAACTACTTATCCTTTATCCCTACATACATACTCCTATAAGGGAAGGCAGTTTGAAACATCATCCCAACACATATGTAGATCCCAGTCTAGTATAACACAAAGGGTAAGAGTCCTCAATTGTCCGAAATTAGATTAATATATGGTACTTGACGACTGCCAATAAACCGTCCTACCCACGGAGTTAGGGCTATGCGATCAGGGAACACCTGGTCACTGGGATATTGGTAATCAAACACGCATAATATTATAAAAACAAACAAAAAAAAAATGCCCTACATACATACATATATCTATTACCCTCTACTAATGCTTAAATCAATACAATATATGTTGAAGTCTAGATAAGGAGTGCCTGAGCCGCAAAAGTATGGACTACAATGGACAGACAACAGTGCTATGTAAGCTCCCCATGATGTTAGAGGTTAAGTGTTAACTGTTAATTGTTAAATGTAGGAATGTATTATTATGTACAGCTTTTCGATGTCTTGGGCTACTACTGATGGCAACGGGGTTCCCTTCTAGAGATCATACTAAGACACACATGGGTCACCACTCACAAGACCAGGTCCTATTCTACATAAATAAAACGTTAAGGCCGTTAGCCACCCAAACAGATATCTTGATATCTACCCCCCATGGCTCCGCAGATAGGCGCCATGACCCCAAATGGGGTAAGTTATATAGAACCAAGTTATATCCCCCCGACCACCCGCAACTTTCCTACCCCTCCCGTATTCCCGGTAACTATGATGCTACAAAAGCTTCCTTACTATGCAACATACACCTACAAACGCCATATCTGATGCACATGTGGGATAAAACAATACAGAAAAGACAATCCACAGGTCATACGGTAACAAGTTCCAGGCAACCTATACGTCCCGTACGCAAAACTTTATCATTCACAAATGAGTGTGACAATACAATCCCATAATGTAAGGGGTCTTAACACCCCGCATAAAAGAAGAGTACTCTTAGAAGCAGTGAAACATAACCATACAGATATCCTGTGTATACAGGAGACGCACTTTAAACATAATAAAGTCCCAGATTTTGGTACTAAAGACTTTCCCACTCAATTTCATGCGACCCACTCCTCCAAATCCAGGGGAGTGTCTTTCCTTTTTCACAAATCTCTCACGTTTGAATTGTTGCAACTCAAAAGAGACGCACAAGGCCGATATCTCATAATCTATTGCAATATTAATACTATTAAATACACATTAGTGGGGATTTATAGCCCAAATGTTAATCAGAGGAACTTTCTGCTTAAAGTCCTCAACAAAATTCCATCCATGCAAAAAACCTCAATGATATTATGTGGAGACATGAATCATGTTTTACACCCAGTAGCAGACACTTCCCTTGCCCAGGGCGCTCCCAGGTCAAAACTCCTCACGCAACAATGTAAAACACTAAATAAAGTAATTTTAGAACAAAACTTATACGATATTTGGAGAATACAACACTCAACCGAAAGGCGATACTCATATTTTTCTCACATCCACAAAACCCATTCTAGAATAGACATGATTCTTGTTACTGCCGACATCTTATCAAGAGCAACGAATAGTGAGATTGGGGACATAGTGTGGTCTGACCATGCCCCAGTGTCAGTAATGTTGCAAGCCAAATTTGACCATAAGGGGAAACCCCTGTGGCGATTAAATGATGCCCTAACCATGCATAAAGACTTCTGCACTCAACTAAGCCACAACATTAGTGAATACTTCCACAACAATACATTGCCAGAATTGGAACCCACAACTACCTGGCAAGCTCATAAAGCAGTTGTTAGAGGGATTTTTATCAGCAGAGCGGCTTACTTAAAAAAAAAACTAAGCAACAACAATATCTTGATTCATTAAAAAAACTAAGGGATCTACAAAAAGCCCACTACTTAACCCCTACGACAGACTTGGCAAAGGAAATAGCCTCGATCACAAAACAAATAAATGAGCTACTATTAGATGAAATGGCACATATGCTTCAGAACCTGAAAATACGCACTTACACTCAGGGTAATAGAGCCGGTAAGGCTTTGGCATCGCTCTTAAGACAGAAGCAAGCCCAATCAAAAATTCCATACCTACATAATCACACAGGAGGAAAAATGCATGACCCACGGGAGATTCTAGCAGAAATGGCCAATTTTTATGAAACATTATACAACATAAAACAGGACCCTCAGACACATCAACCGTCCACGCAAGATATCCAAAACTTCTTATCTAACATTTCCCTGCCTAGCCTAACAGAAGACCAAAATAAAAAACTTGGCGACCCCATTACCTTGCCTGAAATCCTACAAATAATTAAATCACTTCCTCCGGGCAAATCACCGGGCCCAGATGGTCTTACTAATTCTTATTATAAAACATTTAGCCACATCGTAGGACCACATTTGGTGGATACATTTAACCATATAATATCCACAGGCAATATGCCACATGACATGCTGATGGCACATATAGTTACATTGCCGAAGCCTGGTAAGCCCCCAAATAAACCTCAAAACCTACGGCCCATATCCCTCCTAAATACGGATACTAAAATCTTAGCCAAACTATATGCTACGAGAATTGCAGATATGATGCCTACAATAATCAAACAAGATCAAGTGGGGTTTGTGAAGGGCAGACAAGGGGCTGAAGGTACAAGAAAACTATACAATTTACTATTTACTATATACAAAGCAACGACAGTGTATTCCTGTCGCTTGACGCTGAAAAAGCGTTTGACAGGTTGCACTGGGGCTTCCTACGAGAAACGCTACAGAAATTTAAATTCCCACAACAATTCCTAAACTTAATAACGGCATTGTATTCCAAACCCTTGGCTAGAGTGACAAATGGAGGCTTCGCATCACAGCCCTTTTACATAACTAATGGAACTAGGCAGGGTTGCCCACTGTCACCACTCCTTTATATCATAGCATTGGAGCCACTGTTGCAGACCATCAGAGACGAAACACAAATCACTGGCATAGTAAGAGGGGGAAGGGAATACAAAATAACAGCATTTGCCGACGATGTAATGCTATCATTGACTAACCCACAAATCTCCATTCCAAGCTTCAATACTTTACTGAAGGCATACAGTGATTGCTCATATTACAAGCTAAACGTGACTAAGACACAAGCAATGAGTCTATTCACAACGCCCGAGGCAAACAACATACTACAACAAGCCACTGCCTTTGAGTGGAGACAAGACTACCTCACATTCCTGGGCATAAAATTCACAACTCACACACACAAATTGTTTAAAGCCAATTATATTACACTTCTCCACTCTATCAAAACTCAACTTAGAAACTGGAAAAACAAATATATCTCATGGACTGGGAGAGTGGCCGCTGTTAAGATGATGGTTCTTCCCAAGCTCCAATATTTATTTCGCACCTTGCCCATACAATTACCTACAGCATACATCAAAGACGCACAGAAGACAATTAATGCCTTCGTCTGGGCTAAAAAACGACCCAGGGTTGCTGCAAATACACTTTACCTATCACAAAAAACTGGGTCTCCCAAACTTAGATTTATATTATAAAGCGGCGATAGTTAGCACACTAGTGGCAGCATTTCGCTCCCATTCCACGCCTTCGGCATGGGTACACTTGGAAGCGTCATGTACAGAGGGATACGAAATTACAACATTAGCAGGAATAAGCAAAACTCACAGAAAAAAGTTTCATAATATTTCCCCCGCAACATCCTTAACTCTGAAAGAATGGGATAAATACACAAAATTCTTAAATCTTGATACAGAGCTGCTCCTAACAATGCTCCTACGCTCCTTTGAAGTCTTGATCCCACAACTAAATATTAGGAAATGGGCCGACACAGGCCTAACACACTTACACCAACTCATGGATAACGATGAATATATAGCCTTTATCTCACTACAAAAAACGTATAAACTACCACCCACAGCGGAGTTCGCACATAGACAGATAATCTCGTGGATTAGGAGACATAGTAGGTCACCATATACCACAGATATAAAGAGAAATGTGACGGCATTAAGACAACTATCCACTAAAACTAATAAAAGGTGGTATCCTCTCCAAAGTATATAGTAGCTATTTACCCATAAAAAAGATACGGGACCTGACTTTCATAAAAAAATGGGAATATGACATAGGGAAACAATTACCAGAAGAAAACTGGCGGAAAAGCTTTGTGGCTCACAGGCACCTAACTCTATCCACAGCCCAGATAGAAATGTCGAGAAAAATGCTTTATAGATGGCATATGGTACCCACCAAGCTGAAGCACATTGACCCAAAACAGACAGGAGCTTGTTGGCGGTGTGGTCATGACATAGGTGACGTCATACGTATTTGGTGGACATGCCCTGTCATCACAAAATTATGGAGGTCTATACAGTCCCTTATACGACAAATAGGGAATATGGACGTAGCATTCACGCCTGAGATATTCCTTTTACAACATATACCACGGGACCTTTCAAAATCCCAACAATACCTCCTTTTCCACATAGCCATAGCAGTAATAACAGCTATAGCTAAGGCGTGGCTTCAAAAAGATCCTCCACTATTAGACATGATTATCTCACACCTAGATAACATTAGACTTTATGAATGCACTGTCCGAGCACATAGGGCGCCACGACAATTTTGGATAGATGCATGGCGAATGTGGGACGCATACAGGCACCCCATGAAATGAGGCATATAGACAAGGAAAGAAGCGATGCAGACGAGAGTCATAGTGTAACCTCTGGAGACTAGGCAGAAAATTTTAAACGGAAAATACCGGGAACCTATGTTCTCTCCCTCCCCCCCCATCCCCACCCACCACCCAGCATTCCCCCCCCCTGTTTTAGTTTTCGTTTTACGATTTATATATATATGATAAAAAAGGTACAAACGGAAGGACTATCTTAAGCAAGATGGCATATATGCAACATCAGTACCCCGGACTAATAGATAATGTTATAACCACAGTCAATAGGGGTAAAGGAACAATGTGAACAATGTGTTCAAATAAAGTAAGACCACTAACACTACGATTTCTATACACATCATTTGATTCTAACTGACAGGAGACGCGACTCGGTGTTACACTTACACAACTACTCCAATTAGCAGTGGCGTACTACTATGTTCAACTCACCATGTATAATAATTAGGCACACTGGGTATGCTTTTTGCACCTTGTGACATTGGAAGATGTGTAAATTCTGAAAAGTATGTAAATATTGGAATTGCATCAAATTGTATGTATGATGAATGTAGTGGACATCAATATGAAAATTGATGATTGTATATGCCAACAATGCATATTTACTGTATGTACCTCATAAAATACATTAATAAAAATAAATAAAATAAAAAAAAGTTATTGAACACTAAACTGTCAGAATGAGAAACACATTTAGAGTTTACTACCTTGAATGTGAGATTTATGTAACGTTACCATTAGATCCTGTAAAAACATGTAAAATCTCCCCTGCCCCCGCAACCTTCAGGTGTGTTTGAGAAGCTTAATTAACATATAGGGTTGACAGTGCCGTGGGACATAGTGACAGCACTTTTTTTCCTCTTAAAGAGAAGCAATATTCAAGAATTAAAAGGACCACTATAGTGCCAGGAAAACAAACTTGTTTTCCTGGGTCTACAAGGTCTTTAGATTCCCCCCACCCTCAGGGTCCCACTCCCGCTAGGCTGAAGGGAAGGGACCTTTCTCCAGCACCAGTTTCCCTCGGCGCTGGGGACTCTCCTCCCTCTTCCGATGTCAGCTTTGAATGCGCATGTGTGGAATGCTTACAAGAAGCTAATGCATATAGTGATCAGGGACGGACTGGGGATACAAAGCAGCCATGAAAAAAAAAAAATCGATGCCAACACCATAAGTCACTGCGCCATGTATTGTCACATGTAATATGTACGGCTATGTGTTGCCACCCTAGATGGCTAGGGGGGCTGTATGACGGACCGCTGGCTCTCCGACTGAGTAACTCCACCAATCGATGCTCCTAGCACTTGCCGAGGACTCCAAGCACTCCAACCGACACGATCAGCACTGCGGACCCCACTTCCAGCGATGCGGACCCCACTTCCAGTCTCATGCTTTCCTATGAGACTGGCTGAATGCACACGCGGCTGCTGCCGCGCATGCGCATTCAGCTGATGAAGTCGCTAGGAAGAAGGAGAGGAGGAGGAAAGCTCCCCGCCCGGCACTGGAGAAAGGTAAAGTGCCGTTTGTGTGTGAAAAATGCAAAACATTTCACTTTCACTGACAATAACCTTGCTGTGATATGTTTTACTGTTTTGAAACACTAATATTTGTGTTCAGCTAAGTCACTGGAGTAAAATAGTACCCCCCATGTACAGGTTTTAGGGTGTCATAGAAAGTTAAAGGGTTAAAATAAATTCTCTGTACTTTCGGCCTGGGTTGTCAGACAGATCCCTCAAATTGCAATCAATAAAATTACTTAATTATGTAAAAATATTACATAAATACGCATGTAGAATTTAAATATATATGCATATTTATATACTTGAAGTCTACGTGTATATTTATGAAATTATTATGTCATTTTGTATATGGATATATACAGTATTTTCTGGCGTATAAGATGACTTTTTAACCCTGGAAAATCTTCTCCAAAGTCGGGGGTGGTATTATATGTCAGGTATAGGGTCTATATAGCTGCAGGGGGTGCTCTGCGCCCCCATCGCAGGCACTTCTAATGCTGCAGCTGCCTGAGCACTCTATAGAGAGCGTTCAGACGGCTGCCGCACTGCCTCTCTTCTCACCTCCCCTTCCTTGTGCAGAGTGGGTGGCCGAGCTCCTCTTCGTCCTGTCAGTCCGGCCACTGAGTGCTCACTTCCTTTCAGTCCGGCCGAGAACAGGTAACTGAATCTCCTGTAACGCGCGGTACCCGGCCGGACTGACAGGACGAAGAGGAGCTCGGCCACCCACTCTGCACAGGGAAGGGGAGGTGAGAAGAACGTAGGGAGGATTGGGGGGGGGAGTAAAAAGAATGGAGGGGGGGGAGTAAAAAGAGAATATATCGCAATTAGCCTCCTGTGTGCTAGACCAGCAGGCATGGATTATATGCCCAAACAGCCTGGCACATACCTGGGCTTTAAATGCTATTTCAGATTATCATTATTTAATGTCTTGCTGTGTAGCTCTGTCTGCTCACTGTACATCATATCTAATTTTTATTTGGTGTGCATTGGAGGAGGGGTAGTCTTATACGGTGAGTATATCCCAAACTCTATATTTTAACTGGAAAAGTTGGGGGTTGTCTTATACGCCCAGTCGTCTTATACGCCGGAAAATACGGTATATGTATTTCATAATATTTTGATTTATTTATATATACATAGATGTATATAGAATTTCATTCTAAGTGTATTTTGATATTAATATTTATATATATATATATATATATATTATCAAAATACAGTTAGAATAAAAATTTTATTTGTAAGTTTTTTTAATTTATTTTTATTTACTTATTTTTATTTAATAATAATATATCTATACAATATATATATAGTTATTTATATATTATATATATATGTGTGTGTAATTTAATTCTAAATGTATTTTTATATTAATATTTGTCTATATTAATATAAAAATACACTTAGTATGACATTATATATATATATATATATATATATATATATATAATATATATAGACATTATATAGAGCAAAAAATGGGGCGCAAGAGTATACTGAGAACGGGCAGCAGCTGAAATAGCCTGCCCTTCGGTGGGTCCCTGCTCAGATCTCAAGCTGGTTTTAGCTCATCTTGTGCCATTACAGAGAGAACATCTCTGAAACATATAAGACTGGTCCCACCCATACGGGCAGTCCAGATCCGAAATGCCAGCAAGTTCCCTCTGCACGAGAGACACAGCAACCCCAGACGATCATTTCAGACTTGCTAGGCATCATCAGTGAGGCATAGCTGATATCTCTCTAGGCACCGTGAGCAAATCTCAGTATACTCTTGCGCCCCGTTTTTTGTTCTCCATAAATTTAAAGGGTAATCCAGAGAGATATCAGCAATGCCTCACTTTTTTATTTTATTTTACACATGCAGGGAGACTGCCTGTCAGCACAGGCAGTTCCCCTGCAGGCAGATACATGGACACCTATTGTGACCATGTGACTGCTCTGTTAAGTGATCACGTGGAAGCGGGGTGCTAATTTGCCACGGTAAGACTACCTGGGCTGTCAGGCAGTCTCCCCACACCAGGAGCAACGCTGATCGCCACCGGGGGAACGACGGCAATCGGGTAAGTACATATTACCGTTATGATGGTTGAGGACCGGCAAGGGGAGTTTTCCATCACCGGTCGTTAAGGGGTTCATCCACAGGCACTGTCCCAGCTAATTCAACCTGAATTTTATAATTGTATGCACATTTAATTAAAATATGTAGCTAGGTCGAATTTTTTTTTTTTTCATTTATTTGCTAAACCGTTAACTGTTAAATTGATAACTAAAATCACAACACTTAAGCCAAAGAATTTGAGTTGGAAATATATTGTTAACTAGCTATTTTAACATCTGGATTATTTTACCTATTTCTTGCAATATGGTTTTCAGCTATTAAAGCGGCACTGTCATGGTTTCCTCTTCTCTTCCTCTCTAAGAATCTGTTCTTTTTTTTTTTTCTTCCTATCTAATCTAGTTTTCTTTAAAACATAAGACAAAGTAGGGACTACTTTTCTTATGTATCTTTTCTTTCGCTTGATCTTCTTTGACCAAAGGAGGAGCTTAAGTCCGCTTCATTTCCTGTGGTCAAAGAAATTTTCCAACAATACTCACACTTCCTCTGTGATCTCTGTGATCTCGCATTGCTGATTTCGCCATTCAAATGTTCTGTTGCCGAATTTTGTCCTAACAGAATGAGTAACGTTTGTCCATTCATGTTAGGATGAAATCCATGCATTTTGTTTGGTTCGGAATTTCAATCAAATTAATGAAATTCCGATCCGATTTGTGCCGCGGCTGCATTTTTTCAGCCTCTTAGAAGATAACCCCCTAATTGTCACAGTATTAGGAAATTACTAAAAGGCTGAAATACTAAAGTTGGCCTTTCAGCAAATTTTACTAATAGTGAGTAAAAATTACTTGGTATTAGTAAATACAAGACATTGAAATATCCCTACTGCACCTATTTGCTATGCTACGAGTAGGGACATGTCTACTAAACAGTGAGCAGCCTGTGACTGCTCACTGTTGTAAAATAAAAAGACCCCATCCCCTAATCCAATTAAGTGCTCCCTGGTGGGGCATCTATTAAAATAATAATGGGGGGGGACATAGTGTCTTGAGTGGGGGGCCATTAAACTAAACAAAGGGGGGAACTACTGTCTCCAACACCTCCAGATCCCCACCCATTAGCAGCTGGTGAGGACTCTAAGTGACATAGGGGGGGGACCTACTGTCTCTCCCCCAGCCCCCAACAATAAGCGGCAGGTGTGGGACCCAAGTGACAAAAGGGGGGAACCTACTCCCTACCCATGAGTGGCGGGTGGAGAACCCATTGGACAAGGGGGCGAGGCCTACTGCCTCCCTCCTCTGGTACCCACCCATGAGTGGTGGGTCAGGTCCACAACGGAGTGGGCGACCTACTGTATCCCGGATGCCACCCATGTGCATTGGATGGGGACCCTAAATAAAAAAGCGGGGGACCTACTGCCCACCCAGCCCGCATCCATGAGTGGATGATTGGGGCCTTAAGTGATAATAGCGGGGGTACCTATTGTCGTCCACCCAGGTCCACCCATGAGCGGATCCAGAACTAAATCTTGGGAGGGGAACTTGGAGATTATTACAGGGACATTCCAGGTCACGGCTCCAGGTATGCCCTGGCGCCCTCTGACTAAGTAGTCTAAGAACAGTAAGTAGTTTAAGAACAGTATAACCACTTACTTGGGTTTTGCCAGGATTGGGGCTGTAGTAGGGGATAAGGCCTGTCGTATAGGATAGGGCCTGTCGTAGAGGATAGTAGCAGTAGTGTGTGTGTTTGTGTTTGACCACAAAGGCAGTTACTATTTGCATGATTGCTGCTCAGCACAACTCCTCCTGTGGATTGATTGCTGCTTGGCACAACTTTTCCTGTCAGGACAGTAAATGCCATTAATCACATTTTTATGTGCAGATGAATACGTGACAGTGGGCACTGTATGTGAGAGGGGCCACTGTGTATGTGAGGGGCAGTGAGTGTGTGGGGGGGTAGTGTGTGTAAATGTGTAGAGTTTTATTAAGTGTGTGTGGGTAACCTAAAGCAATATATATATATATATATATATATATATATTTTTTTTTATTAAAGTCATATACTTTATATACATGTATCAATGCCTGGTGGTCCCAGTGGTGAGTGAACTGCCCTAAGGCTAAAGTTCACAGTTGCACAATCCGGCGTGTTGCCATGGTAACCGTGGTAACGCTCTAGAGAGGAGAACCAGGAGGAGCTGCAGGATTGCTCCCGGGTTCTCTCTCCCCTTCCGCCTAGCAGCAAGGTGCCTGCAGACCGGTGAGGGATATCACTGATCTACCCTTCGGTCCGTGAAAGCACATAGCAGGCGCTATCCAAGTGTTGGCACTGCAGGGACAATAGAGAATGCCCACGTGTTTAACTGGGATGGAGGCACCCAGAACCTAGGTCAGGCATGAAATAAACAGTTTAAAAAAATACATTTGGGAGTGACTAGGGGGGCAATAAAATGTAGAAGAGTCAAATGTCAATGCAGTCTTTTTTTAGTAGTCACTTAGTCACAAACTTTGACGGACACCGCCATCGGATGCTCCTAGCGCTGCTAAAGGACCATCAGCACTGCACTTGACACCATAGGCACCACAGACTCCACGAACCGTCGTAGCTTATTTGGGATCTCGCCGTCCCCTTCCCACCCTGGGACTCCAACCTCTGGATCCAGGAGCGTGTGGGCAGGACCTTTTCTCCAAGAGAGTATAGCTGAGTCTCTCCTCCACGAGAGTATTGCTGGGGTAGCCTCTCCTCCAAGAGAGTATAGCTGGGTCTCTCCTCCAAGAAAGTATAGCTGGGGCTCTCCTCCAAGAGAGTATAGCTGGGTCTCTCCTCCAAGAGAGTATAGCTGAAGAGAGAGAGAGCTCTTACAAGAGCTAGCAGTGATATAGATGGTATAGCTGTTACCTACAACAAGAGACAAGGCTACAAGTTGAGGGTAAGAAGATCTGGTTTATTGAATGCAAGGGGCATTTCTTTTATACAGTTTTCCCACGTGGACCTTGTTGGGACCTTGTTGGGCACCAAAAACACAAACTCAACAACCAATCTTTTACAGACACACAGTTAAACACTCCCATTCATTACTGTAAATTCCTCCCCTCTGCTTGGGAGATAATTGAGTTAATCGCTGTATCATTTTTATAACATCAAAATTATACATTCAATCCCAATAAAAGTTCAGAACCAGCATACTTAGGGGACAAACATATACAAAAATCATGCAAATTGGTCCAGTGGTACTATTATCTCAAGGGTTTAAATCATTCTCTAATGGTTTAACCCTTAAGTTGCCTCCAGCAGCGATGTCCACTTGCTCCGAGGCGGTATCCAACTTCAGAATTTTCAGATAATATTGTTAAATATATACAAGTGATATTTAAATAGATTTAAACATCACAAACACCACCTCTTGCTCTCAATAACCTATTATGCTCAACCTAACCCCCCTCAACTAAGAAGAAATCTGAATTATATTGACCTCCAGCAGCTATCAGCTGTTGATTCCCAACTTCTATCCATTACTACTTTACAACCTTACAGCCGATAGCTTTGCGTGCTACTTTACCGACAAGATTGAACAGCTAAGGAAAGAATTCTTACCGCCTTGCCCCTCCATTTCTCAACCACACCTGGATCATTCCTTTCCTACCCTTCAGACTTTCTCTCAAGCTACTGAACAAGAGGTGGCTGCTCTTCTCCTTTCCTCTCGCTCCAGCACATGCCCGCTTGATTCGGTCCCGTCTCACCTTATCAGATCTCTCTCCTCTTGTCTTGTGCCTTCCTTAACACACATCTTCAACTGCTCTCTATCTTGTAGTGTTGTCCCTGCTGCCCTTAAACATGCTACTGTAGCATCCATCTTAAAAAAACTAAATCTCTTGACCCGTCCTCCCCTTCTGACTATCGTCCCATATCCCTGCTCCCTTTTTCTTCAAAGCTTCTGAAAAGACTGGTCTTTACCCTCTGACTTGTTTCTCAATTCCAACTCTCTCTTTGAACCTCTTCAGTCTGGCTTCCGCCCCTTCCATTCTACTGAGACTGCTCTTATTAAAGTAACAAACGACCTAATCACAGCTAAATCCAAAGGGCACTACTCCATACTAATTCTTCTTGACCTCTCTGCTGCCTTTGCCACTGCTGACCATGTTCTCCTTCTCCAAACTCTGCTGACCATGTCCTCCTATCTCTCCCAAATCCTATCTCTCCCAACACTCATTCAGTGTCTCCTTTTCGAATGATATCTCCTCTTTTCATCCTGTCTCTGTTGAAGTTCCCCAAGGCTCTGTCCTCTATTTTCTCTTTATACTGCCTCTCCTGGCAATTTGGATTCCAATACCACCTGTACACTGATGACACTCAGATATACCTCTCCACCCGCAGACCTCGCCCCTGCCGTCCTGCAATGTGTCACTGCTTGCCTTTCTGCCATCTCTGACTGCATATCCTCCCGCTTTTTGAAACTCAATCTCTCTAAAACTGAACTTCTTGTCTTTCCTCCTTCTAATACTAATCCTCCTCCTTCACTCTCCCTTCAAGTTAGTGGTACCCGCATCAGTCCATCCTTGCAAGTGTGCTCTCTTGGTGTTATACATGATTCTGGCCTCACATTTGAGCCTCACATCCAGTCTGTTACCAAACCCTGTAGATTCCACCTTAAAACATAATCACAAACACTGGCCAAAATTTGGCGTTCAAATTATTTTTTTTCAAATATTAACACTAACTTTGGCCAGTGTTTGTGACTAAGTGGCTACTAAAAAAGACTGGACATACCCCATTTGCAATACCTTCAGTTGTCTACTATTGCAAATGGTATGCCATCATGGGGGTAATTTTCATTCCTGGACTACCATACAGTCTCAAAGGCAACATAACCAATCTGGCGAATTTCAATGTGAAAAAACTGAAACGCAAGCCTTATATTTGACTCTGTAACTTTTGAAAACACCATAGAAACTATACATGAGGGGTACTGTTATTCTCAGGAGACTTCGCTGAACACAAATATTAGTGTTTCAAAACAGTAAAACGTATCACAACAATTATATTGTCCGTACGTGCCATTTGTGTGTGAAAAATGCAAAAAATTTCACTTTCACTAACAATATCATCGTTGTAATACATTTAACTGTTTTGAAACACTAATATTTGTGTTCAGCAAAGTATTCCGAGTAAAACAGTACTCCACCATCCATGTTAAATACAGTGCTAGCAAATTACATTCCCTGGACTTTTGGCCTGGGTTGTCAGGCAGGTCCCACAAATTGTAATCAATAAAATTACCTAATTATGTAAAATTATTACATAAATATTTACGTAGAATTATTATATAAAAAGGTTTTAAACATATAGGGTGATATATTGAAATGAAAGCACACTCACACTTTCAAGAGCTACATAGAGCTCTGCTGTTAAGGGCGTGGACAGTATAATCCCCGTTTAAGGATATATATGTGTAACGGATCACCTGTACTCCAACCGAGTACCTTCCGTTGATGGACCCTTCCTAGCTTGCGCCGAGGACCACAAGCACTGCACCGTACACCACAAGAACTGCAGCCTCCACAACCGCCGTAGCTTAACTGGAGTCTCGCCGTCTTCCTTCCACCCTGGATCAACCTCTGACATCCAGGACCGTGTGGGAAAGACCACTCCTCCAGGAGAGGGTATCCGGAACAGCTCTAAAAAGAGCTAAGTGATTAGAGCTCAGGGAAGTATACAAAGTATAGCAGTCCCCAGTGTGATTATAGCAGTTCCCTACAATAACGAGACAAGGCAACGTATTGAGGGTTAAGCAGGAACAGAATGCACTGAGGCTTTATTGCTTCTTTTATACACATTTCCCCACAAGGTTACCATCCACGTGGACCTTGTTGGGCACTGAAAACACAAACGTAACAACCAATCATATACAGACACACGGTTAAACACTCCTGTGCATTACAGTAAATTCCTCCCCTCTGCTTGGGAGATAATTAGGCTAATTACTGTATCAGCTCAATTATCTCCAAGCGACAAATACACTTTTTACACAATTTCTTTAACTTTCAAATTATACATCACATTCACATTTTAAAATGTACATTTTCTGAACCAGCATACTTAGGGAACAAACATATCCAAATATCATGCGAATCCGTTCAGCCATTCGGGAGTTAGCTGGAAGTCTCACCGCCGTTCGACTCCATTCGAAGTGTGAGAGTTCCAAAGAAGGTAAAACTTCAGCGGTGTTCGTGCCGTTGAGTATCCCATTTTAGTTCCATGAACTCGACTGCAAAACACTGCTGTCCGCGTTCGGCTAAATTAAAATGGCTGTATCTGAAGTGCCAGTTCAAAAGTGCAGCTCTTGAGCAAGCGACAGGAGACAAATACACTTTTTACACAATTTCTTTAACTTTCAAATTATACATCACATTCACATTTTAAAATGTAAATTTTCTGAACCAGCATACTTAGGGAACAAACATATCCAAATATCATGCGAATCCGTTCAGCCATTTGGGAGTTAGCTGGAAGTCTCACCGCCGTTCGACTCCATTCGAAGTGTGAGAGTTCCAAAGAAGGTAAAACTTCAGCGGTGTTCGTGCCGTTGAGTATCCCATTTTAGTTCCACGAACTCGACTGCAAAACACTGCTGACCGTGTTCGGCTAAATTAAAATTAAAATGGCTGTATCTGAAGTGCCAGTTCAAAAGTGCAGTTCTTGAGCAAAAGGATTTAAAGGGCCAAAAACAGTCTTGTAAAAGCCAATAAGCCCAAATAGTGCTTTTAACTGGCAATATCTCCCAGGGGCTATAGTCACAAGGCAAGAGGCTGGCAAGCAGGCCTCTCCAAGAACAAGTGGCGAAGGGCACTTCATCACACATCTCCCCTTTGGGGGGAGACTAACCAGGTATCTGACCTCCTGTCGGTTAGTGCCTAAGTAAGTTGATCCACCCACCCACAATAAACAAGTACAAGAGTAGCCCACCCACAACAAACAGTTACTGCACCTGGTGATGCCTGATGGCCGGCTCTGGCCTGTACGTCCCAGGTTGCTGAGTGGGGGGCAATTAGGCCAAATGCTGTGGATACATGGGGGAAGAGGCCAGCTGCTCTCTGCCCTGATGCCAGCTTGGATGAAGCTTGGCTGTGGAGGGGAGATATTGCTTACCTCCTCCTCCTGGTAGTCCTGCAAGAGTAGTTGGGAATCTGGACAGGCTTTCCAGCATCCCTGTACGTCGGGTGCAGAGACCACGGTCCCGTCTGCACCGTCAGGCAGAATAAGGTCTCCCCTTTGTAGGGTAAGCTGCCGCTGGGGAGAGTGGGTGATATGCTCCTCTCCCTGAAGCACATGCTGCCCCTGGAGAGTGAGACCGACCATCTACACTCACAATAAGTAGTCCTGCTGCTGGGGAGAGAGACCGACTGTCTCTGCTCCCTGTAGGACACACTGCTGCTGGGGGGGAAAGGACGCCACCTTCGGCCCCCTGGGCTGCATATTGCTACTGGGGAGGGAGATCGCTTGTCTCTACTCCAATACAATACTCTGCTGCTGGGGAGAGAGGCCGGCTGCCTCCACTCTCAATGAATTGTCCTGCCGCTGGGGAGAGAGACCAACTGTCTCTACTCCCTGTAGGACACACTGCTGCTGGGGGTAGGACGACACCTTCGGCCCTTCGGCTTCTGGGGAGAGAGATCGGTTGTCCCCTCTCCCTGAAACTCACCCTTCCGTTGAGGAGTGAGACCGATTGCCTCCACTCCCTGTAGGGAACACTGCTGCTGGGGAGAGAGGCCGGCTGCCTCCTCTCTTTGCAGGATACACTACTGCTAGGGAGAGAGACCGCTTGTCTCCCCTCCCTGAAACTCACCCTGCCGCTGGGGAGTGAGACCGATTGTCTCCACTCCCTCTAGGGGACACTGCAGCTGGGTAGAGAGGCCAGCTGCCTCCTCTCCCTGCAGGATACACTGCTGCTGAGGAGCAAAACCGGTTGTCTCCTCTCCCTGAACGACACGCTGTCGCTGGGGTGCAGGGACGGAATACTTTGCCATCTCTGTCCGCCATTCTGCTTCCTTCTGCAGATCCTCGGCCAGTAGTTTCCTCATGGACTGCACAATTCTCTCCTCTGGGTTGGGCCCGTAGAAAGCCAGCCGCCTCTTCGGTATAGCGTCAAATCTTGCTTGACTGTAACAGAGCGCCATGCTTGCTTGGTGTCTCCAGGATGCTGCTCCTCACACTAGAAAGCCATCCCACTGCTGTAACAGATCACCTGTACTCTGACCGAGTACCTTCCGTTGATGTCGTTCAGGGAGAGGAGACAACCAGTCTCTCTACCCAGCAGCAGTGTAGCAGGGAGAGGAGACAGCTGGCCTCTCTCCCCAGCTTCCTAGCTTGCGCCGAGGACCACAAGCACCACACCAGACACCACAACCACCACAGCCTCCACAACTGGAGTCTCGCCGTCTTTCTTCCACCCTGGATCAACATCTGACATCCAGGACCGTGTGGGAAAGACCTCTCCTCCAGGAGAGCGTATCCGGAACAGCTCTTAAAAGAGCTAAGTGATTAGAGCTCAGGGAAGTATACAAAGTATAGCTAGCTTGCGCCGAGGACCACAAGCACCACACCAGACACCACAACCACCACAGCCTCCACAACTGGAGTCTCGCCGTCTTTCTTCCACCCTGGATCAACATCTGACATCCAGGACCGTGTGGGAAAGACCTCTCCTCCAGGAGAGCGTATCCGGAACAGCTCTTAAAAGAGCTAAGTGATTAGAGCTCAGGGAAGTATACAAAGTATAGCAATCCCCAGTGTGATTATAGCAGTTCCCTACAATAACGAGACAAGGCTACGTATTGAGGGTTAAGCAGGAACAGAATGCACTGAGGCTTTATTGCTTCTTTTATACATATTTCTCCACAAGGTTACCACCCACATGGACCTTGTTGGGCACTGAAAACACAAAAACGTAACAACCAATCATATACAGACACACGATTAAACACTCCCATTCATTACAGTAAATTCCTCCCCTCTGCTTGGGACATAATTGGGCTAATTACTGTATCAGATCAATTATCTCCAAGCGAAAAATACACTTTTTACACAATTTCTCTAACTTTCAAATTATACATCACATTCACATTTTAAAATGTACATTTTCTGAACCAGCATACTTAGGGAACAAACATATCCAAAAATCATGTGAATCTGTTCAGCCATTTGGGGGTTAGCTGGAAGTCTCATTTGATCGACCGCAGCATGGCTTTTCTGCCCAAAACAGTTCCATAGATTTTGGCTGTGCGGTCGGTCCATTCACTACAGTTCAAATACTGTCGAATGCACGAACGGGGCCGTTCGTACAAATCTGCAATGTTACTGTGGTGTTCGTATTGTCGAACACCGTTCAACTCCATTCGAAATGTGAGAGTTCCAAAGAAGGTAAAACTTCAGCGGTGTTCGTGCCGTCAAGTATCCGATTTTAGTTCCATGAACTCGACTGCAAAACACTGCTGTCCGCGTTCGGCTAAATTAAAATGGCTGTATCTGAAGTGCCAGTTCAAAAGTGCAGCTCTTGAGCAAGCGACAGGAGACAAATACACTTTTTACACAATTTCTTTAACTTTCAAATTATACATCACATTCACATTTTAAAATGTAAATTTTCTGAACCAGCATACTTAGGGAACAAACATATCCAAATATCATGCGAATCCGTTCAGCCATTTGGGAGTTATCTGGAAGTCTCACCGCCGTTCGACTCCATTCAAAGTGTGAGAGTTCCAAAGAAGGTAAAACTTCAGCGGTGTTCGTGCCGTTGATTATCCCATTTTAGTTCCACGAACTCGACTGCAAAACACTGCTGACCGTGTTCGGCTAAATTAAAATTAAAATGGCTGTATCTGAAGTGCCAGTTCAAAAGTGCAGCTCCTGAGCAAAAGGATTTAAAGGGCCAGAAACAGTCTTGTAAAAGCCAATAAGCCCAAATAGTGTTTTTAACTGGCAATATCTCCCAGGGTCATAGTCGCAAGGCAAGAGGCTGGCAAGCAGGCCTCTCCAAGAACAAGTGGCAAAGGGCACTTTGTCACAATATGCCACACTGATGATGGTACTTTTCTTAGAACGTGCGGTTTTTAGAGCAGGAACCTGCTCTAGTGTAGTGGAGCTTTGGTGGTGCAATCCCGACCTAGGATATGCAGGACTGGAAATGTAGTAGAATTCAGGAAGCCAAAAGAATTCAAAATATTTAACCCCTTAAGACCAGAGGGCGTACTATTACGCCCTATTTTAGGCGGCTCTAAACGCAGCCGGGCGTAATAGTACGCCCTCCGGTCTCTCTTTACTTACCCGGTGGCCAGCGGTCCCACGCTGGCGATCGCTGTGGTGGGGACTCCCAGGGAGCCCCCCCGCGGCAGATCCTCCTCCTCTGGGCCCCCCCGGCCATGTGAGAGTGAGGTCCTTGCGAGGACCTCACAATCACATGGCCGGGATAGCTGCCTCCTGCATTGCCAGCAGGGGGGCTGCCTGTAATTACAGGTGGTCCCCCTGCTGGCTGGAAATAAAATTAAAATAAATTAATAAGTGTAAAAAAAAAAAAAAATTATACTTAGATCATATATATATTATATGATATATGATATATATATGATCTAAGTATATATATATATACACATATTCATACACACACATACACTGTCTAGGTGATATATGATATATATATGATCTAAGTATATATATATATACACATATTCATACACACACATACACTGTCTAGGTGTATTTTACTATTAATATATATATAATTATATATATATATATATATATATATTAATATCAAATTACACGTAGACTGATACTGATTAAATATATATATAATTATTGTTATATATATATTTATATATAATATAAAAAAATTCAATATGTAAATACGTTGAAAAATACAATTAAAAAAAATACAAAAAATAATAAAAAAATATATAGATGTGTGTTATTTAGTTCTAACTGTATTGTGATATTAATATAGATATATTTATATCAAGATACACGTAGAACGAAATAATATATATATCTACATGTGACAGACCCATCCGTATGAACTAAAATTGCTGTGTTTGTCTGTTTGCCGTTTGTATGAATTTCCCCATTCGTATGCCTTGTTTAAGGGAATGTATTTTTTTTGTCGAATGGAACTACCGAACGGACGGCCACCCAGAAGAGAAGTGTGCTGCTAGTTAACCTATTGATCCCAATTAGAACATTGCGGTTAACCACAGACACTTCTCAATTAAAACCGAATACAGGGTGGTCGTTGTTCGTATGTCGACCACGACGCGGCGCCCATTTTAACCATGCGAAAGACAAGCGGTGTTCGACGGTTATTTCATGGAACTAAAAACGGACACTTTTTCAACCGAACACCGCTGAAGCCGTCGACCTCCCTTTTCAATCGACAGAAGTATGAGAACACCGGCCGTTCGAGAGGTTTAAAGGCACGAATTGACTTACCCCAGATAGCCTTCCCATAGAGTCAATCGCATACCGAAGAACTGTAATAGACTTTGACTCCATGGCGATTGAACTATGCGTGTGGGATCTGAGCACTATTCGCCAATAATATGCACTCAGATCCAGGCTATCTAGGGATGTGTTATACAAATGTAATACGTTCGGCAGTTATAAAGTTATATATTTTTATGTGTTTTGTGACTTGTATTTAAAATGGCGATTTGCCTCTGCTCTGGGAGATAATTGAATTACTTCTCAATTATCTCCCAAGCAGAGGGGAGGGAACTGTGATGCATGCTGGGAATATTGTGGGGTTATATGTCTAAAATGTCCCCATGTCCTTCTGCTATTCCAGTCTCCCATTTGGTCCCCTAGGGGAGTGTCCACCAAGTGAGAGACCTGCATAAATACGGGCAGGTAGCCCACAGTAAACTCAGTTCGTGTTTTACCCTCAAAGCGGAGCTTGGTCTCGTTATTGGGGGGATTTTATTACCGGCGACTAGAGACTGATCATTGGACTTATTTGCCGCTTGGAAGTTATTGGCGTTCGGTTAATATTGGCAGTTCGTGTATTTGGAGCTCGTGAAGGGAAGGAGCCGTACAGGTACCGTTCGGGAGGTTGGAGTGTTCCCTGGCTGGCGGTTCGCATGGTTATACTGCATACACTACCAGACCACATTATTGCGAACGGGGAGCATTCACTAAACGGCGGTTTGTACATTTATTACTGTATGTACCGTAACACTACATACATAAATATATACGTAAATATCACTATATATATACCTATATATAAATAAAAATATTTAAAAAAAATTATATATATATACACATATAGATTCACAAACATACATATATATATATATATATATATATATATACATATATTAATTCTACATATATATTTATGTAATATTTTTACATAATTAGGTATCTTAATTAATTACAATTAGCGGGACCTGCCTGACAACCCATGCCGAAAGTAAAGGGAATTTAATTTGCTAGCACTATATTTAACCCTATAACTTTTCAAGACACCATACAACCTATACATGGGGGGTACTGTTCTACTCGGGAGACTTCACTGAACACAAATATTAGTGTTTCAAAACAGTAAAATGTATTACAATGATGATATCGCCAGTAAAAGTGAAGTTTTTTGCATTTTTCATGCACAAACAGCACTTACACGGACGATATTATTGCTGTGATACTTTTTACTGTTTTGAAACACAAATATTTGTGTTCAGCGAAGTCTCCCGAGTACAACAGTACCCCTCATGTACAGGTTTTATGGTGTTTTCAAAAGTTACAGCGACAAATATAAGGCTTGTGTTTCATTTTTTTCACATTAAAATTCGCCAGATTGGTTACGTTGCCTTTGAGACCCTATGGTAGCCCAAGAATGAAAATTACCCCTATGATGGCATACCATTTGCAATAGTAGACAACCCAAGGTATTGCAAACGGGGTATGTCCAGTCTTTTTTAGTAGCCACTTAGTCACAAACACTGGCCAAAATTGGCGTTTTTTGCATTTTTCACACACAAACAAATACTAACGCTAACTTTGGCCAGTGTTTGTGACCAAATGGCTACTAAAAAAGACTGGACATACCCCATTTGCAATACCTTGGGTTGTCTACTATTGCAAATGGTATGCCATTATGGGTGTAAATTTCATTCCTGGGCTACTATAAAGTCCCAAAGGCAACGTAACCAATCTGGCGAATTTCAATTTCAAAATGCTATATTTGACCCTGTAACTTCCCAAAACGCCATAAAACCTGTACATGGGGGTATTGTTTTACACGTGAGACTTTGCTTAATACAAATATGTGTATTTTGTTGCAGTAAAAGCAAACAGTATTATGAAATTGACAGTTAAAATGTCATGCAGAACTAAAAAAATAAAAATAAATCTTATTTTCTCCCATTTTTTTCATATTAAATTATGTTTCATAGCTAAATATTTGATATTGAATCAAAGCCCTGTTTCCCCTGAAAAAAATTATATATAATAAGGGTGGGTGCATGTAATATGAAAGAGGTGAATTACGGTTGGACAGACATGTAGCGCAAATGCCAGGTTTTGTTTACATTTTGTTTCGTTTACAACGTGTACATTTGGCTCAGTCCTTAAGGGGTTAAATTTAAAAGGGTAAACGTTATTTAAACAAAAAAGCTATACATAAAAAAATATAAAATCCAAAATGGGTTAAAGCACACTTAACGAATTTCACCATGGGGTTTCATCAGCAGTGTGACTTAACTAAAATTTATATGCATACTATCTTAATAGTGATTATAGTTAACATGTGATAAAAAAAAAACATTCTGGTTTCCTACAATGCTTCCAATATTCAGATATCAGTCAGAGTTAGTGTTGTGTAGTAACAGATATATAGAAGGTTCATCCAGCAGACTGCATGTAAATCCAGTGTGGACATCCACCCATTCAGGTATCAGGTTGGTTGTCGGTCATTTTTTTTTTTTCCAGCTACTCTGAAAATTCAATTTAAGTCTAACCTTGTTAGACTCATAGCGGCAGGATTTCTAATTGCAAGATTTCTAATATATATATATAATATAAATATATGACTGTAATTTGTTGTGTAGTATTATTTGTATACTTTGGTGGCAGGTTGGACTCTGGTGGCTCTAGCCTCAGCTCTACAGAACCTTCCAGTGACCGAGCTGCCGCTCGTGCAAGTGCCTATTACCGCAGGGAGAACCGCTTAGCATCACTTGGAAGCAAAACTGAAGATGAAAAAGAAAAGGATTTCAAAAAGGTCTGCTATCTCTAAAAAGGCACATATTGCCTTGTATCGGTATCATTAGTGAGTTGTTGATATAGAAAATACAACTAGAATAAGCTTCCCTATTACATAGTTACATAGTAATATAGGTTGAAAAAAAGACTCCAGTCCATCGACTCCAACCTTTAAAATACTTTTTTTTTTTTTCACTTGTAGGTTGCAGTGTACGTGTTGGGCTGTATACACGTTACATAATAACATCTAATGACTATTTAAAAATGTAGTTGTCAACAAAAGCCATAATTGAAAGTATGAGTCTTGATTTCATAAAAACTAATAAAAAAAAAAGATACCTGTGCAGTATGCTAAGCCTTGTGCACATTTAAATAACTGGAGTTTTTTTTTGTGTCACTCCAATGACCATTCAAGTATAAGTTCATTTGCCACATCAGTGTAAACCTGTTAAGTGAATCCTACACTAATAAATTACCTCACTTTTTTCAGGTAAAAGGCAAAATCTCTAATCTGGAAGAAAGGGGTATTTTTCTGAATCCCTACACACATTAACCTTTAATAGAGCATATATGGGGTGGGCGGCAGCACTCTAACATTGATGTGTAATACAAAAGCACTCCTACTACTGGGCAATGGTCACAATATACAGTTGCTATTAAAATTATTCAACCCCCATTGAAAATCAGGTTTATTGTCAAAATGTACAGACTTTCAGCTGTTTCAAACAAAAGCAATTGAAATAGCTCAACACGATGATTCATGTGGTTTCCCAAATTTCAACTGAAAATGCAACAAAACAATGACTTCTCCAGTCACAAAATGATTCAATTCCTTCAAGGTGAGCATCTTTAGTACTTAGTAGAGCAACCTTTTGCAGTTATGACCTGCTGCTTCTGACAGCATTCCTGAGGAATCTCATGAGCAATGGCCTCCGGTTCAGTAATATTCTTGGGTTTGTATTCTGCAACCCCCTTCTTCAAATCCCACCAGAGATTTTATATGGGGTTCATGTCAGGTGACTGTAATGGCCACTGTAGAATTTTCCAGGACTTCTTCTGCAGCCAAGCCTTAGTGGATTTTGAGGAATGCTTGTGATCATTGTTACATAGTTACATAGCTGAAAAGAGACTTGCGTCCATCAAGTTCAGCCTTCCTCACATTTGTTTTTTGCTGTTGATCCAAAAGAAGGCAAAAAACCCAGTTTGAAGCACAATTTTGCAACAAGCTAGGAAAAAAAATCCTTCTTGACCCCAGAATGGCAGTCCGATTTATCCTTGGATCAAGCAGTTATTACCCTACATTGAAAGATTATATCCTTGAATATTCTGTTTTTGCAAGTATGCATCTAGTAGCTGTTTGAACATCTGTATGGACTCTAATAAAACCACTTCTTCAGGCAGAGAATTCCACATCCTTATTGTTCTTACAGTAAAAAACCTTTCCTTTGCCTTGGACGAAATCTTTTTTCTTCCAGTCTAAACGCATAATCTCGTGTCCTATGTAAAGTCCGGCTTGTGAAGATTTCCACACAATGGTTTGTATTGGCCCCGAATATATTTGTATAATGTTATCATATCCCCTCTCAGGCGACGTTTTTCTAAACTAAATAGGTTTAAATTTGTTAACCTTTCTTCATAGCTGATATGTTCCATTCCTTTTATTAATTTTGTAGCCCACCTCTGCACTTTTTCTAGTGCCATAATATCCTTCTTTAGAACAGGTGCCCAAAATTGCACAGCATATTCAATATGTGATCTTACCAGTGATTTATAAAGAGGCAAAATGATATTCTCGTCCCGAGAATGAATGTCCTTTTTCATGCATGACAATACCTTACTAGCCTTGGCCACTGCTGATTGACATTGCGTATTGTTGCATAGTTTGTTGTCTATAACAATTCCCAAGTCCTTTTCGTGTGTTGTTATCCCTAATTCGCTTCCATTAAGGGTATACGTTGCTTGTGTATTCTTTGCACTGAAGTGCATAACTTTGCATTTTTCAACATTAAATTTCATCTGCCATTTGAGTGCTCAGTCCCCCAGTCTATCTAAATCCCTCTGCAGCAAAGTAATATCTTGCTCACATTGTATTATTTTACAGAGTTTTGTGTCATCTGCAAACACTGAAACATGACTTTCAATGCTGTCTTCAAGATCATTTATAAACATGTTAAATAGAAGGGGTCCCAGAACAGACCCCTGAGGGACACCATTTGCCACCTCTGTCCAGCTTGAAAATTTACCATTAATGACAACTCTTTGTACTCTGTTTTTAAGCCAATGTTCTATCCAAGAACAAGCATTTTCATTTAGACCGATTTCCTTGAGTTTGAACACTAACCTATTGTGTGGAACTGTATCAAATGCCTTGGCAAAATCCAAATAGATCACATCCACTGCAACACCCTGATCTATACCTCTACTTACTTCTTCGTAGAACGCAATCAAGTTAGTTTGACATGATCTGTGCTTCATAAAACCGTGCTGATTTTTGCTAATAAGGTCCAATAATGTCCAAGCTTCAGTTTCCTCACAGATGGCATGACATTTTCTCCTAGGATTTCCTGATACTTCAATGACTCCATCTTTTCTTCCATGTGCTTCAAGTTTTTTCTGTGACAGAGGATAAATAAAAGCCCAATAGCATCACAGAGCCACCACCATGCTTAACTGTAGGTAGGTGGGTTTTTTCAGCGTATTCTTCTTCCTCCAGACATATCGCTGATCCATTGGGCCATTGGGTTCCAGTTTTGTTTCATCACTCCACAGAACAGAATCCCAAAACTTCTATGGCTTATTTATATGATTTTGAGCACATTGGAGCCAACCTTTCTTGTGCTTTTGGGTCAGTAGTGGTGTACATCTTGGAGTTCTGTCATGGAAACCTTCTGTGTTTTGTATACACCTTAGTGTGCTCACTGAAACCTCAGTGTCTGTTGCCACAAAGTCTTACTGTGGGTCTTTTGAAGTCACTTGAGGGTTTTTCACAACTTGCCTTCTCAGAAATCTGGTTAAAGCCATTGACAGCTTCATTTTTCTGCACATTCCAGGAGGTGTAACCAATGTTCTTTAAATTTGAACTTGCAAACTATGCTTCCTATGCAATCTCTAGGAACATTCAGTGCCTTTGCTATCCTTTTATATCATGTTTCTTGTTTGTGAAGGGTGGTGATCTATTCTCTTAACTTTGTGGACCATTCTTTTTACTAGGCCATATTTATAACATGCAGTCAAATGTGACACTCAACAAACCCCTAGCCAGTTAAGGTATTTTAAGTGTTCAAGGTCAAGCACACTTGCTTTTCATATTTATGCTGTTGTGAGGGATTCTATTCAGAGGATTGATTAATCTTGAAACTGGAGGAGTCATTATAAGTTGCATTTTTAGTTGAATTTGGAGAAACCACTTAAAGCATTAGTTGTGTTGAGCTATTTCAATTGCTTTTGTTTGATTTGTTCATTGCAAACCGCTGAAAGTCTGTAAATGTTGACAATAAACCTTTCAATGAGGGTTGAATAATTTTAATTACAACATCAGTCCAAATACATACAAAAACTAAGAAAAAAGTTACCTATGCACATTTAAATAAGGGAGTTTTTTTGTATCATTCCAATAGCCACTAAAGTTTAGCTTACCTGCCACGTCAATGTCATGTTTAACATTTAGTGGTTGTAACCATATCACAAATTGTCTGAGTATATATGATGTTCTCCTTTCAGCTGTATGAAAGTGCCTTCAATGAAAATGAGAAGCTCAAGAACAATCTTCGGGAAGCTCAACTGGAGCTCGTAGATATCAAAGCCAAACTAGAGCGAGTTGCAAAGGTAAAATGAACTGATCTACATCATGGACCAACATTTTGCTTATGCAAATGAGAGCAAAATCATATGGATCAACTCATCTGATTTTGGTGCATAATGCCTTATCACTGAAAACTCTTTTTAAGATTTTTCCACAATACTTTAGATGGTTATTACTTAAATGAGGGAGATATCATCCTTATGCACATGAAGTAAACATTATAGCTTAAAAGAAAATGAAAAAGCTGCTAGTTGTGTTACTGTGTTTTCTGTCTTCCTCTTTAACCAAGAGCCCACATATTCAGCAGCCCATATATAATATACTATATGATCAATGATTTTATAAAAAAGAATCCTACATCATCATCATATACAATATATTTAAAATATACAAAAAATACAATAATCTTGCCAGGAATCACCCAGTCATTGCCTTTTGAGCACACACCTAAATTTGATATATTATTCCAACCTTAGTGACCGAATTTTATTAAAGACAGGAGGTTTCATATTTGCTTATCTTTCTTTACTGAAACTCCCAGCAGCAAAGAAACAGTTAACAATCAGTGTAAAAAGTTTAACCAATCAGAATGCATAACAGTAATATATATTGTCATCAAGCTCCTCCCAACTCCTCTTTCTTGGTGTAGCCGAACAGCCGTAGAATCAGTCTTGTAAACGATGAACAGTAAATCAGTGAGGAGTCAACAGACTATGGTAAGTCTTTGTAGAGATAACAAACTAGGGAAAAAAGAGAAAGAAAATTGTGAAAGCATGGTCTCTTGGAGAAGAGAAATCAAATACTCATACATAACATCAAGGCAATTTATTCAAACTTGAGTGCATAAACTATGAAGTCACTGGAAGATAATAACAAAAGAAAAGAATAGAACAAAAAAGAATAACTTGCAACAAATGTACAAAAGAGGTACTACGAGATAACTACATTGAAAGGGGGGAGAGTATTCCACAGTTATCCTATCTTTAATAAATTTAGATTATTCGGTCACTAAGGTTAGAATAATCCAGAATTTTATGGCAAGACAAGAGGTTTCAAATTTGATGTTTTAACGTGTAGAGAACATGGAAAGAGAAACATGTGGTGACTATCTAAAATAAAAAGTACGGAAGATAGACTGCCTGGACCAATCAGTGAAGGATACAGTTTCCGCCAGAGAACCTCCAGCAATAAATGCAGAGGAGGCGGCACTGTCTCTAACAGAGTGAGCCCCAAAAGATGCGTCAATGCCAGCTAAAGCTAGAAGCCACATGATCCAATGAGTAATCGTAGGGCACATCACTGGCTTCTGTGGTCGCACATAAGACACCAGTAGAGGACCCGTGGGTAATGTCTTACACAGCAAGCTACAAAGAGAGTGGGTTTATCTGAATAATTTGGGTAGCTTACGGTAGATGAATTGGTTTTAGTGCGTCGGGTAATGAAACAGTTCACCCCTTCAGGAGTAAAGTCAAGTGCATGAAAGTCAAACACTCTGATGTCGAAGACTCTGGAAGGAGACCAAACAAAGAAGAAGTGCTAATTTGGCTGACAGTTGGCTGAGAGAGTGCCTCATAGATGGTCAAGTCTCTAAGAATGATAAAATGAGAGCTGCAACTGAAAACTATATTTAGGAACTGGAGGCCTTGAGAGGCGAATGCCACGCAAATATCTACAGATAGAAGGATGTTTACCAAATGAAGACTTAATAGGAGCATGAGCCACAGAAATAGCGGAATGAAACACATTAATCGACCGATAGGATTCACCTGGATCGAAAAGGAACAACAGAAAGTTCATAATGTTAGTTAAAGAAGCTGAAAAGGGATCAATGTCCCTTTCCAAACACCAACAACTCCAACCAAGCCATGCAGATAGGTAAGAATGTCTAGTCCCTGGCGCCTATGAATCCCATAGGAGTTCTCGAGCAGTAGATGAAAGGCCTGAGACGTTCTGGGATCCCCTGAATTGGTCCAGCCCACCAGTCGGAGATGACCCCATAGTGCCAGTGGGTAGAAGTTGCCGATGCATTCCTGAGGAGATCGTAGGAGGTGGGTAGAAATAGAAGAGATTCCACTGACATTTCCAGGAGATAGGGACACCATGGCTGAGTTATGAGACACCCTGGGTTATGAGATACTGTAGCATGCGCGGGTGTTGTGCCTAATCATTAAAATCATGAAGCACCAATATCCAAAAAAAGTAATAATCAATACCTAATAAGGTTTAAAGCGTTATTGGCAGGCACACAACCCAGTTCGGGATGAGTATCTTTAACAATAGGAAAGATAAATCACACAGAGACCAAGTTGAAAATAAGAATTCACATCACTTTATTGTCCATAAAGGGACTGTAACGGCAGGGCCGGACTGGGAATGAAAAGCAGCCCTGGAAAAAAAATCCATACCAGCCCCGTAATGCATCGCGCCAGCATAGTGCGCAGATATGGAAGCGGGAAAAAAACTGAAAACTAGCACTCAAACATGAAAGAAAGCACTTATAGGGCTTCAAAATAAAGCAGAGCAGATTTATTGTAAGCAGACGCAGACGTGCATTTGCATATAATCCAGTAGCCCCCACATATGTCATATTAGCCCTCTCTCCCAGTCCTCCATGTGTCCCTATACCCCCTCTCAACCTTCCATGTGTCTAGGGTGACCAGATTTTGAAAATATAAAAATTGGACACCCATTAGTGATACAAAAATCGCTAAAAAAAACCCAAAACAAAACAGAGAAATACATACATTTTTAATCTCTTCTTGGCCAGAAGTGGCTGTTACTGTTCATCCCCTTCCTGGTACTCAAATGAGTGTCTTTTCATTTACATTTTGTAGGAGCATGATCATCAGAGCACACACATACCCTAGACCAGGGCCATCGTAACAGCATAATAGTCCACTGGGCAAACCAATGCACTGGGGCCCTGACTATGCAACCACTCAAAGAAATAAAAATATAAATTATCAATAAAATTAGGCTTATATTTATTGGTACCTCCAACAAATACAATACTTACACACAGAGACAGACTGCTAAATACACACAAACTGCAAAAAACACACACAGACTGCTGAATATATACACTGGCTGCTGAATACACACATATAGAGACTGCGGAATATACACACAGATTGGTGATTACACGCGCACAGACTGGTGAACGCGCACAGACTGGTGAATACACGCACACACACAGACTACAGTGAGGGGTGCAGTGTGTGTGTTCAGTGTGTGGGGAGTGCAGTGTGTGTAGGGGTTCAGTGTGTGGGGGGGTGCGGTGTGTATTTGGAGGGGGTGCAGTGTGTGTAGCGGTTTAGTGTGTGTGTGTGTGGAGAGAGTGCTGTTTGTGTGTGGAGGGGTTCTGTGTACGTGGAGGGGTTCTGTGGAGCGTGGAGGGGTTCCTGTGTGCGGAGGGGCGCGGAGGGTTCTGTGAGCCGCGGAGGGGTTCAGTGTGTGGGGGGTGCAGTGTGTATTTGGAGGGGGTGCAGTGTGTGTAGTGGTTTAGTGTGTGTGTGTGTGTGTGTGTGTGTGGGAGAGAGGGGTGCTGTTTGTGTGTGGAGGGGTTCTGTGTGCGTGGAGGGGTTCTGTGAGCGTGAGGGGTTCTGTGTGCGTGAGGGGTTCTGTGTGCTGGAGGGGTTCGTGGAGGGGTTCTGTGAGCGTGAAGGGGTTCTGCATGGAGGGGTTCTGTGTGGAGGGTGGAGGGGTTCCGGAAGCGGTGTGCTTGGAGGGGTTGTGCTTGGGAGGGGGTGCTGGTGGGGGGGTGCTGCTGGGGAGGAGGGTGCCAGGGGTGCGTTGGTGGGGGAGGGGTGCTGTTGGTGGGGAAGGCGCTGGGTTGGTAGGGGGAGGGTGCTGGTGGGGGAGGGGCAAGGTTGGTGGGAAGGTGCTGTTGGTAGGGGAGGGGTGCTGTTGGTGGGTGGGGGGGGTGCTGTTGGTGGGGAAGGGTGCTGCTGGTAGGGGAGGGTGCAGGGTGCTGTTGGTGGGGGGGGAGGGGTGCTGTTGGTGGGTGGGGGAGGGGTTCTGTTGGTAGGGGGAGGCTGCTGTTGGTGGGGGGAGGGGGTGTAGTGTGTGTATGGGCATTTTACCCCCCTCCCACCTTACCTTTGGTCAGGGGAGAGGGGGGACGGCTACTCTTCGATCCCTGGTGGTCCAGTGGTGGCACGTGCTGTTCAGCCTGCAGCTCCTCTGGCTGTAGGCTGACTTCGCTCTCCTCCCGCGAGAGCAGCAGGCAGGTTGGAGCGTTGCCATGGTAACGCACGGCAACGCTCCAACCTGCCTGCTCGCAGGACGAGCGTTCTCGCTTCCTGCTTCCTGTCAGACCGGGTAGGGGAACAGAAGCTCCCCTACCGCGGTCTGCCTGCTCGGCCACGCTACATTCTGTGACCGGCAGGAGGGGAGCGCATTCCCTCCTGCCAGTCATCCTGTAATTGCAGCCCGGGCTGGTGCACACTAGGCGGCCGCGCGGCGGCCGCGCACCGGCCCCCTAGTGTGCCGGCCCACCGGGAAATTTCCCGGTATCCCGGTGGGCCAGTCCGGCCCTGTGTAACGGCACCCCCAGGCATAAAAGGCTTAAACCGCTGTTTAGTCGATCTTCCCTTTCCAGAGATACAGGCACAGCTACTGCAGAACACCAAACTCCCGAACCGCATAAAAGGGAATGCTCTAAACTCCCGAACTGGATACAAAATAGCACTCCAAACTCCCAAACTGGAACCTCACGAATAGCTGCTAGCAGACGAATAGGAAAAGCACCCAAGCGGCTTACACTCGTAGCAATCAGTTTCCATCAGCATACAGTAAATCCCCCCAAAGACGAGACAAGACTCCGTGTTGAGGGTCAAGCAGTGGTCTGTTTAATGAGGGCTACCTGCCCGGTATTTATGCAGGTCTCCCACCTGGTGGACACTCCCCTAGGGGACCAAATGGGAGACTGGGACACAAATAGTACAATGACCAATCACAGACAGACATGGTTAAAACACTCCCCCAATACACTACAATCCCTCCCCTCTATCCTGGAGATAATTGGGAAGTAATCCAATTATCTCCAAGGACAGAGGCAAAACTCCATTACCCACATGGTTACAGTAAAATACTAAAACACAATAAAATACACAATATTACATTTATTACACAAAATATATACTTGCAACCCATCCCCAGATAGCTGGGATCTGAGCGCACAAAAGTACCGAATAGCACTCAGATCCTATGCACACAGTCCAATCGCCGTGGAGTCAAAGTGTTCACAAAGTCTGTTCTCCATACGAATAGACTCCACAGGATGGCTATCTGGGGTATGGGGTATTCCGGTACAAACTATCGAATATAGGGCCGTTCGTGTACTTCTACCGAACAAGAAGGGAGGTCGGTGGCTTCAGCGGTGTTCTCGCCAAAATGTATCCGTTTTCAGTTCCATGAGCTGGGCGTCGAACACGGCTGGGTGTTCGCATGTTTAAAATGGCCGCGACCTCGTGTTTGGTATACGAATGGCGGCCACCCAGCATTCGTCAACTAAGCTGCGGTTAACCGCAGCTTCTGGGAGGTTAATTGCCGACACACTCCAGCTCCTAGGTGGTCCAGTCATTCGTGTGTTAGTTCGGTAGATTCGGGCAGAAAGGCATGAATAAGCCTTTTCTGCAGGGGAAAAAGAAGGCTTTTAACATGGGGCCATAATCCAAAGGAAACAGGCGAGCAACCAGACTTCTCCAATGCAATGTGGCGAGATTGGTCTTGTCACAGGGACTCAATACAATATAAGTTGTATTCTCATTTAAGTTATTGCATGCATTCACCTTAAACATCTTAAGTATCTAGATATCAGCTTTAGTATACATCACCATTAGAGAAGTTTGGTTGTCACTCCGCTGCACACGTCTGGGGGAACTAAGGCAGTCAGACTTGGAAGGACCCTCTATACTGGGAACAGCAAAGTCCAGCAACACACGTCCGTATTACAGGTGGTTAGTTCTCCAAGTGAGTGCCAAGTTTATCCATATTTTATATCTTTTTACCAATAGGATGGATAGTCTGTACTTTTCCAAGTTTTCTTATCAGTGCAGCCCAGCATGTATATGTCATGCACATTAAGTAATCTTTATGGTTGATCAGGCCAGTCATGTCCACCCAAGGCTCATGCCGTACATTTTCTCTGTTTTTCTAGACATTGCTGGCACCAAGCCTTACTTTCAAGCACGTAGGCCACCTTGTATATTGGCCAGACATGTTATAGAGCATTCTATGCTGTGTCATCTTGTTTTTCTTTTTTTTTTAAAGACCAGTACCATCTTAACTATCTATAATAGTTTAATTTGCTCAATAGTCATCAGTCAGTCATTCTTAATAAATATGGAATATTATCACATTCCATTCTAGACATTGCTGGCACCAAGCCTTACTTTCAAGCACGTAGGTCACCTTGTATATTGGCCAGACATGTTATAGAACATTCTATGCTGTGTCATCTTGTTTTTCTTTTTTTTTAAGACCAGTACCATCTTAACTATCTATAATAGTTTAATTTGCTCAATAGTGATCAGTCAATCATTCTTAATAAATATGGAATATTATCACATTCCATCCCTTGATAACTCAGTGAGCAAAACCTCACACATTTATGCATGCCATTCAGGTTATAAGCAGGGAGCAAGCCCATTTACCCACTAATTCCCATATTGTTCCATTCACACCTGGAACCAACAATAAAACTCTCTGAGTCGAGGGTCACCTAAGTTAGCCAAATTTAAACAGGATAAACATGTAGCTTAAACCTTAGGACATACCTCTTCCTGCTTAATAATCCCAATCATAAGGGTAATCTGATTTCCTGTAGAAGAGAATATCAAAACCTCTTCTAATTAAACACTTCTAGCTCAATACTCACACTTCTAGCTCAAAGTGTAATTTTGTTGCATAGATAAATACAAAGTATAATAAAAACACACCACACAATTCATTTTAATATTTTCCACCCAAGCTCTCCTATCCAGGATTCTCTGCCAAATGTCCATTCAAAGTCTTTTGTAGCATTAGCTAGACAGTGTCCTAAGTCATTTGTGGTTAATGGTTTTCTAAAGTGTTTTTACACCTCTTTTAAATAATAATAATAATAATAATAACAAAGTATTTAACCAGGAAAGGCACATTCAGATTACATGCAACCCAAGGGTTGAACAGATTCTACTGATGATGCATTAGCCCACTGAGCTATCTCACTGAAGCTCATGCTTAATTTTGCCTGATTCGTCTTCTATCCACACGCAACATGCTTTGCCTTCTATTCTTTTGTATACACCTCCTTCTGCTGCAAGCAGGTAATCTAAAGCTATTCTGTTCTGCAAAGCTACCTGTCTTATTTGTTCCTGTTCATAATTAAGTAGGCTGATTGTGGTTCCTGTGCAATTGAAGGCATCATCAAGGGTGTCAATTAATATATTTAAATTTGTTATCATTCCCACCCCTACCACTGGGAAGAGAGAGACCCAAAACTGTGTATTTCTATTCATTTTAAATCCTGATAACTCTGTGTCTCGCTTCTGCCAATGGTGATGGGTGTGAGCAGGTAAGGTTTTTGTAGGGTGAATGGCAGGCATCACCATTCCCAAGGTACAATTAATTTGCATTTTACATGGACGTTTTTTGTAAGCCCATCTCCCACAGAGCCAATAAAACCCTTGTGAAGGTATGGGGTGGTTTATATAGCTTATATTAGATCATTTAAAGGTGAAGGTCTTGTGGTTTACTTCTGTACCTACTAATTTATGCCACTAATTACTTATAGTTTCAGTCTCACTTTCTACCAGGACATATTTCCACCTGCAAGTTCAGGGTGTAGAGTAAGCACAGCCATCACAATAACAGCCAGACCAATGGGCTTTGCCTGTAAAGATACAACTCATTTTACTCTCTCAAATAACATTTGCCCGAAGGCACATATTCCCATTTGTCTTGACCTGACTTGGACAGTATCACTGTCATCATTGCCTGTTGCAATGATGTCTGCTGGTTCTGGGGGACCTTTCTCCGTCCTCACTCAGACTTTAGCCCCTGGATTTAGGTTGGTAGAGCCAAATCCCTTATATCCTCTTACTGTTTGTGTTCCTGTCCCTGGTAATGGGGATGATAACCAATTGGTCTATTCTGTCCCCTTCTTGCACTAGCAAGTCTTGTGGTCCCTGATTTAACAAGAGGACCTTTATTTCTCCTATTACGTGTATCCCTTTAAGTGTAAGGCTAGACATGGGTGCAATTAGTCCAAAGTGTCCCTGGGGTAAATCTGTATTCCTATACCTGTGGGGAACATTTGAACTTGCCCTGTTTGAAGTCTTTCTTCCTTTCTGGCTCGCAAGTCTAGCCCTGTGGCCTCTGGGGTAGCTCTGTATGTTGCCAGAGCTCCCTCCTCTGTTTCTCAATATGTGATGGTATTCATTGCTACATATGGTTTAGCTTGTATATTGGGTGCAAAGAATCTAGTGAGGGGAGTGTCATGATCCGAGAGTGGCCTATTGTTTAAGATGTTCACAGCTGTAGGCAAATTATTGCCGTGCATACATATTGACAATTTTTACTCATAGGAAGGGGACCTATGTAATCCACTTGCCATATTTGCCCTGGTGCTTTTCCTCTTCATATTTGACCTCGTACCATCCCTGGTACATGTCTATTGAGCTCATGCTGACACACTGGACATTGCAGAATTACTGTTTTCATTAAATCAAGCGGCACTAAAATGCCTCACAGTTGTGCCCACCTGTGAGTGGCTTTCTCTCCCAAGTGTCCACATTTCTGATGGGCCCAATTAGCCAATCCCAAAAGTGAGTTAGAATTTTCAACGGATACCTCTGGGATCTTGGCCTTCTCGTCTACAACAGAGTTAAACAGACGATCCAATGACTCAGTATTACAGTGAGCATCAACATGAAAGATTGTTAACTGATTTTGATGTACCATCTCCCATATCTGCTCCCACAAATCTTTTCCCTAGACTTCCTTTGTATGAATCATGAACTGATGTGACTGCCATGTAGGTAACCATGTAGCCAGTCCATTTGCAACAGACCAAGAGTCTGTGTATATGTGACAACTTCCAGGCATCTCTTGCTTTAGAGCCTGAAACACTGCATATAACTTTGCATACTGACTGCTCTTTCCTGTTCCTGTTGTATTCAGTATTTTCTTGGTCTCTGGATTGTAAACTACTGCTTTCCATTGTCTTTCATTGCTGAACCATCAGTAAACCAAGCATGCTTTGAAAAGACTTTCCCCCACTTTACCGGAGACTCCCCTGGCTTGTCTGCTTCTTGTAAATCTACAATTTTCTCATGTACTACAGCCATACCACTATTTCCTGTTTTAGCTCTATCCTGTATGTACCACTTCCATTATGATACTGGATTCTTGTGCATGACCTATCCTATGTGTCTTAGGGGAACTAAGTACCTATTGCATGATAGGTATCTCTGGGCGTAAGAACATTGTATGTCCTACCGTTATCTGTTCAGTATCCACCAAGGCCCAATAACAGGCCAAGAGCTGTCTCTCAAAAGGTGTGTACCTCTATCCTGCCTCGAGTAACTTCCTTGTCCAGAAACCAAGGGGAAACTTAGCCCGTCCTTGTTTCTGCCAAAGGCTCCAATTGGCCCATTGCTGATTTACTGATACATTTAAGTCAGTCTCCATCTTGTATGGGCCACAGATCAAGAGCTTGTTGGATAGCCTGTTTAGCTCCCTCAAATGAATTCGGTTGCTCTTCTCCCCTATCAAAATCATATTTTTAACGTGTTACTTTGTACAAAGGGGAGAGTAGCTGACTCAGGTGTGGTATGTGTTGTCTCCAAAAACCAAAGAGCTTTGAGCTTGTTTTTTTCTTTTGTGAGTTTGAAACTCCAGCATTTTTTCCTTTGCTTTTGGAAGGATTTCTCTGTGTCCTTTGTTCCACTGCATTTCCAAGAATTTCACTGTCTAAGCGGATCCCTGTATTGTACCTTTTGCTCTTCATGTGCTCAAAAATTCTCTTCAAGAATCTTCTGACACTGTTCTTCACTCTCTCCCTGAATCATAATGTAATTTATATAATGGGATATTTTCACCTCTGACTGTATTTTTACCCCATCAAGATGACAGATTGTGGAACTTTGCAAGTATCCCTGTGGCAACCTTGTGAATGTGTACTGCCTTCCTAACCACGTGAAAGCAAACTGCTCTTGATTTTCTTCAGCTATTGGAATAGTGAAGAAAGCATTAGCCAAATCTATGACTGCATACCAGATCCTTGGATGCTTCTGTATTTTTTCAATAGGAATGATTGTGTCTGTAGTCTACTGTCATTCTCCATGCGTTATGTACTAGCCACACGGGATTGTTTTTATTCAGTAGTGACCCCTCGTAGGACCCCAACTTTCATTAAATCATCTATTGTTTCTCCAATTTCTTTGTGGCCTCCTGGGATCCTGTACTGCTTCATATATACTACTTTAGTAGCTGGTGGTAGTTGCACAGGGGGCATTAACAATTTCCCTACCACCACTTTGGATCAACAGCAAAAAACAAATGTGAGGTAGGCTGAACTTGATGGACGCAAGTCTCTTTTCAGCTATGTAACTATGTAACTGGTCTGGCTGATATATAGGGTTTAGTTCCAAAACTGTAACAGCCATCCCCCAAATGCAAGGTCAATCCTTTAAGGATATCAATTCCAATTATGTATTCAGGTACGGGGACAATTCAAATGGAATACTTATTTTTTGGCAACTGTCCAATTTTCAGTTCTACCCAGGTCTGGACTGCTGCTGTTCTCTTACTTCCCAGACCTATGATTACATAGGGTAATCCAACAAATTTCTTAGGGTTTCCATAAATTAAAATGGCCTCAGCTCCAGTGTCTACTTGGGCAGCAACCTTTTCAACATTTTTATTCTTCCAGTGAAATTAAACTTTTACCTGGGGTCTATGGTCTTTTACTGAAAAGACAATCACTGGAGCCTGCCTCACTAGTCAATTCCTATCTTCTAGATCTGTTAAATCCAGATTTCCCAGGTTAGGCAATTCCATGTGTGCGTATTCCTCAGGTGTCTTAAGTACCTCTCCACTTGCTATCTCTTTCTGCAAATTAGGGTACAATTAAGTCACTTCCCTTTCCTCACTTGACTCCATCCTTTCCAACACTTCGTGGGCTTGCTTGCTAATTTCACTGAGCTCTTTGAAGTTCTTATCCAATTCCTCCCCAAACTTTCCTGACAAGCTAACTACCTCTCCTCCTTCTGGCAAGAGAGGTGCTCTGGGAATCAAATCAGGTAGCTTTGCTGGTTCCTTCAACTGGGGAGGATGGTGCTTTATCTGACCATCCCCAAGGTGTTAGGAGTGCTTTATCTGACCATCCCCAAGGTGTTAGGACATCTGTCCATAGGTTATTTACCTTAACTCCTTTCTTGTGAAGTTGCTTTTGCTTGTATAACCTCCAGAGTGTGGAGGTATCTTTTCCATCAATTGGATCTTTACTTACCCCCTCTCGGAGGAGAGCCAGGAATATATCTTTTCTACTTACCCTGTTTTCAATATTTCCATCCTTTGGTGTCCCAGATGGTCTGAATGTTGATGGACCTGGTCTTGGGAAGCCTCCCTAACCAGGGTTCTTGGGTGCCTGGGTCCTCGGTGCCCAGTCTCTATTAACATAATTGCATAATGGCTTCAGTAACCAATTGCAATGAGTTTTCTGTTTGATTTATAAGCAGTGTCATTATCACCTGCTTATATGCTGGAGGGGCAGTTTTTATGATCTTATTTCTAATTTGAACTGGCATTTCCATCAGTCTATCCAGTTGTTGAGAACTCTGGAGAGCCTGTTTGACCATCTCCTGTTTCAGTTTCCTTACTGCATCTGTCAGTCCGTACCATGGTTTGTCATTATCTGGCCAGTCACTGACAGATGGATACCACAATTTTAACCCTATCTGGACAATCTCCAGGAGAGTGAGTGAAGCCCGATGCCCATCTATTGCGGGAGGTCTGTTTAACAACATCCTCCTGACATTCTCATCCTCTGAGATAGTAGCCAACTTTGAGTCTATGGAATCAAGATTAATGCCTCCTGCCCCTGTTTCAGCTAGTCTGACAGCCCACTCATCCAGCGGTTCCTTTGACTGCTGTCTGAAGGTTGAAAGAATATCTTGCTGTGTATAGCCTTCCATAGAGGTTCTGCTAACTAGCCCCAGGTCAGTGCACTCCAACCTTCTTCTGATCACAAACAATGCATTTTACCCCTTTAGACTTCTCATCTGAGCTCCTGTCATGGAGCGACACTTCAGGGTTCAGCACTCAGCTGTGAGGAGCCAGACCCCGTCCCCCTCTGACACAGCTCTGACGGTATTTAGGGAGACTGGGCCAGAGAGAGGGTGCTTGGTGATTGTGTGTGAGCTTCACAGGCTCAGCTACTGGGAACTACTTCCACCAGACTTACCTCTCCACAAGCTCAGACAAGCCATTCCAGCCTTTGAGCCAATGCAAGGATTGCTGCATGCCATAAAGGATTACTGGAGAACGGATACTTTGCTACTTTACAAGTGGACCTATTGGAGGACTACAAATGTAAACCTTAAGTATATCTTTCAGCTATTTGTCTACAATATCATTTATTAATGATCTTAATGCTTGCTTACTCAAATCTTCATTGCTTCAAGCTACTAATTATATGGAGGACAACTCCCATCATGCTTATTCACTATGAACTGTTTCTTGCTTTGCAAATACACTCAATGCTTCAAGCTACTAATTATATGAGGACAACTCCCATCATGCTTATTTACTATGAACTGTTCTTGCTTTGCAAATATTCTTAGCTACTTGCTTAAAGTTACTATTGAAGATTATTCTCATTTACCTAAAGAATGTTACTTAATGCATCTCTAAGGAAATACTTAATAATGAACTTTGTGTTGTTGATTACTTGCACTTCTTCTTATTGGATTATTGCCTAAATGCAATTCATTTAAGTTTAACACTTATTAAAACTTCGGTTGAATCAAGTTGCCAGCGATTCTCTCTTTTCTTATTGATACTTTAAAGATTCTCCGTTTCTTCACTATTGTAATAAGGGAGTTTACAAGCTGCAGTTGAGTTCCAATCCAAATCACCCCAAGTAACGTAACAGCTCCAGATGTTGCCATCCTAAATTTCAGGATCCTAATCGGGACCTGCCTGTGCTAAACACACCTGCACCTTCCTCCTGCTAATCTTACGAGTTCCAACCTTTCCCTTAGCCCTAGTTACTTTCATCACAGGATTTTGGAACATTTTATACAAATGCTTTTCTTTTTCCATCTGACATGTATCTCTATGTGCCTGTCTATATGCAGTAAGTATTACCCAACTTCTTTTCTGCCACTTATCATTTGTAATTTCTTTCAGACAAGCAAGAAGGTTAGTGGGTATTTCACTTTTTTCACATTCATAGTCACATTTACCAGTTGCCGGAGCCCATTCACTGGAAATCAATGCATATGGCTCATATAATATTTAATTTCACTTGAATGTGTACTAATCCAGACACCTAGTGTCTGGCTTATTTTGTTTTTCTTCACTCAAGTTTGCCCAGGTGACTATTCTGGCTGCAGGTCCCCGACCACACTGGCTTTCTACACACTCCGTGAAGTGTATAGGGGCGTCTATGATCGAGCCAACAATCTCACACTTTCTGGAACAGCCGTTCCATTCACTTCCCCAGTCAGCACTGGCTTCCAGTAGGTGCACTGTTACTGACCAAGCACAATCACCCATTTGTGTCAAAATCACCCCAAACAATATTGTGGTATTGGTGACCTTATCTCGATACCCGGTATCGAGCTTATTGAATTAGCAGCAATTCAGCCTTATTCAGGACACTAGCTTTCTACACATTTTCCAGGGTGTATAGGTGCATCTACTGACTGAGCACAACTTGTATTCTTGAATCACTCTTCAGAATCAATCCTTATTCTTTAGATCGAGCATTCACACATCAGTCTTGCTCTTGCAACGTCATGCAATTATTTTCAAGTTTACACAATGTTCAGAGAATCTATACAAACCGTAATGATTGTTATCTGATCTGAAAATCTCTATAGCAGGCTTCCCCAAACTCTGGCCCCTAGGATGTCGCTGAACTACAACCCAGCTTACCTATTCCATTCATAGGATCATGGGACTTGTAGTTCAGCAACATCTGGAGGGCCGGAGTTTGGGGAAGCCTGCTCTATGGTATATTTACCGCAACGCTTGGAAGGAACTGACCACTTTTAAATGGCTTTTTTCCTTCGTGACGCAGCAGAAACTAAACTACGTACAATGTTAGTTTCACTTTTACTCAAAATCTACATAAACAGTTCTAACGATTTTTAAACACAATTTTCTTATATTTTAAACAAATTTAAATGATTGATTTTAAGTTTCCTTGATCAATTAACACTCAACCCTGTTGCAGCGCCAAAATCTTGTACCTAGTCATGAAATTCATGAAGCACCAATATCCAAAAAAATTTAAAGCGATATTGGCAGACACACAACCCAGTTCGGGATGAGTATCTTGAACAATAGAAAAGAGAAATCACACAGAGACCAAGTTGAATATAAGAATTCACATCACACTTTATTGTCCATAAAGGTACTCAATACAATATAAGTTGTATTCTCATTTAAGTTATTGCATGCATTCACCTTAAACATCTTAAGTATCTAGATATCAGCTTAAGTATACATCACCATTAGAGAAGTTTGGTTGTCACTCCTCTGCACACGACTGGGGGAACTCAGGAAGTCAGACTTGGAAGGACCCTCTCTACTGGGAACAACAAAGACCAGCATCACGCGTCCGTATTACAGGTGGGTAGTTCTCCAAATGATTACCAAGTTTATCCGTCTTTTATACCTTTTTACCAATAGGATGGATAGTCTGTACTTTTCCAAGTTTTCTTTTCAGTGCAGTCCAATACATCTGTTACGTTTGCCTCCAGGTTAGCTGAAGGTTGGACCGCTTAGATGTCCTGGTTCCCGATCTTGGAGAGTGAGAACAAAGCTCCAAACAGCATCCAGCAACAATCCTGTAAGTGTAGGTATCCCACTAGCTATAAGTGAAGCTAGTATAATGCCTTTCCCTCGAGGCTAATAGTTGAGGGTTAGAAGAACTGGTTTAATGGGCATTCATGCACGACTTAAATACATATTTTCAGGCCAGAGGAACACCTCTCTGGACCTGATGGTACACAGGATTATAAAGTGTAACAGCCAATAGAAACAAAGTGGATTTTCCAAAACACTCCCTCCTGCCCTGGAGATAATTGGTCTCAACGGTTACAGTAACTCAATTATCTCCAGGTACATAGTTACATAGCTGAAAAGAGACTTGCGTCCATCAAGTTCAGCCTACCTCACATTTGTTTTTTTGCTGTTGATCCAAAAGAAGGCAAAAAAAAACCGTTTGAAGCACAATTTTGCAACAAGCTACGAAAAAAATTCCTTCTTGACCCCAGAATGGCAGTCAGATTTATCCTTGGTACATTAAATAATATCACTTTTATAGACACATGGAAACTGAAATATATATCTTTTACACCATAGTCTTTGCATTTCACATTCAACCCATCCCCAGACAGCTTGGATCTGAGCGCACAAGATACACAAAAAGTGCTCAGATCTCCCGAACGGTATGCGAATGCCATTGGGATGAAGTTTGTCTGTAGGGCTGTTCGACAAGTAGCAGCCCATGTATCCTCAGCCATAGTGTCCTGCAAAGGGGTCGGTGTATCCTTCGTAGGGCAAAGTGTCAAACGGCATGCACTTAGGTATTTTATACATGAACGGACGAGGCAAGATGGATCCCAGCGGGGTTTGTGCAGAATAGGGTCCGAAAAGAGTACCAGGCGTTTGACGACCAGGTCCTGCTGGGTGTTCGACAATAAAAGATGGCCGCCTCCATGTGTTCATGCATACGAACGATGGCCACCCTGTCGATGATCAATTAGGTTGTGGTTAACCACAAGCCGCAGCTCTGAGTGGTTAATTACAGGCACACTCATCAGGCTGGGTGGTCGTCCGTTCGACAGTTTGTTCAGTATTTTGAGAGGTGAACGGGGTTAATTGTCGTCACACGCCAGGGGCCGGGTAGTCGGCCATTCGTATGTATGAATGGCCTGCAATAGTTGTTCAGGCAAACTTAACAAAATAACAAAGTAACAGGGTTGTAGCAGACAGAGGGGACTTTTGTAACAACATCCATCTGACAATTCAGGTGAGGTGCAAACAGGTCTAGGATGACTGGTCCTTGCTGGAGCCAGTGAAAGATTTGTGGGTCCAGTTGCCAATCACTGGAGTCTCTCCAGTGTCAGGAAAACCAGTCTGTGGCAAGGTTGTCTAAGTCTGGTAGATATTTTGTGTGGTGGCCACCCTGAGATGATGAGGGGTTTCGCCGCCAGAGATGTTCTTTCCCCCTATTCAAAGTGATGCCTTCCAAATCCCAAGGTCGGTATAGCTGTGTAGCTCTTACAAAAGCTGGTGATTATAGCAGGTATAGCGGTTCACTACAAACATGAGATGAGACTCGCTATGTTGAGGGTAAGCAGGAACTGATTTATTGGTGGCCACACTGGCCTTTTATGACAATCCCCAAGGGGCACTCCCCTCTGGACCTTGGAGTCCAGAACACTCCCATACAAAGTAGGTCAATCCCTCCTCTGTACCTGGGAGTTAATCACTGTACTAAACTAAATTATCTCCAGGCACAAAAAACATTTTTCAAAACATATTAAAAATGCCCCTAAACCACATGAAAACCCCAATATAGCCATATCTCCTGATAGCCCAGGTCTGGGGGACCAACATATCCAAAAATCACCCAGATTGGTTCAGGATTTCCATGGAAGTCTCAGTTTGACCGACTGCACATGAGGCTCCTTCCCCAAAAGAGTTCCATAAAATCAGGCTGTGCGGACGGTCTCTTTAGAATGAACAAAATAGAATGAAAGTACCAAACGTAACTGCTTGTGAATACAGTCAGTCTTTTGTTCTGGTTCGGGAGCTTGCTCCTACCAAACGCCATTCAGTTCTCATGTATTTTGCCGATCTTCTGTGGAAGTGGAAGTTCTAGCGGTGTACGTGTTCACGGCTAAAGATGGCCGCCATCACCACGTGTTCGACCATACGAACGGCAGCCACCCAGCCAACTGCTCAGAATGTTGTTATAATTGGTGTGAACAGAGGTGAAAGAGGTTAATGGGCAGCACATGCCTGCCCTTGGTGGTCTGCCTGTTCTGTATATGAAAATATATAGGTCTCAGGCGTTCGTATACCGAACTCAGGGATAGGGAATCCGTCACAGTGCTCCCACCTTTACCTTTTTCGGGTCAACTTGGTGGGTCACCGGGTTTAAGTCAGTTGATGAACTCTGTTTGCTGGGACAACCCGTCGACGTCCCTGGTCGTGAGTGGTTGGTATAGTTGTATGTTTGCAGGGCCAAGCTCCATCGTAGTAATCGGCCATTGTCCCTTTTGACCCGGTTCAGTCATACCAACGGGTTGTGGTCTGTAATCAAGGTATATTCTTGTCCATACAAATACGGTGTCAGTTTCTTTAAGCCCCAAACCAATGCCAAGCATTCTTTTTCCACTGCCGCGTACCTCACCTCCCTGGGTAACAATTTCCTGCTAAGTTACGCGACAGGGTGCTCTCCTCCATCTTCTCCCACTTGACTCAAAACTGCCCCATGGAAGTGTCGGTGTACACAATAAAATGTTTGCTAGGGACTGGGGCAGCCAAGACAGGAGCATTCACTAAAGCCTGTTTAAAAGACTGAAAAGCTGCTTCTCATGCAGGTAAATTCTTTTTCGTCAGGGGTTTAGGATACGAACCGCCTATAGTACCCAGCAGTCCCTAAGAACGCCAATACCTGAGTCTTGGTGCGGGGTGTGGGCCAGTAAGCGACTGCTTCTATCTTAGCTGGTTCTGGTCGCTGCTTCCCACACCCTACCCGGTGTCCCAAGTATTGGGCCTCTGCCATACCAAGATGGCAATTGTCTGGCTTACGAGTCATGCCTGTGGCCCGAATCTTGTCCAGCACTACCCCTACTTGAACTAAGTGCTCCTCCCAGGAATCACGGTAGACCGCAATGTCATGTACGCACAGGCGAAATCCTGGAAGCCATTAAGGAGTCTAACCACCATACGCTGGAAGGTGGCTGGGGAGTTCTTCATCCCAAATGGCATGACCCTAAACTGGTACAAGCCAAACTGGGTGAGGAAGGCCGACTTGGGGATAGCCTCCTCGACCAGGGGAATCTGCCAATAACCTTTGCATAAATCGATGGTGGTCAGATAACATCTCCTGGCTAGACGTCTAATAGTTGACGTATTCGGGGCATGGGATACGCATCAGTGGTGGTCCGATCGTTCAGTCGCCTGTAGACCATGCAGAACTGGGTGGTCCCATCTTTCTTTGGTCCCAGGACTACAGGCAAAGCACACTCCCAAAGTGTTCAATAACTAGCATTTCTTGTATCTCCTTCCGCATTCCTTCTCGGACTGCTTCAGGGATACAGTAGGGGGGCTGACGAAGTGGGGCTTGCCCCGGTGTCTCTGCTTTGTGGACTGCTAGGGAGGTGTATCCCGGTTCCTGGGAGAACGTCAGTCATTTCTCTGACGGCAAGCGTCGGGCTTGTTCCGTCTCAAATGTAGTTAACCTGTCTCCCATTTTGACAGAGCTGATTATATAGGCTTGGGGCTCTTTCTCTAATAGGTCGGGTAGGGACAGGTTCTCTGAATCATCCCCAGCTGGGGTGCATATAGCACTTGAATTGTGTTACACGAGAGATACAGCAACCCCAGACGATCGTTTCAGCCTTGTTAGGCATCGTCAGTGAGGCATAGCTGATATCTCTCTAGGCACCGTGAGCAAGGGGTCCACGTCTGGATTACCCTTTAAACTAATGGAGAGCAAAAAATGGGTCGCAAGAGTATTCTGAGAACGGACAGCAGCTAAAATAGCCTGCCCTTCGGTGGGTCCCCGCTCAGAACTCAAGCTGGTTTTAGCTCATCTTGTGCCATTACAGAGAGAACATATCTGAAGCATATCAGACTGGTCCCACCCATACGGGCAGTCCAGATCCGAAATGCCAGCAAGTTCTCTCTGCACGAGAGATACAGCAACCCCAGACGATCGTTTCAGCCTTGTTAGGCATCGTCAGTGAGGCATAGCTGATATCTCTCTAGGCACCGTGAGCAAGGTTGGAGTGGCAGAACTACCACCGGTGTGGCTGCACTAGAGCCCGCACCCCAAGTATAAATCCCATGTACCAATCGAGTGATGTGGCCCTTTAACAGCGCAACCTTGCTTATTAGCAGCAGGAGACAGGAGCAGGCACAAAAGAGAGGGGGGCTGGGCGGGAGAGCGACATCCTTAGCCTGCTACTGTACTCTAATGAAGCCACCATCCCACATAAGATAGGAAATAGGAGGGTGGCTGTGAAAATGTACATTTTCACCAGTGTGTATATATATATGTATGTTTGTCAGTCCGTCAGTGTATGTGTCTGTGTATTTGTATGCCTGTCAGTATGTGCATCTGTGTATTAGTTTGTGTACTTGTGTGTCCTTTAGTATGTTTATTGGTTTGTGTGGCAGTTTGTAAATCTATTTGTTACAGTGTGTATCTGTATGTTGTCAGTATGTGTATTTGCATGTGTCTCAGTGTTTGTATCTTTGTGTCTGTCAATTTGCCATTGTTTATATAAGTGTGTGTGTGTGTATTGTCAGTATCTGTTTACCTGTGTGTATATGTGTGTCTGTATATCTGCATGTGTATCTGTGTGCGGCAGGGTATGTGTATATGTGCATACATTTCAGCATACAAACACCAACACTATGCATAAACACACCTCTGCCTTTAAACATCAAAACTACATACAAACACCTCTGCATTGAAACATCAGCACTTCATACAAACACACCTCTGTATTAAATTTTTTTTATATAAACACAGCATTGTATTCACAAATCACACTACACACAAGTGCATTCTTTCATTCAAGTACCAACACTACATTCACGCAAGCTTACTCTATACAGAACCATGCTTACATTTAAACACACAAACACTGATCAGTGCTAAATACTGACTACAAACATGGGGAAATAGTAGAACCCTAGCTGTCAAAGTATCGTGGGAGTTGCACGACAGGGGATTTACCTTTGCACCATCCTTGCGATAGGAGGGGGCAGGTTGGAAACATGTATCCACATAGTTTTTTAAAGAATTAGACTGACTAGGCTTAATTGCATTTTTCCTATTGACTGTTTATTAACCTCGCTCTGATTATGTCAGTATTTTTTAATGTTAAAGCGGTACGTTGTTTTGTATGTAAATTTGTTGTTTGATATTTCTTAGGAATAACTCGCTTAAATCTGAAATTTGTCAAAACAAGGGTGCATGATTACTAGTCACTGTAATACTAGACACTGCATATTGGTTTAGTAAACATCCCGGGTATGAAACATTTTGAAACATGGGACTGCACAAAGTCCGACATCACAATTAGGACAATGGAATCTGGTTTCCTTTTTGATTTTCTTTCCACTGTCATCTCGCTTCGAGCAACAAACCACATACATCATTGTTGGTGCTGACTTTTTCTTGGTTGGTGGGATGTAGTCCATGAAGTGACGACCAATCAGGCGTTCCGGGTTGACAATGCAGACAGCACAATTCACAGCCATTGATGGTGATGGTGGGTCACAAAGATACATTCGTCAGCTTTCCAAATTAAGTCAGAATGAACCACAGGCTTGTCACTGTTTTTTTTAACAGAATGTAGGCATTCCACAAGCATTGCTCAAGAAGATGCCTGAAGATCTTCTTTTGCCGTTTCCTCATTGCTGGGTAGAATATCATTGCTTGGTCGGCTCTGTCGACACCTCCCATGGTGTTATTGTAGTCTCTCACTACTTTTGGCTTCATGATTTCTTTCCAACCTTTCATGCATACCATAACAGTGAAGGTATTATGAACTGTACTCATTAGGCACAGAGCTTTCTTGTCACGCCACCGCAGTGCCATAATTTTGCCTTTTTGCCAGGCAACCATTTCTCTAGTCTTCATCTTCTTATTGCCAAAACATTGGTGGTATGTCGCGCTGGTTATCCCTAACGGTTCCATAGGCATCTGTATTGTTTTGCAGAAGAAACTCATAAAGTTCAGGAGACGTATAAAAGTTGCCGGTTGATAAGCAAAAGCCCTGATTTAGCAATGGCTCAGTGAGTGAAAGAATGGAAGATGTTGCCATTCCATATTTGATGTACTTTAGATTGAATTTTGTTCCTTTTCCAGTGTACATGAGTGAATTCCAAATGTAGCAGTTGATGATTCGAATAGTATGTAGGATTTTATGCCAAATCATGCTCTCTTTGATGCAATGTATTGTACCCAGCTGAGCCTTCCCTTGTAGGCCATTAGACTCTCATCTATGCTGATATTTCTTTCTTGCACATAGCTCAGTTGAAAATTCTTTAGAATCATTTGAGATACTTCCCTAATTTTCTTTAGTTTTGGTGCAAGATGAGTAGTTTCATCAAATTCTTTGTTGTTTTCGACGTGTAAAAATTTAATGATCAGAGAAAATCTGTACTCTGACATGACCGTACCAAAGAATGGAGTGGCAAGTAATTTATTAGTTGTCCAATACCACTTCTGCAAGGGTTTCCCCACCACTCCTTGAAGTATTATTAGTCCCAGAAATTTCCAAATGTCCTCTTTCTTCACTGGTTCCCACTTTCTGCTTCTTGAAAACTTCCAATGCAGAGTAGCTGATTGTTGCGGTTTGTATTGGTTCGTCTGAATAACTATTTTTTCAATAACCTCATCGGTCAGAAATAATTGTAAGAATGCCAAGGAGTTGTTGTGTTCAACAACTTGGGGGTGCTGCCTGATCCGTACCACAGTCAATAGAGCACCAAGTTCGCACATCACTGAGCTCAGTCGCAGAATCGTCACTTTCAGTGTCTGATGACAAATTTTCCCATGAATCACTATCGTTCAAATGTACAAGTGATTCTAATTCACTATCGCTGTTTTCTAGCTGGTCTAAAACCACTTTTGACATAAATGGACGCTTTTTGGATGCCATGGATGTTCTCAAGTTTCCAGGCAGAAAGAATGGTAAAAGCGCAGGCAGGACACTGTACAAAGCACTGGGACAAAATTTTGATGAAAAGGTTTGATACAGTAATGTAATCCTAACAGATTACACTGTATCACTATGTATTATGTGTATTTGTACTTTTTTAAATTTCCTGCCTGGTTCTGCCAGGCGGCGCTCACAGGGAAAGGGAACCCGGAAGACAATGCCGGTATTGGGTGGAGGACACTGCAGGAGGCTCATAGGGACAGTAAGTCTACTGTGTAATCCCAAGCGTGGCTCGGGGGTTACTGCTTTTGGTACTGAAAATTAACCCTGAACCACGCTCGGGATTACCACCTGTAAGATGCACATCTATATCTGCAAGAAAAGAACAATGAGGGGTGTTGAAAGGGAGTATATGGTTAAAGATATCAACCTCAGAAAGATTACTAGGACCTAAATATTTGCTAAATACATACCAAGAGTTAAATAAAACATAACTTTTTTTTTTTTTTTTTTATTCTTTATTTAACATTGAGGAAAAAACCCATTATACATTATACAATCTTTAACAAGCATTTACAAGAAGTGTCAACTATAAGATTGCATTTTAAATCTAATATCACCATTTTAAGTTATTCAACAATGTGAATTTTTACATTTAACATAAAAAAAAAACAGAACGCTCCCCCCCCCCCTCCGCCTCTCTATCCGAATATGCCCTTCCTATTTATATAAACCTTCCAGGGTTCCCAAACCTTGGTAAACATATGGTGGGAATGTCTTACTCTTGATGACAATTCATCCATTATATTGTTTTCTTGAATCTTTAATTCAACCTCTCTCATTAATGGTAGATCTAGTTTTATCCAGCTAGCGGCTATACATCTACGTGCGGCCAATAAGAAAAAATATTAGTTTCTGCGAGTGGCTGGGTATACCTGCTATGGATTTCGATAGTAGAAATGTCCAAGGGTTAAGTTCTATGTTTCCCTGTGTTATCATCCAGATTAGCTCCTTTATTTCCTCCCAGTAGCTTTTAATCTTTGGGCAATCCCACCACATATGTAAATATGTCCCTTGTAGGCCACATCCCCGCCAGCAAAGGTCTGTCGGGTTTTTACCTATTTTGTACAAAAAGATGGGGGGGTCACATGCCATCTAAACAATATTTTAAACATCTGTTCCTGCGAGATTACACATATCGATATTTTAGATGCTGTTTCCCAAATATCTATCTGACTCCCAGTGGGATATATACTTTAATGGAACCCAAACCGTAGGTTCCTCGGTTAGCTGATTTTAGAAATCAGATGTAAGACCTCCCTTTATCCTTCCTATTTTGCAGACTTTTTCAAAATCAGTGAAGGGGAGTTTAACTGCCGTTTTTACCTCCATTGAGTACGCAAAGTCTCTAATCTGCAAATAGCAAAAAAAAGTCTCCTGTCCTCAGCTCTATTCTGGTCGATAATCTAGAAAATAGAACTACCTCTCCTTCTGACCAAAGATCTACATATCTATGGATTCCTCCTGCTTTTAGGCTATGAAAATTGTATTCTTCCAGGCCAGGGATAAATTGTCTATTCCAAAAAACAGGAGTCATAGGCGAAGGGAAGTTAGTTAGACCATGCTTTAACTTGAGTTTATACTAAATGGTCTTGAAACCTTATTAAGCCACATATACAATCCTGGTGAGTCTAGCGTCATTAAGTCTTTCTCCATATCAGCCCATCTGTATTTCCCTTGGATTCCATGCCAACCAATAATTTGTGCCAGTTGGGCTGCATAATAATAAATAATTAAATTGGGGAGACCTAGTCCCCCTTTGTCTCTCGGTCTATACAGGAGAGTTCTGGCTACCCTGCGTCGCTTGCCCTGCCAAATAAATGTATCTATAGCTTTCTGGATGCCCAGTAAGTCCCCTTTGCAAACCCGTATAGGCAATGCTTGAAATAAAAATAGAAGCCTCAGTAAAATATTCATTTTTATAGAATGAATTCTGCCGATCCATGAAATTGGCTTATCGTGCCAATTCTCTAAGTCCTTTTTCAAACTTTTAATCAAAGGTACGTAGTTGTCTTTAAATAATGTATTATAATAGCGTCCGATTCTAATACCCAAATAGCTTAGCGATTTATCTATACACATATCAAATTTAGCTTTTAGTTGGTCTTGTTCTACCTCGGATAAATGAAAATTCACTCCACATGATTTATTATAATTTACCTTATAACCTGAGACAATCTATCATCTTGAATAATTCAGGGATAGATTCAGAAGGGTTTGCTATAGAGATTAGTATATCATTGGCATAAGCTGCTGTTTTATAAATCTCCCTACCTATTTGGATACCCTGTATATTGCCACTTTCTCTAATGTGAATCAGGAGAGATTCTTAAATAAGGGCAAACAGAATAGGGGAGAGGGGGCATCCCTAACATGTGGCATTATAAATTCCAAACAGAGTCTTATCTGCGCCAGGGAGCTGTATTGTTGCTTGGGGATTCGAATATAGCGCTCGAATTATAGTAATGAAGTTAGCCGAGAAGCCCCAATATTGAAGCAAATCAAATAGATAAGGCCAAGCGACCCTATCAAATGCTTTTTCTGCATCTAGTGACAAGAGTATCTATGGTGTCTTCCATAAAAGATGCCAGTTTAAAGTCTTAAATTCCATTCAGGATAAAGAAGGAAGATATCTTAGTGTCTGGAATGATGGGCACCCGCAAGCTTCATCTAATGAATATATACGCCCCAAACAATAGATTTTGGGATACGATAAGCCAAATTATTCATTCTATAGCATCAGACTGTCTCTTGATAGGTGGGGATTGTAATGCTGTCTCTTGTCCAGCAATAGATAGGAGCCATAAGCCGGGAACACTGCAATCTCAGGGAAGGGGAGGACAGGACAAACAGTTCTTTCAGTTTGTGTCACTTATTGACATATGGAGGGCTTAGCATCCTGACACACTTGATTATACCTTTTATTCGCATCCACACGATACGTATTCTAGAATAGATATGTTTTTGACCAATTTAACACTTTCTCCCTATTTATATAGCTCACAAATTAATAATATCACTTGGTCAGATCACGCAGATATCATTGTATATATAAAAGGATTATCAGCTAAATCCAATTTTTCTTGGCAACTAAATACTTCTCTTTTGGAGGATCCCCTAGTTAGAGCAGATATTACAAAGGCATTGTTAAATTATTTTTCTGAAAACAACACACCTGAAATCAATAAAACTACTCTATGGGCAGCACATAAAACTGAAATTAGGGGAGAATTGAGAGTGTTTCGGGAATATTTTTCTAGATTGTATAGTCAATTTATAAATGAGAATGGAGAGGGTACGGACCAGGAGGTAAAGCTGAGAGAATTCTTGAGTAGGACGAACGTACCCCAAATCCCCAAAAGCGTCCTAGAAGGATTAAGGACAAAAATATCTATAGAGGAGATTAAAACTGCATGTTCTTCTATTAAAAAGGGTAAAGCACCGGGGCCGGATGGCTTTAGTAGCAGTTACTATAAAATATTTCAACAAACTCTTATGCCATATTTACGAAAGGTCATAGATGAAATTTGCCAAAGCGGAGTTCTTCCAGCTGATCTTACAATGGCTAAAATTGTTCTTTTACCAAAAAAAGATAAGGATATCAGTGGGAAATTACAGACCTATATCGCTGATAAATGTCGATATAAATATAACAGCCAAAGTCCTTGCTCTGAGGCTCTCTCCCCTACTCCCTATCCTGATTCACCCAGATCAGGTAGGTTTTGTTTTCCGGGCAGACAGCGGTACGAGAATATGCGTAGAGCAGTCAGTGTCGCATGGGCCATGGTAACAGGGAAGACACCATCAATAAAATTTAACTTTTATTGGTATAAATAAAAACTAATTATATACATACAGAACCAATAACAATGTAAAAAATACAGTGATATACACTGCCTGTATAATGAAAATAAAAAGAGCAGTGATAAGGTGAAGGAAAGTTTCACTTCATTAATTAGCAAGAGTAGCAACAGGGTAGTATACACGTTAGACTGGAGCTCACATTCTGGCCTAACAGTCTGACAGCTGCAAACCAATGATCCAGGTAAACTAATTTGGTACTATATCTATATGAGGGAAGGGGGGAAATACCTATACTGGCCGATTGTACCTTCGAGGGCACCCCCAGTCTACACTCCTCTCCTAAAATAACAACGTGGGCTGAAGAATTAAAATGTACCTAGCAGCTGTGGAGAGAAACTGCCTGAATTGGGAGAAACATGAACAATTAAAAGTATAAAACCAAAAAATCTACTCCCCAATCTATCAAATTAAAGAAACAGACTGGATAGCTGGTCTGATAACCATTCAAGTAACACCAGCTTTGGGAAGATAGTTATATAGGTTGGGAAGTTGATTTTTTTTGTATAATACTGTAGATTTTTCATATTTCCCCAGACTCCTGACTTTTGTTCAGGAGGGGAGGAGTGTAGACTAGGGGTGCCTGCACTATTTAGGGGTAATGCCCCATTTTGAGGGTGTTGTTTTACCTGGCTCCAATCCCTATTGAATTATTGATCTATATCTACAAGTTTCTGATGTAACTGTATGTTGGGCTTGTTGTCCCACAGTAATTAAACCCTTTCTTTATATTAAAGGGACACTATAATCACCAGAACAACTAAAGCTTATTGCATTTGTTCTGGTGAGTAGAATCATTCCCTTCAGGCTTTTTGCTTTAAAGACTGTCTTTTCAGAAAAAATGCAGTGTTTACATTACATCCTAGTGATAACTTCACTGGCCACACCTTAGATGGCTGCTAAAGCTGCTTCCTTGGGCAGTGCTGCAGAGTAAGCAGCACTGTCATTTAGTGTCTAAACTCTCTCTACATGAAGGTAGGTTTCCTCATAGAAATTGATTGATTCAATTCATCTCTATGATGAGATGCTGATTGGCCAGGGCTGTGTTTGACTTGTGCTGGCTCTGCCCCTGACCTACCTCCTTGACAGTCTCAGCCAATCCTATGGGGAAACATTGAGATTCGCTCAGACCACTACTTCTGATGATGTCATCAGACAGAGACAGTTCAAGGGCAGATGCAGCAGCTTCAGACTTGAATACAAATAAGGTTTTACTATATTTAGGGAGGTAAGAGGGGACCAGGGGGGTTCGACAGTGGTTTTAACACTATAGGGCCAGAAATACATGTTTGTGTTCCTGACCCTATAGGAACAGTGACTTCTCCTCATTCACTGCATAACACGTATATAAAGATTTTACCCCTAGACAAAGGTGTGTTAGCACTTTGAAAGCATTATTTTCTCCAAATAACATCCAAACTGACAACATGTGTGTTTTAGTTAAACAAGTTTGTAGTTTGCTTTCATGTGTTTAGTGGACATGCCCCTACTGTTTAGGGTACATGCCTCCACTGTTTAGTTGACATGACCCAATTGTTTAGAAATTTGCTGTCAAATTTGATAAACCCATTTTATGGTCTGCAAATGCTTGATAAATGGAATTGAATAGACAAAATTATATTTTTAATGTAAAGTATATTTTCAATGTAAAGTATATGAATATTTTTAAAAAGTCATTTATTTGATCCAATATTTATTGCCTCTCAATAAGCCTTTTAATGCTTAGAATAAATCCAAACCGTTAAAACGCTTACTTGCCCAATATATAAACCCCCAAAGTTAATTTGATGATCAATAAAATGCACACAGTAGCATGTTAAAGTTAGACAATCCTGTGAATTTATTAAAGTGAGTTTGTAAATAGTTATTATAATAGCTATTATATTTTCCAATTTATTTGAAAAGTAAATTAGAAAAAAGATGTTCTAAATGCAAAAATGTAGTAATGTTTCTATTACTTTCTAGTTTTTGAGTATTTCTACTTTATTCGTGCATTCCTTCACACAGAAACACAATGAATGGGTAATTCACTAAAGGAGTTCAAGGGGTTTTAATTTGTGAATATGCTCAATTACTCAAAGTGTATACAATTTGTCTCTGAATTTATATCTGATTTTTATCCTATTCAAATATTTTTCAGAAACAAGACCAGTCTTCAAGTCAGTCAGGGTTGCTGGAGGCAGAGAAGAGGGTGAGTGTCTGCTTAAAACATAAGCAACTTGTAATTTGCAATGAGTATAGAACATTAACAAAATACTTACAGAAATATGCTTTCCATACGATTATGAAGATACTTTTATTTACTCCCTTGGGAAAATTAAAAACAAATTTAATGTGACAGTCACACCTCCACGACAGCAAGCAAGTCATACCCTAATATAGCAGGGAACTTTCTTGCAGCATAAATATGATGTACGCTTTATGTAGCATATTGCTATATCTTTATAATAATGTACTTTTAAATTGTAGATTATACAAGCTTTAGTGTAACTATAATCTTAATTTTATTAATGACAGGAGGCAGTTATTTGCTTAAGTCTCTCTTTACTAGAACTCCACAGCAGCACATTAACATAGAGAGAAAAATACCAGAGACAAAAAACTCAGGAATCCATAAAAGGCTTCTCCCAACCAACTAATTCCTCTTTCACGCTGCGACAAAATAAAGTACATGAACGATACACCACAAATACAATAACAAGAGAAACAACATAAGATAACGATGAATGCCATCCGAAATTGGAAATGTGGAACCAGTGGATGAAGCCTTGACCTTTATCCTGTAGAGTAGTCGGATCTAAGAACTGTAGCCGAACCATTAAACTGAAACGAGATAAACAGAGTCGAAAACACTGATTAGCAAATGAAATGTTCTGAGAAAAACATGAATCCCCATCATTAATACTGACAGTATAATATCCAAGATATTGAGAAAATATGAATCCCCATCATAACATACTGATGGCACCAAATCCCAGATAAACCCCAACTCCCCCAGATTAACAAACCTAGCCCAGAAGACCAGGAATAAACAAAAGTCAGTCAAACCAACCAACAAAGCAGGGAAGGGAGAAACTGGGAGGGAAATATTCACCTCCTGTCATTAATAAAATTAAGATTATAGTTACACTAAAGCTAGTATAATCTACAATTTTATAACATGACAGGAGGCTTCATATTTGCTGTTTTAACGCTCGGACAGCAAAGCCCAAAGAAACACGATCCGCCGTACCAACCTAACTTAGAGAAGATAGTTCCTGTAACCGTCAGGAAAGTGTACAATGTCCTGGAGAAAAACGCCCGCCATGACAGCACCTGAAGTCGCCGAGTACCGACTGAAATGAACTAAAAGATCTATACGTCCTGCCAACAACCACCGGGCGGTACATGAAGGGCGAAGAAAAGGAAAAGAACCATCTAAACAAACGGTGGCATCGACCGCAACTTAAAAAAAAAGGGGCGCGCAACCAAGACAAGAGTATAACCCTCGGGTCCGACTAGAGCCGATAGACAACTAAGGTCCGAACATCCGAACCCATCTGAAAGAAGAAAAAAGGGTATGATAAGGGGAACAAATCCAGAGTCGGAGATGGACAAAAACCAACGATTGAGGCATGACAAACAACACATGTACCCCTTGGGGAAATTAATACCCGTCCTTGGGAATCGAGAGGACTCACAGCCCTATGAAACCGCATGTCTAGCTCGAAGGGAGATACCAACAGAGCGAGGCCCGCTGAAACAGTTGTACGCCCTACCTAATCTAAGTGATACAACAGTCCCCGGTCAATAAAACGACCAAACAATAATCGAACCCTGTAACAGTGTTTGCAAAATTTCTGTTAATCTGTACCAGACCCAACTCCATCATGGTCGCTATGCAGGCAAGCGTCTTACGGTCCCCAAGATCAAGTGGGACAGGTCCAGGGAATCCGGGCACTAGTCTCGACTCGGCCGAAGCGGAGGTCATAAAACCAAGGTACCAGCAGACCGAGACACTTTTAGTAAGGTCCTGGAAACAACAATGGAGGGGCCTTCTCAGCGTCTCTGTGTCGAACACCCCTGAAGGGAAACGTCCAACACTGAGCAAACCGGTCTGTATGCCAGCTGAAATTGGACAGGGCTTAATGGGTCCTCCTCTGTGGACGCCGGGTCTTCTTGGAAAACTATTCCAACCATATGAGAAACTCGGATAGGGGGAAAATGTAGGAGGTACCCCCTTGCGTCCGATCCGCCCTCCAGGACTCTACACCTCGAGCTGCAGAGAGGGGTCAATATTCCTCGTTTGAACAAGAACTCCACCTTAACAAGGAAAATGCAGATAGCATCTGTCCCTTCAGTCCGGGTAGACCGCCCTGCGAAACGTCCTCGTGGAAAAAACGAGAAGGATCTCTTCGAATAGTTCTGGTATGCCCGAACGTCCTAAATTCATCCAAACCTGCCAGCCAGGCTGTATTATCGTCCAAATCAATGATGCCCCAGGTCCTTATCTTGCCAGGAAGAAACTTGAGCCCGCCTTACCAGGAATGGGCCCCGCGGTCCTGGAGTTCCCTGAGGACCGAGTCTAATTCAAAGTAACTAATGGCTATACCTTCAAGCGTAGTCTCGTGCGGGCTCCAAAGGCCTCAGATCCCTTGATCCCAAGCACCTCCAGTGGTCCGAATTGACGAAGATAGGGTCTCCTGCAATCCCCAGGTTCGGGGTCCCGTCTGTTATGTCATCCGAAGGAGGAGGCAACTGTGACATTCCGGGCCCAGGGTCCAATCCCTTATAACAGGTATGGGTTGGAGCTTTAGATATGTCTCCATAACGTTTTTTCATATGAAAACTGGGACCCAATATTCTTCCCCATATGTCCTGTAGGACAACCCACTCATGTGGGAGAGAACCCTTGGCTTGTCAGTGCGGACTGAAAAGTAGAGAATAGGCACCGCAGCGGGCCGTACTCCAGATCTCCTGTATACTAGACAGGCGTTGCCACCAGGAGAGCCGTAGCACCCCATCGGGGTCTAAGTCTGGGTACGAGGCTACTTTTGTTTGGAAGCCCGGCTGGGTACACGACTCCAAGCATCTTGCAGGCTTCTCAAGTCAGCGATCTATGGTCCCAGCAACGCACCAATGGTGCTAGGTGCCCGGGCCTAGACCCTTCTCAGGAAATGAGCAATTGGTCGAGGGTCGCACAGGGGTTCGTTTAAGGCAACCAATGAGACAACCTCTTCTTCCACAGTCATTGGAGCCCCTGTAGTGGGCTTGTTCTCCGTCCCACGGTGCCACTCATCATAGTCCTTCCGAGAGGGACCAGACCGGTCTGCCCGCCATTCAGCTAGGACGCCCGTGGTGGGGGTGGGGGTCACGAGGACTACCACCCCTGTGCGACCTAGGCAGTGTAGTCTGGCCACCGAGGCTGATCGTATCGGGGTTAGACGCTTCTCCAGAGTCTAATCTGTCCGGTGCCTGGTTTAGGGCCTTCACCCCTCCAGTAGCACTTGTGCGCACTTGCCTGCTCTCCTCTAGGAGAGTCTGACTCATTCAAATTGTCTGTCTTTATTAAAAAGGTGGTCACTGCCGTTTGTCCGAAGGACACCGCCTCTCTATAGGCAGTGCCATCCAGCCTGATTGCATCGGGGGTTAGATGCTTCTCCGGAGTCTATCTTCTGGGTGTCTGGTTCCAGTAGCGCTTATGCGCACTTGCCTGTCCTCCTAGGGGGGGGTCTGACTCCTTCAAGTCTCCCGCCTTCTTTAGAAGGTGGTCGCTGCCGTAGCAGGCATCACCTGTGTGCATTCCCCCGAATGAAGGGTTGACCGTGGAGTGGTCCGAGGCAAGGCGACCTCTAGGGGAATAACGGACAAGCATTCTTCTGTGTAACTTTACCCAGCATTCTACTGCGTAACTGCACATAGCATTCTACTGCGTAACTGCACAGAGCATTCTACTGCGTAACTGCACAGAGCATTCTACTGCGTAACTGCACAGAGCATTCTACTGCGTAACTGCACAGAGCATTCTACTGCGTAACTGCACAGAGCATTCTACTGCGTAACTGCACAGAGCATTCTACTGCGTAACTGCACAGAGCATTCTACTGCACAGAGCATTCTACTGCGTAACCGAACAGAGCATTCTACTGCGTAACCGAACAGAGCATTCTTCTGTGTAACTGTACACAACATTCTACTGTGTAGTTGTACATAGCATTCTACTGTGTAGATAACGCTCTTCAGATGAATAGTGCCGAACACTCTTTGTGAACTGTAACCAACTCTGTAACAGAGAGTGAAAAAAACAGCTTTCCATAGGAAAACAGAGAAAGTGAGGTTGAAGAGATGAAGTGCCTTACTCTAAAGGGCTCAAACCGAACACTCCAGAAATATATTTATAGTAGTGACATTAGACTTTCCAAAAGGCAAACTCTTACAACCTCCCGGACCGAGAGCCCTGCGGTGTGGGGAGGCCAAACGAGGTCGGGAGCCATCGCTCCCACGTGGCCGGTCATCCCTCCCATGCCACACACGGCCGCGAAAGATAACTGCTTCCCAGCGGTGCAGGGAGCGTGGGAGGGAGACAGGCGGAGGGGCAGTTCACGCTGCGCGCGAGATACCCACGTGGGACCGCCGGAGTCGTTCTCCGCGGTGTCGGCGCCTGGACAAGACGGGAGGCGGTACCGAACCGCTCCCCGCCGGCTGCTAGGAAAACAGAAAGACAACAGGAAGAAAACAGAAGGAAGCCAGAAAGAACCGAAAGAAAACAAAAATAAAATGCCTGCAAGGAGAGCAGGGAAAAATAGAGGGAGAAGGGTGGAGGAAGGCACCCATACAGACCCCACAGAAAAAGGGGGGAGGTAGAAAGAGCAGGCAAGAAGAAAACACCTGCAAAAGGCACAATAGATGACTTCACCTCATAATATAAATCCCAAAATCAACACACACATCAAATCATGAAAATCAAATCATACAATCAAATCATGGAATTTAAATCATACAATTAAATCATTAACCTCGAATCCTAAAAGCAAGTCATACCATCAAATCCTGAAATCAAATCATGAAAACTAAATCACACAATCAAAGCATGAAAATAAATCATACAAACCAAATCTTAAAAACAAATCATAAGATCAAATGCAAGTAAAAGTATATATCCCATGACCAGTGGCGTACATACCAGGGTCGCAGGGGTCGCGGTTGCGACCGGGCCCGGCCCACCAGGGGGCCCGGCCGCCCCTGCAACCTGGTATGTAGCCACAGGGCCAGCCTCTTCTCCTGGGGGGCCCTGCTGACCCTAGCTGGCGGGTGGCCGCGCGCGCGCGAGCACTCAGTGCTTCCTCTTCAGCTCCCTTGCGCACCGCACTGATACCGGAGCTGGAAGATGACGTCATCTTCCGGCTCCGGCATCCCTACGCGGCGCGCGAGGGAGCTGAAGAGGAAGCACTGAGTGCTCCCTCGCGCGCCCGCCCGGCCACCCGCCAGCTGGGGTCAGCAGCACCACTGGACCCCAGGGAATCCCCCCAGCACTCCAAAAGGTAAGGAGGCTGGGGGGATTACATTAAAAAAAAAAACATGTGTTAGAGTAAGTGTGTGTGTGTGTGTGTGAGTGTTAGAGTGTGTGAGTGTTATAGTGTGTGTGTGTGTGTGTGTTAGATTGAGTGTGAGTGTTAGTGTGTGTGTGTCTGCTAGTGTGTGTTAGTGTGAGTGTCTGCTAGTGAGTGTCAGTGAGTGTTACTTTGTGTGTCTTACTGAGTGTGTGTGTTGGTGAGTCTGTTTGATGTCTGTTAGTGAGTGTGTGTTTGTCAATGAGAGTGTATGTTTTGTAAGTGAGTGTGTATGTCTGTCGCTGAGTGTGTCTCTGTCAGTAAATGTGTGTGTCTGTTAGCTAGTGTGTATGCGTCTGTAAGTGTGTGTGTGTGTGTGTCTTCAGCACTTACCTTTCTCCAGCGCCGGACTCCCTTGGCGCTGAGGATCCCTCAACCTCTCAGCTCCGAATGCGACCGCGCACGCATTCAAACCGCCCATAGGAAAGCATTACTCAATGCTTTCCTATGGACGTTCAGTGTGCTCCTCTAGCGGCTGTCAGTGAGACAGCCACTAGAGGCTGGATTAACCCTCAGTGAAACAGCAGTTTCTCTGAAACTGCTATGTTTTCAGCTGCAGGGTTAAAACTAGAGGGACCTGACACCCAGACAACTTCATTGAGCTGATGTGATCTGGGTGTCTGTAGTGGTCCTTTAAGTGTGTGTGCATCTGCATGCACTGGCGTACATACCGCGGTCGCAGGGGTCGCAGCCCTGTAACCCCTGCGACCAGGTGCCCACCGCCATGTGTTGTGGCCCGGCCCGCGCGCACGGGGGGGCCCACGGATCAATTTTCGCACCGGGGCCCCATGGGTCATGTGTACGCCACTGCCCACGACCACCCATATAAAACAGGAGGCAGTGGTACTCTGACCTGTACTGTCTGCTGAGCAGCAAAGAAAGAGGAATTAGTTGGTTGAGAGAAGCCTTTTATGGATTCCTGAGTTTTTTGTCTCTGGTATTTTTCTCTCTATGTTAATGTGCTTGCTGTGGAGTTCTAGTAAAGAGAGACTTAAGCAAATATGAAGCCTCCTGTCATGTTATAAAATTACAGGTGCATCAAACACATAAAAAAAAAACATAAAATCACAATATAAAAGACAGATTCTTTACCATGGCCAGTGCCCCAAAATCACTATAGGGTTTTTATTTATTTATTTTTTTATGAATCTGCATTTTCTTAAAGGACACAATAAGGTCAGGGATACAAATGTGTATTTCTGATCCTATAGTGTTAAAACACTATTTAGGTGGCTGACGCCCCTTAAATAGGATAGAAACTCACCTTTATTCCAGCGTTGTGCTGGTCTTCCAGTGCTGGACACACCAATATCCAATGCTTTCCCATAACATGTTTTTTTCTGAACCCAATTGTAACGGCACACTCAGCATAAAAGGGTTAAACCACCGTTTAGTAGATCTTCCCTTCCAGAGATGCAGGCACAGCTATTGTAAAACACCAAACTCACGAACCGCCAATAAGGGAATGCTCCAAACTCCCGAACAGCATACAATATAGCACTCCAAACACACGAACTGGAACCATACGAATCACTGCTAGCAGACGAATAGGAAAAGCATCCAAGCGGCTTACACTCCTAGCAATCAGTCTCTATCAGCATTCAGTAAATCCCCCCAAAGACAAGACAAGGCTCCGTGTTGAGGGTCAAGCAGTGGTCTGTTTAATGAGGGCTACCTGCCCAGTACTTATGCAGGTCTCCCACCTGGTGGACACTCCCCTAGGGGACCAAATGGGAGACTGTGACAAAAGACAAGTGGACAAATAGGACACACAGTCACATTATATTCCCATAATGCATCCTGGCTTCCTCCCTTCTGCCTTGGAGATAATTGAGAAGTAATTCAATTATCTCCCAAGATAAAGGCAAATCGCCATTATGCACGTGGGGATACTAAAACAGGAATTACTATTAAAATACACAGTATGACACAAGTTACACTAAAACTATACATTTAACATGTCCCCAGATAGCTCAGGTCTGAGCGCACATTATTAAGCGAATGGCGCTCAGACCACATGAATACAGTTTAATCGCCATGGAGCCAAAGTCTTTACACAGTCAGTTCTCATGCGAATGGGCTCCATGGGATTCCTATCTGGGGTATAACATATTCAAGTAAAACTACCGAACACCGGGCCGTTCGTGCACTTTCACCGAACAAGAAGGGAGGTCGGCGGCTTCAGCGGTATTCGCGCAAAACTGTGTCTGATTTTAGTTCCATGAATTAAGCGTCGAACACCGCTGTACGTTCGCATGTTTAAAATGGCCGCGACCTCGTGTTCGTGATACGAATGGCGGCCACCCAGCATTCGTCAATTAAGCTGCGGTTAACCGCAGCTTCAGGGAGGCTAATTGCCGGCACACTCCAGCTCCCAGGTGGTCTAGCCATTCATGCGGTTGTTCGGTAGATTGAATCTACCGAACACCAGGCAGAAAAGCACGAATAAGTCTTTTCTGCAGGAAAAAAAAAAGATGTCTTTTTACATGGGGCCATAGTCCAAAGGCAGCAGGTGAGCAACCAGGCTTCTCCAATGCAATGTGGCGAGATTGCTCTCGTCACACCAATATACATAATTACTAGACTTGGAGATTTATTTCAGATGTTTACTGTACTTAGCTAGCAACCAGTGCCAGAACTATTTTTGAGTGAGAGATAGGAGACTGGCCGGCACTTTGTCATTGATCCTAGTGTAAAACTAGATTACTAATCTACTGTGCAGTGTTTCCTAATGGGACACTATAGTCACCAGAACAACTATTGTATTTGTTCTGGTGAGTAGAATAATTCCGTTCA
>OW240912.1:153085239-153105288 GCA_933207985.1 Pelobates cultripes
CATTCCACCAATTTGTGTCCAAGCGAAGCAGATGTGCCCACCACAAGTCTGATTTCTACTACCCCCTACATACCTGAGAAGCGAGGCGAGCAGAGAGAGAGAGGAGACTGAGCCTGAGACAACGCAGTCAGGCTCTAGGCACAGATCCCTTTGAGAGGTACCATAGATTGTCCAGACCCAAAAGAATAGAGGAGCATCATCCACGTGACATCTTTGTTTTTCTAGTCCCTCAGTCCTGGGTGATGTAAATTTTAATGACATGATAAGATAGCAGTACACTGTTCTGCTTTAAGAGTCACTGCCAGTGGAGCTTGTAATGCAGGCACAACAAGAATTATTTTTAATAATGCACAGAGAAATAATGGTCCAATTGAAAGTTTAAGCACAAATTTAATAATTGGAGTTAACGTAAACCCTTGTTGATAAGTTGATAATTTAGATATTCATACTATTTGTACACCTATTGATTATAATATTTAAAGTATTCACTACTCATTGAACTTGTAAGAAAAGGGAAAATGAAGGAAGGAAATGGAAGGGAGAGAGGGGAAGGGGGAGAGGGGAAGGGGTGAATAAAGGGACGGAGAAAAAGGGAAAAGGTATTTTTCACAATCCACATCAGGAGGAAATAAATGTATGGCAAGCACAGAACATGAGCATTTAGTATAGCTTTATGAAAGATATCTGAGGATAATGCACATGGACACAAAGCAAATTCTCTATCGAGCTATGTATAAATAGGTATAAATTATTTATAAATTGACATAAATCTATATATTGGATTTAAGTCCCAATTGGATTACACAACAATTTCATTTGTGTAGGTTGATTTACCTTATGGGGGGCTGATGGTTTAGTCGCCTAAGTGTATCGCATATAATTTAACAGTATGATAAGTATTAAGAGTTTATAATTCTGCGCCAGAAAAGATAAAATGCGCCTAATTATATACATGAGGAGAGAAGAAGAGAGGAGAGAAAAAGGGGAAATGTAAATTTTTTTTTTCTCTCTCTCCTTTTCCTTTCCATTACGAGGCTCATTCCGGTATAACTGTAAGATCTTTGTATCAGCAGCAGGAATAGATGTTTGTTTCCCAGTGGCCAAGAATTTGGCCTAGTGAGAATGGTATGTGTGGGTATGCAGGGTGGCTGGGAAGGAGAAAAGAGGGGGCGGCGATCTGGTTAATTGTCACTTAAATTACTGTCAATATATGTTAGGGGCCTAAATTCCGGACAGGAAGTCATCTATATAAAATGTTATTAGTTAATAAAATAGATATTTGATTCATTCAAGAGACCCACTGGGTAGATCCCCCTGCTAGGCTTTGGAGATTTCATCAGCATTCCATCAGAAGCTAAACAATTCAATTTCCCTCTTCATGCTGAGGACTTTTATAGAGTTTGCTAGATGTAAAACTATCCCACCGGATATGCTCCGAGCATTCATTATACCAATTCTCAAACCGGACAAAGACCCGGCACAAACATGTAACTATAGGCCTATATCACTCATCAATCTAGATATAAAGGTATATTCTAGAATTTTGGCCAATAGGCTTAAGCCTATTGGGGGTCATATCAGATATTGTCTGTGACAGATCCATCTGTATAGACTGAGATTGCTGGATTCATCTGTTTTGCCTTTTTCATGAATTTACCCGTTCGTATGCACCTGTTCAGTGAATTGACTTTTTCCGCCGAACAAAACTACCAAACGGACGGCCACCCAGAAGAGAAGTGTGCTGCTGGTTAACCTCTTGATCCCAATTAGAAAATTGCGGTTAACCACAGACACTTCTCAATTAAAACCGAATACAGGGTGGTCGTCGTTCGTATATCGACCACAAGGCGGCGGCCATTTTAAACCATGCGAAAGACCAGCGGTGTTCGGCATTGATGTCATGGACCTGAAAACGGACACTTTTTCAGCCAAACACCGCTGAAGCCGCAGACCTCCCTTCTCAATCGACAGAAGTGTATGAACACCGGCCGTTCGGGAGGTTTAAATGCACGAATGGACTTACCCCAGATAGCCTTCCCATGGAGTCAATCGCATACCGAAAGACTGTAATAGACTTTGACTCCATGGCGATTGAACTATGCGTATGGGATCTGAGTGCTATTCGCCAATAATATGCACTCAGATCCAGGCTATCTGGGGATATGTGATACGAATGGGTAACATTTGACAAATGTAAAGTTATGTATTTTTATGTGTTTTGCTATGTTGAATCTAAGATGGCGATTTGCCTCTGTCCTGGAGATAATTAAATTACTTGTCAATTATCTCCAGGGCAGAGGGGAGGAAATACTAATGCATGCTGGGAATATTCTGTGTCTGTGGGTCCTAACCTGCCATATGTCTGTCTATGGTTACAGTCTCCCATTTGGTCCCCTAGGAGAGTGTCCACCAAGTGGGAGACCTGCATAAATACGGGCAGGTAGCCCACAGTAAAGCCAGTTCTTGTTTTAACCTTTAATGCGGAGCTTGGTCTCGTTATTGGGGGGGATTTATTACCGACGACTAGAGACTGCTGGATGGAATTATTAGCCGCTTGGGAGATATCTGCGTTCAGCTAATATTGGCGATTTGTGAGTTTGGAGCTTGTGGAGTGAAGTGCCCGTACAGATCCCGTTCGTGAGTTTGCAGCATTCCCTTACTTGCGGTTCGCATGATTGTACTGGATACGCATGCAGCCTATGTTATTGCGAGAGGGGAGCATTCACTAAATGGCGGTTTGTAAATTTCATGCTGATGGTACCGTAACATTGTCCATCCTGATCAATCTGGTTTTGTGGGGGGCAGAAGCACATCTGACAATATCAGGAAAAATTTTAAATGTTGTTGTGACAAACTGCCCTTTGTCACTGGTGTTTTGTGTGACCCACTGCCCTTTTCCCCTGGCTTTTGGAGGAGCCTGATTGACAGCCTCATACCTTATGACTGGCCCGGGGGTGTATTATTGGGGCTTATGGACTTTTATGGAATTGGTGCTGGCCCTTTAAGCACATTTTTGGGGCATGGTGAAAATCGGAACAATGCCCCTTTAAGACAGAGTCCCCAGATTGGAAATAAATTTTATATAGCTTTTTCCCTTATGGTTTGGTAATTGGGGCTTACCGAGCTATTTACTGCACAGGCAGACCACCCAGAAGTGGAAGTGTGCAGGCAATTTACCTCTCAGCCTGGGAGCCTGCTGTAGGTAAATTGCCGACCGCTGGGTGGCCGCAGTTCATGCAAATGAACACGTGGCGACGGCCATCTTTGTTCATTCAAACGAGGTCAGCGGTATGTGTAGCCAAATCCATGGAACTGAAATCTGCTACACATTTCAATGAACACCGCTGACCTTTACCTGCTCCTGCACTGAATTTTCAGCCACAGAGACTAAGTCCCGTTCGGCTGTTTGAACTCACTGTTATACTTAGCCAAATGCACGAACGGCCCTGTTTGTGCATTCGAATGGGACTTAGTTATTTTTCTGTGTAAAATAGACTGACCGCACAGCCCAAATCTATGGAACTGTTTTGGGCAGGAAAATGTGCTTGCGGTCGGTCATAAAGGACTTCCAGCTAACTTTTGAACTACTGGGTGGAATTGTCTGATTTTTGTTCACATTTAAAGTATGCTGATTAATAATATGTGGTTTATGGAGATTTGATGTGTAGTTTTAAATTTACAGTGTCTGTATAAAAAAGTATATTTTTCCTGCTGGTGATAATTACTTTCACCCATTGTGTACAGTAATTATATAACAGGCAGATGGGAGGATTTTGCTGGAATGAATGGGAGTGTTTTATTGTATATTACATGGGTTATTGGTTGTTCTGCAAAACCCTGTGGGCGGTGCTGTATGTGTAAGACCTCCATAAAAGAAAGCCCTTTGGTGCCAATTAAAGAGATCCTGTTTGACCCTTAATACGTAGGGTCTCGTTATTGGAGGGAGCTGCTATAATCACACTGGGGATTGCTATGCTCTGCATACTCCCCTGAGCTTGAATCACTTAGCTCTTTTAAGAGCTTGTTCCTGATATGCTCTCCTGGAGGAGAGGTCTTCACCACACAGTCCTGGAGGACTGAGGCTGATCCAGGGTGGAAAGAAGACGGTGAGACTCCAGTTAAGCTACAGCGGTTGTGGAGTCTGCAGTGGTTGTGGTGTCTGGTGTGGTGTTTGTGGTCCTCGGCGCAAGCTAGGAAGCGCCCATCAAGGAAGGTACTCGGTCGGAGTAGGGGGAGTTCCGTTGTTTACTATGCCGGTCAGCAAAGGTCCCCCTTCGCTTTGGTTGCCCTCGATGCAGAGAAAGCCTTTGACCATGTTGGTTGGTTGTGGAACAGGTCTTGGGCTCCTTTGGCATCAGGGGTACCTTTAGAGACTATACTATGGCTCTATATGGGTACCTACAAGCTAGAGTTTCTGGTTTCATGTTTCAGTGGATTTTCATGGCCTAAGTGGATTCAGGACGGATACTTTTAAGGAGAAGTTTAAGTTAGATTGGGAGGCAAAGTGCATAAATTACTTGTGTGCTATCCTTAGACCTCACACTAATTAATAGACTCAACTATTCGCCACTGGCCACGCAATTTAAGAAAAATTTTGTAACTTGTAAGGGTTCCCAGTTGTCATGGCTAGGCAGAATCGAGGTAATCAACTTTTATTTACTACCTAAACTGTTATACTTATTTAGGAATATCCAGCTGATGGTAGACTCCCAGACGATCCGCAGATTCCAGAGACAGTTCTCTGAATACATATGGCAGGACAGATGACCTAGAATATGCCCTGTAATTATTACAGAGGTTAAAGAAGAAGGGTGGGGTGTCCTTTCCGGAAATCCAAAGGTCACATTTAGTAAGTACTATGGCACATTTGCCATAAACAATTATTTTGATAACTTTTACTCCCCTAGACCAACCTGGTTAGACCTAGAGAGAGCTGGACTAAACAACTTAGAGCCTTTTTGTAACAGAACTGTCTGTATATGGATTACATTTATTTTCCCTCCATTCGTCTGTTGTTCGGTTTATTTCCCTGCCTGTACAGTCCCTATGTGTTCCCCTGTTAAACTACCGAAAGCCTCACGAAGGCATGACCACTGGGAAGCTAGCGTGTGCCGTCAATTGACCACCCAGTAGCTACGGTTAACCACAGCTTAATTGACTGTACTGGGTGGTCGCGGTTACACATAGCCGGCACCCGGTGGTGGTTTTATGGAGCTCCCCGGACGGCCAGCAGTGCTCAGCCCAGAATCAGTGCACTAAAAGCAGATACTTTTACGTGCAGGCACCGCTGAGCCTCCAGCCTTCCCTGCTTCTATTTTGGTTGTTTAAACGAACGCTGGATTGATCGGGACTTTACTTAAGTGAATGTTTTAACCCAGATAGCTATGCCATGGAGCCTATTCCTGTAATTAAAGACTTTGGCTCCATGGCAATTGAACTGTATGTGTGTGATCGGAGCGCTATTCGGTGGTTATGTGCGCTCAGATCTAAGCTAAGCTATCTGGGGATATGTGACATGTATGGGGTTGGTGTAGTAAATTTAATATTATATGTTTTAATGTATTTTACTGTCTCTGTGTCCCCACGTGTACAATGGCGATTTGCCTCTGTCCTGGGAGATAATTGGATTACTTCCCAATTATCTCCAGGATAGAGGGAGGGAAATTAGGATGCATTGTGGGGATGTTTTACTTCTGTGTGTCTGAATGTGATACATGTCTGTGTGTTACAGTCTTCCATCTGTTCCCTTAGGGGTGTAAGTCCACCAGGTGGGAGACCTGCATAAATACCGGGCAGGTAGCCCTCAATAAACCAGCATCCTGTTTTACCCTCAATAAGGAGCTTGGTCTCGTGATTGAGGGGATTTACTGTACATGGTTAGAGACTGATTGCTGGGAATGTAAGCCGCTTGGATGCTGTGTGTGTTCGTCTGTTAGCAGCTATTCGTGAGATTACCGTTCGGGAGTTTGGAGTACTACTGGGTATACTGTTCAGGAGTTTGGAGCATTCCCTGGTTCCAGTTCGGGAGTTGGGGGTTCTGCAGTAGCTGTACCTATACCTTCACAAAAAGGGAAACTCTACTAAACAGCGGTTCAACCCCTTTATGCCGGGAGAGCCGTAACACTTTTTATCTTATAAGCTGTGATAGCGAGTTTTTAAAAGCCTAAGTTCAAATAATTCATTTATTAAAGCATCACTTTCTACAGTTAAATATCTAAAGAAAACATTTGATACAGATAAAATGTCCCGTCATGCTCCCATAGAATGTCTAAAATATTATTTGGAGGACTTAAATATCTAAGAATGGCATAAACAAGAATGGCATAAACATGGCTTGAAAGATCTTTCAGAGATAATAGATGGAGAGACAATCTTCCCATTTCCCCTATTTCAGTCTAAATATAACATTCCTCCCAGAGAGCTATTTAACTATCTGAGAATTAAATCTTTTCTAACCAATAATGCTCTGGCTGGGTTAACTCTGATAGATCAGTTTTTTGCTCAGCACTTCAGCAATAAAATGGCCTCCAGGTTCTCTAGGCTCAATAACCAGCGGCAAAAAGAAAAAGTTCTCTGAAAGAATGGCTACAGGGCTTTCTCTTAATAAAAATAAATATCCACTCTGTAAACATACTTGAAGTATACTACAAACTTGTACACCGTTGGTATTTGGTCCCTTCTCGTCTATTGGTCCCTTCTCGTCTATATCAGGCACCCCCAGATTGCTGGCTTTATTTCTCCATATTTAGTGGCATTGTGATGAGTTGGCTATATTAAAAAAGATCTTATCTAGAATGGTAAATTTTATTTTTAAGAGGAAAGTAAAGCTAACAGCGAACATGTTTCTGTTCCATATTGGCTTCCCTCCCGATAATATTAATGCTAAATGCCGCCTGATTCATGTATTTATGGCCTTGAAATTAGTTATTGCCAGAAACTGGGGGACTATAGGTTCTCTGAATTGGTCTGAAATAAGTTCCCAGGTGAACTTCTAGTACAGAATGGAAAAAGGCTTTCATCCAGATAGACTTTCCACCGATAAATATGAAGAGGTCTGGGCTCCCTGGCTTAAATTCAATGGACCCTGCAATTATTAGATGCAGCGTCCGACCCGACCCCCAACTGACTATATGAATGGTATGCATGGAGTGCAAATTTATAGGAATTATAGGATCAACTGCGCATTTATATGGTTGAGAGAGTTTTTACCTACTTTTTCCTGCTATGGGATGACTTTTAGTATTCAAACTTTAATCAGTATCCCCACTATATCATTTTTAGTACAGTAAAACTTATACTTATTGAAATAGAACTTTTGTATCAAGACTGTTTTATGTAAACTTTATGGAAAGATGAAATTTGATAATATTTACCACACTTTTCTTTTTTCACATAACTCAAATTGGCAGGCCTATTATTTTATTTATAAAATATTTTACCAGGAAAGATACATTGAGATTTCTCTCGTTTTCAAGTATGTCCTGGGTCCACAAAACATTGCATTGATACAATAGGGTACAATAAAATACAAAATCAATATTAATACACAATATGTACAAAATTTAACATAGAACAGGTAGGAAATATATAATCAGCCATGACACGTACATTCTGTTTTGAGGTATGTAGCGAGGGATCTCTTAAAGGACTTTAGGCTTGGGGAAGATTTGAAAGGCCCTGGGGAGATAGCGCAGCTAAGCGGACAAGGGCACATGTAGGAGTGTGGGGATAGATGCATGGGATTGGATGGGAAAGACTGTGTGGGTGGGATTATGTTCTGTGTAAGCTAGTGTGGGGGAGGTCTTACCTCAGTGCCACTTGGGATTCGGGCCAGCAAACAGCTTCCTGTCCTCCTGCTCCTGTTTGCCTGGGCCTGCAGATTGACACAGCTTGAGGGATGGAGGTTGAGGCGATCCTGTCGTCCCTCAGGGCTGCTGCAGCGTGGATGGTGGCCGGCACCTGTGGAGGCAATTTACAAGCATTACTGGAGGTATGGCTGCCGGTGTGGGCACCCCCCGTGGCCTACCCTCCCCCTGGAGCACCCCCTGCGGTCTCCCCTGCTGCCTCCCATGCGGCCCCTGCCCCTGGGGGCCGCACCAGCACTGGCAGGCATTCCCACCCGCCATCCAGGCTGTCCCTGGATCCTACTCCCTGGGCCCAGTGAGGAGCAGGAGCCTGGGCCCGGGGCACCGCGGGGGCCGCGTGTCTGGGGCTGCAGGCACGCGGCCTACTACTGGGGGGCCGGGATCTGAGGCCTACTGAGGCCGCGCGGGTGGCACGGCCTTTAGACACGAGGCCTGCCACTGCCGCGCGGCCTGCTACCCCCATGGCCGCCCAGCCAGCTACTTACTGGGCCGCCTACTACCTCCAGGCCGGGGATGCGGCCTACAACTGCCGTGCGGCCTCCTGGTGCGGCTGCCGCGCGGCCTACTCCTCTCCCCCCCTCCACACCAACCGCCCCGGCCGCCAGTGCTGGATTGCGGGCCGGGGGCGGTGGGAGGCGGATCCCGCGATCCGGGCGGCGGGTGGCCGCCCGGCAACTATGCAGATCCCCCGCAGCCGGCGGGGAGGTGAGTGGGCCCTCGCGGGCCGCTGGGGGGGGGTCCCCTTGCCCGTCGGGAGCCTCCTCTGCCAGTGAGGAAGGCTCCCAGGGCTCTGTCTCTCCTTCCCTCCCTCTTAGTGCTGACTTTATTTTCCTTTTTCTTCCAGGGGACCCAGCTTACCCTTGCCTGGGCCCCCTGGTCCCCCCTTCCTCCTGCCCATTTTTTTTCTCCCCCCCCTGCTCTAATCCTCCCCTCCCTCTCTATCCCTCCCTACCTGCATCCTCTCTGTGCCCCCCCCCTCTACCTTGCCCCTCTAGCTTGACTGAACCCCCTCCCTCCCCCAGGTCACTTACCTCGGCCATCTCCTCTGGGGCGTGGGCTCTCATCTTCTCTGCTGCTTCTTCTCAGCATGCTGCTGCAGTTCATGGATCCGTCCATCAGGTGGCGCCTGGATCACAGCTGATGTCTCCTGTGGATGCTGGAACTGCTGTTTCTTTGCCTCAGCCTTCTGTGAGCGCAGTGCTGGGCTTGGATCGCCAGGCTGCGTCCGGTGAGTACATTTCCCTACTTTTAGCGCTTCGCGTGCGTACGTTCTTTCTTCCTTTCTTCCTAAAAAAAAAAAAAAAAAAATTGATGCAGACAGGGGAAAAAATTACAGGACAGAAATACAAGGTAAATTACCTATTGGACTAATAAAAAAAATAAAAAAATAAAGAATCCTACGTCAAGTGCAGGGGTAGAATTCAATTTAAAAAAAAAAAAAAAAAAAAAAAAAAAAAAAAAAAAAAAAAAAAAAAAAAAAAAAAAAAAAAAAAAAAAAAAAATACACTGTCTGTATATATATATATGGGGAATCCACAATAAAATAAAATTTGGGTACCCCCTTTCCTTTTTCTGTATGTATTATACATTTAGGTATGCTTTCCCGCAGCGTCTGGCGCAGCTGATAGCGCCGGCGATGCCTCCCAGGTTCACGTGACTCTGGGCTGCTGAGCTCATGTGGCCCGCTTGGCTTGCGCGTAACGCTAGGGAGCGGATGGAGAATGGGGTTTTGTATCGAAAGCTGTTCCCTCCTGCCACGGGGGTCCCTTGACTAAGGGGGACATTAGGGGCTCAGGGATGGTCGTGGGGAGCACATATCCAGGGCACATATCGGACAGGGCTCCCCGAGTCGGCGCTGCGTGGTTCAGCGGTCAGGACACTCTCGGGACACGTATCGTCCCTGGGATAAGCTGGGTTGGTGGAGGTACGTTTTGCACTTTCATCAACGGTTGGCAGTGCGACCCTTCTTGGCCTGGGGCCGGATGGGTTTTGCCGCTGGTTTTCTTTGGGGCTCACCTAGCCCCTCAGCATAGCGTGTTTTTCCTTCCTCTCTGCAATCGGTCGGGATGGGGACCCTCAGTTTATGTGGGAGCTCCATCGGGTGATGTGGGTCCAGTTTACCAAGCACGCTTATAAGTTTACTTCCCAGTCGTTTAGGGTACCCCTGGAGTTCGCTGTGGTGCCCAAGAAGGAGGAGCAGGGTTAGTATCTCCAGATTACTTATTTGCTCAGTTGTCGTTTCCTTCCAGGGGCTAGGTTTAGGATGATGGCTCGGCGCAGCGGGCTGCGTGGGTGGGGTTGCAGGGCCTTGCTGACAAAGGCGGCTGTGGAATCAGTTTTACGGCTGCTGCCGGTACGCCCGTCGGGTTTATTGTTTCCAGGTTGTGTTCCCGACGGTCAGGATTGGGTGGTTCTGTGCCTTCATGTAGGTTGCTCCCGATGTCATTTATGCGTAGGGCCGTCGGTGCAGCATGTCCGCACTCTGCTGCTACAGTGTTTTTCCTGGGGTAGTTTTGAGTTTCGGAGTTCCGTGGCCCAGGCTATATCCGTAGGTTTTGGGGGTTTTGGGCCAATTTGGGCTCTCAATGGTGTGCTGACTCTTGCCCATTACACTGGCAAGGATCGGTTTTCTGGCGGACTTTGGGGTTCTTGGAGCTTCCCCTTTCTGGTGGCATGGTAGGCATGGGGTGCCCGGCTCTAGAACAGGTAGGTGGGGTTTTCCTTTGGGACCATCGTGGGGCAGTGCGGGCTGTCTTGTCATGTAACAGTACACTTTACCCCAGGGTTACTCTGGTGGCAGCGCCTGGCTTGGCGCTGTTGAATCTAGGGCGGCTGGTCTTAGGTTTTTGTGTCCGGGTATTCCCGATGTGGTGGCCGACACTCTGTCTTGGTCATTATTGGGCATACTTCGGTCGGAGGTGTCACGGGGTCGATGTTAGGGCAGTGGAGGTGGTCGCCTGGTCCAACGATCTGATGAAGCTGGTCCGTGGGTCGCCCTATGAGGCGGCGTGGGGCCCACTCCAGTATGGTGGGAGTGATCGGGACGGATGGGGACGTTTCCTTGTAGGTTCCGGGAGTGGACTGCTCATCTACATGTTTGGTACCGTCTGTTGAGGGCGCTAGGGGTGATTTCTGTGATTGGCAGGGCTCGGCTTCCTGTTCAGGTTACAGTTGTCGGCAAGTGGTGGGGTGTTTTGGTGGACGGACTTATTTCAGGTTTCGCCGCTCGACTGCTGTTGTCGTTGGGACGGGTAAGTCAGTTGCGGTGTGGCTGATGCGTCGATGGAATCTGTGCGATTCTTGGATGTTTAGGGGTCGACGTGCCCTGGCTTTTCCGCTTTCTCCTAAGGTAGATGGAATGCACGGGGTAATGGTTGGGCTCCTAACACGGTGTAACGGGTTCCCAGGATGGCCTGACAAATTCCGTTCTGATCGGAGGCACTGCAGGTTTCCATCAATTGCCTGAAAGTTGGTGGGGTGTTCGAGGGGCATTTATTCTGGTTTGGGATGGCTACGGTCGCCACCAGGCTTGGCGTGCCTGCGCCAATGGTTCAGGGGCTCGAATTTTGGGAGTCAGGGTGGTTGTTCCTTCATGTTCACCCTGCTGGTCTCCGAATGGATTTCTCACCGCGGTTACGGCCCCCCCCCCGGAAAGGGAGGTTCAGTGGTCTGGCACCAGTTACATGGTGGGGGTGTGGTCCTCCTCGTACGGGGTCGGCTGTCCCGCCTCTTGGACGTACCAGGGGGTTTTTGTCATCTCTGGGTGGATTGATATGGGTTCGGTGTTGTATGGGGTGCTCTTCAATTTGAGGGTGCTCTGGAATCTGGACATGTTACACATTCTGTGTCTTACCAGAGGTTCTCAGGGGGCCGGGCTGAGGCTATCACCTGTTCCTGTTGGCAGTGCGCTCAGCAATGTGAGTGCCCTGGTGCGCTGCAGTCGGGAATCGGTCGAGGTGGGTTTCTTGTTTTGGCTTGGGGGATTCCAGTTCACCTTGGGGTGTGGCCGGATGTGGCCTAGTTATCTCGAGGGGATGGGTGCGCTTGCTGGAGGTCGGATGAGGCCTATGTTGATGGTGCACTGAGGACGACTCCGGCTGGAGATGAAACGCGATTGCTGCTATATCAAAGGATTGTATCTGGTATTTTTCTTGTTTCCTCTGCGGTGTTTTATTTAGGCTTTGTGCCTAGTATATTTTACTATTTATTCACTGCATATTGTCCCTGTTTTAATTGTTTATTTGTGCAATAAATTTTGGAGTCTGCACTTTGTATCCTGTGCTGCTCTCCTCAAGGATATCGTTTAGCCTTTTTAGGCACCCTCCTGCACATTATATAGAGCCTGGGACGGCTTTAAATCCTGTGAGTTTTACGCTACATAAGGAGTCTAACATTATGTATATGTATGTGTATATATGTATGTATATATTTTGCGCTATGTTGTGTTATTGGATTGATCACGAATGGTCATTTAATTTCCTGGTGCAGTACTTATTCTATGTTGATCTGGCACTGCTAGCAGTGGTGGAACAGGCCATGGCTGGTTGTGGTGGGGTCCCCCGCTGATTTTAGGTGTAAAACAGCGTGGTTGTGGCGGGGGTATGTCCTTGCCAATTGAGTTTGAGGGGTTACGTTTAAGTATATGGAATGAGATGAACAAGTTTTTAAGGTCTCAACCTCCCCTGCTTCAAAAGGTTAACATTAGGTTGCCTGAGGTGTCGTGCCCATCGAGCGTGGATAAGGTCGGCTGATGGCGGGCATTGGAAAGATATGATTTTATGACGAGGGGGGAGGTGAGAGGAAGTGGTGATTAGGAACCACTGTATGTTTATTGGCAAGGACGGTTGGGTCACTGTATAACACTATGTGTGGAGTTATATATGTATATATGTTAATTTATGCTTATTTATGTCTAACGTTTTGGTTACAGAAAAAGAAGAGATTTAATAAATAAAGTTATGGATGTGTTATGCAGTAATTTAGTTTGTGATAATAAATGCTGTGGCCTGTTCATCCATACTAAGTGGTCTGTCATTATTGGGGGGTTGAATGGGGTTAGTTTTGTTATAGGCTGCATCGCAATTCCCCACTACGTACATACAAGTGTGGGAGGTCGTTTCATAATTGCGGTGCTCTGTAGGAAAAGGAGGATCAGGCTGCCTTCTTTTTGTATTGAGGTAGACTAAATAAAGTGATTGTACTGGATCGGAGCTTATAGGAGGTAGGAACAGCCGGGGAGAGAATTCTGCTCAGGATGGGGCGGAAGCTTCCCAGAAAAGCTCTTAAACACAAGGCTGAAAAGCTGAAGGGTGCGTCTGGATTCCAGCGACAACCAGTTTAGTTCTTTTAGCATGTAATTACATTGTAGCACAAATTGGCCGAACGAGTTATACAATGTATTGAGTTTATTAAGGTGGGTTTGCGGTGCAGGTGCATATACTACATCCTCATAATCAATGATTGGCATCAGCATTTGCTGTACAATCTTTTCCTTTACTGTAGGGCTTAGGAAGGATTTGTTTCTGTACAGGCACCTAGTTTTGGATAAAGTTTAGATGCAAGTTTTTCTATGTGGAGGCGAATAGATTGTGGTCTAACAACATACCCAAGTATATGAAATAGTGGACTGCGGTCTGTGTGCTATTTGAATTTGTTTTGATGGATAGGTGGAAATTGTGTAATTTAGGTACTGTTCCAGATATCATTTTAACAGTTTTGTCAATGTTTAGGAGTTTGTGTTTGGAGCACAGCCTCAAGCTGCGGTAGATTTGATTTGCTTGCATAGATTACTGTGTCGTCTGCATACATTTGAGGATTTGCAGACATTAGGGAGGTCATTTGTAAATAATGTGAATAGTGGGGGGCCGAGGATGGAATCTTGGGGAACACCACTCGTGACTGGGAGAGGGAGGGAGTCGCTGTCAGAAATGGATACATATTGCGAGCGATCCAATACATATGATCGAAACCAGGTTAGCGGACAATCACCAATACCTGAGTTTTTGAGTTTGTGCAGTAGAATGTCGTGGTCTACTGTGTCAAAGGCCTTTGCAAAATCAAGAAAAATAGCTCCAGTTAGGTTCTTGTTCCATGCCAGTTTGGATGTCATTGCAAACTTTTAAGAGTGTAGTTGTAGTGGAGTAATTCGGGCAAAAACCTGATTGATCAGGGGTCAGATAGATTGTTGGTAATACGTAGCTGGGCATGCAAATTCCAAACTTGAAGGAGTTCAGACTGAAAGAATTCAACTGCACAGTCTAGATCTGGGATAATGTTTAATCTGTGCCATGGGAGGTTATTGATGTCATTAAGAAAGGATTCAAGATTAAAAAATTTAAAGTACCTGTTGATTTTAACCTTGGGAGAGGATTTAGTAGCCTTTAGTTTGCGCATGCAGTACACTAAACAGTGATCACTGAAACTGTTAGGGAGAACACCTGCCTCCTGCATTCTATCAGGAGAAGTGGAGATAATCCAATGGAGCAGGGTATGGTTATGGCTTTTAGTGTTTATGCAAGTTGGGGAGGAGATTAATTGTGTTAGCTGCAAAGTCTTAAACAGCGAGCAAGAACTATTATTTTTAGGATTCAGCCAATCAATATTAAAATCTCCAAAGACCAACAGTTCACTTTTTGGGTTTTGAGCTATGGTTTCACGAAGGAGATGGGCTATGCCACATAGGGAATGCACTGGTGAGCTAGGTGGGCGGTAGATTCCTGCAATAATGATTGATTTACTGCACAGGATCTCAATTGTGCCAGAAATTAAATCAAAGGTGGCAGGAGGGCTAAAGTTTTGTAAAGTGGTAAACCTTATGGAATTGTCAACATAAATAACAATGCGTCCTCCTATCTTTGCTCTGTCATGTCTGGTATTTGAGTTGTTAACCATGATTCTGAGAGCACAAAGATTTTTGGTTTGTAATGGGAACACCAGGCTTGCAGTGCATCCAGTTTAGGGAGTAAGCTACGGATGTTGCAGTGCACAAAATAGTCCTTTTTGAGTGGGGAGATTAAGACTAGAATTAGCTGGGGACCAGGATTAGACTCCACATCATTTGCAAGGGCGAGTAACATAAGGAAAAGGAATTTGGACATCATTTTTGTTTGGCCATATAGTGAATGGGATACTTTATAATTGGTATAGCCACTGGAAAATGTAATAACAAAAAGAGGATAATTATAAATGTATTGGCTCCTCATTCAGTAGCTAAACTCAGCATCAATTCCCTAATATAATCTGAATAATTTTCAATATACAACCATGGACAATGTCATACAGTAAATCTTGGAAAGTCAGGAAAGGCAATGTGGCTCAGCAAAACCTATATTTCCAACTCGTTCAAGCTACTTCCAATCCACCCATCTTTACATGGTTTGAAATGGAAAGAAAAATAATTTTTTCAACCTGACTCACAATAACTAGACGACACACAGTATCAGGAGCAGAACTGATGTTTAATGCCACATACCCTGCTTTTATGCAACTCTCCCATGCAAGGGAGACACCCACAGAAAAATTTACATTAACCAATCACATACAGGTTGCAGCCCACACATCCCCTCCCCTCAGCCTGAGAAATAATATAATTAACAAAACAGTTTCAACACACAGTTTACCCTGTTTTCCAGATGTACCCCAAAGACATGGCATACACCCCTAGATAATACATCCCCTGATAGCCCTGATCTGGGTGAGCGACATACTCAAAAATCACCCAGATTGGACCAGGGGTTCAGGAATTTCCTTGAAGTGTTCGTTTGACCGACCGCACATGAGGCAATAGCCGAAAGCAGTTCCACATATTCTGGCCTTGCGGTCGGTCTCTGTTCGTGGAGTAAAATACATGAAAATGCTGGGCAGAATAGACTTTGCCTGGATTCGTATGGATCCCCTAAGTCGTGGGCATCTTTTTACCAAACGCCGGCCCGCTCGTGTATTTCCTCACGAATGGGTGGAAGTATGGAGGTCTCTGCGATGTTCGCGTGGTCGAGTGTCCGATTTAGGGTCCAAACACTCGACGACCAAACACCGCTGGGCGTTCATATGGCAAGATGGCAGCCGCCACGTGTTCGCATGTCGAACGGCGCCCACCCAGGGAATACACAGTGCATTCGTATAGTTAGCCATTAGGCTGGTTTGTTCGTATGTCGAACGGAGGTACGCAACTTTGTATCTTGTGTTTTTACTGAACAACCAGACGAATGCTTAGGAAATACATTGCATACAAGCCAAAACCATAGTGAATAATGTTGCAGATATGAAAAGTTATGGACAACCAAACATAATCTGCTACAACCATGGTTCTGGTCAGGAGACAAGGCGATGGATCCCACAACTAACGTTGTCATTTTAGGCTTGGAACAATATTCTAATTTAATGCAATCCAGTCTCTCAGACATAAATATTTAGCAAATTTGAAAGGAATTAATCAGATTTCTCTGCTCATGCAGTGTAATACAATTCCTCCTAGGTTCACTAAACTTTGCGATGCTCATAATACCACAAGGCCGAACATTCATTTCCAGGTTTCTCTGCTTCCTGCCAAACCTTCCAAATGACAGCAGCATAGTCACCCTAGACTTACATGTTCAAGCTCACTTAATCATGTGGCAACCGTTTATAACCAACTGGAACAGCAAAGCAATGTTCATCCCCCCAGTAACAAACCAATTCCCAGCCATTCTGACTATGCAGCTATTTACAATGACTTATGGTTCAGGGACACATGGCCTCCCGTAACCCTCAATCTGCCATCTTTCCATGAAATCTCAGCTCTGTTCGAGATTTATCCAATATTAGCAGCTGCACACATGGGGAAATCTATGGAAAGGCCTGTTATCTAAATGCTATTTTGATAATATAACCTCATTAACAAAGACAATCTTCCTCTTTGATAATTAGTAAGCTAATCAGAAAACCAACCTGGCTAGCAGCAACACACCAATTTTTCCTAATTTGTGTTCATATTCCAGGCTGTCAGAATTCTCCAGCTGATGTCCTTTTCCATTCTTGTTTTCAAGACTCACACAACTGCCAGGAACTAACATATAACAATTAAACTGTACATGACAGGTATCCTACACCACTTATTAAAAACATTCCCCAATAAGACACCGTTTGTGCCTACTTTCCCTATAAAAAATATTATTAAAAAGGTATCAAACACATAGATCCCCCAACAACTGCTAGAACCTACTGATGGGCCTAAATTCTGAGCACTCTCTTACTTGAAAGTCACCCATTTGAAACTCAAACAAATTCAGTTATTAAAGCCACAATTTATATTGCCTTTTACGGTTTCCTACAACCCAGAGAATGTACTGAAGAATCATTGACAGTTCAGGCACAGTGCCTTAGCATTCACAACAAACAGTGGGGAAAAAAAAAAAAAGGAGGGGAAGGGAGGGAAAATACTAGCCTCCTGTCATTACTAAAAGTAAAGGAACACTATAGTCACCTAAATTACTCTAGCTAAATAAAGCAGTTTTAGTGTATAGATCATTCCCCTGAAATTTCACTGCTCAATTCACTGTCATTTAGAAGTTAAATCACTTTGTTTCTGTTAATGCAGCCCTAGCCACACCTCCCCTGGCTATGATTGACAGAGCCTGCATGAAAAAAATAAAAAATAAAAAAATGGTTTGACTTTCAAATAGATGTAATTTACCTTAAATAATTGTATCTCAATCTCTAAATTGAACTTTAATCACATACAGGAGGCTCTTGCAGGGTCTAGCAAGCTATTAGCATAGCATGGGATAAGAAAATCTTAATTAAACAGAACTTGCAATAAAGAAAGCCTAAATAGGGCTCTCTTTACAGGAAGTGTTTATGGGTCACCCCATAAACCAGTAGGGCAAGCAGCACCTACCACTCAAGTAAAACCTACAAGATCAATACCTTCAATTCAGTCCCCACACCCAGGGAGGTAGAATTGATTGTAAAAAGGTATAAACTTGTAGAATCCATGGAACGCTTCACAAATTTTGCTTGTCATTCTTGTGCAGAAGCCATGCTAATCTTCTCTATATTGTTCCAATTTTAATATACCGCACCGGCGTATAACACGCACCTCATTTTAAGAAGGAAATTTCAGGAAAAAAATACTTAAATTTCAAATAAAGAACTTCTTACCCCCTTCTTACTCCCCCCTCCCCCTCTTCTTACCCCACTTTCTACAAGTAAATACCTGGCTTACCCTTGGTCCATGTGTGTAACCATCTGTAAGTCCTTGATTGTCAATAGCACAGTTTATGTAACCGAAGACCATGTGCAATGTAAAGCTTAAGAGTGTAGTTGGTTGGTTTATTTTTGCAAGACCTGAAGCTTATGGATGACATCAGGATTTGTTGAAAAAGCATCTTTGCTGTTGCTTATCAGTATGATTCTTGTTGCATTAAATGGTATTTCTGACCAAAGACAATGGGAGTCCCAAACAACAAGGTAAAGCCAGGAGTGAACTCAAAAGGTATTTACTTATTTTTATACCCCCTTCTTACTCCCCCCCTCTTCTTACTTCCCCCTACCCCTCTTACCCCCTTCTTACTCCTCCTCCACCTCTTCTTACCCCCCTCTCTTACTCCCCTTCCCCTTCTTACTCCCTCCCTCTTCTTACCCTCTCCCTCTCCCCTGTAGCGTGGCCGAGCTGCTCTGCTGTCCGCGGTGGCCGGCCGGAGTGATAGGAAGGTGCACGCTCAGTGTGCACCTTCCTGTCAGTCCGACCGGGTACAGGAAACAGGAGAGGGGGTGTACCAGCGCTAAATATTCCCCAACCAGTGAACTGTGTTCCAAATAACTAAAGTAGCTGCTATCACACCAAGTTCTTATCTTACAAGAATAGGAACCCAAAAAACTCTTGTGGTGTAGCGCTATATTTAAACAGAAGGGTAGTGATAAAAACTAGGTATGTATTAATACTACCTTGAATATTCCTTATGTCTTTATATTCACATAAGAGTATAAATTCTACAAGACATAAAAAACAGACAAACCAAACATAGTGCAAACTGTATAATAAAGTCCGTTATAGAGAATTAAGAAGGGAAAATTTCCCACTCACAATTTTAGGAGCTAATATGAAATAGCTCAATATCTGCGCTCTTGGGGTCCGTAAAGGCGACCCTCACCCTTCTTGTGTATAGATCTCCTTGATTTCCTATAGAAGTAGAAACCGTATATGGTGCAGTATCGTAATGATTTTCAATGTGAGATAAATATAAAATGTAATACTCACAAAATTAGAGCCATCCAGATCGGCTCTAATCCACACACTTGTGTAGTTGAGGACTACACACCTTCTTTGTGAAAAATGAATAAAAAATAGCAGGGAAATGCCAATATATAGTATAAAAGATAAATAATTTTATTATAACGGTAATTGTATAAAAATATATATATATATATATATAAAAAACAATAAAAAACAATATCAAATTGGCATAAAATCCAAAAGTCCAAAGTCTCACAGTCTCTCCAGTACGCGTTTCGCCCTACAGGCTTCCTCAGCTGGATGTGGTGATTCAAATTTCCCATGGATTCTCCCTGCTATATGTACCCCTCTCAGGGGTGAGATAATTAGTGTCCAGGCTTGTATTTTCGCGGGCAATCACCATAGAAACGGTGACGCCCTGCGTTTCAAGCCTTTTTTCTATTCATTTCCGGGTTTTTCTGTTCCGTTGCGTCACTTCCGGTTTCGCCGATACGTCACTTCCTTGCGTTCCACCATGCGGTTCACTGTGCGTTCCACCATGCGGTTCACCATTTATTTCCCCAGGATTTCCGGGTCGGCGGTTTTTGAAGGGAAATATAAGTTCAAATGAATTTAACATATCTGTGGAATTGGCAAGCTTTCTTTGTCTAACATATACAAGCCTTATATTAGTACATCCAAACCCTTAATAAATTCCATTCTGTAGTGTTTTTTTTCCCTTCTATTCCTATTTCTTGTATAAGTGTATTAATATAAAATGACCATTTTACAGGCATATTGTGATCTTATGTCATTATTAAAAAAATGAATTCTTAAGAGATAATGAGTATTAATAAATGAATCAGTGGTTATACAATTAAAACACCTTATAAATGTCTAATTCCAGATATTATGAAGGTTGAAACATAGTTTAGTCAATGCTCACATAGTAATAAGAAAGTGATAATTCAATAAAGGGAGGTATGAGTGCAA
>OW240912.1:153105388-153117818 GCA_933207985.1 Pelobates cultripes
GCTTTAAGGACACTGACTGCTATTCAATCTATAACAGTGAAAAAAGATGATTTTTTTTTTAAATCCAAACTATTGTGACACCAGATCTAATTAGTGGCACTGGTCAGCGTATCCACTGTGTTAGCGTAACACACCAGCTTTAAGGACACTGACTGCTATTCAATCTATAACAGTGAAAAAAGTTTTTTTTTTTTTTTTAAATCCAAGCTATTGTGACACCAGATATAAGTGGTGGCACTGGTCACCGTATCCACTGTTAGCGTAACACACCCGCTTTAAGGACACTGACTGCTATTCAATCTATAACAGTGAAAAAAGATGATTTTTTTTAAATCCAAGCTATTGTGACACCAGATCTAATTAGTGGCACTGGTCAGCGTATCCACTGTTAGCGTAACACACCCGCTTTAAGGACACTGACTGCTATTCAATCTATAACAGTAAAAAAAGTTTTTTGTTTTTAAATCCAAGCTATTGTGACACCAGATGTAATTGGTGGCACTGACTGGGGAAATGGGCACAGTATGCACTGTGAGCCTGACACAGAAGCTGGCAGCAGTGGCAGACAACTGACTGCTATTCAATCTATAACAGTGAAAAAAGTTTTTTGTTTTTAAATCCAAGCTATTGTGACACCAGATGTAATTGGTGGCACTGACTGGGGAAATGGGCACAGTATGCACTGTGAGCCTGACACAGAAGCTGGCAGCAGTGGCAGACAACTGACTGCTATTCAATCTATAACAGTGAAAAAAGTTTTTTGTTTTTAAATCCAAGCTATTGTGACACCAGATGTAATTGGTGGCACTGACTGGGGAAATGGGCACTGTGAGCCTGACACAGAAGCTGGCAGCAGTGGCAGACAACTAAGTGCATTTACATTAGATAGAAAAAAAAAATCCAAAAAAAGCATACCCTTATCCCTAACCTAGCTATGCTTTTCCCTATCTTATGAACAGCAGCTACACTTTCCCTCCTCTTACTAAGCATGCAGCTTGAGAATGAATCTAAAATGGATGCTGTCCAGTAGGTGGGAGGGTCTGCTAGGGAGGCTGTGCTGCTAATTGGCTGGAATGTGTCTGCTGACTGTGAGGTACAGGGTCAAAGTTTACTCAATGATGACGAATAGGGGGCGGGTCGAACCGCGCATATGTTCGCCCGCCGTGGCGAACGCGAACATGCTATGTTCGCCAGGAACCGTTCGCCGGCGAACCGTTCAGTACATCACTATTCTTGGGTATAGACCCTGAAGAAATCATGTTTCCACAACTATCTCAGAGTTTTTAGCTTGAAATGAATGTAAATGAACACAGACAGGCATCATGTTTTAGACCTCATACTGCAAATCTGCATGTTTTTAGCAATGAAACCAAAACATGGGCTAGGATATATAAGGATCACGGACCGAAAACCAGTCATGGGCTGCGGTTTTGTCCTTGTGGATCTCATCAGCATGGTAACCCTTTACGTATGCAAGTCTCTTAGAGAGTATATAGCTAGATACCAAAACGTTTGTGTTGGGACCAAACACGATAAAACTCCCCACATCCTTACTTTCTAGTACCAATTCCATGTCAGGTAAACAGTTTTAGTTTTGGTATGCGTCATTTTAAAACTATATTGTTATCTGTTAGCTGTGCAATTATAGCCTTATCTAATTTGCAAGTGTAAAACTCCTATCTATAAAAACTCACCTGTAGGCGGATTTATAACTTCATTAGTACCTGACTGCTATAAATAGAAGAAAACTGTGTCTCTGGATCGTTGGCTCTAAGTGTACCTGGTTACAGGTGGCTAGCAAGAGTTAACAAGAAGGAACTGCAAACATCATTGTAGAACTACTTACTAACAGGTTGTTTTGACTTATTATACAGCTTCACAATGACTGTCTTTGCAAAAAACACTGTCTGCTTCGACACAAATAACAACATCTTTATCCTATATATGCCTAGCTCTCTTGATCTCTGTGACACTGCTCTATCTTGGATTATATCACTTGAAGGTCCTCTTCTGTAAGTTCTTTGTCATGTGCGGGTGACTCCTCTTCAATGACTCTGTCAATTGGAGTACCTCTAGGTTCTGTCTTAAGTCCTGTACTGTTCTCAATTTATACTTCTCTATGTAAGCTTATAAACAACTATGGCTTCAAATGGAGATTTACCTCTCCACCCAACTCATCTCACTTTGTATAAACATCACTCTAACCCTTACAAACCCCCTGCTGTTTCTCACCCCTCTTATGCATCTAAATTGTAAGTTCCCATGGGAATAGTGCCCTCAATTCCACCTGTATTTGTTTGTGAAAGTTTGTATTGTCTTTTGGGCAATGTCTTTTACTTGTTCCAATTGTACCCATGGACAGCACTGTGGAATGTGTTGGTACTTTATAAATAAAGTATAATAAGTATAAAAAATATCCACATTCAAACAAAATAATTCACACAGGATTTACCTTTGGAGTCTTATTTAAAGAACAAGACTCCACATGTAAAACCATGACAAATCAATTAGTTCATATATGGATTAGAAGGACTATGATTTGGCCAAAACAAAATTTTGAGCACGTCTAATTAAATTACCTTTAGAGATGAAACCTTTGTACTGTTGTCTATATTTCTCCCCAGTATAACACTTTTATATGTGCTTAGCTATGTATGAGAAGATGTGCAGTTCTCATGTGACTGCAACTCTGGTGCATTCTTCAACTTCCATGTGCTGCATCCTCTCATATTGTTGCATACCCATTCTAGTCTGTTGGACAGGGATAAAAAAATGCTCCATAGAAATAAAAATAACTTATAATCTTCTAGTTTGAATTTAATCCATATTTCCTGGCATCCAAAAGGATCCTCCACTATTATTTTTATACTGGAAACATTTGAATCTTTCAAGCCCTGACAGTAAGCAGAAATAATATGTGCCCCACTAAACTGGAAATTTGGGAGAAGTGACATGGGAGTTGCAAATAGTATTAAAAAAACTGTTGAGATATGACTTTTTCCACCTTGGCTATTGCTAAATAATATTTACAAATGCTTTAAAAAAATACCAAATTTTGTGTACAAACATAATTGAGATTTTTGAACTCTAAATTCAAGAATGCTCTTCATTAAACAGTGAATCTATATGACATGTTCTAAAGTTAGGTAAAAATAATCACATAGGAAAAACCCTCTAACTCATCTACATTCTCATTAGGACTGTTTTATGCTACAGTTTCTGTTTCACTGTTTTATGAATAAAGCCACTGTTTGATATATTTAGTTTATAAATGAGACCTAACAATTTTATTTTTAGTTACCTGATATCAGATAGCATTCAACTAATTTATAATGAGAATCAGGTGATAAGTTGGGCATCAATATAATGCCCTCCTAATTAAAGGGACACTATAGTCACCAAAACAAATTTAGCTTAATGAAGTAGTTTTGGTGTATAGATCATGCTCCTTCAGTTTCACTGCTTAATTTTCTGACATTTAGAAGTGAAATTGCTTTGTTTATGCAGCCTTAGTCACACCTCCCTGCATGTGACTTACACAGCCTTCCTAAACTCTTCCTGTAAAGAGTCATCTAATGTTTACACTTCCTTTATTGCAAATCCTGTATAATTTTTAATTTCTTATCTCCTGCTCTGTAAAAGCTTGCTAGATCCCGCAGGAGTCTCCTATATGTAATTAAAGTTCAATTTACAGAGCATGAAATAAAAACTTTTTAAAGTAAGTTACATCTGATAAAAAATTTTAAAAAATTCTTTTTCATGCAGGCTGTGTGAGTCACAGCTAGGGGAGGTGTGGCTAGGACTGCACAAACAGAATCAAACCTAATTTAACTCCTTAACTTCTTAAGGACTGGACTGTTTTTGCGATGTTGTACATTTGCGACCAGGCCTCTTTTTACACTTTTGTGGTGTTTGTGTTAAGCTGTAATTTTCCGCTCTCTCATTTACTGTTCCTATACAAATTATATATTGTTTTTTTCAGGACAAAAAAGGCTTTCTTTACATACCATTATTTATATAATCTCATGTAATTTAATTGAAAAAAATATGATGGAAAATTGAAAAAAATACATGTTTTTTTACTTTTACTTGAAAAATCTTTTACTCATCTACAAAAGCGAATAAAAAAAACTGCTAAATAGATTCAAAATGTTGTCCTGAGTTTTAAAATACCCAGTATTTACATGCTTTTTTTTTTTTGCAAGCTATAGGGCTATAGGTACAAGTAGGATATTGCGGTTTCAAAACATAAATTTTTTCAAATTTATCAATAGTGACATTGTAACACTATTATCTGTCATAGATCTCTGAATAACACTTCACATGTACATATTTTTTTAAAGTAGACCACCCAGGATATTCAATATGGGGTATGTCCAGTTTTTTTTAGTAGCCACCTAGTTGCAAACACTAGCCAGCGTTCATATTTGTTTGTGTGTGAAAAAAGTAAAAAACTAAATTGAATGCTAATTTTGGCCAGTGTTTGTGACTAAGTGGCTACTAAAAAAGACTGGACATAACCCATTTGCAATACCTTGGGTTGTCTTCTTTTGTAAATGGTATGCCATCACGGGGGTAATTCTCATTCCTGGGCTACCATACGCTCTCAAAGGCAACGTAACCAACCTGGCCATTTTCAATGTAAAAATATTTGACCCATATATTTGACCCTGTAACATTCAAAAACGCTATCAAATCTGTACATGGGGGGTACTGTTATACTCGGGAGACTTTGCTGAACACAAATATTAGTGTTTCAAAACAGGAAAACGTATCACAACAATTATATCATCAGTAAAAGTGCTGTTTGTGTGTGAAAAATGCAAAAGAAGTCACTTTCGCTGACAATATCATCGCTGTGATATGTTTTACTGTTTTGAATCACTAATATTTGTGTTCAGCGAAGTCTCCCGAGTAAAACGGTACCCCCCATGTACAGGTTTTAGGGTGTCATAGAAAGTAACAGGGTAAAAAATTAAATTCTCTGGACTTTCGGCCTGGGTTGGCAGGCAGGTCCCTCAAATTGCAATTAATAAAATTACTTAATTATGTAAAAATATTACATAAATATGCACGTAGAATTTAAATATATATGCATATTTATATATTTGAAGTCTACATGTATATTTATATAATTATTTATGTAATTTTGTATATGGGCGTACGTATATTTCGTATTATTTTTATTTATATATACATAGATATATATAAAATTTCATTCTAAGTGTATTTTGATATAAATATATAAATTTTAATATCAAAATACAGTTAGAATAAAATTTTATATAGATATAATTTTTTTAATTTTTTATTATTTGTAATTTTTTTTATTTAATTTAATCTACTTATTATTTGTATTTTATAATAATATATATACAATATATATAGTTATTACATATATTATATATATACGTGTGTAATTTCATTATAAGTGTGTTTTTATATTAATATATGTACATATTAATATAAAAATACACTTAGTATGACATTATATATATGATATATAGACACATATAATTTATTTATTTTTATTAACATTAACTTTAATTTTTTTTATGGTTTTACACTAGCAGGAAGACTGCCTGTCAGCACAGACAGTCCCCCTACAGGCAGACACATGGACACCTATTGTGACCATGTGACTGCTCTGTTGAGCGTTCACATGGCCACAGGGGTCCTAATCCGCCATCGGAGACTGTCTGGGCTGCAGGCAGTCTCCCCACACTGGGAGCACCACCGATCGCCGCCGGGGGAACGATGGCTATTGGATAAGTACATAAGACTGTTAGGACAGTTCAAGACCGTCACCGGTCGTCAATGGAAAAAATGCCGATGACGGTCCTGAACCGTCCTCGGTCATTAAGGGGTTAATGGCAATAAATTGAGCAGTGAAACTTTAGAGGCATGATCTATACACCCAAACTGCTTCATTATGCTAAAGATGTTTTGGTGTCCCTTTAAATTACCATAACACTTGGGATTTGTTCAAGATGAACACACTAGTACAAAAATCACTATTTTTGCAATACAATAGGAAAGGGTGGAATTCCTGCAATACTAGAAACACTGACATAAATAAATATTGCCTTAATGATGTATGCATTCCCTCTGTAAAAGGACTTTTTCCATTGTTGGCGGACAACGCTACATGGATTAATGTTAAGTTATTTGGACTATTCTTTATTTATTTATTTATTACATATGTCACATATACCATTATTACAATAATATTATTTTCTTAAGGCGCACCCTTCCTTTTTGTTATTCTGTTCATCTTATTCATTTTGATGGGATAAGAGGGGACCCCTCTACCTATAGGTGTGCTGCCTACACTCTTTTTATACTCTTCATGCCCTATTAGCGCTGTCCCTTATTCTGTTTTTATTCCCTCTGTATTTGGCTGACATGCGCTTTAGGCTGCAATAAAAATACATTTTTGGTTGAGAATGTAACTAGCAAATGTAAATATGGGATGTGCACTGTACCAATCTTTTAATAGATTCCTTCTCTTTTCTCCGATATACAAACAAATATATGTACAAAATAACATGGAGTGTACATTTCACATTGGCAGATCCACAGTCAGTGACTTGATGGCTGTACAGGGGCCAATCACGGTTTGATTAAGGGGGCACACAGTGTTCTCACTCGTGAAATTCCATTCTCTATAACTGCCCAATGAGTCATTTAGAGAGTTTGCTGATCACCCGGATCAAGGCTCCATTTTCATCCTTCAGGCGCTGGTTGTCAGATTTTAAATCAGTGAGTGCCTAACAAACAAAAGTATATAGATTAATAAGATGATTTTTCCTGGAGAGCTTTGTAAATGTGGAATTACTACTGTTAGAATACTAGTCAAAATACCTTATAAAACCTTGTAAATCAGTTCCCTACAGGTCTATGGCCTTTATAGTGTCTAGCTAAAAATGTGTGAATGTAAGCAATGTGTTATATTGAAATTGACAGGATTTGGTTACGAGGAAATTTAAAAGTAAGTCCAGAATCAAAGATACCAAGATAGTAAAATTGCAAGGTTAGGCTGATGGGTGTAATACAACTGAGACAGGTCAGTGGGAGAAAATGTTACCAGCAAAGGAGACCCGGAATAAGCGTTCAGCATTACTTAAAGGTACACTTCCCTGCCCAAATACAAATGAAAGAAAAATTTGCATGCACTTATTTATTTGGAGATATATAAAAAACAGTTTGAAAAACCTACAGTTCTCTTTGCCTTTGCAAGCTCTACCCTTCTAACCCAGTCCAGGCATTCTTTGGCTGTCCAATTACAGACTTCCCAATGAAGAGCTCAATGAGAAGTCTTTGCAAGGCAGGTGACCTGGGCAATTGCTGCCTATTGAGTTTGGCTCCACTGAGCTAATCAAACCAGGAATATCTATTGTACAGCACTCCAGAATATGTTGGTGCTATATAAATAATTGTAAAATTATTGTAAAAATTGTAGTCTATAACACATGTCTACTCTGCCCCCCCTCCCCCTCTCACACTCTCCTTTTCCCCTCCCCAGTCGTAAATACCTTCATTGACTGTTCTATCCCTATTCCTCAGGCCTCACTTCACAATCAACTCTGTGAAGACTGCATTTTTTCTCCCCACTTCCCACCCACCCTCCCCTCCTCCCGCCCACCCAGGCTCCCCTTAAATATATAGCATGCTCCTCCAGCTGTTCGAGATTCTCACCCAATTACCTGTTCATTCCCCTAACATCTTACCAATAGCTGCTTCTCTGTTAACTCTTTCAGCCATCACCTCCAAACTTCCCCTGCTACCTTTTGTCTCAAATCCCCCTGGTATCCTTTAGATTGTAAGCTCAAGGGCCATCTAGCTAAGCACTTTGTATAAAGAGCTCCAATGGCTAGATATCAGCTTACGGGCAGGGCTCTCTTACCTCTTGTATTTGTTTGTGTATATTGTACGTTTCTCAACTAATTGTACAGCGCTGCGAAATCTGTGTGCGCTTTATAAATTGCAATAATAATAATAATAATAATAAAAGTATATATATATGTATAAATGGCATCCAAAGGGACGATGTGCGCATGTGTGAATGTGCTCAACCCGGAAGTTGCGTAATGGTGCACAATATATTGCCATAGTAACCGCTACATGTAAAGTGGTACAGTGCTGAAAAAGTACTAATAGTACTATTAAAGTGATAATGAGTGCTGAAAAAGTACTGACAGTACATTAAAGTGGTACAGGGCTGAAAAGTGCTAACTGTACAGTAATAATATGTTCTAAAACATGAGTTTTCAAAGGCCTCTTAGTATGGCCAATATATTGTTTGCCGCACGGACACTGCAGTAAATAAACCACAAAGTCCATGCGGCATTTAATCTCCATATAGAAAAAAATCGGAATTCAAAAAATCTCATAGCTCCTAGTTATGCATTAAAAACCAATACCAGAAGGGAGACAGAATACCCTAACGGTTTTAGGGCTTGCTCAACGGTTGACTTCACAAGAACGAATATCTTTTGTAGTACAGTGACTGAGGAGTCTTTCTATGTTAAGACGGATATTGGATGCCGCACGGACTTTGTGGTTTATTTACTGCAGTGTCCGTGCGGCAAACAATATATTGGCCGTACTAAGAGGCCTTTGAAAACTTGTATTTTAGAACATATTAATAACATAAAGAAGGGTCTTATGTCACATTCGGTTCCTGTACATTGTAACTCTTGTCCTTACTTTTCTTTCAAAGATTTTAAGTGTATTGAAATAGAGAGAGTTCTGCCTCATTGGAGAGGAGGGAATAGAGTCCAACGAATATGCCAAAGGGAAACCTTCTGGATACATAAGTTATGCACTTTGGAACCACAGGGATTGAATGTTGACATAGACCTGATCTGTTTTCTGTGACCAATCCTCCTTTTTTTCTTTTCTTCTTTTCATTATTGTATTATGCAGCAGTTATATAGTTTTGTCTCGTTATAACTCCCACTGATGTTAATACTTATTTTTGTACTCTGCTTCAATTTGAAGAAAAATCAGGTTTCTCTTTCAGAGAAGTAACCATATAACTATCTACATAAATTGTTGTAGGGGTTAGATTCCCTTCCAATTACAATAAGATGAATACAGTATTCCCTAGATAAAGGAATTGCTGAAAAAGACCATCTTGTACATATGGAAAAATGGATATACGTGGCTTCATTTTATTTTATATTTGTTTATGTATTTTTTTTATTTTGTTTGAACTGACTGATGCCAGCAAAGGAACATTAGCAATTAAATATAAAGTTAAAGGACATAATATCAATAAAAAAAGTATAATGATATACCTTAAACATTATTTGTATAGTCTCTGAAAAGTCCTGCTTCTTGCTTGCTTTATTTTGAACTATCAGATTGATCTAATGACATATTTCTGCCTAGATATAACTCTCCATTGGAGATTAACTGCATTAACCCCTTAAGGACACATGACGGAAATATTCCGTCATGACTCCCTTTTATTCCAGAAGTTGTGTCCTTAAGGGGTTAAGTTCTTGTGAGGTTTACTTCCCCCTGGAGACCACCAGGGGGAGATCAATCCACTCTGCATACTACAGTGGAAAGTATAGCTGGAACACATATTGGAACACAAGGAAGTAGGTGGATGACGTCACTTCCGGTTTTCGCCGATTTCAAAATACTGAACAGCTGAGACTACAACACTCATCATCCTCGACCAGGGACAGGTGAAACTAACCCAAGAACCACCAATAGGAAGAATGAAAAGGAAGACACCCCCTGGAATCAACAATGAATAAGAAGGGATTAGTCCTATTTAAGGGGACTGATGGGAGGGTGGTATTAGGCTGCTTTTTTGGGAGCATTACTATTTTGATTGTTTTTATTGAATATTGGTCTCTGAGGAAGTCCCATTAAAGGACAAAACACGTAAGACCAAAATTGCTTTTTAATCACTAATTTTAAATTGTGATCAATAAATCTTTTTTCTACTGATCCAACTGTTAGAGTCCTGTATGGTTCCTCAAATATCAGGGGAGGCACCATTAGAGTGCATTTAACTTCAGATCCCGTGAGTGCAATCTTTAGCAGGGATTATTATTTACAAATATATTCGGGGCCAATACAAACCATTGTGTGGAAATCTATTCACAAACCGGACTTTACACAAGGACACAAGGCCATGCGTTTAGACTGGAAGAAAGAAGATTTCGTCTAAGGCAAAGGAAAGGTTTTTTTACTGTAAGAACAATCAGGATGTGGAATTCTCTGCCTGAAGAAGTGGTTTTATCAGAGTCCATACAGATGTTCAAACAGCTACTAGATGCATACTTGCAAAAACAGAATATTCAAGGATATAATCTTTCAATGTAGGGTAATAACTGCTTGATCCAAGGATAAATCTGACTGCCATTCTAGGGTCAAGAAGGAATTTTTTTCCTAGCTTGTTGCAAAATTGTGCTTCAAACTGGTTTTTTTTGCCTTCTTTTGGATCAACAGCAAAAAACAAATGTGAGGTAGGCTGAACTTGATGGACGCAAGTCTCTTTTCAGCTATGTAACTATTTAACTATTATATATTTATTAACTGTATTACGCTATGTTTTTATTGTTTTATTATATTTTAGGTTCAACAGCTGTATCCCACTTATATTATACTAATCGGCTTGTTTAGACGAAACACTACTTGGGAGGTGTTCTGTGAAAAGCTGTTCTCTGTTTTATTGATAAGTATATATTATTGATCTTTTTTTGTGCTTTGTTATACTTTTTATTGGACTAACAGAATTTTTTATTGACATCTTCTGTACTGTCTGGTTGTTTTTTTCCCCCCTCCTCTCCCCCGTCACTCTGCTCTTCAGAAAGAGATTTTTGACCCTTTGCAAGAATTTCTAACAAACCTGTGACTTATCTGCACTCATGTCACTTTAACCCCTGTATCACAACTCAACTTTGAATTCTATGTGTCATCTTGCTCAGACATGCTTCAGACTTAAGAAAGGGGGTTCTCCCGAAAGCTTGTCATATTAGGTATAGTGATGTCGCGAACCCGAAATTTTCGGTTCGCGAACGCCGAACGCGAACTTCCGCAAATGTTCGCGAACTGGCGAACCGCCCGAACCGCCATTGACTTCAATGGGCAGGCGAATTTTAAAACACACAGGACTCTTTCTGGCCACAATAGTGATGGAAAAGTTGTTTCAAGGGGACTAACACCTGGACTGTGGCATGCCGGAGGGGGATCCATGGCAAAACTCCCATGGAAAATTACACAGTTGATACAGAGTCTGGTTTTAATCCATAAAGGGCAGAAATCACCTAACATTCCTAAATCACAATCAATATGGATTGACACCTGACATATGACATATTGACACCTTGACATATGGATTGACACCTGTCCTCAGAGCCCCTGATGCACACGGACACAGAGCAGAATAGAGACTGGTCCCCCTACATAGGGTCACTTGGCAGATATGGATTGACACCTGTCCTAAGGATCCCTGATACACACTGACACAGAGCAGAATAGGGACTGTCCCCCCTACATAGGGTCACTTGGCAGATATGGATTGACACCTGTCCTCAGAGATCATGATACACACTGACACAGAGCAGAATAGAGACTGTTCCCCCTACATAGGGTCACTTGGCAGATATGGATTGACACCTGTCCTAAGGATCCCTGATACACACTGACACAGAGCAGAATAGGGACTCCCCCTACATCGGGTCACTTGGCAGATATGGATTGACACCTTGTTACAAACTGCTATTTGTAACGGGCCCTTTAAATGGCAAATTGCCCTGCTTCCCTGGGTTGTGGAGAAGCCTACTTTGCCAGCCTCCTCCCGCATGACTATGGCCCCTGGGAGATTGTGAAAATGTATGCACTTTTATTTGGTGTGTATGGCCCTTTAAGACTGTCGGTGGGCATATTGGGGCTTATGGACTCTTTATGTGACTGGTGCTGGCCCTTTAAACACCTTTTTTGGGACATCAGGAAGATTGGGACACTGCCCCTTTAAGGCCGTGTCCCCAGACTTGTTGGGGACACTGCCCCTTTAAGACGGTGTCCCCTGTGTCCCCAGACCTGGTGTAAACCCTTTGTGCCTGCCTGGCTTTTTCCCACTTGGTTCAGTAAATGGGGCTTACTGAACCAAGTACCACACAGGCAGACCACCCAGAAGTGGAAGTGTGCAGGCAATTTACCTCCCAGAAGCTGCGGTTAACCGCAGCTTAATTGACAATGCTTGGAGGTCTTTGTTCGTTTGCCGAACACGTGGCGGCGGCCATCTTTGATCATTCAACGAGGTCAGCGGTATGTGTAGCCAAATTCATGGAACTAAAATCGGCTACACATTTCCGCGAACACCGTTGAGCTCTACCTTCTCCCCTACTGGTTTTACAGTTGCAGAGACTAAGTCCGGTGATGGGACTTAGTCGTTTTTTCAGCC
>OW240912.1:153117918-153145922 GCA_933207985.1 Pelobates cultripes
AGCTCGCCTACTCTAAGCCGCCAGCCTCCTCCTGGTCCAGCATCTTCAGCCACGTCAACCACTGCTGTCCTCCTTGTCCCCTCTCAGCCATCCGCCACTCCGCCTCCCGCCTTGAGCAGTTCACGCTCATCTTCCATAACCTCCTCGACTGAGTCCTGTTCTGCTGCTGCTGTGTATTGCTCCACATCAACGGATAGGGGGAGTAACAGTGATTAAACTGATAACAATAGTACTAAACACACCACTCACTCACTGGTGTCACAATAGCTTGGATTTAAAAACAAAAAATTTTTTTCACTGTTATAGATTGAATAGCGGTTAGTTATCTTCAAGCAGGTGTGTCAGCCCTACAGCGTGTACTCTGCCAGTACGCTGCCACCTCCTCTACTCCTCCTTCTCCATCCTCTTCCATAACCTCCTCGGCTTAGTCCTCTTCTGCTGCTGCGTCTTGCTCCACATCAACGGATAGGGGGCGTAACAGTGATTAAACTGATAACAATAGTACTAAACAAACCACTCACTCACTGGTGTCACAATGGCTTGGATTTAAAAACAAAAACATTTTTTCACTGTTATAGATTGAATAGCAGTTAGTTATCTTCAAGCAGGTGTGTCAGCCCTACAGCGTGTACTCTGCCAGTACGCTGCCACCTCCTCTACTCCTCCTACTCCATCCTCTTCCATAACCTCCTCGGCTTAGTCCTCTTCTGCTGCTGCGTCTTGCTCCACATCAACGGATAGGGGGCGTAACAGTGATTAAACTGATAACAATAGTACTAAACACACCACTCCTATCTGGTGGCACATTAGATTGCACGCGCAGTGCCCCAAATTTGTTGTGATCTGTGAGTAAGGTAAACGGTTGTCCATACAAGTGGGTTGCAGCTTTTTGAGGGCCCACACCACCGCTATGCACTCCTTTTCAATGGCAGTGAATATACTTCGCTGTGCAAAAGTTTACGGCTTAGATAAGCCCCGGGTTGCTAGCCACCATCTGCTCCGACTTGGCTCAATACTGCTCCCAATCCAAGCATAGAAGCGTCTGTATGGACGAGAAAGTGTTTAGTTGGATCAGGAGAAGAAAGTACAGGTGATTTAATGAGCGCCGTCTTGAGCTGTTGGAAGGCCTGTTCACACTCTGGGGCCCATACTACTATCTTGGGGAGGTTTTTACACGTTCCTATATGGCACTTACTGGGCTTTAGGGTCAGTCCGGACTCCCTAATCCGGTCTATTACGGCTCCTATGTGGGTCAGGTGTTCGGGCCAGGAGCTGCTAAAAATGTCTATACCATTCAAGTAGGTGTGTATCAGTGTGTATCAGGGATCCTTAGGACAGGTGTCAATCCATATCTGCCAAGTGACCCTATGTTGGGGTAACATTCCCTATTCTGATCTGTGTCAGTGTGTATCAGGGGCTCTGAGGACAGGTGTCAATCCATATCTGCCAAGTGACCCGATGTTGGGGTAACATTCCCTATTCTGCTCTGTGTCAGTGTGTATCAGGACCACTGATAGGAGACGCGGAAGGTATTAAACTGATAAAAAATAGTACTAAACACTCCACTCCTATCTGGTGTCACATTAGCTTGACCGCGCAGTGCCCCAAATTTGCAGTAAGAGGACCGACCAAGCCTCTTCTTCCATCTCCCTGTTACAAAAATCAATGCCGTGTACGCGACCACTGATAGGAGACGTGGAAGGTATTAAACTGATCAGAACAATACTAAACACACCACTCCTATCTGGTGTCACATTAGCTTGACCGCGCAGTGCCCCAAATTTGCAGTAAGAGGACCGACCAAGCCTCTTCTTCCATCTCCCTGATACAAAAATCAATGCCGTGTACACGTCCACTGATAGGAGACGCGGAAGGTATTAAACTGATAAAAATAGTACTAAACACACCACTCCTATCTGGTGTCACATTAGCTTGACCGCGCAGTGCCCCAAATTTGCAGTAAGAGGACCGACCAAGCCTCTTCTTCCATCTCCTGTTACAAAAATCAATGCCGTGTACACGACCACTGATAGGAGACGCGGAAGGTATTAAACTGATCAGAACAATACTAAACACACCACTCCTATCTGGTGTCACATTAGCTTGACAGCGCGGTGCCCCAAATTTGCAGTAAGAGGACCGACCAAGCCTCTTCTTCCATCTCCCTGTTACAAAAATCAATGCCGTGTACACGACCACTGATAGGAGACGAGGAAGGTATTAAACTGATCAGAACAATACTAAACACACCACTCCTATCTGGTGGCACATTAACTTGACCGCGCAGTGCCCCAAATTTGAATTAAGAGGACCGACCAAGCATCTTCTTCCATCTCCCTGTTACAGAAATCACTGCCATATCCATACAAATTGTACAGAATGTCCAGGATAGTTTTCCAGGGACAAATGTTGTCGCCTGTTGAACGAGGTGACCTTGCTCAGGTCCCAGGTGTGCGGTTCCTAAAATGGCTGCCATATACACGTCCACTGATAGGAGACGCGGAAGGTATTAAACTGATCAGAACAATACTAAACACACCACAAATAAGGTTTCTCTCCTGTATGGCTCCTCAAGTGATGCTTAAGATTAGAAGCGGCTGAAAAGCATTTCTCACACTCCGAACAAAAATATTTTTTTTTAACATTCTCTCCACTTTGAACGAAATGACGTTTGGGAAGAGATTAACATAATTAAACACAGGCAGTAAAAATACAGTTTTTAGCCATACCCTGTAACTTTAAAACTACATCCCATCTTCATAATTACATATTTGGAATCAGCACACTTAAAACATAAACATAACCAAAAATCAGCCAAATCCATCCAGGGGTTAAAAAGTTAGCTGGAGGTCCCTTTATGACCGACCGCAAGCACATTTTCCTGCCAAAACAGTTCCATAGATTTGGGCTGTGAGGTCGGTCTATTTCAGGCTGAAAAAACGACTAAGTCCCATCGCGAATGGGACTTAGTCTCTGCAGCTGAATTAAGGCTGAAAAAAACGGCTGAAAAAAAGACTAAGTCCCATCGCCGAATGGGACTTAGTCTCTGCAGCTGAAATAATTTCCCATTTACTGAACCAAGTGGGAAATAGCAAGGCAGGCACAAAGGGTTTGCACCAGGTCTGGGGACACAGGGGACACCGTCTTAAAGGGCCGTGTCCCCAACAAGTCTGGGGACACGGCCTTAAAGGGGCAGTGTCCCAATCTTCCTGATGTCCCAAAAAAGGTGTTTAAAGGGCCAGCACCAGTCACATAAAGAGTCCATAAGCCCCAATATGCCCACCGACAGTCTTAAGGGCCATACACACCAAATAAAAGTGCATACATTTTCACAATCTCCCAGGGGCCATAGTCATGCGGGAGGAGGCTGGCAAATAGGCTTCTCCACAACCCAGGGGAGCAGGGCAATTTGCCATTTAAAGGGCCCGTTACAAATAGCAGTTTGTAACAAGGTGTCAATCCATATCTGCCAAGTGAACCGATGTAGGGGGAACAGTCCCTATTCTGCTCTGTGTCAGTGTGTATCATGGTCTCTGAGGACAGGTGTCAATCCATATCTACCAAGTGACCCTATGTAGGAGGAACAGTCCCTATTCTGCTCTGTGTCAGTGTGTATCGGGGATCCTTAGGACAGGTGTCAATCCATATCTGCCAAGTGACCCTATGTAGGGGGACCAGTCTCTATTCTGCTCTGTGTCCGTGTGCATCAGGGGCTCTGAGGACAGGTGTCAATCCATATGTCAGGGTGTCAATATGTCATATGTCAGGTGTCAATCCATATTCATTGTGATTTAGGAATGTTAGGTGATTTCTGCCCTTTATGGATTAAAACCAGACTCTGTATCAACTGTATAATTTTCCATGGGAGTTTTGCCATGGATCCCCCTCCGGCATGCCACAGTCCAGGTGTTAGTCCCCTTGAAACAACTTTTCCATCCCTATTGTGGCCAGAAAGAGTCCCTGTGTGTTTTAAAATTCGCCTCCCCATTGAAGTCAATGGCGTTTCGGGCGGTTCGCGATCATTTGCGGAAGTTCGCGTTCGCCGTTCGCGAACCGAAAATTTCGGGTTCGCGACATCACTACCCAAGAAGTACTTCTCATAGTCCAACTTGAGTTATGCAGGTGATGCCTAACAGTACATTTTGTATCTCAATGAAAAACATGTATTAGAACAAAGCAAGTCTATCATGATTATTCACCAAAGTAAGAAATAATGGGAATTTAAGCAACATTTTTTTTTTATAATTCTTTATTTTGTTAGTGCGAGTGGTTAACAGACTGGTTTGCTCTGCTACAACGGCAGGTGCAAACTGGATATAGACATGGCATAACATCTCTATGAACAAGAGAGGCATTGCATATTAGTTATGTACAAGGTGAGAGCAGTTAAAGCCGGGTGACATTTGTGCGCTACGGTACATGGTGTGTTTCCGTTATGCAGAGCTATCAATAACACTATTTTTTTAATGTATCCATTTGTGTTCAGCTAGGGTGTTAAATCCACAGGGCAACCAAGGTGTCGGGAACTTAGAGTTTAGCTGAGGTCTACGAACTTATGTCGTGAATTTGGTGGCCCTGTAGTGGGTGTCGGTAGTGAGTCAATGAGGGGTATAGTGTTGTGTGAGTCACGATTCTAGCTGTCATTGACCTATATAAGTGTGTGGGTTCAGGCTCGTTTGCAGTGTCCACTCGCATCTCGGGATGGACCTTAGCGGGTGAGCTGTGCGGGTCATCAGGTCAGTAATGGTCCTAATTGTGAAATGACTCGGTGGTTGCTGATACGGGCGGGTGTGGTGCCCCTAACCTAAGGGGGCTGCGGAGGGGGGGAGGGAGGTAAAGACGCCAGGTGGCAAGTGTGGAATTTAAGCAACATTTAAAAATGTAGTCAAATAAGAAAAAAATCTCAAAGTCAATTCTATTTTCAATGCATATCTATGAAGAGATGCTGATTGGCCAGGGCTGTGTTTGACTTATTCTGGCTCTGCCCCTGATCTACTTCCTTGACAGTCTCAGCCAATTCTATGGAAAAGCATTGTGATTGGCTCAGATAATCACTCATGAGGATGTCAGCCAAGCAGGCAAATCAGGGGCAGAGGCAGCAGCTGGATATTTGAATACAAGTATATGGAGGTTTTAATACTATAGGGTCAGGAATGCATGTTTGTGTTCCTTTAAAGCATTTCATAAGCATACCATAATTTTCTTTTCCTGGTCGTAGGCCATGGCAGCACAACAATGGGTAGCTCCTCCCTATCCCTAATTAGACAGAAACCTAATTAAAACAGAAAGTATAAGTAAACCCTCCTACCCCTCCCACCCTCAGTCTTGTTTCCAGCAATATCCCAGGGCGGGATCTTTGTGCTGCCATGGCCTATGACCAGGAAAAGAAAATTACGGTAAGTAGGAATAAACTTTCCTTTTCCCTGGCCATATCCATGGCAGCACAACAATGGGTAATACCCAAGCAATAACCAAGGGAGGGAAGAAATACAGAAGACTTCCAAAATTTGAATGCAAATTGACAACACACTCCTCATAAGGACATTGGAAATGAAAAACTGATTTCCCACTGTAACAGACCACCTGGCACCCCGACTGGGTACCTCCGTTGATGGATGCTCCTAGTGCTTCCTGAGGGCTACAAGCACTCCTCCAAACACCATAACCACCGCAGACCCCACGAACCGCCGCAGCTTGGTTGGGGTCTCGCCATCTCCTACCCACCCTGGACCTATGACAAGGCTCCAGGTTCCAGTGGGTGAACCTCTCCTCCAAGAGAGTGAAGCAGGAACAAGCTCTTAAAAGAGCTTAGTAGTGATTATCCAAGGGAGTATGCAGAGTATAGCAATCCCTTGTAGTGATATAGCAATTCCCCCAATAAGAGACAAGACTCTAGATTGAGGGTTAAGCAGGAACCGAATGAACTGAGGGTTCATTGTCTCTTTTATACAGGTTTTCCCAAAAGGTTACCACCCATGTAGACCTTGTGGTACACAGGACACAAAGTTACAAAGCCAATCAAAACACTCTTGTACAATTAGGCACTCCCAGATAATGTACACAAACCCTCCCCTCTGCCTGTGATACAATTAACAAACACAATGGACTAACTCAATTACCCATAGGCAGAAAACACACATTTTTCACAAAACACAGAAAACACCCCAAAACACCACACATCCCTGGATAGCCCTGATCTGGGTAAACAACATATCCAATAATCAGAGCAGGGGTTCAAAAGCTTTGTGGAAGTCACATTTTGACCGACCGCAAGCATGGCTTTCATGCCCAAAACAGTGCCACAGATTTTGGCTGTGCGGCTGGTCTATCTTCTCCTCTATTCTGGAGATAATTGGCTGTGGTAAGCCCATTATCTCCAGTACAGGGAATATCCCTAAGTCCAAAAACTGTTACAAAAACCACATAAAAATACATAACTCTTATAATACAATGTTTGACCTATATGTCCAACATATCCCCAGATAGCTCAATATGTCCAAAAAGTGCTCAGATCTCACGAATACAGTTGGATCGACATGGGGTTAAACAATAGCAAGGGCTGGTGAGAGATTGAGGAAGGACAAAGCAGCCAGTTTCAACTGGTCTGGCAGTGTCCCTGGGACAACGCCCTGCTGGAGAACAATGGACAGGAAAAAGGGGAAGTGGAAGAGGCACATTTTCCCATGGATTTAAAGGGACAGAACAAGTGTCCCAAAATCCAACAAGTGACAGGGGCCATAATCACTAGCAAAAGGCTAGCCATTAGTCCTCTCCCAGAACAAGTGGCGAAGGGCACTTCCTCACACCCACTTTGACACATTATCAAATTGACCAACTCAAATGTACCAAATAATATGTCTGAAATTATTGCTTGAGGACCAAGCAGCCATTTACCTATAAGTTCCAGGAAAACTTGGCCACTGACGCTCAAGAGGAAGAAATGGCTCTAGTGGAGAGCAAACAGACTTTCAGCTACTGTAACCCCTAGGGCTTAGCCAAAAGTATCTATCTGAAATCTGCTGATGGCTTATATAGAGGCTTGAAGAACTTTTCTGCTTCATTAGTAAAGATAAACAGACTATCAGAAAAAAGCCAGATAGAGGATCTATAAAAATAGATCATAAGACATCTATCAATGTGCCCATTTGTTTGTAATTGTTCAGTTTATGCTTTTGATACGTATTTAGGACCGGAGGAGAGAGTTTCATTACTGACTGCTTTCTAATCATTAGGCTTTATATATATTGTGGAAGGCAGTAAAGAGTTCTATGTAAAATAGTGCTTGAAGATCTGATATCCTTCAGCCCGATGATAATGTCACTGATATAGCTAACTTAATATTAAGCAGTTATGGACAGATAGTCTCATGGTTTCAAAGCCCTTAAAAAAATACAGGGAATAATTCCACGGGGAGCAATGGTTAACCGAAGGATCATATAAATACAGCCAACAGATATTTAGATACAGTGTCGTACATACAATCCATAGGGCCCCGGTGCGAAACTGATCCATTCCGCCCTCCCCCCGGACACATACAGACACACACACACATACATACATACAGACACATACAGAGACACATACACACAGACTGATACATACAGACAGACACACCCCCGACAGACAGACATACATATATACATACAGACACACCCGACAGACACATACATATATACATACAGACACACACATACAGTCTGTATTAGGGATGCACACATACACCTGCCTATCCCGTTTCGTCCGAAAATGGGTCAAATTTGCCACAAAAAAACCCAAAAACACTATGGGACAGGGGAGGGGGGGAGAACACTATGCGACAGGGGAGGGGCTGACAGGAGGGGGAGAACACTATGGAATAGGAGGGGGGAAGAACAATATATGACAGGGGAGGGGTGGAAGAACAATAGGGACAGGGAGGGGGAAGAATAATAAGGGACAGTGAGGTAGCAAACACTGACAGGGGAAACCACCATGGGATGGGAAAGAACACTACAGGACAGGGGAGAGGTGAAGAATACTCTTACAGGAGAACAGGGGAGGGGGGAGAACACCTGGTGGACAGGTGAGGGGAGAACACGATGGACAGGTGGGGGGAGAACACCATGGACAGGAGAGGGGGGGAAGAACACCATGGACAGGAGAGGGGAAGAAACACTCATGGGACAGGGAAGTGGTGGGAAGGGAAAAGAACACCATGGGGCTGGAGAGGAGGGGGGAAAGAACATTATGGAACTGGAGAGGAGGGGGGGAAAGAAAACTAAAAAAGAGGGAGGGAGAGGAACACCAGAGGGGGAGAGGAAACATTGCTTGGGGGGGAACCACTAAAAGAGAAGGGAAGTTTTTCATATTCGATTAATTAAATTAATTAAAAAGTCTAATATTAAAAAAATTATAGGAAAAAACTTTTTTTTAAATCATTTGGGGGAAAAAAAAGTCATTTTCGGTTTCGGTTTTCGGCCAAGGGCATCCTGAATTTTCGGTTTTGGTGCATCTGTATGTATGTGTCTGTATGATACAAAACACATACAGAGACACACACACACACAGACAGACACACATATACAAAATGTTTAAATCACCCTCCTGTTTCCTAACTTTTGCAGGAGGGTGACTTTCCCTGTGGTCCAGTGGGGGCTCAGCCTGATGGGAGTCAGAATTCCCACTGACTCCCTCCTCCTGCGCGGCTCTCAGATAGCTGGGAGGAGTGACCGGGGCAGTCACTTCCTCCCAGCTCTGTCTGATATCATCACAGGGGGCCCGGTCGTGCTGTTAAAGCACCCAGCGCTGTCCGGGCCCCCTGAAAATCCATATCCATCGAGTGGCCCTAACAGCATGGGCGACCTGATGGGCCCCTTTCATGTGCGGCCCTGGCGGTTTGCTGCGCGGGCCAGGACCACAAAACATGGCGGCGGATATTCGGTGGCAGGGGTCCACAGCTGCGACCCCTGCGACCGCAGTATGTGCGCAAGTGTTTATATACCTCCATATCAAAGCCTTGAAAAGAGAGATCAGAGAGTGCTGAGACCTGTACCTCTGAGGTGATGTGGCTAATTCCTAGATGAGTCCTGGATTGAAGAACTTAGAACCTCTTTGGTAGAATGAAATTGAATGACCCCCTACTTAGAAATAGACCAGGAAAAAAGGCATCCCAACTCTGTAAAATTAGCCAAGGATATGCATTTCCCATTACCTTCAGAAGGGTATTCATTACTGTATTTGAAAAATCCTTATATTTAAGCCTTCTTTACAATATCCAAAACCTTCAGAATGAGGAAAGTAGCACTGGACCTGATGAAAGAGGGAAGAACTCTTTTGGGAGATCCCATGGAGGTACTGAAGAAGATAAGCAGAAGTGGAAACCATGGACTGGGTACCAATATGGAACTGTCAGGATGATTGATATTAGCTGTGCAACCTAGAGAAGAGAAGTGTTGGGTGTTAAGGGTGTTGTGACGAGAGCAATCCAATTGCATTGGAGAAGCCTTGTTGCTCGCCTGTTGCCTTTGGATTATGGCCCCATGTTAAAAGGCTTGATTTTCCCCTGCAAAGACAAGAAAGCCGGGTCATTTGGTGCTTGCCCTGTTTGAACAGTGATACCCCAGATAGCTATGCCATGGAGCCCATTCGTATAATGAAAGACTATGGGAAAGACTTTGGCTCCATGGCAATTGAACTATATGTGTGTGCTCTGAGCGCCATTCAGTAATAATGTGCGCTCAGACCTAAGCTATCTGGGCATATGTTGCATGTCTGTATTTTATGTCATAAATGTAACCTTGTGTATTTTATTGTATTTTACTGTCTTTTTGCTGCCATGTGTTCAATGGAGTTTTGCCTCTGTCTATGGAGATAATTGGATTACTTCTAATTATCTCCAGGATAGAAGACTCTGTGGAACTGGTTTTGGGCAGAAAAGCCATGCTTCCTGTGGTCACAAAGGATTACAATCTATTTTTTGAACCACTGGACCAATTTGTATGATTTTGACGTATGTTTGTATTTGGAGTGAATGTGAATGTGATGCATACTTTTCAAGTTATGAATAATGTGGAAAAATTGTATTCCTCTGCTTGTTATAATTACATTACCCATTGTGTAAGGTAATTGAATCACATGCAGAGGGGAGGAATTTGTGTGGGAGTGTCTGAGTGTATTGTATGTGTTTATTGGTTGTGTTCCAAAACCCTGTGGGTGGTACTAATGTGTAAGAATGTGTACATAAGCACAATAAACCCACAGCTCTGACTGTTCAATGCTTGACCCTCAACACGGAGCTTTGTCTCGTTCTTGGGGGGATTTATTGTATGCTGTTCCAGTTTGACTGCTAGGAGTGTAAACCTATTCGTATGGTTTTTCCTATTCGGCTGTTTACAGCATTCATATGGTTTCCTGTTCGGCGGATTGGTGTTCTGCAGTAGCTGTGCCTGCATCTCTGGAAGGGGACAATCGCCTAAACGGTTTTAACCCCTTGTGTGCTGAAACGGTCCGTTACAGGTGTCCCTTTCATGAATGTATTAGATTTTTGAAAAAAGTTCCTCAACCTCAGTGTATGGTATTCATAGTTATCCCTGTCCAAGGGATTAGTATAGGAAAGTTAAAGGACCACTCTAGGCACCCAGACCACTTCAGCTTAATGAAGTGGTCTGGGTGCCAGGTCCTTCTAGGGTTAACCCATTTTTTTTATAAACATAGCAGTTTCAGAGAAACTGCTATGTTTATGAATGGGTTAAGCCTTCCCCCAAATCCTCTAGTGGCTGTCTCATTGACAGCCGCTAGAGGCGCTTGCGTGCTTTTCACTGTGAAAATCACAGTGAGAAAACGCAGGCGTCAATAGGAAAGCATCGATAATGCTTTCCTATGCGATCGGCTGAATGCGCGCGCAGCTCTTGCCGCGCGTGCGCATTCAGCCGACGGGGAGGAGAGGAGGAGGATCGGAGGCAGAGAGTACCCCACCCAGCGCTGGAAAAAGGTAAGTTTTTCCCCCTTTCCCCCTTCCAGAGCCGTGTGGGAGGGGGACCCTGAGGGTGGGGGCACCCTCAGTGCACTATAGTGCCAGGAAAACGAGTTTGTTTTCCTGGCAGTATAGTGGTCCTTTAACCTCCACCCTTGTGCCATCTTTTATGTGAATGTGATGCATACTTTTCAAGTTTTGAATAATGTGGAAAAATTGTATTCCTCTGCTTGTTATAATTACGTTACCCATTGTGTAAGGTAATTGAATCACATGCAGAGGGGAGGAATTTGTGTGGGAGTGTCTGAGTGTATTGTATGTGTTTATTGGTTGTGTTCCAAAACCCTGTGGGTGGTACTAATGTGTAAGAATGTGTACATAAGCACAATAAACCCACAGCTCTGACTGTTCACTGCTTGACCCTCAACACAGAGCTTTGTCTCGTTCTTGGGGGGATTTATTGTATGCTGTTCCAGTTTGACTGCTAGGAATGTAAACCTATTCGTATGGTTTTTCCTATTCGGCCGTTTACAGCATTCATATGGTTTCCTGTTCGGCGGATTGGTGTTCTGCAGTAGCTGTGCCTGCATCTCTGGAAGGGGACGATCGCCTAAACGGTTTTAACCCCTTGTGTGCTGAAACGGTCCGTTACAGGTGTCCCTTTCATGAATGTATTAGATTTTGGAAAAAAGTTCCTCAACCTCAGTGTATGGTATTCATAGTTATCCCTAATATGGGTCTCTAATTTAATGTCTAAATACAGACGAATGTACTGGTATTTGTTTCAAGGATTGAGAAAATAAATGCAGTGCTTGGTGATAAGCTTATTGGGATATTTGAGTAGCGTATTACAGATTGGGTAATAAGTCGATCGTGAAGCTAGCGGTGAAAGTAACCAAAGTCACAATATCTTATGCCCCAATTATAATATCCTATTCTTGCATGGTGCCATAAGGTAGCTGGTATATTGGAAGCCGTAAAATTGGCTTTTTTCAATATGCAAAGTTACAATGCAAAGTTACAACACTGCCTTTATTTGTATAGATAGACTGATATATTCATAGATGAGCCTAATGTGGATACACTCAATTACATCCAAATAGATGTCTAGACTGACAAATTGCAATGTCGGCTGGATTCAAATAAGGATCAACGGTACCCACTAGGTCGTCCCTGCTACAACTTCTATGATAGCACCCAGCCACCTCAAAAAAAGTGATTTTCAGTATAGAGATTGCTTCAAAGCAGTATTGGATACCTCTCTGTATCGACTAAAAGATGCACAGCTGTCTATCTCACAGTGAGTAATCTGTTAAAGAATGCTGTCTGGATCTGATTTAGTGATACGCTAGGTAAGGTAGAGTTAAATTCTAGCTGCAAGGTAGTATCGGGTGAACCAGGTGGTGATCTGATAAATCCTTGTGCTGACTGAAAATATAAGCTGTCTCTAATACTGTCTGAGCCTGGCTACAGTATAAACTTCATAAATTGCAAAAAGAATCCCTCTATCAATCTCCCAAAATAATCTTAAGTGAGATAAAAGTAAAGAAACAAAATAAAGTAGTGGTCCTAGTCTAAAAGAAACCCACAGTAGTGGAAATTAGCCCAACGCTCATTTCGACGCTATCATGCGCCTTTGTCAAGAGCTTCCTAGTGTGAGGAGAAGCATCCTGGAGACGCTGGAATTGTTATGAATTTATAATGGAGGAATAGAGCTAGCCACCGTGCAGCATCCTTGTCTACAGAGGCATCCTAAGGGCGAGGATTGGAGAGCTAGTGGCCCAGAGTGGGTGCCAAGCAAACATGATATATCGCAATGAGGGCACCTCCTACATTCATGAGATAAAGAAACTGTTAGCCAGATATGGCCCAGATCCTTCGGAAGAGACTATCGAGGCCACCATGCAAGAGTTGGACAATGAGAACCGAGCAGCATGGCACCTCGAGCTCAGGTTATACGTGGCCATCTTAAGCCATGAGCACAATGAGCGGTGTTTGGTCGTCGACGGCGCGAACACCGCTAAACACATACCTTCCACGGATGTTCAGCAATTCGAATGGGAATCGAACAGCGTTCAGTGGAAATAAACTCCCGAACAATACAAATAAATTGAGCCTTCTCCCGAAGCTATACGTTCGGTTCTATGCAACTTAGAAGGGCACTGTTGGGTGAAATCATTCGCCTGGATGAGGGGAACAAGCTCCAGGGTAAGACTACTGACTCTGTTCAGTAGTTTGTTCATTTTCAAACTGCCGAACTAGACCGACGGCAAGCCCTGATACTCTGGAACTGTTTTGGGCATGGGACCATGTCTGTAGTTGGTCAAATAAATGACTTCCAGAAAATTCCTGAACCCCTCAACTGATCTGGGTGATTTTTGGATATGTTGATCCCCCAGATCAGGGCTATCGAGGGGATGTAACTTTTGTTGGGTTTTATGTGTTTTGGGGGTACGTTTGAGGTGTTTGGGAAAAAGTGTGTTTTTCTGTTCTTAGAGATAATTGGATTAGATTAGTACAGTTCCTGATCCAATTATCTCCCAGGCCCAGAGGAGGGATTATCTGATTATGTGTCACGTATTCATCCACACATAAAAATGTGGTTAATGGCATTTACTGTCCTGACAGGAAAAGTTGTACTGAGCAACATTTTTGTCCTGACAGGAAAAGTTCTGCTGAGCAGCAATCATGCACATGGAAACCTGGTAATTACTTTTGGGGTCAACGGCCGGTCATGGCCAATCAAATCCACAGGAGGGTTTGTGCTGAGTAGCAATCATGCACATGGAAACCTGGTAATTGCCTTTGGGGCCAAAGGCCGGTTACAGCCAATTGGATCCACGGGAGGGTTATTTAAACCCAATTCTCCTCTTGCTCATTGCCCTGTCCTGGTTTCATGCCTATGGTTATCCGAGAGTGCGATCCTGATCTTGATTTTCTGGTATTTGACTTTCCTGATATCTGGTATCCTTGACTTTTGGCTTTCCCTCATCTTTGTGTCCTATTCTGTGTCCCTGACTTCGGCAAGTATTTTGACTATTCTTGGAGACGTTAAGTCCTTAGTCCTAGGTGTGACACAGTACTGCGTGCTGGATCAACTTGTAATCCTGACATTACGACATGGCCATAGATCCTGCAGAGTTGTGTCAGCACATAGCAGCTTGTGAGAGAAAGCTAGAGGAGAATGATCACCATATCGATCAATTTGCCCAGGCTTTTAGAACTCTCCTTACTAGGATGGCTCGTTTACAACCTGAGGCTTCTCCAATTATGATACCACTGCCTAATGTACCTCCACCTATAGTATACAAGGCACCTACAATCTCCTTATGTCCTCCCCCGCATCTTTCTGGTAATATCCAGAAATGTAGGGGATTTCTCAATCAGATTGAGTACCGCTTTGAGGCCTCACCTGGTTCATTTCCTTCAGATAGAGCTAAGATTGGGTATCTGATGAACCAACTTAAAGGACCACTATAGGCACCCAGACCACTTCAGTTTAATGAAATGGTCTGGGTGCCAGGTCCAGTTAGGGTTAACCCTTTTTTTTTTTATAAACATAGCAGTTTCAGAGAAACTGCTATGTTTATAATAGCGTTAATCCAGACTCCAATGGCTGTCTCTTGACAGGCGCTTGCGTGCTTCTCACTATGATTTTCACAGTGAGAAGACGCCTGTGCATGCTTTCCTATGGACTGGCTGAATGCGCGCGCAGCTCCTGCCGTGCATTTGCATTCAGCCAAAGAGGAGGAGAAGAGGGAGGGGAGGAGGAGAGCTCTCCGCCCGGCGCTGGAGAAAGAGGTGAGTTTAACCCCTTCCTCTCCCCAGAGCTAGGAAAACGAGTATGTTTTCCTGGCACTATAGTGGTCCTTTAAAGGACCACTATAGTGCCAGGAAAACATACTCGTTTTCCTGGCACTATAGTGCCCTGAGGGTGCCCCCACCCTCAGGGACCCCCTCCCGCCTGGCTCTGGAAGGGGGAAAGGGTTTAAAACTTACCTTTTTCCAGTGCTGGGCGGAGAGCTCTCCTCCTCCGACCCTCCTCCTGGGCTGAATGTGCACGCGCGGCAAGAGCTGCGCACAAATTCAGCCCGTCGCATAGGAAAGCATTTACAATACTTTCCTATGGACGCTTGCGTGCTCTCACTGTGAAAATCACAGTGAGAAGCACGCAAGCGCCTCTAGTGGCTGTCAATGAGACAGCCACTAGAGGAAACAGGGGGAAGGCTTAACCCATTCATAAACATAGCAGTTTCTCTAGCTGGACCAGGCACCCAGACCACTTCATTAAGCTGAAGTGGTCTGGGTGCCTAGAGTGGTCCTTTAAAGGTAAGGCCTTAACCTGGGCTAATCCATTGTGGGAAAGTAATAGAAGTACCGCTCATTCTTACCAGAAATTCCTGGCGGAATTCAAACTCACGCTTGAACCATTAGGCAGAGAGGAAGACGCCTCCACCGCCCTAATTCATAGCAAACAAGGGAACTGGTCTATCTGGGATTATGCCATAAAATATTGTACCTTGGCATCTGAGGTAGACTGGACTAACAACGTATTAATCGCTACTTTTAAAAAAGGATTATCCGAAGCTATACTTGATGAAATTGCTGCCAAAGACCTACCTAAGGGGTTAAATTACTTTATTACCTATGTTATGCAGATCGATAATAGAAAAATTACTAGAAACAGAACTAGACATTTGACTATGTCACTAGCATCTCGATTCTCCAAACCAGTTGTCCCTGACCTCTCAACGCTGTCTGAACCCGAACCTATGTAGTTAGGGGTTACAGGACTGTCTGAGGCAGAGAAACAGTATAGGAGAAGAGAGGGTCTATGTTTATATTGTGGCAAAAAAGGGCCACATACGTCCGGAAAACTTCCGTACCTAAGAACCTTAAACTCAAACTCATATTACTCATGAGACCTTGCCTATTTGCATTACGATAGGAGCTTTGCATAAGGAAGACATTACTTTCCAGATAATTGCTTCCCCTTCTTGTGCCATTGTATTAGTGTTGTGCCATTGTATTGACTGGACTAGAGGGGAAATACTGGAATGGGGTAGAGACTGTCAGAAAAGTGGGCATCGTTTCTTTACCCGCTGCTACGTCTCCGACTCTCGAAATTCATACAGTATTGGGAGGTTAGAGAGGCGTTTAGTAAAAGCCAGACTAATGCTCTTCATCTACACAGATCTTATGATTGTTTCATTGATCTGTTGCTCGGGGCTATGCCTCCTAAAGGAGCAGTATATGCCCTATCCCCACAAGAAAGTAAAATCATGGATGAGTACATAAAGGAATCTTGACGTAAAGGCCATATACGTAAATCATCCTCGTCTGCTGTTGCAGGGTTCTTTTTACCTGCTAAGAAAGATGGAGAATTACGACCTTGCATAGACTACAGGGCATTAAACAAGATTACTATCAAAAATGGCTATTCCCATTCCCCTTATATCTGAATTGTTTGACTAGGGTGCGAATATCTTCACTAAGCTTGACCTTAGGAGTCCGTACAATTTGGTGAGAATTAGGGAGGATCATGAATGGAAGACAGAGTTTAACACTAGGAGTGGGCACTACGAATATCTTGTTATGCCCTTTGGGTTATGTAATGCTACGGCCGTATTTCAAGACTTCATTAATGAGACTATATTTACTCTTTTGTGCTTGTATACCTTGATGATATCCTTATTTACTCCCCCGACATCCAAACTCATAATGATCATGTCAAACAAATTTTACAAACTTTGCTTAAAAATGGTCTTTATTGTAAACTTCAGAAATGCGTATTTGATAAACATGAAGTTCAGTTTTTGGGGTATAGCATTTCTGCCTCTGGTTTCCAATTGGATCCTTGCAAACTAGAGGCCATTCTACAATGGCCATTACCCAATGAGTTAAAAGCCATACAAAGGTTTATTGGTTTCTCTAAATATTACAGGAGATTCATCAAAGGTTTCTCTTCGGTAATAGCCCCCATCATCAATATGACATGCAAGGGGGCTAATTCGACTATATGGTCTAAAGAAGCTAAAGAGGCTTTTGAGCTTCTTAAACAAATGTTTGCATCTGCTGACATATTAAGACATCCTAAAACTAGTAAATCTTTCCTATTTGAGGTTGATGCCTTCGAGACAGGGTCGGGGCTGTTCTTTCTCAGAGAGAGAGTCAGGATGCCCCTTTGCATCCTTGTGGTTACTTCTCCAGAAAGTTGTCTCCTGCAGAGCGTAACTATGACATTGATTCCAAGGATCCCATTCTGATTATTACTGATCACAATAACCTTGCATATATTGGGGATGCAAAATGACTGTCTTCTAGACAAGCTAGATCAGTGATGGCGAACCTATGGCACAGGTGGCACGCCAGGCCCTCTCTGTTGGCACGTGGCCATAAGTCGCAGGGAGCAGGAGCCGCTGTCTGTCTGCAGAGTAGGCACCTGCCTGCCCGAAACTCTGCTTCCGGGTTGGGAGGCATGGGGAGGGCTCTAGGAAGCAGCTCTCCTTTCCTCCTGCGAGCAAGCTGTGTGGAGCGTTGCCGCGCATTACCATGGCAATGCTCCACACATCATCGCGCGGGAGGATAGGAGAGCTGCTTCCTACAATACTTACCACCACCGGACCACCAGGGATGGCTGTGTCCCCCCTCCTTCACCAAAGGTAAGAGGAAGGGAGGGGGGATACAGAATTAATATAACTTTTATTTTTAAATGTATCTTTACATCCCCTACACCCCCCACACCCCCCTACACAGCACCCCTACCCCCCCACACAGCACCCCTACCCCCACATCATCCCTACCCCCCAGCACATCCCTCCCCCACAGCACCCCTCCCCCCAGCATCTACCCACAGCACCCCTACCCCCACAGCACCCCTACCTCCCAAACCCCTACCTCCCAAAGCACAGCACCCCTACCTCCCAAAGCACAGCACCCTACCCCCACACAGCACACCTAACCCCCAACACAGCACACTTAACCCCCCACAGCACCTCTAACCCCTACCTCCACACAGCACAGCACCCCTAACCCCTCCCCCCACACAGCACATCACCCCTACTCCGCACACCCACAGCACCCCTACCCACCACACACACACAGCACTCCCACACACAGTACCCACACACACAGCACCCCTCAGACACACACACAGCACTCCACACATACACTGCGCCCCTCAATGCAGTATGTATGTGTGTATTCATCAGTCTGTGTGTGTGTATATTCAGCAGTCTGTGTGTGTGTGTACTCAGCAGTCTGTGTGTGTGTGTACTCAGCAGTCTGTGAGTGCATTTACTCAGCAGTCTGTAAGTGTGTGTACTCAGCAGTCTGTAAGTGTGTGTACTCAGCAGTCTGTGTGTGTGTACTCAGCAGTGTATGTATTCAGCAGACTGTATGTGTGTATTCAGCAGTGTATGTATTTAGCAGTCTGTGTGTATTCAGCAATCTGTCCGTATGTGTATTTAGCGGACTGTGTGTGTATTTAGCGGACTGTGTGTGTATTTAGCGGACGGTTTGTGTGTGTATTTAGCGGACGGTGTGTGAATGTGTTCAGCAGTCTGTGTGTGAGTGTGTTCAGCAGTCTGTGTGTATGTATAGCATTTGTTGGAGATACTAATAAATATAAGCTTAATATTATCTATTTATATCATAATTTAAAATTTGTATCATTGAACTCTCTGTTGTGTTCTTCTTTTAAAACAAAAGTTGTTAATTAGTTCGGACAACTGTACGAGTAATTTTTTTCTAAACTTAAACCTCAGTATTCAGGTTTAATTGCCATGTTGGCACTTTGAGGAAAAAAAAGTTGGCATGTATTGCGGTTTGGGCACTCGGCCTCAAAAAGGTTCGCCATCACTGAGCTAGATGGTCATTTTTTGTCTCGCTTTAACTTCATTATCACCTAGAGACCCGGTTCTGAGAACGTTAAAGCTGACGCCTTGTCTAGGCAATTTGACGTTGAATCGGATCTAGAACAAGTGTGTTATTGCATCCACTGTCCGTTCTCTATCTTCCCCTTTGCTCCATGCTATCATGGCGGCTCAGCCCCAGGCACCTTGCAACAAACCTCAAGATAAATTGTTTATTCCATTGCCTGACAGGAAAGAGGTGCTGAAGGTATTCCATGACAATGTGACCGCTGGGTATCCGAGTATTAATAAAACTGTACCCGCCATTATACTAAAGATTATGTAGAAGCCTGCTCTGTCTGTGCAGTTTCGAAGGTTCCTCATAAACCTCTGTGTGGTTTGTTACAGCCACTTCCTTTACCCAGTATCCCATGGTCTCATTTATCGATGGATTTCATTGTTGAACTGCCTAGTTCCAATGAGTATACTACCATCCTCATGGTAGTTGACCATTTTTGCAAAATGGCACACTTTACCCCACTTAAAAAATTGCCATTGTTTCAGGACCTGGTGCACATATTTGTACGCGTTATATATATTGTCAGGCTACATGGTATTCCTCAAAATATTTTGTCTGGCAGGGGTTCCCGATTTGTATCACGGTTCTGGAGGGCATTCAATAAACAGTTGGGTATTGAATTGTTATTTTCCTCTGCTTATGATCCCCAAACTAATGGTATGGTTGAAAGAGCTAACCAATCACTTGAGCTGTATTTAATTGGCTTGGTGAATAGTACACAGTCTAACTGGGCCGAATTTGCAAGGAATAACGCTACCCATGACTCATCTGGGCATAGTCCATTTTTTGTCAATACAGGTCGTCATCCTGCTTTTCTCCCTGCTGTATTTTCTGATACAGCTATCCCTACTCTGGATGATCATCTTACCTCTATTTGTGATACCTGGACTAAGGTTCACTCCGCTCTTGAAACTGCGGCTGCTCACTTTAAATTTCATGTGGATAAACGGCGGAGTGCCAGTTCAGTTTACCAGGAGGGTGATTGGGTTTCGTTATCCTCAAGCAACATCAGGTAGAAGGTTCCCAGCATTAAGTTTGCTCTGAGGTTCCTTGGTCCTTTTCGTGTGGTTAGAAGAATCAACCCTGTTTCTTATTCTCTGGCCCTTTCTGCATCCTTACATATACCTAATGCTTTTCATGTGTCCTTGCTAAAACCACTTGTTTGCAATTAGTGATGTCACGAACCGTTCGCGAACTTGCCGTGAACGGTTCGCCACAAACCGTTCGTGGCGAACTCCGGTCAGCTGACACATCCCTGCCAATCTCCGGCAGTCTCTCCCTCCCAGACCCTCCCACCTCCTGGACAGCATCCATGTTGAAGCTGCCTTCAACATGGATGCTGTCCAGGAAGTAGGAGGGTCTGGGAGGGAGAGTCTGCCGGAGATTGGCAGGGATGTGTTAGCTGACCGGAGTTTTTTCAGAATCAGCATACTCCAAATACAAACATATGTCAAAATCATACAAATTGGTCCAATGGTTCAAAAGATAGATCGTAGTCCTTTGTGACCAAAGGAAGCATGGTTTTTCTGCCCAAAACCAGTTCCACAGAGTCTTCTATCCTGGAGGTAATTGGGAAGTAATCCAATTATCTCCAAAGACAGAGGCAAAACTCAATTGAACACATGGCAGCAAAAGACAATAAAACACGTAAAAACATATAACTGTGCAGCCATTGCACAAAACAGGTACATTCAACATATCCCCAGATTATTACTGAATGGAGCTCAGAGCACACACATACAGTTCAATTTCCATAGCTATCTGGGGTATCACCGCTCAAACAGGGCAAGCACCAAATGACCCAGCTTTCATGTCTTTGCAGGTAAAAAGCAAGCCTTTTAACATGGGGCCATAATCCAAAGGCAACAGGCAAGCAACCAGGCTTCTCCAATGCAATGTGGCGAGATTGGTCTCGTCACAGGTAGTTTTACTTGAATATGTTATACCCCAGATACGAATCCCATGGAGCCCATTCGCATGAGAACTGACTGTGTAAAGACTTTGGCTCCATGGCGATTACACTGTATTCGTGTGGTCTGAGCGCCATTCGCTTAATAATGTGCGCTCAGACCTGAGCTATCTGGGGACATGTTAAATGTATAGTTTTATTGTAACTTGTGTCATACTGTGTATTTTAATAGTAATTCATGTTTTAGTATCCCCACGTGCATAATGGTGATTTGCCTTTGTCTTGGGAGATAATAGAATTACTTCTCAATTATCTCCAAGGCAGAGGGGAGAAGCCAGGATGCATTGTGGGAATATAATGTGACTGTGTGTCCTATTTGTCTACTTGTCTGTCTTTTGTCACAGTCTCCCATTTGGTCCCCTAGGGGAGTGTCCACCAGGTGGGAGACCTGCATAAATACTGGGCAGGTAGCCCTCATTAAACAGACCACTGCTTGACCCTCAACACGGAGCCTTGTCTCGTCTTTGGGGGGATTTACTGAACGCTGATAGAGGCTGATTGCTAGGAGTGTAAGCCGCTTGGATGCTTTTCCTATTCGTCTGCTAGCAGTGATTCGTATGGTTCCAGTTCGTGTGCTTGGAGTGCTATATTGTATGCCGTTCGGGAGTTTGAAGCATTCCCTTATTGGCGGTTCATGAGTTTGGTGTCCTACAGTAGCTGTGCCTGCATCTCTGAAAAGGGGGCGATCGCCTAAAGTTTTTTACCCCTTGTGTGCAAAACGGTCCGTTATGGGGGGGCACATAGAGGGCCAGGGACAAAAGTAGGGGGGCACATTTAACCCCGCCCTCAGTTTGACCCCGCCCCTGCTGCATGTTACACCCCACCCCCGACACAATGTGTGTGTGTTTTTTTTTTCTTTAATAATCCCTGGTGGAGAATTCATTATATTCCGCCAACGATTATTAATAAACAAACACATTTCCCTTGATACAGTCCATACACACACACACACACACACAGACTGCTGAGTCCTTACACATAGAGAGACTGCTGAGTCCATACACACACACAGACTGCTGAGTCCATAAACACACACATAGACACAGACTGCTGAGTCCATACAAACACAGACACAGACTGCTGAGTCCACACACACACACACAGACTGCTGAGTCCACACACACAGACTGCTGAGTCCACACACACAGACTGCTGAGTCCATACACACAGACTGCTGAGTCCATACACACACAGACTGCTGAGCCCATACACACACAGACTGCTGAGCCCATACACACACAGACTGCTGAGCCTATACACACATACAGACTACTGAATCCATACACACACAGACTGCTGAGTCCATACACATACAAACTGCTGAGTCCATACACACACACAGACTGCTGAGTCCACACACACACACAGACATATAGACTTCTGAGTCCAAACACACACACACACAAAAACACACACTGCTGAGTACACACACACACACACACAGACTGCTGAGTGGACACACACACACACACACAGACTGCTGAGTCCACACACATATACAGACTGCTGATACACACACAGAGACTGATGAGTCCATACACAAACAGAGACTGCTGAGTCCATACACACACACTGCTGAGTCCATACACACATACAGACTGCTGAGTCCATACACACACAGACTTCTGAGTCCATACACACACACACACGCACAGACTGCTGAATCTATACACACACACACACACTGCTGAATCCATACATACACACACACACACAGACTGCTGAGTCCATACACATACAGACTGCTGAGTCCATACACACAGACTGCTGAGTCCATACACACAGACTGCTGAGTCCATACACATACAGACTGCTGAGTCCATACACACGCAGTGCTGAGTCCATACAAACATACAGACTGTTGAGTCCATACACACCGCTGAGTCCATACACACACACAGACTGCTGAGTCGACACACACACACACAGACTGCTGAGTCCATACACACACACAGACGGCTGAGTCGACACACACACACACTGCTGAGTAAATACACACACACTGCTGAGTCCATAAACACACACATACAGACTGCTGAGTCCATACAAACACACTGCTGAGTCCATACACACAGACTGCTGAGTCCATACACACACAGAGACATACAGACTTCTGTGTCCATACACACACACAGACTGCTGAGTCCATACACACAGACTGCTGAGTCCATTCACACATACAGACTGCTGAGTCCATACACACATACAGACTGCTGAGTCCATACACACACTGCTGAGTCCATACACACATACAGACTGCTGAGTCCATACACACACACAGACTGCTGAGTCCATAAACACACACACACACACACACAGAGAGACTGCTGAGTCCATACACACACAGACTGCTGAGTCCATACACACACACAGATACACACACAGCTGCTGAGTCCATACACACACACACACACTGCTGAGTCCATACACACACACACACACACACTGCTGAGTCCATACACATACAGACTGCTGAGTCCATACACACACACAGACTGCTGAGTCCATACACACACAGCCTGCTGAGTCCATACACACACAGCCTGCTGAGTCCATACACACACACACTGCTGAGTCCATACACACACACACTGCTGAGTCCATACACACACACACAGATTGCTGAGTCCATACACACACACACACACAGACTGCTGAGTCCATACACACACAGAGACTGCTGAGTCGACACACACACACACACACATACAGACTGCTGAGTCCATACACACACACAGACTGCTGAGTCCATACACACACAGAGACTGCTGAGTCCATACACACATGGTAACGGACCATTTCAGCACACAATGGGTTAAAACCGTTTAGGCGATCGCCCCCTTTCAGAGATGCAGGTACAGCTACTGTAGAACACCAAACTCCCGAACCGCATGTAAGGGAATGCTCCAAACTCCCGAACGGCATACAATATAGCACTCCAAACACACGAACTGTAAACATACGAATCACTGCTAGCAGACGAATAGGAAAAGCATCCAAGCTGCTTACACTTCTAGCAATCAGTCTCTATCAGCATTCAGTAAATTCCCCCAAAGACGAGACAAGGCTCCGTGTTGAGGGTCAAGCAGTGGTTCGTTCAATGAGGGCCACCTGCCCAGCATTTATGCAGGTCTCCCACCTGGTGGACACTCCCCTAGGGGACCAAATGGGAGACTGCGACAAAAGACAGACAAGTAGACAAATAGGACACACAGTCACATCACACCCCCACAATGCATCCCGGCCTTCCCCCATCCGCCCCGGAGACAACCGAGAAGCAATCCAAAAAGATGTCTTTTAACATGGGGCCATAGTCCAAAGGCAGCAGGCTAGCAACCAGGCTTCTCCAATGCAATGTGGCGAGATTTCTCTCGTCACACACATACAGACTGCTGGAGCCCATTCGCATGAGAACTGACTGTGTAAAGACTTTGGCTCCATGGCGATTACACTGTATTCGTGTGGTCTGAGTGCCATTCACACACACAGACTGCTGAGTGCATACACACACACTGCTGAGTCCATACACACATACAGACTGCTGAGTCCATACACACATACAGACTGCTGAGTCCATACACACACACTGCTGAGTCCATACACACACACTGCTGAATCCATACACATACACTGCTGAATCCATACACACACACAGACTGCTGAATCCATACACACACACACAGACTGCTGAGTCCATACACACATACAGACTGCTGAATCCATACACACATACAGACTGCTGAATCCATACACACATACAGACTGCTGAATCCATACACACATACATACTGCTGAGTCCATATACACATACAGACTGCTCTGTCCATATACACATACAGACTGCTGAGTCCATACACACATACAGACTGCTGAGTCCATACACACATACAGACTGCTGAATCCATACACAGAGACTGCTGAGTCCATACACACACAGAGACTGCTGAGTCCATACACACACAGATTGCTGAGTCCATACACATACAGACTGCTGAGTTTATACACACACACTGTAACGGATCACCTGGCACCCCGACTGGGTACATCCGTTGAAGGATGCTCCTAGCGTTTTCTGAGGACTCCAAGCACTCTGGCAGACACCACAATCACTGAACCGGAGAAGCATATACCTTCTCTCAAGCATATGAATGCTATAAACAGCTGAATAGGCAAAAACCATACGGATGGGTTTAGACTCCTAGCAGTCGAACTGGAACAGCATACAATAAATCCTTCCCCAATAATGAGACACCACTTCACTTTGAGGGTTAAGCAGGAACTGTATTACTTGGCACCAAAGGGCCTTCTTTTATGCAGGTTTTCCCTACATAGGACCACCCACAGGGTTTTTCAGAACAACCAATAAACACATTACAACATATACAATGCAAGTACAGCAGCCAATCAGACACAATGGGACAATAGAAACACACCCATCATATTCCTCCCCTCTGCTTAGGAGATAATTGAGTCAATGACTGTATCTACTCAATTATCTCCAAGCTGAAAAGTTACACTTTTTATACATTTTTATAGCTTTGTGAGCTTGCATCACATACGAATAAAACTTATATTTCTGTGATCAGCATAACTTGGGGAGCAACATATGTAAAAATCACATGAATCCATAAAGGGGTTAAAAAGTTAGGTTGAGGTCCCTTTATTATCAATTGCAAGCATGGCTTTTCCTTCCCAAACCAGTTCCCACTGGTCTGGCAGTGTCCCTGGGACAACTCCCTGCTGGAGAACAATGGAGGTGGGGGAGGGGAAGAGCCTCACCTTCCCAGGGATTCAAAGGGGAAGAAAAAGTGTCCAAAAAGTTTCCATGTGTCCATACACTATTTTTAAAAGGGCCAGCACTGTACAATAAAAGTCCATAAGCCCAAATCAGTTCTTAAAGGGCAATACATCCCAGGGCCATAGTCGCAGGGCAGGAGGCTAGCAATCAGTCCTCTCCAATGCCCAGTGGCGAGGTCGGTTTCGCCACACACACACACACACATACAGACTGCTGAGTCCATACACACATACAGGCTGCTGAATCCATACACACACACAGACTGCTGAGTCCATACACACATACAGACTGCTGAATCCATACACACATACAGACTGCTGAGTCCATATACACATACACACACACAGACTGCTGAGTCCATACACACATACAGACTGCTGAGTCCATACACACATACAGACTGCTGAGTCCATACACACACACACACACACTGCTGAGTCCATACACACACACTGCTGAGTCCATACACACATACAGACTGCTGAGTCCATACACACATACAGACTGCTGAGTCATACACACACACTGCTGAGTGCATACACACACACAGACTGCTGAGTCCATACACACACACACACACAGACTGCTGAGTCCATACACACACATACACAGACTGCTGAGTGCATACACACACACTGCTGAGTCCATACACACACACAGACTGCTGAGTCCATACACACACACAGACTGCTGAGTCCATACACACATACAGACCGCTGAGTCCATACACACATGCTGAGTCCATACACATACAGACTGCTGAGTCCATACACACACACACACTGCTGAATCCATACACACACACTGCTGAGTCCATACACACATACAGACTGCTGAGTCCATACACACAGACTACTGAGTCCATACACACACACAGACTGCCGAGTCCATACACACACGCACACAGACTGCTGAGTCCATACACACATACAGACTGCTGAGTCCATATACACATACAGACTGCTGAATCAATACACACAGACTGCTGACTCCATACACACATACAGACTGCTGAATGCATACACGCATACAGACTGCTGAGTCCATACACACATACAGACTGCTGAATCCATACACACACACACACACACTGCTGAGTCCATACACACACAGACTGCTGAGTCCATACACACAGACTGCTGAGTCCACACACACACACTGCTGAGTCCATACACACATACAGACTGCTGAGTCCATACACACATACAGACTGCTGAGTCCATACACACACACAGACGGCTGAGTCCTTACACAGAGACTGCTGAGTCCATACACACATACAGACTGCTGAATCCATACACACATACAGATTTCTGAGTCTACACACACACACACACACACAGACTGCTGAATCCATACACATACAGATTGCTGAGTCCATACACACACAGTCACACACACTGCTGAATCCACACACGCACACAGACTGCTGAGTCCATACACATACAGACTGCTGAGTCCATACACACATACAGGCTGCTGAATCCATACACACACACTGCTGAGTCCATACACACACACAGACTGCTGAGTCCATACACACATACAGACTGCTGAATCCATAAACACATACAGACTGCTGAATCCATACACACATACAGACTGCTGAGTCCATACACCCATACAGACTGCTGAGTCCTTACACAGAGACTGCTGAGTCCATACACACATACAGACTTCTGAATCCATACACACACACAGACTGCTGAGTCCATACACACACAGACTGCTGAGTCCATACACACATACAGACTGCGGAGTCTATACACACACACACACAGACAGACTGCTGAATCCATACACACATACTGACTGCTGAATCCACACACACACACACAGACACACACACAAGCTTCCTCACTAGCAGGCAGGCAGACAGACAGACACACACGCACACACACACACCTGAGCATATCAAACTTACCTGTTGCTGGGGGTCATCTTCTTGCCTCTCCAGCAGCAGCATGGTCTGCTGCTTAACGGTGGGGGCGGGGCGTATGTGCTGGAGGTGGGGCTTCATTTGGGGCCTATGCCAGGGAAGCTGCTGAAAACACCCAGCAGTGTTCCAGCTGCTCTGTCCTGCATGCCCTCGGGCTGTCACACACTGTTACATCCCGAGGGAATAGAATTGAAACACATGGCCAGCAAGTTGCGGGGGGCACAGCATGATGTAGGTGGGCCCACCCTAGCGACGCCACTGACTACAGAATGGATACAAATCATGCAAGATAAAAAATAATAGTAATATACATGTAACGGACCTTTTTGCTCACCAGAGGTTAAAAAACGTTTAGGCGATATTCCCCTTTCCAGATACGCCAACAGCTACTGTAAGCACCGATCTCCCGAACTGG
>OW240912.1:153146022-153177550 GCA_933207985.1 Pelobates cultripes
AAACACATGAACACTGGAAATATCTGAACAGGAAAACCATACGAAAGTGTTACACTCCTGGCAGTCAGCATACAATCCAATTCCACCAATAACGAGATGACACTTTGTTTGAGGGTCAAGCAGAATCTGTTTTACTGGGGGTAACTGCCCGGCTTTTATGCAGGTCTCCCACCTGGTGGACACTCCCCTAGGGGACCAAATGGGAAACTGGGAAACATATTGGCTCTTAGCCAATCACATACATACACCTTTAAACCCTCCCACAATTACATCACAATCCCTCCTCTCTGTCGTGGAGATAATTGAGAAGTAATCCAATTATCTCCAAAGACAGAGGCAAAACTCCATTAACCACATGGCAGTAACAATACAGTAAAAGACATAAAATTACATACAGTCACATTTATTACATAAAACATATACATTCTACATATCCCCAGATAGCTTAGATCTGAGCGCACATTACTACCGAATGGCGCTCAGATCACATACATACAGTTCAATCGCCATGCAGCCAAAGTCTTTCCCATAGTCTTTCGTTATACGAATAGGCTCCATGGCTTAGCTATCTGGGGGATGCTGTTCATCCGGCAAAACTACCGAATGAACAGTCATTTGGTTCTGCTTACCGAATAGGAAGGTAAGGAGGCTGGTTGCTCAGCGGTGTTCGCGCCAATAAGTGTCCGTTTTCATTTCCATAGTTTGGGCTCAGGCCGTTTGGGAGGTAAAATGGCCGCTGCCACGTGTTCGGCAGACGAACAAAGGCCACCCAGCGTTCATCAATTAAGCTGCGGTTAACCGCAGCTTCTGGGCGGTCAATGGACGGCACACTCCAGCTCCCAGGTGGTCCATCGTTCGGTAGTTTGTTCGGTAGATGGAATCTACTGAACACCCTGGCAGAAAGGCACGAATAAACCTTTCAGCAGGGAAAATAACAGCTCTGAACTGCTAAAGGGAGCAGGCGAGCAACCAGGCTTCTCCAGTGTACAGTGCCGAGGTTGGTTCCACCACATTTCTCCCCTTTTCCAATCAGTCAGTGCCCTTGTTAGTCCAGCAGCCCACCCACAAAACTGAAGCAGCAGTACAGCCCACCCCCAATAAATGGTTACTACACCCGGGTAGAGGAGAAGCTTGTCCATGTCCAGGTGCCTCACCATGGTTGTGCTGGGGACCGGTAGGCTGCCTTGGTGGGTTGCTGAGTGGGCAGAGACCAGCGGCACTCTGCCCTGGTGTCAGTACTACCACGGGAGTAGTCTGGTTGGAGCCTGGTGGCTGGAGGGGGAGACCGACTGTCTCCCCTTTGGATACACAGCTCTGCTGCCGGAGGGGGAGACTGACTGTCTCCCCTTTGGCTAAAGCGCTAGGTCGCTGGGGGGTAGTATCGACCGTCCCTACCCCCTGTGCTGTAAGTGCAGAGACCCATCTGCACAGTTGTGGGGCTTTCGGTCTCCCCTGGGTATGTCAAGCTGCCGCTAGGGAGAGGTGGTAACCAGCTCCTCTCTTCCAGCCACGGGGGAGAGGGGGTAGCAGACCCTGGAACCCTTTCAGCCGCTGGGGAGAGGGGGTAGCAGGCTCTTCTCCCTGACACTCTCTCTGCTGGTGGAGAGGGGAACTGACCGTCTCCCCTTTCAATATTCTGTCCTGCTGCTGGGGTGCGAGAACGACGGTGTCTGCTCCCTGCAGGACACCCTGCCTCTGGGTGTCCTTCAGCTCCCTGGGACACACACTCCCTGGGACACACACTGCCGCTGGGGAGGAAGGACGGCACCTTCAGCTCCCTGGGACACACACTGCCGCTGGGGAGGAAGGACGACACCTTCAGCTCCCTGGGACACACACTGCCGCTGGGGGGAGGGACGACCTTCAGCTCCCTGGGACACACTGCCGCTGGGGAGGAAGGGCACCTTCAGCTCCCTGGGACACACACTGCCGCTGGGGAGGAAGGACGACACCTTCAGCTCCCTGTAACTCATACTGCCACTGGGGAGGAAGGATGACGCCTTCAGCTCCCTGTAACACACACTGCCGTGGGGAGGAAGGACGACACCTTCAGCTCCCTGTAACACACACTGCCACTCGGGAGGAAGGATGGCACCTTCAGCTCCCTGGGACACACACTGCCGTGGGGAGGAAGGACGACACCTTCAGCTCCCTGTAACACACACTGCCACTCGGGAGGAAGGATGGCACCTTCAGCTCCCTGGGACACACACTGCCGCTGGGGAGGACGGACGGCACCTTCAGCTCCCTGTAGCTCACTCTGCCGCTGGGGAGGAAGATCTCCAGGTGGCGGGTGGAGATGGGACCGAGGTCTCTCCACCGGTATTGCAGGGAATTGGGAGCCCGAGCTCCATTCCCCAGCGGGAGATATTGCAGGGAATTGGGAGTCCAAGCTCCATTCCCCAGCGGCAGGCTGAGTTACAGGGGACAGAGATAATTGCTTGTGTCCCCCAGCAGCAGAGTGAATTGCAGGGAATTGGGAGCCCGAGCTCCATTCCCCAGCGGCAGGCTGAGTTACAGGGGGCAGAGACAAGTGGTCCTGTCCCCCAGTAGCAGTGTACATTGCAGGGAGAGGAGAGCAGCGTCCTCCCTCCCCAGTGGCAGGGTGAGCTACAGGGATGCTGGGCAGTCAGCTCAGATCCCCAGCGGCAGTATGATGTTTTGGGAATTGGGAGCCCAGTCTCCATTCCCCAGCGGCTGCACAGATTATTGGGAATTGGGAGCCCCGTCTCCATTCCCCAGCTGGAGATAAAAAAGGGAATTGGGAGCCCAGTCTCCATTCCCCAGCGGCAGAGTGTACTACCGGGAATAGAGAGCCAGTCTCCTTTCCCCAGCAGCAGGAGTGTCCTACCGGGAATAGAGAGCCCAGTCTCCCTCCCCCGCGGCAGCTTAATGTACCAGGGGGAGACTGTAATATTTTATTTAGTTTTGTAAAATGCTTCCAAAATTAAACAGAATAACAAAATAAATAACAAAATAACAATAATAAACAATCAACTGAAATAATACCCAATTCAAACATAATACCAAATGAAACATAAATACCCCAAAATTAAACATAAATACCGAAATAAAAACTCAGGAAGGGGCACTAATAGGGGAGTAAACTTATACCAAATTAAATAACTGGGAATAACAGGGAGAGGGATTAACAGAAAAGGGGGGGGAACTAAATCATAAGGGGATAAATTAAAAGGCGGGGGGCTCCATTACTTCATGGAGCCTTGGGGAGGGAGAAAAAAGGCTGAAATGCTCCTGAAGGAGCTCTTACATAACAAGGGGGGACAAGGGGGGACCCAATTGACCTCGAGTCCACAGCCAGCTAAACACAAACATAAACCAAGCGTGAAATAAAATACACACATAAACATATACAAACCCATTACCCACATGGAGTCCTTTTCTCAGTTCATAAAACCCACCAACCACATGGAGTCCATCCCTCCGTCCATCAACACCAACCCACCACCTACACTTTAAACCCAAACTTTAAACCCAAACCCACCACCCAAATGGAGTCCATTTTCAATTCATAAAACCCACCACCCTCATGGAGTCTATCCCTCCGTCCATCCCCCAAACCCACCACCCAAATGGAGTCCTTTTCTCAGTTCATCACATCCAAACCCACCACCCACATGAAATCAAAATTTTGTCCATAGACCCACCACCCACATGAAATCCAGTTTGTACACCACCCTCAAGGAGTCCATCCCTCCGTCCATAAAGAAACCCAGTTTTTTTTTTGTTTTTTTTTCACCCAAAGTAAATTTTTCAATTTGTCCATACACCAGAAACCCACCCTAACCCAAACAATACCAAAAATAACCTGTGCATAACCATAACCATAACCTAACTACACTGCACTACCTAGACGCAGAGGAAGGTACTCGTCTGCTAAAGGTGGCAGCCCTCCATGAAAAGAAAAACCAGTTCAAAATCTACGGGGGAAAGGTGAAGACAGATTTGGAATTCCCTTCACCAAGACAAGGGCGCCCATGGAGCAGTTCAAGGCGGGTGGACCTTGAGATTTCGCCACAAACGCTGCCAAATGGTGGGATCCATAGAGGCCCTTTCGGTGGTATAGATCCCACGAACCGCCCTCAGAATGTCTGCTACCACCACCTGACAGGAAAGGTCTTTACGTTGAAGGGAAACCTGACACCTTGCCATCCAAGTGAAATACTTAACCACTGAATTGACTACATAAAGAGTGCCCAAATCAAAAGCCCTCCCCCTTGAGTTGGACGTCCCGTACGCCCACTCCGCATAAGTCCAGCGGGATAAGCAGGGGATGCCTAAGGCGGCTGAGACCTCTTTGTAGACCTGTACGTTAAAGGGGCACTCGAGGAGGAAGTGGTCCATGGACTCCACTTCCCCGGAACATTCCACCCAAGGACAACCACGATCCGTTATGTTCCTGTACTTCAAGTTCCCTCGAACGTAAAGTCTACCGTGGAAGGAGAGAAACGCCACGTCTCGGTATTTCTCCGGAAGGCGCCTGGAGTTGATGTTTTTCAACCCCGAGGCGAGAGTACTTGGCGGGCAGTCCTTCAAAGCAAGCTGAATGCCAAAGTGGGTGGCCAGGACCCTCCCGTCGAGAAGCTTCTTGGGAGTGTCCCGAACCTCCTCCACCGTGACGTTCCACCTGCGCAGAATTCCCACTCCCTCGATGACCGAAGACGGAAGATAGCTAGAATGCCGAACTCTCATGCTCTTCACCCTCCCACCCTGAAACCAGTCCACCAGGAAAGGTGTGACCCACTCCCGGAAATTCTCCTTAAAGAAAAACCTATCTATCCTACTCTGACAGCTACCTCTGTGATAAGTGTACCCACCCGTGGGATTGGGAGTGTGATGAAGGTACACATCGACCAATCCAGCCTGACTAACCATCTTATTTAAAAAATAGGAGTCATACCCCAGCCTCTGAGTGGCGTCTCTCCTGTCTTGAGGCCTAGTTATGGTGTTAAAGTCACCGCCAAACAGGATTTGCTGGGATGTATAAAGGTAAGGCTCTATCTCAATAAACAGGCGCTTCCTCTCCCACTTAGATTGGGGGCCATAGATATTAATTATCCTGAAAGGTTGCCTGCCCATTGAGACATCTAAAACCACACACCGTCCTTTTTGCAACTCAATAACCCTGTTGATGCTAACATCAACGTCCTTAAATAGGATGGCGATTCCCCCATATCTCTCTGTGGCTAGAGAGAAGTAGGAGGGCCCCCATCTCCAGTCCCGCTTTGCAGCGTGCAGGGCCGCGAGGGTTTCCAGCCGGGTCTCCTGTACCAAGATGACATTGTACGGAGCCCGGCTGAGGTGGTCGTAAACCAAAAAGCGGGCCCTGCTGGACTTAATGCTGTTTACATTCACCGTAGCCACAGAGAGTACAGGAAAAGTCGCCATAAGGGCATTAAGTATAAGGAGACTTTCCCTTCCTTCTGCGGTACCCCTCCTCCTCCGTGTCGGAACCGAGGAACCTCTTCACTGAGACTCCGGGATACAGTGGCCCGTCGTCTCTCAGAAGCACCTCCTGTCCCACCTCAACCCCTGCCACCACCTCGGGGAGGTTCGCCATCTCCTCCTCGTACTCACAGTCGGCCCAGCTGGAGGACAGTGCCTCGTACCTGTTAGATACGGGCACCGGGGCCTCCTGCAAGCCCGAAGAGGAGGATGACGCCCGTGCCACACCACCCTTATAAGTGGCGTCTCCCCCTTTCGGGGGTTTCGCCGCAGGGGGTATGGCGATCTTCCGGGGTGAGGGCAGCGTCGAGGTCTTGGAGGGGGGGGGTTTCTTACCTTTCACCGTGCTCCACTCTAGGGACTGTGCATCTAAGGGACGTGCATCTGGGGATTTTTCAGTGGGGGTAACCTTCACCGTGGAGAATTTAGGAGGGGGGGGCCTAGGGGGAGGGGGTCTAGGGGGAGCCATAATGGCTGTGGAGGTAGTGCGTTCTCTACGTACACTTTTCGTGAGGGGACGTGAACTTGTGGCCTTCCCAGGGTCCTGAGATGTTACAGAGACCGAGGGGAGGATGGGTTGTTGCTGGGGCAGGGAAACCCCTTGTGCCAGAGATGGGCCTTGTAGATGACGATGCTACCTGAACCCCTAACCCAGCAGAGTCCATCTCCACCGGCTCCTGACTCCAGATGGACTCTACATTGTGCTGGGCTTCGGGGCAGGTGCGGTACGTGTGACCCATCTCTGAACACAGATGACACCGGATCTCCCTGCAGCTGTCCCGGAGGTGCCCCACAGCGCCGCACATAGTGCATTTGAGGACCATACAGGCATTGCTGTAATGCCTGTACGATCCGCACTTGTGACATACCCTGGGCTGACCAGGGTAAAAACAGGATACCCGGTCAGCCCCGATGAAAAAACTATTAGGCATATGCTATGTGACACCTCGAATCTCCCGCAGCAACACTGAAACAGTCCATCCGCCTGTCCAAATCCCATCCTCATCTAAGATCTTAACAGGGGGGGATTTAACATCCCCAAACCTCTTAGTCCAAACAAGGATGTCTGCTATGGGGATGGATTCATTTCTCACCAGGAAAGTGACCTTCTTAAGACCCTGGCGAGAAATGGCCACAGCGGTGAATCCTGCCCACTTTGTACCCTGTGCAGACCTGGCCGCTTCCCACCCAGCCCAGAAGCGATCCAGGAGCTGCGACGTCATAAAGGAGACGTCGAACTCCCGGGTGCCCGAGGCATGGATGAGCGCGTACAGGTCCACGGGCGCAAATCCCATATCCTTTAGCCGGGTCACCAGCCACCGTCTGTCAGGCACCTGGGTCTCACCCCCACAGATGAGCCGTACCACGTTCCTCCTGTTCCCAAAGGAAACCTGAGGACTCATAGCAGGCCCGTCCGCAGAGAGGCGAGGTGGCCCAGATGCCCAAGCATTGGGCGCACCGGGACCCGCCGTCTGGGAATGATTCGGACGGACTCCCCTCGCTGAACCAGAGGCCTCGGTCACACCAGAACCCTGGGTGACAACCTGGGAGTGCCTAAGGGGAACCCGTGTACCTGCTTGTGCGTCTAAACTATTTATAACCGCGGCACCCTTTGTCAGGGTGCCTGTGCCCGTGCTCGTGCCCGCCACCTGTGTACCAACTAACTCCAGTGAACCAGGGGCAGGGGCAACATAACCTGAGGCGGGGGCAACATAACCAGGGGCAGGGGAAACAGTACCAGGGGCAGGGGCAATAGTACCGGGGGCGGGGGCAACATAACCAGAGGCAGGGGCAACAACACCAGGGGCAGGGGCAACAACACCAGGGGCAATAGTACCAGGGGCAGGGGTAACAACACCAGGGGCAGGGGCAACAACACCAGGGGCAGGGGCAACAACACCAGGGGCAGGGGCAACATCATTAATACAAACAGGCTGGCTGTGGACCTTTTTACTAAGGCCAATAGGTCCCATCATTACATTTACAGTTACATCCATACTCCCATCCTCCTCAGCCATCCCTAAACCACCAGTGGAGTCAAACACAATGTTAGTCATACTTTTCTTACCTCCACTGGCGGTTTCCTCAGTATGGACTGCTGGCTGAGGATGATGGGAGTCCCCTGCAGTCCTGTCTTCCATAGCGCCAGCGGCACCCGCGGCACCCGGGGCACCAGGAACAACAGGAACAACAGGGGGACTGGTTACACATGCAGACATAAGGGGAACACATAGGGAAGCAGGGGGAACAGACTGGAAGACAAACTTGGACACATCCAGGGAAACAGACTGGGGGACAAACAGGGGAGGAGACTTGCTGGTAGGGGAGAGCAGTCGAGCTTGCTCCAAGGGAGCAGAGGGAAAAGGAGGGCCATCACCCTGCTCCAGACTGCTCCATCCAGTGCCATCCTGCCCAGCAGCCGCCTGAGGACAGGATGCAGAGGTACCAGCCACTCCAGGGGACGCAACCACACGGAGAGGAAGGTCAGAGGGAAGGCAGGTAAGGGAGGGAGTGGGAAGGGAGCAAGGGAAGGACCCCTCCATGGGATCACCGGTACACGCCATAGTACCGGCGGGGATGGTCTCCCTGTCACCATGGAGGGCGGCGGGGGGCCCAGATACTTCCACAGAGGCAGGTTGTGCAGGTTTCTGGGGCATACAGGTGTTGCCACCTGCAGGGTTAGTATCCCTGGCCCCAGGCTTCTGCAAGGCCTGAACATCATCATTGTACATATACTCAGCATTTGAGCACTCACCCTCCTCTGTGGAGTCTCCAGACCCCCTGACAGATGTCTCAGGCTGATGCCGGGCGATGTTTTTCTTTTTCTTCTTTTTCTTCTTTTTGTCCTTTACGGAGTCCTCCCCAAGTTCGTTTCCAAACTTGAGGAGAGACTCCTTAATCAGCCCTCGACCTCTGTCCTGCACTTTCAGCTGCCACTCTTCACCTTTCTCTCCGTCCCACTCCTCTTCACTGTCCTTCTCTCTGGCCTTCCCCTCCGTCTCAGCAGCGCCCCCTGGAGTAGCAAGGGCAGAGGTAGACGGCTCCCCAGGTGAGTGATGGGAGTTGGAATCCAAGTCCTTGCTGGACTCCTCACCTGGGGACATGTCCCTCCTGCCCTCCATAGCCCTCTGCCTCCTGGACCTCGCAGCGTCCTTGGCTCTCTGTTGCAGGATGGCCTGGATGTCTGCTATTTTCTTTTCAGTCTGGAGCAGGGTGTAGGATAGATGCTGCTCCACTAATTTTTTCTCAGCTATAGCGGCCCTCAAAGGACCTCTTTTGTAATTAGAGGTCCTGTTTGATTTTTCCCTCTGCTCCCTTAGCTCTGCCTGGACCCCAGCTAGGCCCGAGTCTGCCTCGGCATGCTGGGCCTTCAGGGACACAAGCAGACCCCGGAGCCTGTCAGAAGGTAGCCCCATAAAGACCCTAGCCTCAACCCCCTCACCCTTTGCAGCCTCAGCATAGGTGAGGGAGGCCTGAGGGGCCTTGCTGGCACTAGCCACCTCAGGGGGGGTCTCAGGGACTACCTCCTCCTCGATACCCTCTCCCACCTCCAGGGACGGGGGGGGCTGTTCTAGGAAGTGGAGGCCACTGCTGGCAAGTTCACGGCACTCAGCCAGCAGCCCAGAGAGCAGCTGGATATCGGCCCTGGTGGGGCCGTAGCTCCCTGGGGGACCCCCACTTCCCTTTTCCATGCTGTAAGCTTCCTAGACATCCCCCCCCCCAGTTCCTCCAACAGGGAGACCTGGTTTCGTATTTGCCGGGAGAGGGCCTGATGCTCAGTCCAAGACAGGCCCCTGGTATCCGCCTTACCTTCCCCAAAAGCCAGCACTGCCTGCAGCTCGTCCAGCCTGACCTTCCATCCCCAGGCTGGGGAGGAAGGCCCGAGGGCCATGCTTGCCTAGGCCCAGGCAGAGCCCCTTGCTGTAGTAATTCCAAAGCCCAGAAATCGAGCTCCAAAGCAGCCACAAACGGGTGTGGTCCTGGGAACACACAGATGAAGCACAGAGCAGCTCCCTCTCCAGCAGTAACGGCAAACTCCTCCCACTCCAGTGGGAGGGGAGACAGTAAGCCCCACAACTGTGCAGATGGGACCGTGGTCTCTGCACATACAGCACAGGGGGTAGGGACGGTCGGTCCTGCCCCCCAGCGACAGGGCTGTTTATCCAAAGTGGAGACAGTCACTCTCCCCCTCCAGCAGCAGGGCTGTGTGTCTAAAGGGGAGACAGTCGGTCTCCAGCAGCAGGGCGGTGTGTCTAAAGGGGAGACAGTCGGTCTCCAGCAGCAGGGCTGTGTGTCTAAAGGGGAGACAGTCGGTTTCCCCCTCCAACAACCAGGCTTCAACCAGGCTACCTTCCCAGTAGCGCTGGCACCAGGGCAGAGTACCGCTGGTCTCTGCCCATTCAGCAACCCACCAAGTCAGCGTACCCGTACCTAGCACAGCCATGGTGAGGCACCTGGACATGGACAAGCTTCTCCTCTATCCAGGTGTAGTAACCTTTTTTTGTGGGTGGGCTGTGCTGTTGATTGTGTTTTGTGGGTGGGCTGCTGGACTAACAAGGGCACTGACTGGCAGGAGGTCAGATACCCTGTTAGTCTGTTTGGAAAAGGGGAGAGATGTGACGAGACCAATCTCGCCACTGTGCATTGGAGGAGCCTGGTTGCCTGCCTGCTGCCTTTTGACTATGGACCATCATTTAAATACCCTATTTTCCTATGCAGAAAGGTCTATTCATGTTTTCTGCCCTGGCGTTCGGCAGATTCTCAGATTTACTGAATGAACTCATATAACCCAGATAGCTATGCCATGGAGCCTATTCATGTAATAAAAGACTTTGGCTCCATGGCAATTGAACTGTATGTGTTTGTGGTCTGAGCGCCATTCAGTATTGTGCGCTCAGACCTAAGCTATCTGGGCATATGTTGCATGTCTGTATTTTATGTCATAAATGTAACCTTGTGTATTTTATTGTATTTTACTGTCTTTTTGCTGCCATGTGTTCAATGGAGTTTTGCCTCTGTCTTTGGAGATAATTTGATTACTTCCCAATTATCTCCAGGATAGAAGACTCTGTGGAACTGGTTTTGGGCAGAAAAGCCATGCTTCCTGTGGTCACAAAGGACTACGATCTATCTTTTGAACCACTGGACCAATTTGTATGATTTTGACATATGTTTGTATTTGGAGTATGCTGATTCTGAAAATGTAAGTTTATGTGAATGTGATGCATACTTTTCAAATTATGAATAATGTGGAAAAATTGTATTTCTCTGCTAGTGCTAATTAAATTACCCATTGTGTAAGTTAATTGTATCACAGGCAGAGGGGAGGATTTTGTGTGGGAGTGTCTGAATGTATTGTATTTGTTTATTGGTTGTGTTCCAAAACCCTGTGGGTGGTACTAATGTGTAAGAATGTGTACATAAGCACAATAAACCCACAGCTCTGGCTGTTCACTGCTTGACCCTCAACACGGAGCTTTGTCTCGTTCTTGGGGGGATTTATTGTATGCTGTTCCAGTTTGACTGCTAGGAGTGTAAACCTATTCGTATGGTTTTTCCTATTCGGCTGTTTACAGCATTCATATGGTTTCCTGTTCGGCGGATTGGTGTTCTGCAGTAGATGTGCCTGCATCTCTGGAAGGGGACGATTGCTTAAACGGTTTTAACCCCTTGTTTGCTGAAACGGTCCATTACAGTTTTGAAGGGAGGGAGGTTGCTTCTAATATACTTTGCCTTGTATTTACAGGCAATAGATAACTCATTTTGTTTTTTCCCTTCAAGGTTTGATTACAAGCCCTTTATATTTACTTTCTTTGATTTCAGGGGACACAACCAAGACCTTGTTATCTGATACTAAGCATATAGGCCAGTGATAATAAAGCCTACTTTAATATAGAGAATTTCTTCATTAGGGTCGCTTGGTTCTGCCTCCTGCTCTGTATTTTGCTAGTCTTTCTAGCTTCACTTGGGCCTAGGAGTTTATGATAGATTTGTAAAATAGACTTGGTACTGTTATTTCCAGGCAGTACATGACTTGCACTTCGGCGAATAGTGTACTTATGTGTTTTTGTGTTTTGGAGTCTCTCACTGGTACACAGGCTCATTAACCTACTATGGATCTTGTTTTCTGTATGTGACAGACCCTCTGTTTTGTATCTGTAAAACTGTGAAAAGAACGTTCATTTGAATCATTTGTTTAAACTGCATAGCCTTTGTTATATTAAGAGCCGTTTAAAATACGAATTTTCTACCGAACGACTGACCACCCAGAACAGGAGTGTGGCACTCATTAACCTCCCTGACTCCTGTCTAAAACCGCGAACACCTCAAGTTCTAATGGCTGTACAGGGTGGTCAGCGTTCGTCTGTGCGAACACGTGGCGGCGGCTTTTGTTTAGTCGAACGCACTCAGCGTTCGTCGAACGCGTGGAACTATTTTCAGCTACCTTTTCACGAATACCGCTGAAACTTCTACCTTCCGTGCGTTTGGCTAAATCATACGAACAGAGAGCTATTTCTAGCGAATAAACTCTCAAACGAGCCGCATCCAATGACAGTAAGCACGAACCGATCTGTTTGTGCAATTTTTGCTGTATGTGAAAGAGAAGATAGACCGACTGCACAGCCTGAATCTGTGGAACTGTTTTGGGCAGGAAAACCTGCAATTTTTTACTATAGCTAGTGGGATATTCTACACTTACAGGTTTCTACTGATTGAAGCACCGTTCACTCTCTGACTTCGGGAACCAGGACATCCAAGCAATCCAACCTCCTGCTAGACCGGAAGCAATCGTAACAATTGGTGGCAGCAGCGGAATCATCCTGGATTTCCTAAGAGAAGTATAGAACGGATATAGTATAGATTCTCTCTTTGAGCTGCTATACGGACGCAAGGTGCGGGGCCCCCTGAACCTTATCCGTGAGCACTGGGAGGGAGAGACGGAGAATGGCGGAGTCCCCATCGTACCTTATGTGCTGGAGCTTAGGGACCGCATGGAGCAATTAGCCAGGTCGGTCCAGGCTAACCTCCAGGCGGCCCAGAGGCAACAAAAAGTCTGCTATGACAGGGGGGCACGGTGAAGGAGCTTTTGTATAGGACAAAAGGTTATGGTGCTCAAACCTGTTAAAGCAGACAAGCTGCAAGCAGCCTGGCAGGGACCTTACCAAGTGGTAGAGAAACGCGGAGACACTACATACGTGATTGCTAGCTGCCACGATGAGAGCCTGCGAAAGATATTCCACGTCAATATGCTGAAGGAATACCTAGAGAGACCAGAGGATGTGTCAGCCATATGCAGCCCCGCTTCCGAAGACCCCGATAGCCTCCCTATCCCAGACCTGCTAGCCCAGGATCCCCCGTCTGATTTAGTGAGCCAAGTGCAGGTAGGGAACAGACTTAACCCAGTAGAGAGGGAGCAGCTACACCAACTGCTCCAAGTGAAACAGGTAATGTTCTCCCAGTGACCTAGCCACTCACCAAGTGGACACCCCAGGGCAACAACCCTTAAGACAGGCACCCTACCGGATCCCCAAGGCAGGGATGAAGAAGGAAATAAACTAGATGCTCAGACTAGGGGTTATTGAAGCCTCCGATAGTCCCTGGGCATCCCCAGTGGTACTAGTACCCAAGAAAGATGGTACTACCAAATTCTGTGTGGACTATCGGTAGCTCAATGATAAAACCGTGACCGACGCCTACCCTCAGGGCACTATAGTGCCAGGAAAAAGAGTATGTTTTCCTGGCACTATAGTGGTCCTTTAAGCAAATATGAAGCCTCCTGTCATGTTATAAAATTAACTCAATTATCTCCCAAGCAGAGGGGAGGATTTTACTGTAACAAGTGGGAGTGTTTATCTATGTGCCTTTACTTGACTGATTGTAAAGTTTGCAGTTTCAGCTATTGAGGGAAAACTTGTATAAAAGAAACAATAAAGCCTCAGTGCACTCAGTTCTACTTCACCCTCAAGCTAGAGTCTTGTCTCTTATTGGGGGTAACCAGGTATACAGCTATTCACACTAGTTCTTGTAAGAGCTTCTCCACCTGGATGACTACTGGATGCTGAGAATACCCCTCACTCATCGGGTGAAGGACACCCTCCAGCGGTGGAAACCATTCTACTCACCCGGGTAACCGATACACTGTATGTTAAGGTACAATTGTGATTTTAAATTAATGCATTTTATTGGTATACAGAAAGTGGCTAAACCATGGAGAGGGGGGACTTTCTTAGGATCTTAAATAAAATTGAGATGGAATGGATCTTTAATTTAGAAACCCTCTCTCCATATGTTGACAAATTCGTTCAGGCACTATATTGGTGAGAGGGCTTTGGGTTTGATGGGTAATGTGCGGCATCTCTTGTACAATTGTGTTACATAGCTATTAGGATCAGTAGGTGGTATCATTGGATGTTGGACCCGAGTATATAGTATACTCCCTAGTTGGAGATAGGAAAAGACAAATGAGTTCAGGATTGTATAGCGCATCTGCAGTTCCAGGAATGTCAACAGGTCGAGCCGTCTGCTCGCCATTTGTCCACTATCGTCATAGTAGGTGAATTGGGACAAGATTCTTGAGTGGATCCTTCCCTTCACACCTCCTGGTTACAGGGCTGTCGCCCTTCCAGTGCCTTTAGGACAGGACGTGGGTACCCTGGAAGTGTCAGAGCCTCCTGCTCCTTCCACATCTAGGTTGTTGTCCCGTGTTTTCAGGTTGGAGGTTTCACACTCTAGAGAGCCCCTTTCCCACTGACACTGTTACTGCAGCATTTATCATGCTTTGTAAATTGTGGTCTCTGATGGTTCAGACATCGTACCCCAAGTTTCCTGTAATGGCAGAATTGGATACTTGTGAGCAATACATGTGCCCCACTTGAATGTGTCTGGCTCCTAGTATAACTAGGGCTCACCCAGAATTTGAGTGCACCAATGGTCGGTTGGTGTATTTACGCAAGGTGTTATCCCTTGGTAGTATGGAGACACCAACAGTCTCATAAATAAATAGGTGGCTCACCCCTGTATTGTCCCGTAGGATGGGACAGGTGCCATGGAGACAGTCACCCTCAACAAAAGCTGCCCACCAATTGGTCGGGGTGTGTAAATGTGGGGTACACCCGAATTATACAGCGGAGCTGTACCTCTGCGACATCAAGTAACTTGAACAGTGTTAACATATAAGTATAGGCACTCCAGTACATGGGGGGATCACCCCAGGAATAATAAGGGGGCACTTGCCCAAATGCAATGCTGCCAACAAATTTCTTCCGTTGTCACAAACCTCTTTGCCGATCTCAAGTTGGTGCGGAGTCAGCCACTGATCCACCTGTGCGTTTAGGGTGGACAGGAGTGCTGGTCCGGTGTGACTCTCTGCTTTCAGGCAAGTCAACCCCAAGACGGCGTGACACTGCCGTATCCGGGATGTGGAATAGTACCTGAGGAGCTGGGTGAGTAGGAGGAGTAGAGGAGGTGGCAGCAGGCCTGCCTGCAAGTCGTGGTGGTGTCACCAATTCCTCTGAAGAGCCACGCATTCCATGCTTGGCAGCCATCAGCAGGTTTACCCAATGCGCAGTGTAGGTGATATACCTGCCCTGACCATGTTTTGCAGACCAGGTATCAGTGGTCAAATGGACCCTTGCCCCAACACTGTGTGCCAGACATGCCATTACTTCCTTTTGCACAATCGAGTACAGGTTGGGGATTGCCTTTTGTGCAAATAAATTTCGTCCGGGTACCTTCCACTGCGGTGTCCCAATAGCTACAAATTTTTTGAACACCTCAGACTCCACCAGCTTGTATGGTAAAAGCTGGTGGGCTAAGAGTTCAGTCAAGCCAGCTGTCAGACGCCGGGCAAGGGGGTGACTTTGTGACATTGGCTTCTTACGCTCAAACATGTCCTTGACAGACACCTGACTGTGGGCAGATGAGCAGGAACTGCTCAAGGCGAGAGACGGAGGGGCGGATGGTTGAGAGGGGGCAAGGAGGACAGCAGTGGTTAACGTGGCTGAAGATGCTGGACCAGGAGGAGGATGGCGGCTTTGAGTTTGTGTGCTGCTTGTACTCATGTGTTGATCCCATAGGCCTTTGTGATGTGCGATCATGTGCCTTCACAAAGCAGTTGTACCTAGGTGGGTGTTGGACTTCCCACGACTCAGTTTCTTTTGGCACAAGTTGCAATTGGCATTGCTGTTGTCAGAGGCAGACACACAAAAAAAATGCCACACTGCTGAGCTCTGCAATGACGGCATTCTGGTGGTGGCAACAGCATGCGTTGATTGGCGTGCTGTCTGGCTGACCCCGGGTGCCGATGCATGCTGTCCGACTGTGCCACTAGCTCCTTGCGACGACCTCCCCCTGCTTCCAACTCTTCTCCTCCTCCTCCTCTCTGTCTCCCCATCTGAACTTTCCCCCTGTTCTTCTTCTCTTCTAGCGGGCACCCACGTTACATCCATGGACGCATCGTCATCATCAATCGCTTCACTTGTATCTGACAACTCAGCAAAGGAAGCAGCAGCGGGTACAACATCATCATCATCACACCGTACGTCCATGTGTGTAATGCTGCCTGACTGAGACATACCCTGTCATCTACATCCTCTGGCAATAATGGTTGCGCATCACTCATTTCTTCCAACTGATGTGTAAATAACTCCTCTGACATACAAAGTGAAGCTGCTGTGGTGCTAGTGTTGGTGGTGGCGGCAGGCGGGCGAGTGGTAACGTGAGAGGTGCCCAAAGCTAAGCTGGAGGAGGATGGTGCGTCAAGGTTCCGAGCGGAAGCTGTAGAAGATTGGATGTCCTGTGTTAGCCATTCAACTATGCCCTCAGAACTTTTTGAGTTCAGGGTACGTGGCCTCTGAACACTGGGCATTATTCTAGGGCCAAAGGGAATCACAGCACCACGACCATGACGGCCCCGGCAGGGTGGCCTGCCACAGCCTGTCATTTTTTTTCCGATTAGTGGAACTATGCGTGCAAGCTACTATGACAACAGATATGAGTGGCACTGTGTAGTGGCAGAAGTTGGCAGAGTAGACGCTGTGTAAAATGTACACTACTGTTACACCAGATATGAGTTGCACTGGTGTGACACTGTGCCCTGGCAGGCCCTGAAATGCACACGTGTGAAGGAAACTGTAACAGACCGTTTTGCACACAAGGGGTAAAAACCGTTTAAGCGATCGTCCCCCTTTCCAGAGATGCAGGCACAGCTATTGTAGAACACCAAACTCATGAACCGCCAATAAGTGAATGCTCCAAACTCCCGAACGGCATCCAATATAGCACTCCAAACACACGAACTGGAACCATACGAATCATTGCTAGCAGACGAATAGAAAAAGCATCCAAGCGACTTACACTCCTAGCAATCAGTCTCTATCAGCATTCAGTAAATCCCCCCCCAAAGACGAGACAAGGCTCCGTGTTGAGGGTCAAGCAGTGGTCAGACAGAGCTGTGCGTTTATTATCCTTATATACACATTAGTACCGCCCACAGGGTTTTACACAACAACCAATCATAAACGTACATTACAGAATTACACACAAGCAATTACACACAAAAATCCTCCCCTCTGCCTGTGATATAATTATGTTACACAATGGTTTAACATAATTAACACAGGCAGTAAAAATACAGTTTTTATCCATACACTGTAACTTTAAAACTATACATCCAATATTAATAAACTTACACATTATTAATCAGCACACTTTAAACATAAACCTAACCAAAAATCAGACAAATCCATCCAGGAGTTAAAAAGTTAGCTGGAGGTCCCTTTATGACCGACCGCAAGCACATTTTCCTGCCCAAAACAGTTCCATAGATTTGGGTTGTGCGGTCGGTCTATTTCAGGCTGAAAAATGGGACTTAGTCTCTGCGGCTGTAAAATCAGTATGGGAGTAGGTAGGGCTCAGCGGTGTTCGCGGAAATGTGTAGCCGATTTTAGTTCCATGAATTTGGCTACACATACCGTTGACCTCGTTCGCATTAACAAAGATGGCCGCGGCCACGTGTTCGGCAAACGAACAAAGGCCACCCAGCATTGTCAATTAAGCTGCGGTTAACCGCAGCTTCTGGGAGGTAAATTGCCTGGTGTGACACTGTGTCCTGGCAGGCCCTGAACAGCACACTCGTGAAGGAAACTGACTGCTATTATATTACAGTCCAAAAAGTTTTGGTTTTTTTAAATGCAAGCTATTGGGACACCAGTGAGTGAGTGGGGGCACTAGGCAGGCCCTGAAACGCACACTCGCGAAAGAAACTGACTACTATTATATTACAGTCAAAAAAGTTTTTGTTTTTTTAAATGCAAGCTATTGTGACACCAGTGAGTGAGTGGTGGCACTGGACAAGTGGGCACAGTATATGCTGTGAGCCTGACACAAAGGCTGGCAGGCAGGCAGGCAACTGCAATTACATTACACAGAAAAAAAAAGCAGACTGATGTTCTAGCCCTAAAAAGGGCTTTTTGGGGTGCTGTCCTTACAGTAGAGATCAGATGAGTCGTTCAGGACTGTAGTGGACCCTGAATACACTAGCCTAGCTATCAATTTCCCTATCAAATCAGCAGCAGCTACACTGTCCCTCCTCTCACTAAGAATGCAGCTTCACAATGAATGTAAAATGGATGCTGTCCAGGAGGTGGGAGGGTCTGGGAGGGAGGGTCTGGCTGGAATGTTTCTGCTGACTGTGAGGTACAGGGTCAAAGTTTACTCAATGATGACGAATAGGGGGCGGACCGAACAGCGCATATGTTCGCCATCCGTGGTGAACGCGAACAAGCGATGTTCGCCAGGAACTATTCGCCGGCGAACCGATCGGGACATCACTATATATAAGATAATTGAGCTAAGAACAAATTACTCTGGCCTGTGCCTTGGCTGAAGCAGCAAAGAAAGAGGAAGAGATACAGGGGGAGGGACCTTTTAAACCCTGTTTCAATGTTTTTTTCACTAACTTTATTGTTTATTGTTAAATCTGTGCTGCTGGAGTTTAGTAAAGAAAGTTTAATGCAAAATATGAAGCTTCCTGTCATGTTATAAAATTAAGACCCTTTGCATTGAGGAAGAAAAAGGTTATAGCCATGATGTCAATTTAGGGGTTGTGTAGGTGACATGTGAGTCAAAACATATGTACGTAGGAAGGTGGGTGTGTCCATCCAAGTCAGCCAGGACCTCCCCCCCCCTACCCAATTTTCATATACAAAACATATCTTTTGATGGGCAATTTCAATGCCTCCTGAGTTTACTGCATCTGGTACTCCTCCAATGTTTAGGGGAGGGAGGGAGCTTAGGAAAGAAGGGTTATTGCCCTTCGAGGTAACTACAAACAAGGGTAAGGTGTGAGAGTTGTATCTCATGGTTTTTGCTTGCTCAAACTCAACTTTGGGTAGTGGAGTGAATGTGCCCGTATGACTCCTAGTGGGTCTTTGGTCTGTGTGTCTTGAAGAATTTGGGATACCAAAGAAAATAGCAAGGGTTTGAACATAAAAGAAAAAAAGAACTATATACATAGGAACATGTTGGTGCTTGGCACCTTTGAGATTGAAATGACAAAGTGGCCCCATGGATATGGGATTAAATGGTACTTTTGCCCTCGTGTGAGCATGTACTAAGCCCTCAGTACTGGGGCCTAATTGGCACTCCAAGTCCTCTATAAGGTTTAAAAAGGTATTGTCTTCAGTGATTATAACAAGTATTGGTCACCAGTAGACCTACAATCATGGTAATAAAAATAAAATTAAAAAAATTAACAGAATATAGTATAGGTATCCTCACGTAATTGTAGGAAACTCAGCCAAAGTAGTAGAAGCGTCTACGCCATATCTGGCGACGTTCAGTCACTTTACTCCAGAAATTGTATGCCAAACCTGAGAGACCTTCACCAGCGACTTTCTAGCTTGCTGGGTGGGCTGTAGTGCGCTGGCATGGTTCGGTGGAGAGGTGGCCGGAGTCAGATTCTATTCCTTCAGCGTTCTGACTTCTTCTTCTGGCGTGAGGACTGTGCGCTCTATTCCATTGCACTGGATGAGTAGATGGGTGGGGAAACTCCATTTATAGAGAATGCATGCATCTCATAGCGTTCTAGCACTCTCCTGATACAGACTTAGGGATTTGGATAGGCTGCCACGAAGCAGCAGTTAGTTTTGCTGTTTCTCTTAGGATAGTTAGGTTTTTTAGGGTGACTCAAGGGGGGGGGGGATTCTATCTTTCCTCTCTTTGTGAGGTATTAGCTCCTTTTCTCTTTAGTATAAGCTACTCGATATTAGTTTGGGCGCACCCGATTAGTTGCTATTAACCGTGCCCTTTCCAGATTCTCTCAGACACTGCTCTAAGTCTATCCTTTTTCTATCCAATTACCCAGTTGGGTCCTTTCCTAGAATGGATTTAGACTAACCTGCTTTGTTACCCATTTATTATTTTAGGTGTATTTTTACACCTTTATTAAGTCAAACATACCTTGCAGGATTAGCCTCCCCCAGGCTTTCATAAGTTTGGTGGTTAATTTATAATCAATACACTATTTTAGTGTATGGTAATAGTATTTGGACTATATACCATTTTAGCATTTTTTTCTAATAAAGGTTGTTTATCCTCTTCTATGTGACTATTTACATTATGAGGTACTTTGAATGAGGCTAAGCATTCCACCCACTTTTTTGTGAGTGGACTGTCTGCCCCATTTTCCGTCTCTTTTTTTCTAACAATGACATACAATTGTCATAAGTAGATAGAGTGAAATAAAATGAACATTAAACATATGGTATTAAAGTATGAGAACATCACAAAAAAAAGGTTCATTGTTATTTATAGTATTACAAGTCTAATTATATTCGTTTAGTTGTATAAAAAAAAGAACTGGAGGAGAAAAAAAGGGAAAAATAAAGATGAACGATTGGCGAACATTTAACTTATAAATACCGTTTGATTTTAAATTGAATGCTGGTGTACTTCATCTATCTCCACTGTGAGGACATACCATTCCTGATATTCCTGAATGAGGATCCCTCTGAAATCTGAAGCCATATTACCTGAGCCAATTTCTTAACAAGCTCATTAAAATGTGAGTTGATCACCTATAGATTTTATTGTGGGAAATCCTTGAGTCACTACTATATTACCCTATGAGAGTGTATTCTTTATCCTCTCTAGGTATTTGTCATTTTACGCTTCTGTTTGTCTCACAATTACACTATTGGGACAGAGTGCATTTAAGTATTTATTTAAGTAATTGCACACTACTTGTTTTTATCTTATTTAGACTTCTGTTCTTGCTGTGTTCGGGAGTTCTGTCTGCAGTACAGGTGAATAGCGTTCACATGAACAGAGATGGCGTTCGTCCGTATGGAGTTCTTCCTTCTGTATTTTTATTAGTGATATTGCAGAAGGTCTTGGTGGTAAGGTATGTCTCTTTGCTGATGATACTAGAATTTGCAACAGGGTTGATGTTCCAGGAGGGATAAGTCAAATGGCAAATGATTTAGAAAAATGGAGCTGTGGCAACTGACATTTAATGTGGATAAGTGCAAGATAATGCACCTTGGACGTAAAAACCCAAGGACAGAGTATAGGATATTTGATACCCTACTAACATCAACATCTGAGGAAAGGAATTTAGGAGTGTGACGAAGTGCCCTTTGCCACTTAGTGCCTGGAGAGGACTAATTGACAGCCTCTTGCCTTGTGACTATGGCCCCTGGGAGAGTTTGCCCTCTTTAAAAACTTTATTTGGGCATACTGGATTTTATTGCACTGTTTCTGCCCCTTTGATTCCATGGGATAATGTGCCTCTTCCCCTCTACCTTCTCCTGGCCATTGTTCTCCAGCAGGGCATTGTCCCAGGGACACTACCAGACCAGTTTAAACTGGCTGCATTGTCCCTCCTCAATCTCTCATCAGTTCTAGCTAAACTTTAACCCCATGGCAATTTTATTCTGTTTGCGGGATCTGAGCGCTGTTCGGATATATTGGAACTGTTATACAGTTCCAAGCTATCTGGGGATAGGTTGAATGTGGGGGTTCTGTTCAGTATGTATTTTTACTGTTGTTGTAAATGGAGATATTCTCTGTACCTGGAGATAATTGGCTTACCACACCCACTTAAGCCAATTATCTCCAGGATAGAGGAGAAGATAGACCGGCTGCACAGCCTAAATCTGTGGAACTGTTTTGGGCAGAAAAGCATGCTTGAGGTCGATCAAAAAGGACTTCCAACTAACGTTTTAACCACTGGAGGGAATTGTCTGATTTTTGGATATATTTATATTTGAAGTTTGATGATTAATAATATGTTTATGGAGATTGGATGTATACTTTAGAAGTTATAAGAATTGCATAAAAACTGTATTTTCCTGCCTGTGATAATTACATTAACCCATTGTGTACAATAATTCTATCACAGGCAGAGGGCAGGATTTTGGCTGGAATTAATGGGAGTGTTTTACTGTATTTACTGTATTGTACATGTTTGATTGGCTGTTCCACAAGACCATGTGGGTGATACTTTGTGTGTAAAACTTGCATAAAAGAAAGCCCTTTTGTGCTGAATAAAACAGATCTTCTTGACCCTCAACACGTAGTCTTGTCTCATGATTGGAGGGGACAGCTATATTCACACTGGGGATTGCTATACTTGTATACTCCCTTGAGCTTTAATCACTTAGCTCTTCTAAGAGCTGTTCCTGATACGCTCTCCTGGAGGAGAGGTCTTCCCCACACAGTCCTGGATGTCAGAGGTTCATACCGGGTGGAAGGAAGAGGTCTTTCCCACACGGTCCTGGAAGACAGAAGCTAATCCAGGGTGATAGGAAGACGGCAAGACTACCAGTTAAGCTACAGTGGTTGTGGAGTCTGCGGTGGGTGTGGTGTCTGGAAGTATTACTTTACTGAGAGGGTAGTGGATGCATGGAACAGCCTTCCAGCTGAAGTGTTAGAGGTTAACACAGTGAGGGAGTTTAAGCATGCGTGGGATAGGCATAAGGCTATCCAAGACTTAAGATAAGGCCAGTGACTAATTAAAAGTATTTTGAAATATTGGGCAGACTAGATGGGCCCAATGGTTCTTATCTGCCGTCACATTCTATGTTTCTGTATCGGGCGAGTGGCGTTTGTGTGAACAGAGATGCTGGGGGGTTACGCTCCGACATGGCGTCCTCGAGGAGTGAGAGAGACATGTGGTGTGAGAGCACGAGGTTGGTGAGTGTGGGAGCGAGGTCCTGATAACAGCTCAGATTTTTATAGCAAAAGCAATGTTTTTTTTTATGTGTATAAAACTGATTACTAAAGATGGTAGGCAGAATATATATATATATATATATATATATATATATATATAAAATCCAACATTTCCTTGCACTGCAGGCTGTAGATAAATGTATACTTAGTATATCCGGGTGCTGAGCTGTCATCAAAATGCAAAATTCAAATGGATGGTCCACACTCTCGATTTCCATAAAATATAGATTTTATTGATTACATTTAAAAAGATGCTAAAAAAAATATATCGATGTTTCAGTCCCGGTGCGGGACTTTCCTGAGCTATCCTGAGGAAAGTTCCACACCGGGACTGAAACGTTGATATATTTTTTTGGCATCTTTTTAAATGTAATCAATAAAAGCTATATTTTATGGAAATCATGAGTGCGGATCATCCATTTGAATTATATATATTGTGATAAAGTGAAGGCAGATAGGCCTTTTAACCCCAGGGGAAGTACATGTAGTTTGTGTGTTGCACAACACAAAGCATTGTTTAGTTATGGGCCCCTGGGGTGGAGCATTTGGAGAGAAGGTTGGGCCAGTGCTCCACTCCACAGTTTAGTGGTTTTCTGGGGAGACATAGATCCAGGCCAGGGTTTGTTGGACCGTCTCCAACCCACTGCTCAGCTGCAGTTAATGAGCTGTTGCAGTGGGAATAAACCCCTCCCTGCTAGGCAGGTAAAGGGGGGGAATTGCTGGCTTCCTCCCAGGAAGCAGGTAGGCGAGAGGCTGTTCTCTCCAGATAGAGAGTCAAGGAGACTAGGCACTGGGAGTGCAGGAGGAAGCAGTCAAGGCTGGCTTGGAGCACTGGGAGTGCAGAAAGGAAAGCAGTCAGGGAAAGGCTGGCTTGGAGCACTGGGAGTGGAGAAAGAAAAGCAACAGGCTAGCTAGCAGAGTGTTTCTATCTAATAAGGTTGGTGCAATATGTTTTTGTTAGTTTAACCCTGATAGAGAGTGATATTCAAAGTGAGTCAGTGCTCAGACGAGCTAGTTTTTTTTTTTTTTAACGGAAACCTGTTATATTTATGTTTTCATTTGCTGCTGCCTCATATGTAAACTTACAAATAAAGTGCCTGGAATGAAGTTGCATTAAAAGACTGTGCATGTTTTTGCCCTAGAGGACCGTGCTACCTGCTGACAAGGATCACAATATAAATATATACATATATATATATATATATATATATATATATCGAAATTGCTCCTGCATTCACGCTCCAATGCCCCTTAGTAGCCGGGTGCCAACCAAAAAGTAGCTTCAATATCCAAGGAATTCAAGTAAATGGCTGCACTCACGAAGTAAAAGTCCAAAGTTTAATGACTAATGATTAAAACATCCAAGATCAACGTTTCAGTCCTTGCAGACTTTCATCAGGATCATAAGATTAATAAGACATACATGCACATTATATATACCCTACAAAATTATTCCAATCAAGCAGATTGAACAAATTAGTGAAAATAAGTAAATTAGCTTACCCCAGGTGAAAATCGCCGTGTTGCCGGCGTCCCTCAGTGCGCGTGCGCGAACAGGCATCCCCCTCTAGTGACATCATCACGGAATGACGTATGCCGTTTGTCGCCATAGCGACCGCAAAACGAATGCGTCGCTGTGGGGATAAGTGACAAAACGGTTGACGGTGAATCCTATTGCAATAAAGTGCCCAGTGAATCTGAGTTACTTATAAGTGAAAGAAATAAGTTATGTGCCAAGAATTATGTTAATGTGTGGAATGAGCCATAAACTATTACTGGCTCAATGGTAGAGTGGCAGTCTATCGAAACACTCACTATGAGTGCATACCAATGTAAAGTGCATAATATAAAGTGCATAATATAAAATATGTAAAGAAATATACCTAAGTAGTTCTTTACTATGAGACCACTAGGTCTAAAGTGCAAATGTTTTAAAGTGCCAGTGATTACAATAAAAGTGCTTAAATGTACAAAAAGCATAAGTGAAAGTTAAAGTGACAAGTGAATACTAAAGTGCAAACTTGTTTTAAAAAAAATCTGCTTAGTCCAGATGCACTATTGACAATACAAGATTGCATTTAAGTAAAAAAGACTGAACACACACACAAAAAATTCTAACACATCAGACATATGCAATTAAGTTCAATAATAATGATGAGACCCATTTAATTAATGTTGCTCAAGTATAAAATAGTGATGTAGCAAGAATTCAAGTATTGACCATAGTTATAACTTAAAGGCCTTATTTAAACTTTGATTGCTATCTTGACTGCCGTCATTATGGTCAGTGTCACAAAATATATTGATTGAACCTAAAAGACAAAACACTTAAATTAAAATAATAATGCCAGCTGGAGCACAATACCCCTGTTGCTAATGGGTACCTGGAATTGCAAATAGCAGTATATTGAATACCAATAGATGGTATGCTTAATATACCATAGCGGCATAATAGTTTCAACAGAAATAGACCATATATAAGAAGCAGACCTCTATATTGGGAGCTAAGTCATAAAGACCAAATATTAAACATGGGTCTCATCAAAAGACTATTGATACATTACAGAAAGGAATGAAAAGAGATGTGTTCATTTAAGCCTTTTGGAGATACTGTGTCCAAATGGTAGATCCAATAAGTTTCTCTATTCAATAGCGCTTTTCCTTGATCCCCAGCCCTATTGGACAGTGGAATATGATATATATATATATATATATATATATACACACGGAGCCGGCTCTAGACTTTATGAGGCCTTAGGCGAAACTCAAACATGAGGCCCCACTAACAAAAAAGTGAAAAAAATAGAGTTGCAATACATGCACACTGTCACATATACACATTGATGCACAGTTTACCTGTGTATGTGCCTGTGTGTGTCTGACAGAGAGTATCCTTATGTGTGTGAATGTATGTCTCTGTGAGCATGTTTGCATTTTTGTCTGGGACCGTATGTGTATGGGGTAGCTGCTTGAAGTGTGTATGGGGGTCTGCCTGTAGCCTTTGTGCATTGTGTTTATGGCAAAGGGAGGGGGGGTGATGGTGAGAGGGAGGGAGAGGGGTGATGGTGTGAGGGAGGGGGGTGCTTTTAGAGAGAGGGGGTCTATGGTGTGAGGATGGGGAGAAAGGGGAGGTGATGGTGAGAGTGAGGGGGGTGATGGGCAGAGCTGCAGACCATGTATCTCGCAAGACCCGTCAGAGCGTTGTGTGGTAACCCGCGGCAACGCTCTTATTGGCCAGTTCTCGCGAGACATATGGTCTGCAGCTCTGCGGAGCTGCAGACCGGTGTCTGTGATGGCTGGCCCGGGCAGACAGGAGGGGCCTCGCACCCGGCGGCATACTGAGCCACTGACCGAAGACACGACGCAGTTTGCCCTATGACGGTTTAGGCAGCCGCGAGACCCCAGCCAGCGCGAGGCCTTAGGCAGCCACCTAGACCACCTAATTAGAGAGCCGCCTCTGTATGTATATATATATATATATATATATATATATATCAGAAAGGACCGCACTCTTTTGAGTCATTTTCAAATAAAATTGAACTTTTAATTAATCCATATAAAAGTCAACGTTTCAGCCCCCACATGGAGCTTTCATCAGGACAAGAAATAAAATACAAGTGTACACACACAAGAATATATACCCCAAACCCTTAAGATAATTAGAGCTTAATTGTGTACTTACCAAGCCATGAAACAGCCAGCCCTACATTGTGAAGTGTATCTCTTAGTATGGTGTCCTCATATACAGGGGCCAAAAGGGGGAGTGGCTAGAGTCAGGAGCCAGAGGATTTGTTTGTGTTCCATGTTGTAACCTAGCAACCACTGGAACTAACAGGTTAAAAAATAAACAGGGATATATATGTGAAATACTTCTGTAGTGAATATAAGGAAAAGGAAAGGATAAACAAATACAGAGAGACCATAGGGTTAGGATGAATCAGTCCCAAAGGCTCCCTGTAAGGGAAGAGCCTATGTGGCGAAACACGCGTCTGTACTGGGGACAATGATGCAGCTATTATAATACTTTTATAGGATGCTCCGTGCAGACCACCCTCTCTATAGTTTGACTTCTAGATATTAGTACCTTGATGCTCCTTCATTCGAGGTTTTTTTGTTACATTTAGGCAGGTGATTTATGCCTGAGATAACTGAGAGATAGGAGACAGTACTTGCTATACTAGTGTTTACACAGTGAGACAGATGTAAGGTTTCCTTTATTATAGTCATGATTGGACTCATCTAGGATCTATTAGTAAACCTTTTTTCCCTGTGTCATAACCTAGTTATTTCCTAAGCTCTCCTTTTTTCTCTCTCTCTATTTTTCTTTTACTTTATATTGGTTTGTTATCTATCACCTATTATTTAGGTTTTGACTTTTAGAAGGAATCTTATTAAAAGCTACATTTTAAATTATTTCCCTTTGGGTTGCATTGTACATACAGGGAGCCTTTGGGACTGATTCATCCTAACCCTATGGTCTCTCTGTATTTGTTTATCCTTTCCTTTTCCTTATACCAGTTACTAGGGGTTACCCCCCACTTTCCAATAAGCAACCCGATTCTTTACCTCTGTTCCTATCTTTTGCCCTCAGATTATACTTCTGTAGTGAACATCTAGAATCTGTTCTATTATAAATGGCAGAATAGCAGGGGCCAACTGAGTTATGATACAGCTAGAAAAAATTCAGTGTCTGGAGGTATGATAACCGATACGGATGGTCTTGTAGCAACCTTTCGGGTGCTGTACTGAATGTAATCATACGGCATTGAATGGGTTATTATGCCGTTCTATCACACATCAAGGGGGAAGTCGAGCTATGTATCAGCTATTCAATCCTCCGATCGTGTTCTAATCTAAGATTTGGCTGTAAGCCATGTGCAGTGTGGAATAGGTATCTGTGTAACCAGTAACTTGATACAGTTACGGAAGCTTAATGAGCGCTCTGGGTGGTCTCTTAACAACCCCTTGAGAGCTGAAATCAGTGAAAACATACGTCATTGGAAGTTATATTTCCATAATGTTTGCCTCTTAACATTATAAGCCAGGCTATGAAACAAGCATGTAACTCTACCTCTATACAGATTAATCTGTGGGCTTGTATCATGGTTTGGAGTGAAATTGTAGATTATACTAGCTTTAGTGTAACTATAATCTTAATTTTATTAATTACAGGAGGCGAATATTTGCTTAAGCCTCTCTTTACTAGAACTCCACAGCAGCCCATTAACACAGAGAAAAAACAACCAATCAGAAAAAAAGAAGGAATCCATAAAAGGCTCCTCCCAATCAACTATTTCCTCTTTCATGCTGTAACAAAATAAAGTACATGAACAATACACAACAACTAAAATAACAGAAGAAAAACATAATAATACAATGAATGAGACGATGATAGTCATCCGAAATGTAAAGTGGAGCCAGTGGATGAAATCTTGACCTTTATCCCGCAGAAGATCTGGATCTAAGAACCGTAGTTAAACCATTAAACTTGATCTTTATCCTGCGGAAAATCTTGAACCAGAGTCAGTAGACGAACTATTAAACTGAAATGAGATCTCTGTTCGACTCTGCCGAAGCGGAGACCCTAATTTGCTATTGCATGTAAACTCACAAAGTTACAAAAATGACATAAAAGTATGTTTTTTAGCTTGGAGATAATTGAGTTGATACAGTAATTAACTCAATTATCTCCCAAGCAGAGGGGAGGATTCTCATTGTAAAAAGTGGGTGTGCTTATCCATGTGCCTTTATTTTATTGGTTGTTAAATGTACAATTCCAGTGGTTCACGTGGGTGGAAACCTTGCTGGGAAAGTTGTATATAAGCAGGAATAAATGCTCATTGGAGTCAGTTCTTCTTCACCCTCAATCTAGAGTTTTGTCTCTTATTGGGGGTAACCAGCTATATCACTACAAGGGATTGCTATGCTTTGCATGCTCCCTTGGCTAATCACTTCTAAGCTCTTTTAAGAGCTTGTTCCTGTTTCCCTCTCTTGGAGGAGAGGTTCACCCACTGGAGCCTTGTCTTAGGTCCAGGGTGGGTAGGAGACGGCGAGACCCCAACCAAGCTACGGCGGTTCATGGGGTCTGCGGTGGTTGTGGTGTCTGGCGGAGCGCTTGGAGCCCTCTGGAAGCGCTAGGAGCATCCAGTAATGGAGGTACCCAGTCAGGGTGCCAGGCAGTCCTTAACAAGGGCCTTCTCCCTTCCAGTAGCGCTTAAGCGCACTTGCCTGCTCTCCTCAAGGAGAGTTTGACTCATTCAAGTCGTCTGCCTCTTTAAAATGGTGGCCACTGCTGTATTAGTCATCGCCTGTGCTCATTCCCCTGGGTAAAGGGTTCTCCTGTGGAGCAGTCGTAGGCAAAGTGCCCTACAGGAGTAAAACGGACAAGTGTCACCGGCAGAAGCATCGGGGCAGCACCCCCAATAGTGACAGAGGCACTATGAAATATAAAAAAAAAAAAATCTAGCAGGGCAGACCCCAGACCTGAGCCATTCAGCTCTCCATGGATTAAAATATGAGATACCAAATCTAGCAGGGCAGACCCCAGACCTGAGTCATTCAGCTCTCCATGGGTTATAATATAAAAAAATACTAAGTCTAGCAGGGCAGACCCCATGGACTATAATGTAACTGATAAAAAGCCTAGCATTAAGCACATACAAGGCAAGACCAGAATGACTGGGACTGTAACAGGGTATCATGGACCCAGAAAAAGCTAAGGCCCACACAACCCGCAAGGAGGGGAACAGAGCCACCTAAAGTATGATCCCATTAGGCTATAACCCAGTCCCTCAGATTGGAGAGCAAGTGTTCATACACATAAAGCTGTGCCTTTAAGAAAAATCCAGCGGCAAAACAGTGGCCAGCCAGGCACTGAGTCGGCACCCCGTCCGCACGACCACTCAGCCGCGGGAGGGCGAGTGACCGGAGGACGGGAGCAGCCCCTCCCAAGTGGTGAGGAGCACCGTCTCATCCCTGCCTGTGCCGCCCCACAATTATACCGCGAGCTGGAGCGAGGGTCGGGCAACGTGGGGGGGGGGGGTAGAGAAGTAGATTCCTGCTCGATGGAAGAAGCCGGTGGTCGGGAAAGGGAAGCGGTAGGAGGACCGCTTCTCGACGACCGCAGACGGGTGAGTGTGAAGGGGAAAGGAAAGCAGAAGGGAAAAAAATACCGGCCAAAGGGAAATAGAGGTAGGGGGGGGGCAGGAATCCCCAGAAAGAAATCCCAATGCAGAGATACAGAAAGAGAAGTAAACACCCGTCCACAGAACAAGTAAATAAATCTATCTAATAAAATACAGAAGCTACAGCAGAATTACAATATAAATACAGAATAAATACAGCATTAATATAGCATAGGCACAGCAGAAATACAGAATAAATACAGAATAAACACAGCATAATTACAGTATAGATACAGAATAAATTCACCAAATAATCCACAGCCATCCAAATAACAGGAGGCAGTGGTACTCTGACCTGTACTGACTGCGGAGCAGCAAAGAAAGAGGAAATATTTGGTTGGGAGGAGCCTTTTATGGATTCCTTCTTTTTTCTGATTTGTTGTTTTCTTCTCTGTGTTAATGTGCTGTTGTGGAGTTCTAGTAAAGAGAGACTTAAGCAAATATGTCATGTTATAAAATTATAAAAAGTATATACATTACAAAAAAGAAAATGTACACATCCAAATATATTAAAATCACTAGCTCAGAGCAGGAAAGACTATAACTGATTTTAAGGGTCTGACTCACACTGAGGGAATATACCTTATGTCATGTCTATGTTTATTAATGGGAATTATAAGTGTGTCCAAAGGGAGTTATCCCAGGAACAAACACTGTTCAATAGGAATATAGTGATCTAAGGGTAATTTATACACTAGGTAATTAGTGTATATGTCCAATATGTGTAAAATGACATATATATTGTCTGTTAATCAGTAATACAGTGTTAATGTAATAGACAACATGTGTACTCAAGAAACAATTTAAAGTATAACACTGATATATTAACATAAGAGTATTATTGTGTGCACAGATAATCCTGTGGCTATTAGATTTCATTGGACAGTATCAATCAGTTAATTCAACAGGGCGACATGAATAAAGTGTATAAGAATATAGATAATGTATATTTCTCATTCAGATCTTTGGGGTACACTGTGTCCACAGTTTTTATCCAGAATACCTCACGTTGTAGGAGGAGTTTACTCCGATCACCGCCACGTCGGAGGGGGGTATATGGTCTATAGCCATAAACTTTAAAGCAGGTAATGTGTGGCCATGCGACAAAAAGTGTTCCGCCCCCTATTCGTCATCATTGAGTAAACTTTGACCCTGTACCTCACAGTCAGCAGACACATTCCAGCCAATTAGCAGCACACCCTCCCTAGCAGACCCTCCCACCTACTGGAAGGCATCCATTTTACATTGATTCTCAAGCTGCATGCTTAGTGAGAGGAGGGAAAGTGTAGCTGCTGTTGATTAGATATGGAAATGCATAGCTAGGTTAGGGTTAGGGTATGCTTTTTTTTTCTTCTGTGTAATGTAATTGCAGTTAGTTGTCTGCCACTGCTGCCAGCTTCTGTGTCAGGCTCACAGTGGATACTGTGCCCATTTGCCCAGTCAGTGACACCACTCATATCTGGTGTCACAATAGCTTGCATTTAAAAACAAAAAACTTTTTTCACTGTTATAGATTGAATAGCAGTCAGTGTCCTTAAAGCGGGTGTGTCAGGCTCACAGTGGATACGGTGCCCATTTGCCAGTCAGTGCCACCACTCATATCTGGTGTCACAATAGCTTGCATTTAAAAACAAAAAACTTTT
>OW240912.1:153177650-153231188 GCA_933207985.1 Pelobates cultripes
CTGTTCTAAGAGATTCATGAAAATTGTATGCAAAGAGAGTTGAAAGAGTTAATAAAGAGGTCGATGATCAAATTAACCAGATAGAAAAGTTTAAAAATGAGTCTAACTTTGAATTACTGGAAACTAAATTGAAGAACAATTTAGATAAATTCCAACATACCATCAAAACACGCAAACATTCTAAATTTATCAGAGACTGTAAAGATTTCAAAAGTGGTAATGTCTATAAAAGAAATAGAAGGACCAGGAAAAGCTTATGTGAGCCACTGTCTATATCTGAGTATGAGACGAGTGGCTCTGAATCAGACTCGAATAGGGAAGGTACCTCAACCTCTCATGAACACAATAACAGAAGCATACTTAAAAGATGGGTCTCTATTTTAGGCCATCCAAACATGGAGGACAATGCAGTCCCTCATACACGGAGCCATTCAAAACCACCACAACAACACAGACGAAAGAGATATTAGATAGCAACGAGAATCAAATCATCAATCTCTCTTCACATGCTCTTACATTGTCTGAAACACAGGTCTTGCGGAGGGGTTTGTCCTTTGTCCCTGCATCTGATTTTGACAAGTTCAGTTAGATGAAGGACATACACCTTTTTTCAAGGAAACTTGCCCTCCATAAATTCCATCGTATTAGAGATGAAAAAAGAGCTAAGACTTTAGGTCGGCAGTTCTCTGATCTTGCTTTGTTAGAAACGCTGTTTGATCTCCTGACAACTAATGACACTCTTGACAATTTACTACTACCATACACACAACTTAGGAAAAAAGAGTGAATTTACCCCTCACCTTGCAGAATTTAAGTACATAGACCTGTTTATCGAATGTATGTGTAGTGAACTTAAAAAAAACAAAACAACAAAAGAGACCTTACACTCTAGCTATGTGTCAACATTACCCCTAAAGAACAAATTTCTCTCAAACAATTGAAAGAGATGGATACTTATAAAACCTTCTGATGAAGGGGGTAATGTGGTTATCATGGGTAGTGTAATTACAATGGGATGGCACAACGACTCATTGGGGACAATGACACATATGAAGTGTTAAGTGGAGACCCCACTAGAAAGTATTGGCATTAAAATCCATCCTCGTTGAAGCTTTACCTTCAACATTGATCTCTAAAGAAGAATATAACTTCATGTTTGTAAGATATCTGAAGTTTGCCACCTTTTATGCACTACCAAAAGTACACAAAAGGGGCTCTATTTTGACATCTTCCAGCATTTCTACATATATACTGATCAGCGTACATCTCTTAATTTAGCAATGATAACTCCAGATGCCCTCAAAGGCTTGGTGGGCTACTGCCAGCACTGAGGTCACAAAGTACTAACGTTACTTTAGCTGATTACCTTATAGGATTTTTAGCATTTGCTCTGTAACAGTAATCGCATACTGCAACAATCTATCTACAGCACATACTATCTATTCAAGGATACAATTTAACTTCAATGCTTTCCAGTTGGATAATGCCAGTCGAATTGCACATATCTTCTATACAGCAATCATCCTCTGTCTCAATTTATCTAACTATACTGCCATTGTGCTTATGAGATGAGTGTGATAAGTGTATGGTCTCTAGCATGGTGGTGACTGCAAACATAGTTTACATTTATGCTGCTTTTACATAAGCAATAACTATAAATCCACAGTTTACCACTACATGCAGCATTTACACGCTACTAGTAGAATTAACATTGCTGAGTATCTCAAATTTACATTTCAGTTCGTCTTAACACATTAGACTATGCTATCTTTATACTAGCAAACTGGGTGTACCATAACTGCATACTAACTCTAGTTGTGTAGGTGGGATTCTTATGTTATTACTCACAGTATGTAGCACTTATATGCTTCATGCCGCTTGACTGACTACTATCGGCTTTATATCCCCCTAATATCAGTATTACATCTAGCTTCTTCAATCACAGTTTCCCTGACAGCACAGACGTGTGCTTCTGCTGATTATTTATTAATTCAAATGTTTTCAGAGATTTTTATATTAAGCTACTGTGCTCTATATCAATTGTTTATTTTATTATTCTCAGGTTTCCACTATTGTTTTAGTGTGCAGCACTTTGGGTGATTGCTAATTGCATTTTTTAATCTAATAACTAATTAAACTTTTCTTTTTTTGTTCTAGTCTTATATCTGTACTTTAGACTCCTATATCTATTTCGGAGCTATTAAGTACCTTAATAGATTATTCTCCCTAATACCTTTCCATTGGTACACAATGTTCTATTTTTCTTTTTTCTTCTACTATGGGTTATCCCCCTTCCTGTAGTGTACCACATAAGGCTGTATACAGTGTTTTTGTCAGTATTCATGTGGATCATATCCTGAGAGAGACCTTCACCAAACTTGAGGGATACCAAACAAACATTGAATGTTCACGATAGTATGCAACTTCCCAACAATGCAATCATGTGCAGCCTGCATATAGAGGGCTCATATAGCTCCATCCCATACTCCTTAAGACTTGACTATTTGAAAGCTTTTCTTGACACACGTCCAGCATCATTCTTTAGACACAACCAATTTGTCCAGGAATTGATGTGTTTCAGTCTCACACAGAATTACTTCCTATTTCAGGGGACGTACTACCACCAGGTGAAAGGGACAGCTATGGGGATGTCTTGTGCCCCATCATGTGCTTACCTCCACCTAGGGTGATTGGGAAAAAAACAAACAAACAAAAAAAATCCACAGTGTTCGATACCAGACTAGAGGGATATACTAAGCACGTCACGTTATGAAGAAGATATATTGATGATATCCTGATAGTCTGGACAGACACTGAAGCACTATTTAAGGAATTTGTTGATACACTCATTGACAACAACATCAATCTAAGACTTACCTCAGAAATACGTGGACACGAGATTAATTTCCTGGACATCACAACTACACTCTTTCGGAAACCACATCTGCCAACAGTCTCCTAAACTTGGACAGCTATCATCCACCGACCCTCAAGAAAGGGATTCCAGTGGGACAGTACTTGCATCTTAGATGTAGTTATTTCACTCTAGATGAGTTCAAACAGAAAGCTATGATATGAAAGTCCCAGTTTAAAAGCAAGGGTTATCCGAATAGATGCCTCAAAGCCGCAGACAAGCCCTTTTAGTTGATCATAATGAACTTGACTTAAGATTTATCAAGTAATCCCTCTACTGAACCTATTAGATGCATTGGTAACTGTTACAAACTGCCATTTGTAACTGTTATGTTATTTGACAAATTGCCCTGCTTCCCTGTGTTATGGAGAAGCCTAATTGTCAGCCTTCTGCCCCATGACTATGGACCTAGTGTGTATGGCGATTTGACTGTATTTGTGGGATCTGAGCGCTGTTTGGATATATTGAGCGCTCAGATCCAAGCCATCTGGGGATAGGTTGAATGTGGGGATTCTGTTCAGTTCAATAGGAGTTATGTATTTTTGTGTCTTTTTGTGTCTTTTGCTGACATGTGGTTAATGGAGTCTGCCTCTATCCCTGGATAATTGGATTACTTTCCCCATTGTCCAGGATAGAGGGCTCTGTAAATCCGGTTTGGGCCAGAAAACCATGCTGCCAGCTAGGCCCCAAAAGATACTTTGGCTAACTTTTGAACCCCTTGTCTGATTTGTGCCAGTTTTTAATATGTTGCTCCCCTGAATGGATTGATTCTAAATATGTATTTTTATGAAGATTGGATGTGTAGTTTGGAAGTTATAGTACATGTATAAAAACTGTATTTTTACTGCCTGTGTTTAATTATGTTAACCCATTGTGCAACATAATTAGATCACAGGCAGAGGGGAGGAGTTTTGTGTGTAATTGCTGGGAGTGTTTTTGTAATGTACATTTGTTATTGGTTGTTTTATACCTCCCTGTGGGCGGTCCTGTATTTGCAAGACTGTAATAAAAACCAGGCTGGGTGTGCCAGCACCTCAGATCTTCTTGACCCTCTAACTTGCAGCCTTGACTCATGTTTGTAGGGGACAGCTATAATCACTACAGGGATTGCTATGCTCTTCATACTCCCTTAGCTACTGAGCTCTTGTAAGAGCTCTTGTTCCTGATCCTGCTTCACTCTACAGAAGGAAGAGGTTCACCTACTGGAACCTGGAGCCTGGTCGTAGGTCCAGGGTGGATAGCAGACGGCGAGATCCTAGCCCAGCAGCGGCGGTTCGTGGGGTCTGCAGTACTTCTGGTGGCTACGCAGTAGTTATGGTGTCTACGGTGCTGATGGTCCTTTGGTGAGCGCTAGGAGCATTCTTTCTACGGTCCAACTTTCAGCCAGCCTGGAGGCAACCGTAACATTTGGTGGCAGGGTGGGATGGCGTCCTAGCGCAAGGAGCAGCACCCCAACAGCACTGGTATCGTATGAGAGAGTATTGAGGGCAACGCTAGCCACTGCGCAGCGTCCCTACCTAGAGCAGCATGGAGCCAGCAAGTCCGTGCACAGCAGCCGAAATGGAGGAGAGGTTCCTCGACAGATTGCATGGCTTCCTATCCTGGAAAGATGGGGCAGTCTCAGAAGAGGAGATGTGTGGGTACAGAAGTGAGGCCAGAGCCGAGCTGTGGGAAGAAGCCCTACAGGAAGTTCAGCGTTGGCGAGGTGATCGTAGAATCAGCAGAGGGCAGCAAATCCAGGCACGAATGGCAGAGCGGATGCCCCTCCTGGGCAAACAACCCCTTCCAGTGTGGGTGACTAAACTAGAGGATCTAGTATACAGTGAACTGTGGCTCGACAACGCATACCAGGTGCTACAGTGGTACGCGACTCAGCTTGTTCCAGAGATAGCTGAGTATGAATTCCCTGAGTGTGGGGATTACAATGGCCCTGATCTATTCTGGGAGAATATGGACGATGATGACTTTGGAAGGGCTACAGACTCACGCTTCTGGGACCTGTATGATGACCGGGAAGACAAGCTGGGACTCCCTAGAGCTATTGGCCTGGAAGCAGACCTGCGGTATCTAGTCACCCAGGAATGTGACCTGGAGTGGAAGTACCAGCACATCATCCAGGGGTCCCGGGAAGAGACAACCCGTCCCCTTCCTCAACAGCATCCAGAGGTCCCCCTAGAGAGCACAGCAGCAGAGCCAGATCGAGAGTCCTTCAGCTGGAAGGATATCGTAGAGGTATACTGGGAGGAACCTCTGATGGCAGGTAGAGATGGGACCGAGGTCTCTCTACAGGCCCTACAGGGATGCTGGGCAGTCGGCCCAGATCCCCAACCCCTGGGTGAGTTACAGGGAGCGGAGAGCATCGACCTCCCTCCCCAGCGGCAGCCTGAGTTACAGGGAGAGGAGAGCAGCGACCTCTCTCCCCAGCGGCAGTGCACCGTGCAGAGGGAAGAGACAACCGGTCTTCTTCCCCAACCCCAACCAGAGGTACCCGAGGCAGCAGACCTCATAGACTGGTCCTGGGAGGACCCCCAACAGGCAGGTGAAGATGGGACCGTAGTCTCTCTACCGGCCCTACAGGGATGCTGGGCAGGCGGCCCAGATCCCCAGCGGCAGACCCAGCTACAGGGAGAGGAGAGCATCGACCTCTCTCCCCAGCCGGAGTGTGCCTTCCAGGGAGAGGAGACAACCGGTCTCTCTCCCCAGCCCCAGCATGTTCCACAGGAAGCGGAGAGCATCGACCTCCCTCCCCAGCGGCCGCAGGAGTATCAGGAGGAGGAGGTAAGCCAATTCTCCCCTCCCCAGCCAACTCCTAACTTGGGCCCAGGGTTAACAGGGGAGATGGCGACCCCCACCAACCCCCACGTTCCGTTTGCCACCGGGCAGGACTATGCCCCAATTCCCCCAGCAGAAGAGCTGGCAGCTGGGCAGAGTGCAGTTGGCCTCTACCCTCTCTTTGACCCTTGTACAGAGCGTGACATTATGCCAGCTATCCCAGCGGAAGAGCTGGCATCAGGACAGAGCGCCGCTGGCCTCTGCCCTACCGACCCCCTTATTACAGGACTGGCCTGCAACCCCCTCACCCCAGCAGAAGAGCTGGCATCAGGACAGAGCGCCGCTGGCCTCTGCCCTACCAACTCCCTTGTCACAGGACTGTCCTGCAACCTGGAACCTACAGGCCAGTACTATTTATTGTGGGGGGGCTACTCTGCCAATGTTTATTTGTGGGTGGGCTGCGAGACTAACTTAGGCACTGACCGACAGAAGGTCAGGTGCCTGGTTAGTCTCCCTCCAAAAGGGGAGATATGTTACAAACTGCCATTTGTAACTGTTATGTTATTTGACAAATTGCCCTGCTTCCCTGTGTTATGGAGAAGCCTAATTGCCAGCCTTCTGCCCCATGACTATGGACCTAGTGTGTATGGCGATTTGACTGTATTTGTGGGATCTGAGCGCTGTTTGGATATATTGAGCGCTCAGATCCAAGCCATCTGGGGATAGGTTGAATGTGGGGGTTCTGTTCAGTTCAATAGGAGTTATGTATTTTTGTGTCTTTTTGTGTCTTTTGCTGACATGTGGTTAATGGAGTCTGCCTCTATCCCTGGATAATTGGATTACTTTCCCCATTGTCCAGGATAGAGGGCTCTGTAAATCCGGTTTGGGCCAGAAAACCATGCTGCCAGCTAGGCCCCAAAAGATACTTTGGCTAACTTTTGAACCCCTTGTCTGATTTGTGCCAGTTTTTAATATGTTGCTCCCCTGAATGGATTGATTCTAAATATGTATTTTTATGAAGATTGGATGTGTAGTTTGGAAGTTATAGTACATGTATAAAAACTGTATTTTTACTGCCTGTGTTTAATTATGTTAACCCATTGTGCAACATAATTAGATCACAGGCAGAGGGGAGGAGTTTTGTGTGTAATTGCTGGGAGTGTTTCTGTAATGTACATTTGTTATTGGTTGTTTTATACCTCCCTGTGGGCGGTCCTGTATTTGCAAGACTGTAATAAAAACCAGGCTGGGTGTGCCAGCACCTCAGATCTTCTTGACCCTCTAACTTGCAGCCTTGACTCATGTTTGTAGGGGACAGCTATAATCACTACAGGGATTGCTATGCTCTTCATACTCCCTTAGCTACTGAGCTCTTGTAAGAGCTCTTGTTCCTGATCCTGCTTCACTCTACAGAAGGAAGAGGTTCACCTACTGGAACCTGGAGCCTGGTCGTAGGTCCAGGGTGGATAGCAGACGGCGAGATCCTAGCCCAGCAGCGGCGGTTCGTGGGGTCTGCAGTACTTCTGGTGGCTACGCAGTAGTTATGGTGTCTACGGTGCTGATGGTCCTTTGGTGAGCGCTAGGAGCATTCTTTCTACGGTCCAACTTTCAGCCAGCCTGGAGGCAACCGTAACAGTAACTTCGATGCTAGTTAGCATTCTATCATCAAGATTCTGGAGCGATTTTTGCCCTTATTACACCAAGATAAACACCTATATAAGGTAATCACTCCACATGTCTTGGTTATAGCAAGACAAGGCCTGAATCTTAATGACATTTTAGTTGCCAGCTTTCTCAAAACTACCCCAACAACATGGCATACATCCCCTACGGTGGGTACCTATCAATGTGGCAGGTGTCAAGGTTGTAAATTTATACTGAGACCATCTAAAACATTCTCTGATTCAACTAATACTCATGAATTTACAACAAAATCAATTGGACTTGTATAAGAAACTATACGTAGGCAAGACCTCCCATGCATTTAAATTCAGAATCCGGGAACATGTTAACTCTGTCAATCCACTAAGACAGGTGGATACTCCCATCTCAAAACACCTCAAGCTATGTCACAGCAGTTCCTAGTACGGACTCCACTTGTGTGGTATCGAAAAAGTGACACTTGGCCCTAGAAGAGGTGATCTGGACAAAAAAGATACTCCAAAGAGAGCTTTTGGATCTACAAGTTGAAACATTGTCACCATTAGGCCTAAATGAGGGCTTCTCTTATAAATACCTTTTTAATATGAATATATGATTATGCTGTACATATTGTAAGTAGCAGTTTTAGTTGTTTTTTTAACCTATATTTTCACCACACATAAGTAGCATTTGTAGGTACATTTATGTATCAGATTTTTGTCACTTAGTGGGATCCAATTAAAGGACCACTATAGTACCAGGAAAACATACTCGTTTTCCTGGCACTATAGTGCCCTGACGGTGCCCCCTCCCTCAGGGTCCCACTCCCGTGGCACTGAAGGGGTTAAAATCTTACCTCTATTCCAGCACCGGGCTCCCTCAGCGCTGGGACTCTCCTCCCTCTTCTTCCGTCATTGGCTGAATGCGCATGCGCGCATTCAGCCAGTCCATAGGAAACCATTGTCAATGCTTTCCTATGGACGTTGACATCTTCTCACTGTGTAAATCACAGTGAGAAGCGCGGAGACGCCTCTAGCGGCTGTCAATGAGACAGCCACTAGAGGCTGGATTAACCCTAGTGTAAACCCTCTGAAACTGCTATGTTTACAGCAAAAAGCTGGACCTGGCACCCAGACCACTTCATTAAGCTGAAGTGGTCCTTTAAGTGCCACTGTTGTATGTATAGCTACTAACTATATACAAAATTTTAATAACCAGTACATCATTTATAATATACAAAATAATGTCAAGATACACACTGTAATTGGCACATCTAGAGTATCTATAGACTTCTTTACTCTTAAATAGGTATACATTTACAAGTTCTATCATAAACCCACTTAAAGGCATAGACCTAGTCGAGGACTTTTTTTAGGACTTAGATGCAGATATATATCTGAATCCCTTACATTGACTGCAGGATATGTGTGGCTTTTTTTTTTTTCATTAGGCACTTTATCTGTTCCTTCTCTTCCTAGGATCTGTCCGCAACAGATCCAAAAATGGACTCGATAGGGATACATTAATTTATTGATTTTATTATTTCTCTAGAGAGACACTAGAATGTTAACTATGTATTAAGTATCGTATAATGTTATCTTAACCATTTGAACTATGCCTGGTAAGACCTCCATGTATTGCAGTTTCATTCAATCATGACATGAAGATTTCTCTTTTGAAAAGTATGCATTTGCTCCATGACTTGAGCAATACGTGCAGCCTCAAGATTTATAAGCATGAACGTTGGATTGGGGATTAGGAGTTTGTAATCCTATGTTGATTTCTACTTTTGGATATCTAGATTACATCAAGCCCAGCAGGGAAGGAGACTCCTCCCATTTGCACCCTATTGGAGTACATAGTGGTGTGGGCATTACAGGATGGGCCTATTCCCCCAGACTCACATACATGCCCCGAACACATCGAACACTAGAATGTTGACTATGTACAAAGTCTGGTTTAATATTATACCATCTAAACTATACCTCGATCTGATTGCTACACATGAATACAGCTTAGGATGTACAGACAGTCTGTCTGGACTATTACTATATCGACACACAGGGACTACTTAAATTTAATATAATCCTACACTCCGTTCTCCTTGTAGCATAGTTCCATTGAATCACGATATGAAAATGTCTCTTTTGAGAAGCACACAGCTCTGTGACTCGAGCAATACATGCAGCCTCAAGATCTATGAGTATGACCGTTGTATTGGGAATAAGGAGTTTTGAATCTTGTGTTGACTTTTATTTTCAGGATACTTAGATACCTGAAGTCCAGCAGATTGGGAGACTCCTCCCATTTACATTCTATTGGAGTACATAGAGGTGTGGGCATTACGATACGAGGCTATCCACCCAGACTCACACACATGCCCAAAACCCATCAGGGAGTGAGACACTCCCTTGATATTGACACCACTGGATCACATCAGTAAATGGGCGTTCCTATTTCATTTACCACACCTCCTAATTAAGTTATATACATACCATTGGATGGTACGGATTGGACCCACGTGGGACACCGGGTTATTAGAGTGATTTCTCCCATTACATTGTTTTTCCCTGACGAAGGTGCATGTAGTACTGTACTGAAACATGCGTCTGGCATTCTAGCTTGGGTTTCTTTTGGGCACTTCACTTTTGTTTTTTTATCACTTATGGTTGGCATGTTGCTTTGGTTATTTATTGATTTATTTCATTGACTTTATCCTCCTATGTCTGTCTAGCGAGTTTTGAAAGTAGAGAGGCTGTCTATAGTTACATTTTTGCCTGCCATTTACAGGCATTAGTATGTTTATTCTCCTCTTTACTCTTTATACTCAATTGGTTACCTGCCAATTAACCTTTATCCAGTGAGCATCCACCTAATACCATTTCTGGTTATACTTTACCTTTTATATTGAGATCAGTATTCTTTGGTGGAACTTAGCATTGGATTTACCCTGTATGATTTAACCTTATACAAACATAAGGAGTTTACCCTACAAGGCTGTCTTTAAATTTACTTTTCACTACTCTATTCTCCTATGCCTGTTTAGTTAGTTAATAAGGGAGAGAGGCTTTTATAATTTAATTCCTGCCTGCTATTTACAGGCATTATAATTTTCATTTACACTCTATCCCAATATTTCTAACATTTAATTGTAGATTATGCTAGCTTTAGTGTACCTAGAATCTTAATTTTATTAATGACAGGAGGAGGCGAGTATTTGCTTAAGTCTCTCTTTACTAGAACTCCACAGCAGCACAGAAAAACAACCAATCAGAAAAAAGTTAGGTACTATAAAACTCCCCTCCCCATACATCATTTCCTCTTTCAAGCTGCGACAAAACAGAACAAAAAGCAGAAAAAATATAATGGGGAAGAAACAAAGTCCTAGATACAATGAATACAACAATGTCCACCATCTGAGAAGAACTGCCAAACCAGATAGCGTTGATGGACTGTAAACTGAAACGAGAGAAAAAAAAAAAAGAATCGAACAGGTTGGTTAGCCAATGAAATGTACTCTGAACAAAACATGTAGGTACCCAATGTAGAAACCAAAATCACCCTAATATGTAGAGATCCCAACCCTACTTATGAAAAAACAGACATAAGAACAAGTGACAGGTAGCAGAGACAACAAGCAGAGTTGCATACGTACCTGATGAACCCAAACTATTAAAATTAAACAAGGTAGGGATAATAATGGGTGGGAAATACTCGCCTCCTGTCATTAATAAAATTAAGATTATAGGTACACTGAAGCTAGCATAATCTACAATTTTATAACATGACAGGAGGCTTCGCATTTGCTGTTTTAACGAGCAGCCAACAAATCCAACGCTGTTTGTTTCGCTGGTACCTATTCCGGGAGATAACTAGAGCAATCCCAAATGGACCTACAAACTGCGAGAAGCGATAGTAGATGGAGCGATGAAGAAGTCAGCTGCCGATGTACCCCAAAATACGGGAAAAAACTCCATCCGCTGTTAGATCCACTGTACATGGGGTTGCGACCTGTTTCCTAGCAGACGTCCATGAACTGCAAAGCTGACCTATTAGCCCTTTTCCTGTAGGTGTAAAATACCGAAGGTCATCTGTGGATTTAGGACCGTGAGAAAACTGCCACCAGGTCTCGACCTTTAATGTGAAAGATGGCTTCTTCGATCGTGTCAGAATCACCAGGTGACGCGGCCTTGTAGGTAAAACTCCAATCTCAGGTAATGTGTCTGAGTCCACCACCAATTCTGTAACCGAACCGAATAGGGTCTTATCGTTCCCTCATGACCTACGTGGTGAGTGGTCTCGTCCGAGAATTAATCTATTGTGCCCTGCATAGACGAAGAAGAGTCCTCACGTGCTGTAATCGCGTGGTTCAAAGTGTAGGCTGGCTGGCGAAAACAGCATCGGCCCTGGTGAGCGGGTCTGGAGCAGGACCTCCGTCCGTGAGACTGGCGATTGATTAGGGAGAGAGTGAATAATTCAATTAATCGTCTGTACCTCTGTTCCATGTCGGACCTGCACGCCACATTAATATAGGGTATAATATAGTGAGACCTTAGGTCCCTGTATTCCTGACTGTCCTGGCACGTATCTCCAAGAGTAGGCCCTAGGGCAAGGAACCCAGGAATGTGAATTTGAGAACTGAGGTCAAGGTATCCCTATAGAGGAATACCTCCCTTCTTAGCATTCTCAAATACGCAGGTAAGACGTAAAGTCCCTTCACTAACGACAGGTGACTCCAGAGAACAGAAATAGCGAACATACAAGGCCTAGCTTTAACTGTCCGAAGCAGGGGCAGTCCAGTTTGAGAACATCGGAGGTCATATCCAAGCCTGCTATAGAACCTGAGATTTACTTCAGCTGTAGGTTGCGTCCCGACTCGTGACGTTTGTGTAGGAGTCGGGGCACACAGGGTTCCCCCATAGAGTCCAAGTAGGTCTCCTTGACGGTAGTTGAATAGGTGGGTTAGCGTAAACCCAAACCAAGACGGTTCCCATGGGGGATTAGTGTATAGAAGGAGGGCCCTCCATAAACTAATCATGTTCTCCAGATGTTCTCAGCTGAGTAGAGGTAGTCCTGTCATCTATCCCAAGATCGTTAACGACCCGGGAACCCAAAATCGACCGTAGATTCCTTTCTTTCCATGCATACAATGTACCGCAATGTACCGCAGTGGAAGGTACCCGGCCGAAATTACTTTTCGCAAAAGGCAATCCCCAACCTGTACTCAATTGTGCAAAAGGAAGTAATAGCATCTCTGGCACACAGTGTTGGGGCAAGGGTCCATCTGACCACTGATACCTGGTCTGCAAAGCATGGTCAGGGCAGGTATATCACCTACACTGCGCATTGGGTAAACCTGCTGACTGCTGCCAAGCATGGAATGCATGGCTCTGCAGAGGAGTTGTGACACCGCCACGACTTGCAGGCAGTCCTGCTGCCACCTCCTCTACTCCTCCTACTCCATCCTCTTCCATAACCTCCTCGGCTGAGTCCTCTTCTGCTGCTGCGTCTTGCTCCACATCAACGGCACCCCCCCAGCTCCCCAGGTACTATTCCACATCCCGGATACGGCAGTGTCACGCCGTCTTAGGTTTGACTTGCTTGAAAGCAGAGAGTCACACCGGACAAGCACTCCTGTCCGCCCTGAACGCACAGGTGGAAAAGTGGCTGACTCCGCAGCGACTGGATATCGGCAAAGTGGTTTGTGACAACGGAACAAATTTGTTAGCGGCATTGAAGTTGGGCAAGTTGTCACATGTGCCGTGCATGGCACATGTGTGTAATCTGATCGTACAACGCTTTGTGCATAAGTACACAGGCTTACAGGACGTCCTGAAGCAGGCCAGGAAGGTGTGTGGCCATTTCAGGCGTTCCTACACGGCCATGGCTCACTTTGCCGATATCCAGCGGCGAAACAACATGCCAGTGAGGCGCTTGATTTGCGACAGCCCGACACGTTGGAATTCAACACTCCTAATGTTCGACCGCCTGCTCCAACAAGAAAAAGCCGTTAATGAATATTTGTATGACCGGGGTGCTAGGACAGCCTCTGGGGAGCTGGGAATTTTTTTGCCACGTTACTGGACGCTCATGCGCAATGCCTGTAGGCTCATGCGTCCTTTTGAGGAGGTGACAAATTTAGTCAGTCGCACCGAAGGCACCATCAGCGACATCATACCATTTGTTTTCTTCCTGGAGCGTGCCCTGCGAAGAGTGCTGGATCAGGCCGTAGATGAGCGTGAAGAGGAAGAGGAAGAGTTGTGGTCACCATCACCTCCAGAAACAGCCTTATCAGCATCGCTTGCTGGACCTGCGGCAACGCTGGAAGAGGATTGTGAGGAAGAGGAGTCAGAGGAGGAATGTGGCTTTGAGGAGGAGGAAGAGGAGGAGCAAGACCAACCACAACAGGCATCCCAGGGTGCTCGTTGTCACCTATCTGGTACCTGTGGTGTTGTACGTGGCTGGGGGGAAGAAAATACCTTCATTGACATCAGTGAGGAGGAGGAACGGGAAATGAGTAGCTCGGCATCCAACCTTGTGCAAATGGGGTCTTTCATGCTGTCGTGCCTGTTGAGGGACCCTCGTATAAAAAGGCTGAAGGAGAACGACCTGTACTGGGTGTCCACGCTACTAGACCCCCGGTATAAGCAGAAAGTGGCGGAAATGTTACCGAATTACAACAAGTATGAAAGGATGCAGCATTTGCAAAATAAATTAAAAGTATGCTTTACACAGCGTATAAGGGTGATGTCACAGCACAACGGGAATCTAACAGGGGGAGAGGTGGAAGTCATCCTCCTCCTCCCATGACCACGCCGGCAAGGACAGGACGCTTTAGAGACGTGTTGTTGATGGAGGACATGCGGACCTTTTTAAGTCCTACGCATCGCCACAGCCCTTCGGGATCCACCCTCAGAGAGCGACTCGACCGACAGGTAGCAGACTACCTCGCCTTAACTGCAGATATCGACACTCTGAGGAGCGATGAACCCCTTGACTACTGGGTGTGCAGGCTTGACCTGTGGCCTGAGCTATCCCAATTTGCTATAGAACTTCTGGCCTGCCCCGCTTCAAGTGTCCTGTCAGAAAGGACCTTCAGTGCAGCAGGAGGTATTGTCACTGAGAAGAGAAGTCGCCTAGGTCAAAAAAGTCTAGATTACCTCACCTTTATTAAGATGAATGAGGGATGGATCCTCAAGGGACTGACACTGGGCGATACATTCGATTAAAAAAGGCCTGATGAGATGAGCTGCCTTGGGCTAAAAATGGTCCACACGCTGCTGTATTTTAGCTCTGAATGCCAGTTGACTTGCGTGACTTATCCGCCACCAGCTAGGGTTCAAGCCGCCATGTTTTAGGGCACTTTCTGCCTGTGAAACAAACATCAATTATAGATTGAATAGCAGTTAGTTGTCTCAAAGCGGGTGTGTCAGGCTCACAGTGGATACTGTGCCCAGTGCCACCACTCACTCACTGGTGTCACAATAGCTTGCATTTAAAAACAAAAAACTTTGATAGGAGACGCGGAAGGTATTAAACTGATAAAAATAGTACTAAACACACCACTCCTATCTGGTGTCACATTAGCTTGACCGCGCAGTGCCCAAAATTTGCAGTAAGAGGACCGACAAAGCATCTTCTTCCATCTCCCTGTTACAGAAACCACTGCCATGTACACGTCCACTGATAGGAGACGCGGAAGGTATTAAACTGATAAAAATAGTACTAAACACACCACTCCTATCTGGTGTCACATTAACTGACGCAGTGCCAAAATTTGCAGTAGAAGAGGACCGACCAAGCATCTTCTTCCATCTCCCTGTTACAGAAATCGCACCGTATTACCGTCACTGATAGGAGCAGCGGAAGGTATTAAACTGATCAGAACAGTACTAAACACACCACTCCTATCTGGTGTCACATTAGCTTGACCGCGCAGTGCCCCAAATTTGCAGTAAGAGGACCGATCAAGCATCTTCTTCCATCTCCCTGTTACAGAAATCACTGCCGTGTACACGTCCACTGATAGGAGACGCGGAAGGTATTAAACTGATAAAAATAGTACCCAACACACCACTCCTATCTGGTGTCACATTAGCTTGACCGCGCAGTGCCCCAAATTTGCAGTAAGAGGACCGACCAAGCCTCTTCTTCCATCTCCCTGTTACAAAAATCAATGCCGTAGACACGACGACTGATAGGAGGCGGAAGGTATTAAACTGATAAAAATAGTACCCAACACACCCACTCCTATCTGGTATCACGTGGCTTGACGGCGCAGTGCCCCAAATTTGCAGTAGAGGGGCCGACCAAACATCTTCTTCCATCTCCTGTTACGAAATCACTGCCATGTACGTCCACTGTTAGAGGCGGAAGGTATTAAACTGATAGTACTAAACACACCACTCCTATCTGGTGTGTCACATTAGCTTGACCCGGCGCCCAGTGCCCCAAATTTGCAGTAAGAGGACCGACCAAGCATCTTCTTCCATCTCCCTGTTACAGGAAATCACTGCCATGTACTGCGATCCACTGATAGAGGCAGCGGAAGGTAAACTGATAAAAAGTAGTACTAAACATACCGCCTATCTGGTGTCACATTAGCTTGACAGCGCGGTGCCCAAATTTGCAGTAAGAGGACCGACCAAGCATCTTCTTCCATCTCCCTGTTACAGAAATCACTGCCATGTACACGTCCACTGATAGGATTCGCGGAAGGTATTAAACTGATAAAAATAGTACTAAACACACCACTCCTATCTGGTGTCACATTAGCTTGACCGCGCAGTGCCCCAAATTTGCAGTAAGAGGACCAACCAAGCATCTTCTTCCATCTCCCTGTTACAGAAATCACTGCCATATCCATACAAATTGTACAGAATGTCCAGGTTAGTTTTCCAGGGACAAATGTTGTCGCCTGTTGAACGAGGTGACCTTGCTCGGGTCCCAGGTGTGTGGTTCCCAAAATGGCTGCCATATACACGTCCACTGATAGGAGACGCGAAAGGTATTAAACTGATCAGAACAATACTAAACACACCACTCCTTTTTTTTGGTGAGGCTTTACAGGACAGAGTGCTTCTCCATGGGACATGTTTACTCATGGGCAGCTGGGTCATCAAGGAACCAGAGCAGCTTTCCATGTACAGGTAAGACACGTGCAGCCGGTAAGGGTTCAGGCTCTTCTTCCTGGAGGATACGCTGCAAGCCTGTTGAACGAGGTGACCTTGCTCGGGTCCCAGGTGTACGGTTCCTAAAATGGCTGCCATATATACGTCCACTGATAGGAGACGCGGAAGGTATTAAACTGATCAGAACAATACTAAACACACCACAAATAAGGTTTCTCTCCTGTATGGCTCCTCAAATGATGCTTAAGATTAGAAGCGGCTGAAAAGCATTTCTCACACTCCGAACAAAAATATATTTTTTTAACATTCTCTCCACTTTGAACGAAATGACGTTTGGGAAGAGATTAACATAATTAAACACAGGCAGTAAAAATACAGTTTTTAGCCATACACTGTAACTTTAAAACTACACATCCCATCTTCATAATTACATATTTGGAATCAGCACACTTAAAACATAAACATAACCAAAAATCAGCCAAATCCATCCAGGGGTTAAAAAGTTAGCTGGAGGTCCCTTTATGACCGACCGCAAGCACATTTTCCTGCCCAAAACAGTTCCATAGATTTGGGCTGTGCGGTCGGTCTATTTCAGGCTGAAAAAACGACTAAGTCCCATCGCCGAATGCAGCGTCTCTGCAGCTGTAAAACCAGTAGGGGAGAAGGTAAAGCTCAGCGGTGTTCGCGGGAATGTGTAGCCGATTTTAGTTCCATGAATTTGGCTACACATACCGCTGACCTCGTCGAATGATTAAAGATGGCCGCCGCCAGGTGTTCGGCAAACGAACAAAGACCTCCCAGCATTGTCAATTAAGCTGCGGTTAACCGCAGCTGCTGGGAGGTAAATTGTCTGCACACTTCCACTTCTGGGTGGTCTGCCTGTGTGGTACTTGGTTCAGTAAGCCCCATTTACTGAACCTAGTGGGAAATAGCCAGGCAGGCACAAAGGGTTTGCACCAGGTCTGGGGACACAGGGGACACCGTCTTAAAGGGGCAGTGTCCCCAACAAGTCTGGGGACACGGCCTTAAAGGGGCAGTGTCCCAATCTTCCTGATGTTCCAAAAAAGGTGTTTAAAGGGCCAGCACCAGTCACATAAAGAGTCCATAAGCCCCAATATGCCCACCGACAGTCTTAAAGGGCCATACACACCAAATAAAAGTGCATACATTTTCACAATCTCCCAGGGGCCATAGTCATGCGGGAGGAGGCTGGCAAATAGGCTTCTCCACAACCCAGGGAAGCAGGGCAATTTGCCATTTAAAGGGCCAGTTACAAATAGCAGTTTGTAACAAGGTGTCAATCCATATCTGCCAAGTGACCCGATGTAGGGGGAACAGTCCCTATTCTGCTCTGTGTCAGTGTGTATCATGGTCTCTGAGGACAGGTGTCAATCCATATCTGCCAAGTGACCCTATGTAGGGGAACAGTCTCTATTCTGCTCTGTGTCAGTGTGTATCATGGTCTCTGAGGACAGGTGTCAATCCATATCTGCCAAGTGACCCTATGTAGGAGGAACAGTCCCTATTCTGCTCTGTGTCAGTGTGTATCAGGGGCTCTGAGGACAGGTGTCAATCCATATCTGCCAAGTGATCCTATGTAGGAGGAACAGTCTCTATTCTGCTCTGTGTCAGTGTGTATCATGGCCTCTGAGGACAGGTGTCAATCCATATCTGCCAAGTGACCCTATATAGGGGGAACAGTCTCTATTCTGCTCTGTGGCAGAGTGTATCATGGTCTCTGAGGACAGGTGTCAATCCATATCTGCCAAGTGACCCTATGTAGGGGGAACAGTCTCTATTCTGCTCTGTGTCAGTGTGTATCATGGTCTCTGAGGACAGGTGTCAATCCATATCTGCCAAGTGACCCTATGTAGGGGGACCAGTCTCTATTCTGCTCTGTGTCCGTGTGCATCAGGGGCTCTGAGGACAGGTGTCAATCCATATGTCAAGGTGTCAATATGTCATATGTCAGGTGTCAATCCATATTGATTGTGATTTAGGAATGCTAGGTGATTTCTGCCCTTTATGGATTAAAACCAGACTCTGTATCAACTGTGTAATTTTCCATGGGAGTTTTGCCATGGATCCCCCTCCGGCATGCCACAGTCCAGGTGTTAGTCCCCTTGAAACAACTTTTCCACCACTATTGTGGCCAGAAAGAGTCCCTGTGTGTTTTAAAATTCGCCTGCCCATTGAAGGCAATGGCGGTTCGCGCGGTTCGCCGGTTCGCGAACATTTGCGGAAGTTCGTGAACCGAAAATTTTGTGTTCGCGACATCACTATTCGCCACAAGGAGTTCTGCCTTATTATCCCTGTAGGCAGTGTGAATATTGGATCTGTGATTAAAGGGACACTCCAGGCACCCAGACCACTTCTGCCCATTGGAGTGGTCTGGGTGCCAATTCCCACTACTCATAACCCTGCAACTGTAATTATTGCAGTTTTTTATAAACTGCAATAATTACCTTGCAGGGTTAACTCCACTTCTAGTGGCTGTATACTAGACAGCCACTATAGGGCACTTCCTGATTCATAGCATGTGTGAGGACGTCCAGCGTCACTCAATTCCCCATAGGAAAGCACTGAAAATCTTTTTCAATGCTTTCCTATGGGGAGACCTAATGCACGTGCGCGGTATTGCCGCGCATGCAACAATTATATCGTCAGTGTGCCATTTGTGTGTGAAAAATGCAAAAAATGTCACTGTCACTGATGTTATCGTCGTTGTAATACATTTTACTATTTTGAAACACTAATATTTGTGTTCAGCGAAGTCTTCCGAGTAAAACAGTAACCCCCATGTACAGGTTTTATGGTGTCTTGGAAAGTTACAGGGTTAAATATAGTGCTAGCAAATTAAATTCCCTGAACTTTCGGCCTGGGTTGTCAGGCAGGTCCTGCAAATTGTAATTAATAAAATGACCTAATTATGTAAAATTAATACATAAATACATACAGAGAATTATTATATATGTACACATGTGTATATATATATATGTATATATATATATATATATATATATGTATATCATTTTTTAAAATTATTTTTATTTATATATAGGTATGTATATAAATATATATATTATTTGGCTCTACATGTATTTTGATATCAATATATATATATTAATTTTAAAATACAGTTAGAACAAAATTATTCATGTATATATATTTTATTTATTTTTTATTATTTTTTAATTTTATTTTTTAACTTTTTTACATATTTATTTTTTATTATATATAAGTATATATAATAAAATATATATATGTAATCAATATCATTGTACGTGTATGTTGATCTTAATATATATATATATATATAATTATGTATATATTAATATTAAAATACACTTAGCCATATGTGTATGTGTGTATATGTGTGTATATATATATACTTAGATCACATATATAGTAAATATAAATATGATCTGTGACGAAGTGCCCTTCGCCACTTGTGCCTGGAGAGGACTGCTTGCCCGCCTCTTGCCCTGTGACTATGGCCCCTGGGATGTATTGCCCTTTAGAGACATGATTTGGGCATAATGGATTTGTGTTGTGCTGCTGCTGGCCCTTTAAGAACCATCTGGGGACATACTGTGGAGTTACTGGGTGGCCACCATTTCCTGTATCAGAAGCACATGGTGAGAACAATGGATGGCGGCCATTTTAACTCACAGACACTGTTTGGACTTTTCAACACGGTGCCATCTCGCCAGTATTTGTTGCACAGAGACATCGTGCGGTGGTTTTGGACTATACAGCAGGGGACACATTATACAGTGATTGTTTTTATTTAGCCTGTATATGTTCTGCAGAATCTGCATTAAACTGTATTTTCCAAAGTACTGAACGGATCTGGGTGAATTTTGGATATGTGGTTCACCCAGATCCCCCGGTTCCAAGGATATACTTTTATGGGGTTATTGCATGTTTTGGGGTCCCTGTGTGTTTTATGAAACTGTATTATTTCTGGCCAGCAGATAATTGAGCTTTGTGTATTGTAGAAACTCAATTATCTAGCCTGGCCCAGAGGAGGAGTTTTGTGTTGCATAAATTGTGAGTTCTGTGTGCCAGTAAATCAGTCTTGTTCCAGCATTAAGCCTTGGCTCATGTTTGGGGGATTGGAGAAATACACTCTGGGGATTGCTATAATCACTATACTCCCCAGGGTATGATCACTAAGTTCTGCTAAGAGCTTGTTCCTGTTCCTGCTGCTCTCTAGGGAAAGAGAGGTTCACCCACTGGAAGCTGGATCCTGGCCTTGGGTCCAGGGTGGGTGGAGACAGCAGAGACCCCGGCGCAGTTGCATCGCTGGAAGTGGGGTCTGCAGTGCTGATGGTGTCGGTTGGAGTGCTTGGAGTCCTCAGCGAGCACTAGGAGCATCGATTGGCGGAGGTACTCAGTCGGAGTGCCAGCGTTCCGTCACATGATCTAAGTACATATAGTTTAATTTTACACTGTTTTAACATTTATTTATTTTATTTTCAGGCAGCAAGGGGAGTACCTGTCATTACAGGCACTCCCCCTGCTGGCAATGCCTTGGACAGCTATGCCGTCCATAGTATTGCGAGGTCCTCGCAATCACATGACCCAGGGGGGCCGAAGAGGACGGAGGGGGACTCCCAGGTGAGTCCCCATACCGCGATCGCCGGTGACCGGGTAAGTACATAAGATCGCAGGGCGTCCTATGCCGCCCTGTGACTTTTAGAGCCATCAAAATAGGGACGGCATAGAACGCCCTGCAGTCTTAAGGGGTTAAAAAGTGCAATGTGCATATATACTCAAAGTGCTCAATGCTAAATATTTAAAGTGATCTAGTGCACAAAAATCCAATGAAGTACACTTACTTTGATCACATATTTGAAGTGAATCTCAGTTGCAAATGGTAATATATAAAAGAAAAGTGTAATGGCACCCCCAGGCATAAAAGGGTAAAACAGCCGAATAGGAAAAACCATACGAATAGGTTTACACTCCTAGCAGTCGAACTGGAACAGCATACAATAAATCCCCCCAAGAACGAGACAAGGCTCCGTTTGGGGGTTAAGCAGGAACAGTCAGAGCTGTGGGTTTATTGTTCTTATATACACATTAGTACCACACACAGGGTTTTGGAACACAACCAATAAACACATACAATACACTCAGACACTCCCACACAAAATTCTCCCCTCTGCCTGTGATTCAATTACCTTACACAATGGGTAATGTAATTATAACTAGCAGAGAAATACAATTTTTCCACACTATTCATAACTTGAAAAGTATGCATTACATTCACGTACATTTTCAGAATCAGCATACTCCAAATACAAACATATGTCAAAATCATCCAAATTGGTCCAGTGGTTCACAAGATAGATCATAGTCCTTTGTGACCAAAGGAAGCATGGCTTTTCTGCCCAAAACCAGTTCCACAGAGTCTTCTATCCTGGAGATAATTGGGAAGTAATCCAATTATCTCCAAGGACAGAGGCAAAACTCCATTGAACACATGGCAACAAAAGACAATAAAACACATAAAAACATATAACTGTGCAGCCATTGCACAAAACAGGTACATTCAACATATCCCTAGATAGCTCAGATCTGAGCGCACATTATTACTGAATGGCGCTCAGAGCACACACATACAGTTCAATTGCCATGGAGCCAAAGTCTTTCCCATAGACTTTTATTATATGAATAGGCTCCATGGCATAGCTATCTGGGGTATCACCGCTCAAACAGGGCAAGCACCAAATGACCCGGCTTTCATGTCTTTGCAGGGGAAAATCAAGCCTTTTAACATGGGGCTATAATCCAAAGGCAACCAAGCTTCTCCAATGCAATGTGGCGAGTTTGGTCTTGTCACAAAAAGAAAATACAAAACATATATAGTGAAGTATTGTTTTAGTGAAACTAAATTTGAAGTGTATTTAGAATGTTCACTCACAAATAGAGAGCAGATGAGCCTGCTCTACTTCAAACAGCTCCAAGTGTAGAAATATCCATTGCCACCAATAAGGTAAAACAATTTATTTCCACATTTGTAAAACAGCACACATTTAAAATCATCGGGTATTAGTGGAGACTATCCTTTACTGAGTTTGTGCATTGGATTCCAATTTAGTTAAATGGATTAGGTAAATGGATTAGGTAGTGGCTGAATGACAGGCAACAGAGGGTTGTAGTCAATGGAGTATATTCAAAGCATGGTCTTGTTACCAGTGAGGTACCTCAGGAATCTGTACTTGGACCCATTCTCTTTAATATTTTATTAGTGATATTGCAGACAGTCTTGATCGTAAGGTATGTCTTTTTGCTGACGATACACAGATATATTCCTGGAGGGATAAGCCTAATAGCAAATGATTTGGGTAAGCTAGAGAAATGGTCAGAGCAGTGGCAACTGACATTTAATGTGGATAAATGCAAGATAATGCATCTGGATGTAAAAACCCAAGGGCAGAGTATAGAATATTTGACAGAGTCCTAACTTAACAACAGAAAGGGATTTAGGGGTAGTTATTTCAGATGACTTAAAAGTAGACAGACAACGTAATAGAGCAGCAGGAAATGCTAGTAGAATGTGTGGTTGTATGGGGCAGTAGAACGAGGGAAGTGCTCATGCCATTGTACAAAACACTGGTGAGACCTAACTTGGAGTATTGTACGTGGAACTGGAGTCTATATCTCCAGAAGGATATTGATACTTTGAAGAGAGTTCAGAGAAAGGCTACTAAACTGGTTCATGGATTACAGGATAAAACTTACCAGGAAAGGTTACAGGATCTTAACATGTATAGCGTGGAGGAAAGACGAGATAGGGGGGATGTTGGAAAATAAATTGTTTTACCTATGCAATGCTTAGTGAACATTCCCCTAGATATATAGAGCTATATATTTTATGTTACACAGTGTTAGTCTCATGTGCTGCTTTCTACTTCTGTATTTCTTATTACGTATCTAAAGTATTACTGTATACATAGTGGGTTATAGACCAAATGGTCAGTAGGCCTGATTATAATACAAAATACTCATGCTTGAAAAAAAATAGCATTCTTTCTAGCACCTGCAATTTTTAATTGGGTTCTTAAATCAAAGCCTATCACATGCATAAGTTAACAGAAGACTAACTAACAGCATTACGTAATGTTATATGAAAAATTATACTTTTGGTTCTGAGACTTTCATGATTGGTTAATGTTTCCGTTGATGTATACAGCCCTAGACAAACTGTGTTATATATATATACTGAACAAAATTATAAACGTAACTCTTTTGTTTTTGCCCCCATTTTCTCTAAGACTTTTTCTATGTACACAAAATACCTATTTCTCTCAAATATTGTTCACAAATCTGTGTTACTGAGCACTTCTCCTTTGCCAAGATAATCCATCCACCTCACATGTGTGGCATATCATGATGCTGATTAGACAGCATGATTATTGCACAGGTGTGCCTTAGGCTGGCCATAATAAAGGGACATTCTAAAATGTGGGGTTTTACTGTATTGGGAGGCTGTTGACAACCATTTGCCTCACACAGTTCAACACATCTCCTTCACATAGAGTTGATCAGGTTGTTTATTGTGGCCTGTGGAATGTTGGTGCACTGCTCTTCAATGGCTGTGCAAAGTTGCTTGATATTGGCAGGACCTGGAACACGGTGTCTTATACACCGATCCAGAGCATCCCAAACATGCTCAATGTGTGACATGTCCGGTGAGTATGCTGGCCATGCAAGAATTGGGATGTTTTCAACTTCCAGGAGTTGTGTACAGATCCTTGCAACATGGGGCCGTGCATTATTATGCTGCAACATGAGGTGATGGTCGTGGATGAATGGCACAACAATGGGCCTCAGGATCTCATTATGGTATCTCTGTGCATTCAAAATGCCATCAATAAAATGCACCTATGTTCATTGTCTATAACATACGATTGCCCATGGAGTATATTCAAAGCATGCTATTTTCACCAGTAGGGTACCGTAGGGATCTGTACTTGGACCTATTCTCTTTAATATTTTTATTAGTGATATTGTATGGCATCGTGTGGGTGTGCGGTTTGGTGATGTAAACGTTGTGGATCGAGTGGCCCCACCGCCATACAGACAGGCACACATACACACAGGCAGACACATACAGACAGACACACACACACACACACACATACAGACAGACACACACATACAGACAGGCATACATACATACACATACACACACAAGACGCACATACATACATACATACATACATACAGACAAGCACATACAGGCATACACACACAGGCATACAGACAGACACACACACATACATACACACACAGACAGGCACACATACAGACACATACAGACACATAGACAAACACACATACATACAAAGATATACATACAAACATGCACACATACATACAGGCAGACACACACATAAAGACAGACAGACAGGCACATAGACAGACACATACACACATACAATATTTAAGTCACACTCCTGTTTCTTACCTTTTAGGTGCAGGAGGGTGACTGGGGTCCAGTGGTGGCTCAGGTGGATGGGAGTCAGAGTTCCCACTCTCACTCCCTGGTCTTCCTCCCGCGTGGCTCTCAGTGTTAGCTGGGAGGAGTGACGTGCGGTCACTTCCTCCCAGTTCTGTGTGATCTCATCACAGGGGGCCCGGTCACGCTGTTAAAGCGCCCAGCGCTGACCGGGTCCCCTTACAATCCATATCCATTGGGTGGCACTGACAGCAAGGGCCACCCGATGAACCCCTTGGACGGCGGCCCCGGCGGTTTGCCGCACGGGCTGGGGCCGCAAAAGATAATGGCGGGTACCCGGTCGCAGGGGTCCACAAGGCAGCCAGGCCACCTGGAGTGACAGGCCCGGTCGCAGCTGCGACCGTGGTATGTACGCCTGTGTATCTGGGCCAGTGTATATATATTTGTGTTTGGTGCTATTCTTGTAACGTAAACGTATGTTTTAAGGCCATTTGGCCTGTATTTGTGGGAGGGGCTTAAATTAATTCACTCCCCTATATAAGGGACACCCCTTACCTGACTCATATCGCTTGAGGTCAGCATCAGAATGATTTCCACTTCCGGGTCATCCAGACGCCATTTTACCTGATTACTCCATGAGGTTTTCTAAGCTGAGCTGTGTCAGGAATTCAGCCACAGGCTTTTCCGGCCTACCACCTTCTTTCTTCAATCTATCGCTGTGGATGGTGTCCAAGTGACTCACAAACCGTAAGTCGACCTACCCGTTACGCCAGGCATCAGTCCCACGGCACCATGCACGGGTCAGGTCCTCACTTTACGGCTGCATTTTGTCTAAATCTGTCCTAAAACCATTGGATGTTCATGCATATCATTCGTTTAAATTCACTTGTTTATATCTGTCACTGGCTCATTTCAAGCATTAGCATACTCCCAAACGGGAACACATTCTGTTTCAATTGCCTAAACATACCAGGCAATTCTGTGCGTGCATTTCGAATCTCACTGCTCGTTTCGTTTTGTTTCCCTGACATACCAGGCTCACGGTTCGTGCAATTTTCTACCAAACGGGTACTAGTTCATGCATTTACTGTTGTACTACACACACGCTTCGTGCGTTTACAACCCATGAACAGAACTTTGGTTTGTTACAATGACTGTTAGCTATTATGTTCACTTATTGTATATTGTCAAACGGGCACTGTTTGTTTCCCTGTCACACAACTATAATGCTGGGGCATAGCTCACAAACAATGTTTCACATAAACCACACTGACCCCTACAGGTCACTCTCAAAATCTCACGTTAACCTTGCATTTGGATTAACCCCTTAAGGACCAAACTCTGGAATAAAAGGGAATCATGATATGTCACACGTCATGTATCCTTCAGGGGTTAAAGGGTATTTTACCATACAATCAGCATTTCTGACCCCAACTGGTCAACAGCAAAACTGTCTTCACATGTCATATACAATTACTAGCCAATATAAATTACACATAAGATTTGTTTTAAACATAACCATAAACTATGAATTAAACTCCAACACGGGCTCAACTTCAGGTTTAATTCACAATAGTTTACATTTCACATTAAGACTAACAGTGGTTCTATCAACACTGCCACCTACAGGTCTGTCAAGTACATTGACAATTTTCATGGGGTTTTTCATGGGGTTTTACAAACACCAAAACACTGACCCCTATAGGTCAACAGACAAACAACATTTCACATACCAATCAGTATCAACTACACTGCCACCTATAGGGCACTCAGCAGATCTCCAGTGCACTTGCATTTTGCAACTCCATGTTCACTTGCCATTCAATAAGGCATACAACAATTCACATAGCAAGCAGTATATCAATATCTGTTATAAATACACATATTATTACACAGTAGCACACGCATCTGTATATACGTAACTGGTAATATGGTTCACATACATACGGCACTTAATGGGTTAAGATTGATACATATTTAACCAGTATGGATATGTAGTTTAATATTTACATATCACGGCACTTTACTTTCACATATACTGTATGTTTTAAGATAAGCTTGGACTATGCCATATTTCCTTATGCCATACGATTTTATCCATTCAGGTTACAGTTACTACTAAAAAACCTATACGGATTGTCAGGTTCAATACCATACTACCAGGTACGTACACCTGCTCACGTAGTTATCCATCTCTTACCTTCCCTGGAATAGTAATAGTGTACTGGCAATTAGGGTTCTAGGGCCCAATAGGTATTACCCCCTTTTTTCTCTGCATTATGCTTCGGTTAGTGGTCCCGCGAGGCCAACACCCCGCCTCACACTCGGAGGCATACACCCCTCGGGCCACTCGTGAGCTAGCCGCCTCGCATTGTATCATAGAGAGGGCCTCACCTGTCACTCCCCTTCCTATTTTTCTGGTTACTGTCACCGAGAGGCCAACATCCTGCCACAACGTTCGGTGGCCACACAAAATCCCCTCGCGCCAAGCATAGATAGAGCCTCTCAAGCCACTTGGCAACTAGCAGGGCCTCACCAGTCACCAAAAAACACCAAGCCTAATCGTTTCGCCTTACGGCTTAGCTAGCCAGCCGGTACAAGACCCCTGGGTACAAATATATAATTGCAATCTTTATTGTTATTTAAGTATTTCTCAAAAAGATGGTAAAAAATCACCTCTTCCTAGCACCACGGCTAGAAGTGATACACCTTCATCTCTTACCTTCCCTGGAATAGTAGTAATGTACTGGCAATTAGGGTTCTATGGCCCAATAGGTATTACCCCCTGTTTTCTCTGCTTTACGCTTCGGTTAGTGGTCCCGCGAGGCCAACACCCCGCCTCACACTCGGAGGCATACACCCCTCGGGCCACTCGTGAGCTAGCCGCCTCACATTGTATCATAGAGAGGGCCTCACCTGTCACTCCCCTTCCTATTTTCTGGTTACTGTCACCGAGAGGCCAACATCCTGCCACAATGTTCGGTGGCCACAAAAAAATCCCCTCGCGCCAAGCATAGATAGAGCCTCTCAAGCCACTTGGCAACTAGCAGGGCCTCACCAGTCACCAAAAAACACCAAGCCTAATCGTTTCGCCTTACGGCTTAGCTAGCAAGCCAGTACAAGACCCCTGGGTACAAATAATAATTGCAATCTTTATTGTTATTTAAGTATTTCTCAAAAAGATGGTGAAGAACTTCACTTCCTGGCACCCTGGCTAGAAGTGATACACCTTCAAGCAGAGGAGATGTGGCTCCGACCTAAGGAGGCGACAAATCCCCTACCCTGCCACAGCAAGGAAAGCAGAGTTATTCAAACTCCTCCATACATCAACGGAGGCCCAGCAACACCAACTCAGGTGACACCCAGGCCATGCTAGCCTCACTCATAAAATCATGAGCCAAGAAATTTACGACAGACTGGCAATCTCGAGTCAGTCACAGTCCTCACAAGGCTGGGCCTCACGCTACTGTACAACCAGCACCAACCGAAACTCGGTTACTTGGTACAAGATGTTAACCCTGCACATATGATCCCGGCACATTGGGAACACAAGGCATATATATGTATGATGATGTATCTATGATGGTCAGACCCAGGGATTCTAGGTAAAACGGGAACTGACCATCCCTTGGTTGTGTTGGCATTTGGAATATGTAGAGATGCTTATTTGTGCAGGTACCCATACAGAAGGGATTTTCTCCCAAACAAACGAGCAAGTACTCTCAGGCTCCAGGTACCAGCACCTCTGAACTACCAGAGACAATTGGTATTAGTAGTTGCATTGCATATAGACTGTTGCATATATGTTCAAATCATTCAGGGCACATGACAAACCATGTGTCCCAATACAACTTACAAATAACGTACACACCAATGCATTTTCAACACTACTGACTCATCACCCTTCCAGACTTGTAGTAGATTTACTCAGGCTCTGGAGCTTCAAAGGGCTCCCATACAGGTATCATAAATAAACTCTCAAGGAATATAGCATGCCTTCACTTAGTCAGCACAACAGAACCATCGGCTGTAAACACACTCATAGCCAAGATTTGCAGAGGGGTTTTTACTTGGGTTTCCAATCTCCACCATTTACAGCATGGCACCAAACACAAACGCATTGGTATTGTCACAAGGGAATCTTCCCTTAAACAAAGACTAACCATAGACTTATTGGGACCACACACCTTCGCTACCCCAAGTCTCAACTCCCTCATATCCTCCGAGGAGTTTCCTTACTATACACACCATTGATCTACCTTTACAGCTATCACTCAAGCATGGGTTGAAGCTTCGTTAAGTAAGACCAATATCATCAACACAGTAAACGGCTACCATCTACCCTACAAACTGGCACTTACATGGCATAAAATGGGCAATCCTTTCCCCGCTAAAAGCAGCTGCTGTGGCATGGGGTAAATCATGGTCAGGGTCATCAATCCGTTGTTACTCAGACAACTAAGCACATGTCATATCATCAACAAATGCCACTCATCATCCATACGATCATGGTATTGCTGGGGAACTCACTTGGTTGGCCACTTACCACATTTCTTTTACTTTCATGTACCAGGCGGGGGTATACATCCTTGCCGACAATTGTCTCATTTATATTCCAGGCACGTTCATCATACGCTTCCTACAGCCGCCCATACAGTCACGGCCACTCTTTCGTTCCAGAGACAAAATCATGGATTAGACATACTCATGCAGCATAGCATGCACTATCCCACCTAACACTTTCATCCCATACTTGTAGAACGCATAACACCTATTCACCTGGCTTTAAAGAATCTCATTGGAACACGACATAGCTCAACCTGTGTCATAACATTTCTCCTAGGTTTTGCTTCATTTTTTGCCACCTTAAACTAAAACCATCTCACACACCATTAATTATATATTTTACAGGCATTCAACAACACAGGATAACCTATGGCCAAAACTACCATAACTTCATGCTATCATACCAGACAAGAATATACTCAGAGGTTTTCAGGAATCCATCCCCCCACGTTCCTCTCAGATATTACCAATAGCCATCCAACTTTTCCATCCTTATCGGACCTATTAGAGCTACAACCATTCAATTATACTACCAAGTTGGACATTACCAGCCATGCACACTGCCTTTTATGCCTTTCTCAGGCCAGAGAATCCACTACCATAACCACCACTCAGACAGATCATTGTCTTCAACGATCCCACGTATGTAAACACATATATCATTACCTATTGGCTCTACCACATTCTGAAACGAGTCAACACGCACCAACAGTAGAGATAACATACTATCCTACACACAACAAATGGTGTCCAGTTGCGGTCCTAGATTCCTACCTTCAAAAATCCTTCAAGGAATTAAATACCGTAATGCATTTAAGGAAATGTCTGGTTAATTTGTATATATTGTTGACTGTATTAAATCTTTGATTATTCTTTTTGCCCTCTTTATTTACAGGCCTACCGTATCGTCGGTCTCGGCACACCACAACCGACTTGCTCCCTTTATACTATCCTACGCTTATGCTGGAACCTTATTCCATATACGGCTATTTGCCCCGAACACAAGTTTTAAGGCCATTTGGCCTGTATTTGTGGGAGGGGCTTAAATTAATTCACTCCCCTATATAAGGGACACCCCTTACCTGACTCATATCGCTTGAGGTCAGCATCAGAATGACCCTCCCACCCACTCCTCATTTCAACACTTTCTCTTTTCTTTCCATTTACTTTACTTACTTACTCCTTGGTGGGCCCTCTTTATTTACAGGCCTACCGTATCGTCGGTCTCGGCACACCACAACCGACTTGCTCCCTTTATACTATCCTACGCTTATGCTGGAACCTTATTCCATATACGGCTATTTGCCCCGAACACAAATATAGCAAGGTGTCCATTATAGATATGAACAAGTCGGGTGAAGTGTGCCGAAACAGACGTATGCGGTAGGCTTGTAATAAAGAGGGCCCACCCTAGATATAAAATAATAAATGAAATTGAGTTGAGGGAGTGGTGGGTGGGGCCTGCCGAATGTCAATCCACGGTGATGCAGGTAAAGGGGGGTGTGCTTAAATAGGATCAACACGCCCCTCCCACAACTCCAGGCAAGCCTTTACATTTGTGTTCGGTGCTATTCTTGTAACATAAATGTATGTATAGCAAGGTGTACATTCTAGATATGTACAAGTCGGTTGAAGTGTGCCAAAACCGACAAATGCTGTAGGCCTGTAATAAAGAGGGCAAAAATTAGCAGTGTCTTGCCAAAGAAAATATTTATTACATAGATGAAACAAAGGCAGACCTCATTTCTAACACAGGTTGAGGTATATACAAAGCAAAAGCTGAGGACTTCCAGCGGCCTAAGGACTTAATTACATGCACTGGAATATTTTGACTAGATGCTGTGGAGGCTGCCTGTATCCGAAAGGAATGGCCAGACAAATTACTGGCGTTCAGATCTAGTCTGGTCAGTAACATGCGTATTGCATAAATTTAGCTGTTGTTAAGACATCTCTGTGTAGGACTAGCAGCGGGATGTCAGCCTGATGCGGTAATGATTGGAGGTATGTATCTAGTACTTTAACCAGGCACCATTTGTTTGCAGTAGTGTAATATGTAATAGGTACTACTTTGCCCAGCTGCCTTGATTTTGTATGGGTAGTGACAAGATATAGTGATCATGTAGTTTGATGAGATGGGACCGTTTCAGGCAGTGTCGTGCGTATTTGTTGCTATGTATGGTAAACTCGTCAGGTCTAAGAAAACCGTAGTACGCCAAGTAGATGGCTGTTTTGATTACCAGGTTTGTATTGTGTTCAAATGGGTCAGTATCCAACAAGTCAGACATGTCCTTAAATAGCTGTTTATGTACTGGTAATCTTGTGGATGGGGAAGTGGTGCTGGCTTTCTGTATTCCTTTGAGAATGTTTTTAATGGGGTAAGACGATAAAAAACTAGAGTAATCTGGGTATATAACAGTAGCCAACATAAGGTTTCGGAAAAGGTATCAAATATTTTTGATACTGCTTTTTGACCCGAACGCGAGTCTTGTGAAAAAATAATAGATGCCTTTCCATTTCAAACCATGCAGATGCCATAGTGACGGGCATATGGGTAGTAATGTGAGCGCCAAGCCCCTATTCCGGCTGTAATGATGGTGTGTATGGCATTGTCTATAGTGGCGTACTGGAGTGAAAATTCCTTGGATGGAATTAAAGAATTAAAGCTTGGTATAGCTAAGGAGTGAGGTACGGATAGGTCTAAAATAAGTCTGTGTTTCCCTGAGGATTTCTTGTTGACTAATCCTGTAGGGTTGGTTCACTAATTGGAAAATGGGGGCTCAGGAAAAGGTCCCAACAAGAACCCATCCTCCAATTCTTTGTTTATGAGAGCATCAAGAAATTTCCACGTCAGAAAATGCTGATTGTAAATTGTTGCATTCGTAAATGCCAGCGGGGATATGTACCAAATCTGTATGGAATCCATCCGTGAAACCATCTATCAAGAAATCCACTAGGTGTTTGGATGGGTGAGAAGCTAATGCGTGAGCCAAAGATCCAATCTTTACGGATGTCAAGTATGGTTTAGCATGACTTTTATTGGGACACATGGTCTTGGCGTGGGCCCTAAACCAATGTGAACACACATGTAACAATCTGCAGGCACTATAACCACAGGTACCTACATTAAAGTTGTTACACACCTGAGACTTTCCTAGGTAAACAATAGGGTGACCGAGTTTGTCCTTGCCAGATCTGTCCAACCTAGTTTGTGGTTCACGGAAAGTCCCAGGTGAGGACTCTGGCATAGTGGGGCAATAGTCAGAGGACTGTAACGTAGAAGCACAAACAGCACAAGCTGGTGTCTACAAAATAGTATCCATATGGCTCCAGTCAGTTTTGACGTTGTACTGAGCCAAAATTGCAGACGCTCTTGCCGAAAAGGACTGGTGGTAGTCATAAAAGGATGACCCACCATATTTGCTTCCAGCTTGTGCATGTAGAGGTCGAGTTCCTCTCATCTATGCGGGTAAACAGAACAAATTACATCACGATAGATACCAAAAGCCAAGACAACATCAGTTATGGACAGTTTCTTATTGAGTCTAGGGTCCCTGGCATTTAACACCACCGAAATATCACTATAAGCAGAAGTGCGATTATCAATGACATCGTGAGAAGCAATAAGTAATGCCACAAGATTAACATCCTTCCCCTCCAAGATGTCTTTCTTGATCTTATCTGGGACCATGTGCACCAGATTGATAATGTGGGTTTCAGAACCAGAAGGTACATAATTACCCAATTGCAATAGTGGAGCATTGGGGAGTACAGCAGTCGAGGGCCTGGAAGACCTGACAGGAGGGCTCCGAGCCTCGATTCTATCCAGTCTATCGTTGACCTTGCTCATGGATGCTACTAGTGAAGCAACCATGGCGTGTAGGTCTGAGTTGCCCGTACCACTCGTGCCCTCTCCCGTCTGAGTTGTCAATATGAGTCCGCATAAGTTTGTACAGTTCTGCTTTCCTGACCGTGGCAGGAAAAGGAATGCTGCATTTCCGGAGTTCTGCAGTAATGCAAGGGATGGTCCATGACCTTATTGAAGTTGGACTCCCGATGTTGCCTTTACATGAAGGTGACAAGGATCTGGCTGGAGAACTGGGTAGAGACAAATTGTCTGTGTCATTAGGTAGATGGGACATACTAAAAAGCAAATAGTCAAAATAATCAGACACTGTACCATATTTGGTTACTGGCTGGCTAACTGCTGGATCGCAAAACAATTTCCTAAGTGTGGTGACAGGTGAGGCCCTGCTAGGTGCCAAGTGGCTTGAGAGGCTCTATCGATTGGCGCGAGGGAATTGTTGCCACCGAAACGTTGTGGCGGGGTGTTGGCCTCTCGATGACAACTAAATGCATAAGATAGAAAGGGAGTGACAAGTGAGGCCCTCTCTATGCGACCATGCAAGGCGGCTAACTAAGATTTGGCCCAAGGAGCGAATATCCACAAGCGTGGAGGGAATGGTTGGCCTCGCGGGACCACTAGGACTAATCTACTAGTGGCCGCCTGTCCTAGTTAAGCCAGTAACACTAAATACTAACATTTAAGGGGGTGGAAGGGTTAGGCAAAACCTGAGACCCACTTGTTGTTGTTAGGTCAGAAAATTGGTCACAACCCAACAGAGAACCTGAGACTTCCACCACTAATCTAAGGGAAGCGAGGTTTATACCTAGTGATAGTAGAGAGGAGTATATGTTATACAGAGTAATAAAACATACTTCCCTTTAATGCTGAGAGTACCCCTTACTTAACACCTTACTTACTGGACAATGTTAAATAAAGATTTGATAGCAATGAACGTAGTTGATATGAGTCAACTTGAACCTGAAAAGTAAGCATAGTGAAATAAGTAAGGTGATCTCTGACATACAAGCCTTTAAACAGTACTGTGGAAATGGCGCCATAGAATGTATCAACATTTTTGAAGCCAATGAGAGATTTAGTAAACACACAGCCTTTTAACCTAAAGCTGATCCACATCTAATGCAGACAGACCATATGTATATGTATACTTGAATTCAGACCAATGGTGAAAAACTAGTAAATGCATGCCTGTGAATTGTCATATTTGTTTAAGTTGTGACATTCTCCATGACGTAATGTGTATATGCTGGGCCTGCCTCCCCTGTAAAATATGTGCTATGGGAGTAAGGTGTCCAGTATTTATGTGGGACATTAGAAAATAGTTAACCATATAGAATTGTTAATCTGTACTTAAATATGGAGATTGATTGATCGTAGTGCATGTAAACATAGTGTAATTCTAGACACAGAAGCACGTACTGCCGTAGCATGCAACCGGCCGTATGCCTTTTATCAGCATGTACCATCGTAGTACGTGTCATAGTAACATGCTTTATAGCAATGTGCACCACATCAGCATGTATCACAGCAATATGCCATATTGTAGCCTGCCATGCAGCAGCATGCTACCCAGTAGTACAGTAGCATGAAACACAGCAGCATGTCACACAACACTTATGCAATATAGTAGTCTAGAACACCGTAGTATGCAACAAGTCATATAGTATCATTGAATACCATAACATGTAATACAGTAGTATGAAACACCATACGAAAGACAGTAGTGTGAAGCCCAGTAGTACAGGGAGTGCAGAATTATTAGGCAAATGAGTATTTTGACCACATCATCCTCTTTATGCATGTTGTCTTACTCCAAGCTGTATAGGCTCGAAAGCCTACTACCAATTAAGCATATTAGGTGATGTGCATCTCTGTAATGAGAAGGGGTGTGGTCTAATGACATCAACACCCTATATCAGGTGTGCATAATTATTAGGCAACTTCCTTTCCTTTGGCAAAATGGGTCAAAAGAAGGACTTGACAGGCTCAGAAAAGTCAAAAATAGTGAGATATCTTGCAGAGGGATGCAGCACTCTTAAAATTGCAAAGCTTCTGAAGCGTGATCATCGAACAATCAAGCGTTTCATTCAAAATAGTCAACAGGGTCGCAAGAAGCGTGTGGAAAAACCAAGGCGCAAAATAACTGCCCATGAACTGAGAAAAGTCAAGCGTGCAGCTGCCACGATGCCACTTGCCACCAGTTTGGCCATATTTCAGAGCTGCAACATCACTGGAGTGCCCAAAAGCACAAGGTGTGCAATACTCAGAGACATGGCCAAGGTAAGAAAGGCTGAAAGACGACCACCACTGAACAAGACACACAAGCTGAAACGTCAAGACTGGGCCAAGAAATATCTCAAGACTGATTTTTCTAAGGTTTTATGGACTGATGAAATGAGAGTGAGTCTTGATGGGCCAGATGGATGGGCCCGTGGCTGGATTGGTAAAGGGCAGAGAGCTCCAGTCCGACTCAGACGCCAGCAAGGTGGAGGTGGAGTACTGGTTTGGGCTGGTATCATCAAAGATGAGCTTGTGGGGCCTTTTCGGGTTGAGGATGGAGTCAAGCTCAACTCCCAGTCCTACTGCCAGTTCCTGGAAGACACCTTCTTCAAGCAGTGGTACAGGAAGAAGTCTGCATCCTTCAAGAAAAACATGATTTTCATGCAGGACAATGCTCCATCACACGCGTCCAAGTACTCCACAGCGTGGCTGGCAAGAAAGGGTATAAAAGAAGAAAATCTAATGACATGGCCTCCTTGTTTACCTGATCTGAACCCCATTGAGAACCTGTGGTCCATCATCAAATGTGAGATTTACAAGGAGGGAAAACAGTACACCTCTCTGAACAGTGTCTGGGAGGCTGTGGTTGCTGCTGCACGCAATGTTGATGGTGAACAGATCAAAACACTGACAGAATCCATGGATGGCAGGCTTTTGAGTGTCCTTGCAAAGAAAGGTGGCTATATTGGTCACTGATTTGTTTTTGTTTTGTTTTTGAATGTCAGAAATGTATATTTGTGAATGTTGAGATGTTATATTGGTTTCACTGGTAATAATAAATAATTGAAATGGGTATATATTTGTTTTTTGTTAAGTTGCCTAATAATTATGCACAGTAATAGTCACCTGCACACACAGATATCCCCCTAACATAGCTATAACTAAAACAAACTAAAAACTACTTCCAAAAATATTCAGCTTTGATATTAATGAGTTTTTTGGGTTCATTGAGAACATGGTTGTTGTTCAATAATAAAATTAATCCTCAAAAATACAACTTGCCTAATAATTCTGCACTCCCTGTATGTGTGACGAGAGCAATCTCGCCACATTGCATTGGAGAAGCCTGGCTGCCCGCCTGCTGCCTTTGGACTATGGACCAGACTTTATGTAAATGTGTTAACCCAGATAGCTATGCCATGGAGCCCATTCGTGTAGATAAAGACTTCGGCTCCATGGTAATTGAACTGTGTGAATAGGATCTGAGCGCTATTCGGTAGTTTTGTGCGCTCAGATCCCAGCTATCTCAAATAGTCTGTGTGTTATGTGTAAAAGGTGACTTTATGTATTTTAAAGTGTTTTATGTCTTTTTGCAACCATGTGCTCAATGGAGTCTGCCTCTATCCCTGGATAATTGGATTATTTTCCCCATTGTCTCCAGGCTAGAGGTCTCTGTAAAACCTGTTTGAGCCAGATAGCCATGTGCCAACCAGGGCCCAAAAGATACTTTTACTAACTTTTGAACCCCTGGTCTGATTCATGCCATCTTTTAATATGTTGTTCCCCTGAATGGATTGATTGTTAATATGTAATTTTATGTGAATGTGATGTATGGTTTTAAAGTTATGAAAGTTGGGTAGAAAGTATGTTTTAACTGTATGTGTAATTGAGTTTCCTCTCAGGATAAGGGGAGGGAATATGTGGGATGTAACTGATATGTGATTGGTTGTTTTATATCTCCCTGTGGGCGGTCCTGTATTTGAAAAGACTGTAATAAAAACCAGGCTGGGTGTGCCAGCACCTCAGACCACTGCTTGACCCTCAACACGGAGCTCTGTCTCGTTCTTGGGGGGATTTATTGTATGCTGTTCCAGTTCGACTGCTAGGAGTGTAAACCTATTCGTATGGTTTTTCCTATTCAGCTGTTTACAGCATTCATATGGTTTCCTGTTCGGCAGATTGGTGTTCTGCAGTACCTGTGCCTGTATCTCTGGAAGGGGAAGATCTCCTAAACGGCTGTTAACCCCTTTTTACCCCTTGTGAGCAAAACGGTCCGTTACAGTATGTAATACCGTAGTGCAGCCCAGTAGTATGTAGTATGTACTACCGTAGTTTGCAGCAAGTAGTATGTAATAAAAGTATAAAGTAGTATATGGCAAGTAGTATGTAATAAAAGTGTACAGTAGTATACCGCCCAGTAGTATATAATAAGAGTATACAGTAGTATGTAGCAAGTAGAATGCAATAAAAGTAAACAGTAGTATGCAGCCCAGTAGTATGTGATAAGTATACAGTAGTATGCAGCAAGTAGTATGTAATAAAAGTATACATTAGTATGCAGCCCAGTAGTTGTACTGTGGTATGTTAGACAGTATTTAATGTTATACAGTATTTATGCAGCCCAGTATTAAGTACAGTAGTGTGTATTTACAGTGTTATTAAATAGGTGTCAAAGCAGCATGTAAAACCTGTCAGCAGTGAGGAGACCTGTGTGGTCGCTGGTTGCTGCGTCCAGACGTCTGACTGCCGCCGCCCTCCCCCCCCCATGGACCATTAGGGTGTGGTCCACGTTAGTATAATTGCATCATATCCCCTTCTGCAGGGGTTAGAATGTCACATGCCACGGCCAAACATTTTTCTCTATACTGTCACCGAGAGGCCAACATCCCACCGCATCGTTCGGTGGCCACATTTCCCCACGGGCCAAATCATAGGTATAGCCTCTCCGTGCCACATCCTGTTCCTCGCTGCGGATCATTCTGGCAATGGCTTCTGGTATCCAGTACGCTTTTTGCTGTCCTTGCTTGGTTTTTCTGGTTTTCTGGTCTATGTCTGGTTTTTGTTATTGCTGGGTTTCTGAGTTCATTTTTATATTCTGTCCCTGGATTTCCCAGTCTCTTGGATTCACTTAAATGTTTGTTTTATGTTGCCACACCCGTTTGTTTTCCACTTTCCTTTTGTTTCAGCTTGGACCTGCAGCAGTGGTTCATGTCTCTGCCCTTTCTTGCAGGTAAGTGCTATTGTGGTTTAGTGTGGCTGTTTTAGCATACATTAGGCAGTGTAGGACCTGCCAGATATGGGGTACATTGGCGTTGTTGGCAGGCTTGTGCAATGTATGATCATATAATGTGACTAAATCCCCATACTTTTCATATATAGTGCTTAGCTATGTTTCCTCTTGTTTTACGTTGTATTTCTTGTCTTTTTATTTTGTCTTGTAATCCCAGTCCATGTACAGTCCTGTTCAGTCATGACCACGTTATGTTCTTGTTTTCCTCATGTCTTGTGTACATGTTATGCTTTCTGTCCTGCTCTGGTTCTGGGTTCTCCTAGTTTTGTCTTGTTTTCATGTATGGTGCCTATTTCTAGTCTTGCCTTGCTCTCCTAGTCTTGCCTTGCTTCAGTACTGGGTACATCGCTGCTGCAGAGCCTCCCTATTCAGCTTCTGGGAGATCTGCTTAATTACCTGCTCCTAGTTCCTGGGATCCGCATAAGCTGAATCAGGGTTCTGGTATGTGGCTGCATAAATGCTGGTGCTCAACACCAGGGGGCGTGCGGTTGCCCTGCACCAGACCCTGCTAATCCACCTCCACACTGTGACTCCTACTCAGAATATCAGGCATACATGGGTCCCGGTCCAAGCACCGCCGCCCGGACAGTGTCTGGGTCCCGGGCACCGGGCCGCCACCCGTGACAACTTGGCAACTAGCAGGGATTCACCTATCATGGTTAGTTAAGTTCTTTGCCATTTGGTATTAGCTAGCAAGCCAGTTCTATACAGTATTTCACCTTTGGCTCAAAATTCTGTGTTTCATAGGATGTCGCAAGATTCACTCCATGAAGACAACTTGTCTCTACAGGGCTCTCCCCCCGGGACCAGTACACCTATAAGACCTATCTCAACAGCCGTATCTCTCGTTACCACTACCCCTGGGTCTCTGAGATCTTGGACCATGCCTAAATTGGAAGCAGAAATACACCGTAGAAATGTTCCTTTCCCGGCCAAAGCAAGTTATTAACGCTTCAGTCAAACGATCCCAGGCCCGGCACAAGTTCTCAGGAGCCTAATGTCAGCCATTTGGGACAGTTTCAAGGCACTTTGTCATCCATCTCGTCCACCCTTCAGTCACTTAACGAGAGGATGACCAATATAGAAACCATAATCTCTACAGTTACCAGCGCACCTTTCACTCCAAGCACAGCACCTGCACCTTCTAACACGTATGCTAGGGGGATTACTATCATTCCCTCCACTCCACACGGCATCAACCCTGTATATACTATTCCAGCTTCCATTAGGGAAGACATTCTGGATGGCAAGGATGTTAGCCTAGTTGTCCTACTTATAGCTTCACGGGATACTCTAGAGAAAAAAACGGTTGCTTTTGAAGATAGGTCAGAGTTTCTCATATCTAGGGACTCACAATTCAGTATAATAGTCTCCCTAACTAGCAGACTATTAACAGAAATGAATACACTTATATAAATATAACCCATCAAACTATACCAGTCATCTATTACCTACCCAAAATTCATAAAAATTAAAATAAAAAAAAACTCCAGGCCGCCCTATAGTTTCAGGCATCAACTCTGTCCTATCCAACCTATCAGAATATTTGGACACCCGCCTCCAACCCCACGTCTTCAATATGAGATTATACTTGAAAGATAGTATGAGTCTCCTACAGATTTTAAATGATTTTAAGTGGAAGCCAAATTACATCTTAGTTACCAGTGATGTCCAGTCCCTCTATACAATTATACCTCATCACCTCGGATGCGCTGCTATAAAATGTATCTTGGTCTAATATACAATGGAAATCTAATATTATTTTATACTATATTTATGTGGAATATGTTCTGCAGACTTTCATCGTGGCAGCTAGCAATCACGTATGTAGTGTCCCCGCGTTTCTCCACCACTTGGTAAGGTCCCTGCCAGGCTGCTTGCAGCTTGTCTGCTTTAACAGGTTTGAGAACCATAAACTTTTTGTCCTATACAAAAGCTCCTCCTCTGTGCCCCCTGTCATACCAGACTTTCTATCGCCTCTGGGCCGCCTGGAGGTTAGCCTGGACTGACCAGGCTAATAGCTCCATACGGTCCCTAAGCTCCAGCATGTAAGGTACGATGGGGACTCCGGCATTCTTGGTCTCTCCCTCCCAGTGCTCACAGATAACGTTCAGGGGTCCCCGTACCTTGCGTCCGTATAGCAGCTCAAAGGGAGAGAATCCGGTTGTTTCCTGGGGCACCTCCCAGTAAGCGAACAGGAGATGTGGCAGTAAGCATTCCCAGTCTCTATACTCCTTGGTGAAGGTTTTCAGTATTTGTTTGAGGGTTCCATTGAACCTCTCACATAGCCCATTTGTCTGAGGATGATACGAAGAACTGAGTAGGGATTTTATTTTGCAGACATGCCATAGCTGTTGCATTAGTTCAGCAGTGAACTGGGTGCCTCTGTCGGATAGGATTTCCCTGGGGAATCCCACCCGAGAGAACACCTGAACTAATGCATTAGCTACGTTGTCTGCTTGGATGTTGCATAGGGCCTCTGCCTCTGAGTAGCGAGTAGCATAGTCCACCACGGTAAGAATATATCTCTTTCCGGATGGACTGTGAGTGGCGAGTGGCCCCACTAAGTCGATGGCTACCCGGCTAAAGGGTTCTTCTATAATGGGGATGTTGATGAGGTGTGCCTTGGGGTGGTTTCCTCTCTTTCCCACTCTCTGGCAGACATCACAAGTATTACAGTAAGTCCTCACATCTGCATGTACCCCGGGCCAGAAAAAGGCGTGGGTAATATGGTGGAGGGTACGGGTTACCGCTAGGTGCCCGGCTAATGAGATGTCGTGACCCACCCGGTAGTCTTGCCTATACTTGAGGGGGATGACTAACTGTCTCCTACAGTGCTCTTTTTTCTCGGTATGCCTGTACAACCTGCCCTGCTCCCATGCAAATGTCTCGTGGTCTGACCCCCCCCAATCCCTGTGTCGGCTCTTTCCCTATACTTCTGGAGGGTCGGGTCGGTTTTAGTCTCAGCCTCAAAGGCTGCAGGCGTATCCCAGGGTAATGGTGAAGGGCAATTAGTCACAGTCGGGGTTAGTTTTACCTGAGTCTCCCGCACTGGCGAAAGGGTCTTGGGTCCTTCCTGCTTGCGAACCGGGTAGTTACAGGATGTGCCTCCGGGTTGTAGGAAGGGGCATATGCTGAAGTCATGGGACCCAGGTCATTGCCCAGTAGAACCTCAGCTGGCAAGTTGTCCATGATCCCCACCCTCACGAGTCCTTTACCCGCACCCCAGTCCAAATGTACTTTGGCCGTTGGTAGCTTGTATATATCCCCTCCAGCCACCCTGACAGCCATGGTGCTTTTGGAGCACTTGTGTTCTGGAACCAGGTGACCTTGCACCAGGGTCTTATTGAATTTCTGTACCTGAGAGTCTCAGTGTTCGTCGGCCAATCTCGTGGCTTCGTTGAGGTCGTTGGGCCGTCGGTCTTTTAACCATTCTCTGTCTTGCTACTCTAGTCCATCATAGAAATGTTCTAACAAAAATAGTTCCAAAATCTTGCCTGCAGTGACTGCCAGACATCCGTTAATCCAATGACTAGCAGCCCTCCGCATTCGGTGTGCCCATTCGGCATGTGTGTCATTTGGCTTTTTTTTTGTGTTGTGGAAATGCCTGCTATAGGTGTCGGGGGTCACCGCGTACCGCTTCAGCAAGGTATCTTTTACTAGCGAGTATTGGGCCACCTCTTCGGTGCTTAGAGACCTAAAGGCCTCCATCGCTTGCCCTGCTAGCTTCCCCGCCAAGATACAAGGCCATTCTTCTGTGGGGATTTGATGAAGGGCACATTGCCTCTCGAAGTCGGCTAAAAATTCATCAATTCCCATCTTGTTTTCCATGAACAGCTTGAATGCTGCAAACGGAATCTTTCGCTGCCCCGCAAGTTCCGTGGGGTTGTTGGGTACAGTTGTGGTAGGAGTGTGTTGGGCAGTCAGTACGCTGAGCTCGTCGGCTCTAGCGCTTTGTATATCCGCCTCTGCCATCAGTTGCCGTACCAGTTCTACAGAAGGGTTCGGTCCATATAGTGGGAGCCTTTCCCTGACAATCCTTGTTTTCTCGTCGCTGGGCATTACCATGGGTTCTGTCATGGTGAAGCTCTGGTCTAGCTCAGTTAGATCAGCAATTCTCTCCTCGGACGGTTGCTTGCGTTCCCACCTTGGCTTTCGAGTAAATCTTTTAAGGTGGTGCGCTTTAGTTTATCGTATGTGTTCTCCATCCGTTCTATACCACTCCTAGGAAGTCAAGGATGATCCCGCCACTGCCACCTATTGTTACGATTGCCTCCGGTCTAGCAGGAGGTTGGATCGCTTGGATGTCCTGCTTCCCAAAGTTGGAGAGTCAAACGCTGCTACAATCGGTAGAAAACCTGTAAGTGTAGAATATCCCACTAGTTGTATTAAAGCTAGGATTCCCGGTTCCCTACAACACGAGTAGAGAAAAACTATAATGAAAAATTATGGACACTTTAATTGCTGAAATAAATCAAGCAGATAGAAGGCAGTTATTACAATACAACAATTCGAAAACACACAAAATGGTTACTCTCCCTATCATTTTAGATTACAACAATAAAAGTTTAAAAAAAAATAAATAAAATAAAAAAAACATTGGAATATTCTGAAAGAGGATGACATTTTAAATAAACTTCTACCTGAAAAACCATATATCGTGTTTAGGGGGGCCCCAAACCTAAAAACCTGCCTCACCAAAAAATATACCAAAAAAAAAACAGTTCCCATACCCCTTCTTTCTCCAATCACATAAAGGGTTCTACAAATGCAAAAAATGCTTGGCATGCAGGAGTACAAACAACAGATACATCAAACTTACAAATTTTAAATCAAAATACTCCCCTTATGAACATAAAATAAAGGATTTTATTACATGCAATTCCAAGAATGTAATTTATTTATTAGAATGCCTGTGCAAACTGCAATATGTTGGCATGACTACAAGATGCTTAAAAACCCGCATTGCCGAGCATTGTAGAAACATAAAAAAGGTTACATTAACCATTCTGTGTCAAAACATATTTTAATCCACAAGAAAGATCCCAAGTTTTTTACATTTTGTGCCATTAAAAAAAGTATCCCCCTCCTGGTGAGGAGGCAACCTCACAAAACTTCTAGGCAAAAAAGAGATGAATTGGGTATTCACACTTGACACTTTGGTACCCCAAGGGTTAAATGTAGATTTTGATTTGTATAACTTTTTGTAAATAATAATGTTACTTGGTCCTCTTTCTTGTATAATATTTTTAACCACACCCCTTTTACATTTGCCATAGGTACTAAAGTGTTTATTCTGTTTTTATAAACAATGTATGACTCCTTTTTATGATCTCATGTCCCAAGGTCTCTCTCATTTATTTTATCTGATTCTCTGAAACTGCTATGTATATAAAAAAAAGTTAATCCTAGAGGGACCTGGCACACAGACCACTTCATTAAGCTGAAGTGGTCTGGGTGCCTAGATTGGTCCTTTAAGTGTTTCCTATCTCCATGACAACGTGACCCAGTCAGTCATGTGACAAAGGTCATGTCTGTCATTCCCACCATAAGGCCAGCCCTCCCTTACCCCCTGCACTACAAGACTGTGAAGGGATGGTCTCCATGGCGACGCTTCCCCAGTTGATCATGTTGGTTTTGGGTTGGGGTCACCATTTTGTTTTTGTTCTTTCTACATTTTTTTTTTTTTTTTTAATAAAGTTGGAAGAAAAAAAAAACCAACACATTTCCCTCTCCCTTTATTTTCTTTCACCTAAAATTAATCGTTTTCAGCAGGGAGATATCTCTTCCACCTCCCCATCCCCTATACTAGAGATTTAGGTACTCTATCCACACTTTTGATATAGGGAAAATTAAGCCAGCGGAAGCCATGTTTGTGTCCCCCATTAACATAATTTGGCAGCCATCTTAGTGCCCTTCTTAAAACCACCACATCCTCTTCTTTTATCTTCCTCAATTTTAAGATTTATGCTTATCCATTTGATAATTTATACCTATTTTATATCCCCCTCCCATTTGCACTGTATTATTGTTTATTTTAATACGTTTTAATGTTTTCTGTATCACATGATTGATGTCACTAATTGTGATGATGTAATCAATTGTATCTGCTATTTAAACAGGATAGGCCTCTGATGCTGTAACACTTTGATAAAGCCTCTTTGCAGTAGAAACGCGTTAGTGTTTTTTAAAGCTGTTTTAGGTTACTATTTTTTTTTATCTCCAATAAAGATAGCTCATTTATTATTTGGAGCCTCCAAGCCTATCCTTTTATTCTATTTTATTTTATAATATAATTCCTTTTACTCTCTCCAACACCCCCAGTGGAGGACTCGAGGAGTAATATCCTTGGTGGGGATCATACCACCTACGCCTACATATATTGAGCAATATCCTATTTGCTCTTCACTTGTGAGTATACCTCCATTTTTTTTTTTTTAATCATTTTATTTTGTATTATCCAGAGAGCACTATTTTGTGTTTTTATCCTTTTTATATATCACAAATTATTCGAATACCGGCCTACTGCCATTGGAAAGGAGATATACCCTACCACCACTGGAGACCCCCTTTTTGAGGACATCCAAGGACCATCTACATATCCATAGGCGGGGATTGTACCGTCCAGGCGCACATATCTGGAGCTGAGTATAGGCTCCCGAAAATTGTAAAAAAGGGAATTAAGGGCTGCGCTTAGATAAAGGAAAAAAAATGAGTAAAAATGTATATAAATATTCAATATACCACATCTGGACATATAATATTTCACCATTGGCAGCTCTTTTCTCCTTTTGTCTTCACATATATGGACTACCTACCATACGGACGAAGCAACACTTGAGGACTATTATTATACTACTGCACATCAGTGAGACTGTTTTTTATCTATACTTTTATCTATTTGGATGAACTTTACTTGATTTTATCATTATCGTTTATTTTATTTATATACATTTTTACTCATTTTTTTTCCCTTTATCTAAGCGCAGCCCTTAATTCCCTTGTTTGCATTTCTTTGTTTCTTATAAGGGTTCGTGAGGGATTCCCTTATTAGGGTTGCTGCTTCAGAGTTAGCGCAGACTCTTCCCCTTTTCTTTTTTCCAGAAAATTGTAAGTGCAATTCCTTTCCCTTCATTTACCATCACTTAAGATCTCAATATACTACACTATATCTGTGTCTTTTTCCTTCCCTCCTCCATATCGCTCTGTGCGTGGGAATTCCTTCACTCCCTGATCCTACTACCTACATCCATCCCCGAATTCGTTCTCAGTTTCGGTCTATACAGGGACATCATCTGCTCAGGATACCCTCAGAGGCGAGAAGAATTCGACCTCTATCTACACAAGGTGGTGGACTTGGGGCACAAGTACGCCTTTTATGATTACCACAGCACAATTTAATCTAAGGCAGCAGCAGCCCAGTCCAACACTCGCATCGTTTGGAGTCAGTTGGACACAGAGCTGATCTGCAGGCATTTTTCCGGCTTGAGACCTCCATCTTGTGCAGTGTGCTCTGCTACCTCACATTCCTCCAACTTATGTCCATACGAAGCAGAACACCCTATATCTCAGCCCTCCACTTCCTACTCATCCTCCAACCTCTCTGTCAGTCAGGGACAGAGATATAAGCTGGGCAGACCAGTAGTATTCCTGGGCAAAGCACAGATATGCAACGACTTCAATGCTGGAGCATGTAACTACAATGCATGCAGGTTGTTGCATTTTTGCCCCATCTGCTTCAGGTCACATGCAAAAGACACGTGCCCTTCCAAAGTTTCCCCTAGGAAATCACTGACGGAAGTAAACATAGACACCTTGGCTTACCATTTACGCACCCACCCCTCCCCTCACCTGGTTCAATATTTGATTTCTGGGTTTTCTGAGGGTTACCACACAGGGTTAGTAGCACTCCCAACAGGTACACTGGAATGTCCTAACTTACTCTCTGCTACCAACAACCTATCCGCCGTTGATGAATTACTATAGAAAGAGACCACATCAGACTTTATGATCGGTCCTTTTTAACACCCACCTTTTTCTTCATGGCGCATGAACCCTATCGGAGTGGTTACCACAACACATCTAATAAAAAACAATTGATTATCGATTTGTCAGCATCTCATTCTTAAATAAAAAACAAAAAAAAAAACCCTAGTTTAAATTCATTAATACCGGCTGAAGAATTCTCTCTTCATTAAGCCTCCATGGATCATGCCATACAAGTAATACTACGGGCTGGCAAACAAGCCTGGACATAACGGACATAACTAACGCTTTCAAATTTCTACCAATCCATCCGTCTCTCTGGCACATCCACAGCATCAAATGGAGGGATAATTATTACTTCGTCACCAGTTTCACTTTTGGCTCCATGATATATTTGCAGAAACACTTTTTTGGCTGCTACTGAATACAGTCAGATGCCCCACGGTCATACACTATTTAGACGATTTTTTTACTGGTCAAGGCAGGATTACTCAACCCACGTAGTATCATTAGCACCACTGCACTGTTTTCCGCACTAGGTGTCCCACTGTCCCCTGAAAAACAATAGGCCCCACAACACAGTTGGTATTCCTGGGGATCTTACTCGACTCAGTGTCCATGCAGGCGCGCCTCCCCGATGTGAAATAGATACGCATGGTACTCGGAGGGATCTCCAGTCTCTACTGGGATACCTCAATTTTGCGATCCTTCATCTCCAGGCTACTCTGCCTCCTACCAGGCGTGCCTGATGATGGCACCATAGTCCTTAACTCACCAGCCGTAGACAATTTAATTATGTGGCTTTCTACAAGGTACACCCATTCGCCAACCAGCTCCCATCCAGAATACCTACTTTTCCAGACTTAATTATGGATTAACTAGATTATTGCCCCACGCACGTTCTCTCACATGATACACTCTGTCTACCAACACCAAAACAGCCTACAATATGGCTGTATTGGGCAGAGAATTTCAGGTTTTATGACAATAACTCCTTCAAGACCATGGTGGCATTTGCCTCTTCTTTTTGGCCACCTACACTTAAAATTAGCATATATCACTCGGCCATCTAGCAGCCATTTGCATCGCACTTTACGGCTGTCAGGATTACAGAATTATCCAGCACGTAGAATTGTGTAACACAGAGGACTGATAGGTAACCGTAACGGATCACCTGGCACCCTGACTGGGTACCTCCGTTGAAGGATGCTCCTAGCGCTTCCTGAGGACTCCAAGTACTGTAGCAGACACCACAACCACCGAACCAGAGAAGCATACGAATGCTCTCAAGCATATGAATGCTGTAAGCATCTGAACAGGAAAAGCATATAATCAGCTTACACTCCTGGCAATCAGCATACAATCCAATTCCCCCAATAACGAGACGACACTTCGTTTTGAGGTCAAGCAGAACTGACTGTACTGGCATATACAGGCTCTTTTATTCACAAACCACAAACATAGTACAGCCCACAGGGTTTTGAAATACAACCAATCAATCTGTATGTAAAATCTAGTTGGAACGCTCGTCACTGTTAAATCTACTTAATTTCTTCTTGTCTTCAGCTGAATGATATATATTGCCAAATGCTCGCCACAATAATATATATCTATATTATTGAAAAGTACTAATACGCAATCTGACTTACGTTTCTTCAGGTTTATTCTTAGTTACGGATACATAATAAAACAGCAAATGATGTTACAGGATAATGGACATTCAACAGCAGATGGTAATTGCTGGACTTCTTTACATCCTTACATCTTTACATCGAGAGAGAGAGCGAGCCAAGAGCCAAGACAGAGAGCGACCTTGTGTCCCTCTGTTACTATATAGATGTGCTCATACTAACATCAGCGTTTAACTCTAGCCATATAAGGACAAAAACCCCAAATCCACATTCCAGAGCTCTCGGACATAGAAAGCCTTGTGACTTATACCATCTGTTACTTATGTCAATCCACACATCCATGTATATGCAATATTCTACACCGTACAATACACACAGACACTCCCACTCAAAATCCTCCTCTCTGCCTGTGATATCATTACTGAACACAATGGTTAATATAATTATTGTGGCGAAACCAACCTCACCACTGTACACTGGAGAAGCCTGGTTGCTCGCCTGCTCCCTTTAGACTATGGTCCTTCATTTTAAACTTTTATTTTACCGGCAGAAAGGTTTATTCGTGCCTTTCTGCGGACTGTTAAAGCCATGCTACCCCAGATAGCTATGCCATGGAGCCCAGCCGTATACTGAAAGACTGTATGAAAGACTTTGGCTCCATGGCGATTGAACTGTATGTAAGTGATCTGAGCGCCATTCGGTAGTAATGTGCACTCAGATCTAAGCTATCTGGGGATATGTAGAATGGTCTATGTTTTATGGAATAAATGTAACTGTATGTGATTTTATGTCTTTTATTGTCCTTTGTCTGCCATGTGGTTAATGAAGTTTTGCCTCTGTCCTTGGAGATAATTTGATTACTTCACAATTATCTCCAGGACAGAGAGGAGGGATGTGATGTAATTGTGGGTGTGTTTTACGGTAATGATTGGTTATACTGTGTCCCACCCTGTGGGATGTCCCCTTGCATGGGACTTGCATAAAAGCCAGTGTGTGGCCATTACAATGAGTTCCTGCTTAACCCTCAAAGTGAAGTGTCGTCTCATTATTGGGGAAGGAGTTATTGTATGCTGTTCCAGTTTGATTGCCAGGAGTGTAAGCTGATTGTATGCTTTTCCTGTCCAGCTGTTTCCAGTATTCGTGAGTTTCCTGTTCAGGAGTTGGAGAATTTGTGTAGTTTGCAGTTCGGGAGATTGGTGCTTGCAGTAGCTGTCTGTGCATCTGAAAGGGGAATATCGCCTAAACGGTTTTTAACCTCTTGTGTACAAAACGGTCCGTTACAATTTGTGGCAAGCGACGGGATCATTCCCACAGCCCAGAAGGACAGCTACAAGGTAACACCATCCCCTGGACTTACAAATGGAGGGCAGCAGGGCAAGCATGGCACCCAGCTACACTCAGGAGCAGTATGACAGAGAATTTACCACGCGGATGGCTTTCTTTGGACCCAACCCCCCAGAGAGATGCGTGCAGCTTGTGAGGAGACATGTAGAAGAGTACCTGCAGGTCAGAGCAGAGCGGGCACGTAAGTTGGTAAGTTGGGAGAGTCCCCAGTGGCAGTGTGTGTCCCAGGGAGCTGAAGGTGTCGTCCTTCCTCCCCAGTGGCAGTGTGTGTCCCAGGGAGCTGAAGGTGTCGTCTTTCCTCCCCAGCGGCAGTGTGTGTCCTTAGGAGAGGAGACAGTTGGTCCCCCTCCCCAGCAGTTCAGTGAGTTACAGGAAGATGAAAGTGCTGTCCTTCCTCCCCAGCAGCAGTGTGTGTCCCAGGGAGCTGAAGGTGCCGTCCTTCCTCCCCAGCGGCAGTGTGTCCTGCAGGAAGTGGAGACAGTCAGTCTCGCGCCCCAGCAGCAGGACAATATATTAAAAGGGGAGACAGGGAAGGTCGGTTCTGGCCTCCAGCGACAGGGCTGTTTAGCCAAAGGGGAGACAGTCGGTCTCCCCCTCCAGCAACCAGGCTCCAACCAGACTACTTCCGTGGTAGTGCTGGCATCAGGACAGAGTACCGCTGGTCTCTGTCCACTTACCAGTCACCCGCACAGTCATGGTGAGGCGCCTGGACATGGACAACGTTCTCCTCTATCCAGGTGTAGTAACCAGTTCTTGTGGGTGGGCTGTATTACTGATTGTGTTTTGTGGGTGGGCTGCTGGACTAACAAGGGCACTGACCGGTATGAGGTCAGATACCCTGTTAGTCTGATTGGTAAAGGGGAGAAGTGTAGCGAAACCAACCTCGCCACTGTACACTGGAGAAGCCTGGTTGCTCGCCTCCCTTTAGCATTTTAAATTTTTTTATTTTACCGGCAGAAAGGTTTATTCGTGCCTTTCTGCGGACTGTTAAAGCCATGCTACCCCAGATAGCTATGCCATGGAGCCCAGCCGTATACTGAGACTGTATGAAAGACTTTGGCTCCATGGCGATTGAACTGTATGTATGTGATCTGAGCGCCATTCGGTAGTGTAGCGTGTTACAAACTGCCATTTGTAACTGTTATGTTATTTGACAAATTGCCCTGCTTCCCTGTGTTATGGAGAAGCCTAATTGCCAGCCTTCTGCCCCATGACTATGGACCTAGTGTGTATGGCGATTTGACTGTATTTGTGGGATCTGAGCGCTGTTTGGATATATTGAGCGCTCAGATCCAAGCCATCTGGGGATAGGTTGAATGTGGGGGTTCTGTTCAGTTCAATAGGAGTTATGTATTTTTGTGTCTTTTTGTGTCTTTTGCTGACATGTGGTTAATGGAGTCTGCCTCTATCCCTGGATAATTGGATTACTTTCCCCATTGTCCAGGATAGAGGGCTCTGTAAATCCGGTTTGGGCCAGAAAACCATGCTGCCAGCTAGGCCCCAAAAGATACTTTTGCTAACTTTTGAACCCCTTGTCTGATTTGTGCCAGTTTTTAATATGTTGCTCCCCTGAATGGATTGATTCTAAATATGTATTTTTATGAAGATTGGATGTGTAGTTTGGAAGTTATAGTACATGTATAAAAACTGTATTTTTACTGCCTGTGTTTAATTATGTTAACCCATTGTGCAACATAATTAGATCACAGGCAGAGGGGAGGAGTTTTGTGTGTAATTGCTGGGAGTGTTTCTGTAATGTACATTTGTTATTGGTTGTTTTATACCTCCCTGTGGGCGGTCCTGTATTTGCAAGACTGTAATAAAAACCAGGCTGGGTGTGCCAGCACCTCAGATCTTCTTGACCCTCTAACTTGCAGCCTTGACTCATGTTTGTAGGGGACAGCTATAATCACTACAGGGATTGCTATGCTCTTCATACTCCCTTAGCTACTGAGCTCTTGTAAGAGCTCTTGTTCCTGATCCTGCTTCGCTCTGCAGAAGGAAGAGGTTCACCTACTGGAACCTGGAGCCTGGTCGTGGGTCCAGGGCACAGAGCAGACGGCGAGATACCAGCCCAGCAGCGGTGGTTCGTGGAGTCTGCAGTACTTATGGTGGCTACGCAGTAGTTATGGTGTCTACGGTGCTGATGGTCCTTTGGTGAGCGCTAGGAGCATCCTTTTCTACGGTCCAACTTCCAGCCAGCCTGGAGGCAACCGTAACATAGCGGAATGTCAATATTAAATCCACGAATTCCGCTGGTCCAGAAACGAATCCACAGTCAAGCGCTGAAAACACCAAGGCAATATCCCCAACCTCCCAATAACCGGACGAGACACAGTTTTGGGAGTCAACTGAAATCCTTTAATCGGCACGACAATTTATACAAGTCCCCATGCAAGGGGTTTCCTGAGTCCCTCCCCAGGGGCACTCCCAGAGGGGACTACATGGGGGACTTACAGTACAACATATTTCTCCCATCAGGCACTGCTGCACGAGAGGGATCATCCTCCCAGAATGCACCGTTAAGGGGATTATCCCCTCGTGCAGCAGAACCGGCAATTCACACAAAAATCTACAACTGTTACAATACACGGTGGATTTACACGAATGGACGTTCGGTAGATAGCTGGGGTCTGGGCGCATCATTCGTGAGATTGCCGCTCAGATCCCAGCTAAAATAACCGAACGCCGCACAGAAAACACATTTCTTTCAAAACACACGAAAAGAACCGATTACTTTTAGTGAACCTGGTCCTGAAACTCCCGAACGTCCTGGAGGCTCAGCGGTGTTCGTGCCGTCGAATAACTATTGGTAATGCTATGCGTTCGACAACACGGACCCGCTGAAGAACAAGGGATCCAAGATGGCCGACCGCCGCATGGTCGGTAGTCGAACGACGGCCACCCAGGAGAGCCTCTAATTACCGATTGCAACATTGTTGCAATCGGTTAACTAGCGCCACACGCCTCTAAGTGTGTGGGCTATTAGGGGGTATCGCGTTCGCTTCACGAACGGCCCTCCAAAGTGCCGTTCGCGAAACGAACGAGAATCCCCATACAAACCGCCATTGGCATTCGGCGAAACAGGTAATTACAGTCTCCACAGAAATACATCAAGCACATACATAAGAATAACACGCATATCTCTCTAGACCGATAGGCAACCCTTAAAGGCACAGTCTCTAGTTATTGTCCAAGTGGCTAGGTTTGCCACAGGTAGTAATGTGCACTCAGATCTAAGCTATCTGGGGATATGTAGAATGTCTATGTTTTATGGAATAAATGTAACTGTATGTAATTTTATGTCTTTTTTTATTGTCCTTTGTCTGCCATGTGGTTAATAATTACTTCACAATTCTCTCCAGGACAGAGAGGAGGGATTGTGATGTAATTGTGGGTGTGTTTTACGGTTCCCCTGTAATGATTGGTTGTACTGTGTCCCACCCTGTGGGATGTCCCCTTGCATGGGGACTTGCATAAAAGCCAGTGTGTGGCCATTACAGAGAGTTCCTGCTTAACCCTCAAAGTGAAGTGTCGTCTCATTATTGGGGAAGGAGTTATTGTATGCTGTTCCAGTTTGATTGCCAAGAGTGTAAGCTGATTGTGTGAGTTTCCTGTTCAGGAGTTGGAGAATTCGTGTAGTTTGCAGTTCGGGAGATTGGTGCTTGCAGTAGCTGTCTGTGCATCTGAAAGGGGAATATCGCCTAAATGGTTAAATCTTGTGTGCAAAACGGTCCGTTACAATTATCACAGGCAGAGAAATACAGTATTATAAAACCTATCACAGGGACCCCAAAACATGCAATAACCCCATATATCATCGGAACCGGGGGATCTGGGTGAACCACATATCCAAAATTCACCCAGATCTGTTCAGTAGTTTGGAAGATACAGTTTAATGCAGATTGCACAACATATATACAGGCTA
>OW240912.1:153231288-153328821 GCA_933207985.1 Pelobates cultripes
CTGTATATCCTTGGTGGGGATTATACCACCTATGCTGTTTATACTAGAGCAGGATATATGCTCTAGAAATTGTAAGTACAATACTATTTAATACTTATTATACTATTAGTACTTACTTCACCATATTGCTGCTATTTTTCCTTTTATATCTACTACGCTCACTGCACTGTGGAAATATTCGTGGCAACTTCTGCAAATCCAAAGACGGGGATTGTACCGTCCAGGTGCTTTACAGCAGAGCTCTGTTATAGCTCATCCATATGTGAGTGGATTGGACTTAGCTTTATACCAACTACCCTAAAGAGTATATTTACTGTATTGCACTATTTGTTTCTTAATTCTTTTTGAGGTTACGATCCATTTGGAATATTCAAGATACATGTATGTATGTTTCACATATATAAATTATTAGGCGCGGTATACGCTTTTCTTTTTGTTTTTCTATTATTCACTTACAAGGTTGGGGAATCCTTGTTCATATACTGCTGCGATCACTATAGCGAGCGCCTATTTTATTCCTTTTTTTTTCTATTTATCCACCAAGTACTGTAATGTGCCCCGAGAAAACCTAAAATCAATTATGGAGGAGACCTCATACTTTTCCTGTCCAGAAACAACTAAGGGAGCAGGAGGGACACTTGAGACAGTATATTTATTGCAAACAAGAGGTTTGAGCAAGGACACATAAAAAGGTATCAGGAATTTTCAAGGAGGCCGGAAGAGCCAGAGAGTACACAACAGGATTGATCCTACGAAGGACACGAAAAGGTCCAAGGAACCTAGGAGCAAATTTCATGCTAGGGACTTTGAGCCTGATGGTACGAGAAGATAACCAAACCCTCTCACCCACTTGGTAAACAGGGTTGGTACCTCGATGTGTATCAGCATAATGCTTGAAACAGTCAGCAGCAGTACCCAGAGCAGATTAAACTTTAACCCAGGTATCACGGATGGAAGCCAGACGGTCATCCAGAGCAGGAATAGCCGTATCAGAAAAAACAGCCGGTAGGACAGTAGGATGCCGGCCATTATTAACAAAAAATGGACTATGCCCAGAGGAGTCATGGTCAGCATTGTTCCTAGCAAACTCAGGCCATGGTAGTGATTCGGACCTATTGTCTAGAGTGCTATTAACGAAACAACGCAAATATAATTCCAAGGACTGGTTAGCCCTCTCAGCTGTACAATTGGTCTGGGTGTGGTAAGAGGATGAAAAAGACAATTCAATCCCTAATTGTCTGTCAGATACTATATTGTGAGGAATGCCATGCAGACGGACAATTTCTTGTATAAAGATTAGTACCAGGTCTTGAGATGACAGCAATTTCTTGAGAGGAATAAAATGAGCCATTTTAGAAAAACGGTCCACAACCATGAGAATGGTGGTATAACCGTTAGAACTAGGAAGTTCAACAATGAAGTCCATGGACAAGTGGGACCATGGGACCTCAGGAATAGGAAGAGGTTTTAACAAGCCACAAGGGAGTTTATGAGGCACTTTAGAAACCGCACAAACAGAACAAGCCTGCACATATTCCTGAAAGAATCCCACCAGAATGGCCTCATAATAGCAGAAGTGGATTTATTAATACCTGGGTGACCAGCAGACACATTATCGTGAAACACCTTCATGATATTAACCCTTTCCCCCAATGGAACGAACAGTTTGTCCTGAGGTAAACCGCAGGGCACCTGAGACTGAGCCTCCATGATGGAGCCAAGCAGTGGAGAGGACAATGAAAGGACAGTAGACGCAATGATACATTCTGGGGGAATGATATGGGACGTTTCTTGCTCTAGTATAGCCTCAGTATCAAACTGCCTGGACAAGGCGTCGGCCTTGACATTTTTAGAACCAGGTCTGTAGGTGATAAGAAAGAAATAGAGACCACCTAGCTTGTCTAGAAGATAATCGCTTAGCATCTCCTATGTAAGCCAGGTTTTTGTGATCAGAAATGATCAAAAGGGGGTCCTTCGAACCCTCTTGAACAGAGATGGCGAACCTTTTTGAGCCCGAGTGCCCAAACCGCAATACATGCCAACATTTTTTCTCCTTAAAGTGCCAACACGGCAATTAAACCCAAATACTGAGGTTTAAGTTTAGATAAAAACAACTCGTACTGTTGTCCGAACTAATAACTTTTGTTTTAAAAGAACACAGAGTTCAATGATACAAATTTTAAATAATGATATAAATAGATAAAATTGAGCTTATATTTATTAGTATCTCCAACAAATGCAATACATACACAGACAGACTGTTGAATACATACACACAGTCTGCTGAATACACACACACAAGACTGCTGAATACAGAGACTGATGAATACACATACAGACAGACTGCTGAGTACACACACACACACACAGACTGCTGAGAACACACACACAGACTGCTGAATACACACACAGACAGACTGCTGAGTACACACACACAGACTGCTGAAAACACACACACAGACTGCTGAATACACACACACAGACTGCTGAGTACACACACACACAGACCGCTGAATACACGCAAACACAGACAGACTGCTGAATACACGCACACACACATAGACTGCTGAATACACACATACTGCATTGAGGTGGGGGGTGCGTTTGAGTGTTGTATGTGAGGGGTGCTGTGTGTGTGTGGGGGGGTGTTCTGTGTGTGTGTGCTATATGTGTAAGGGTGCTGCGGAGGGGTAGGGGTACTGTGTGTGGGGGGTAGGGGTACTGTGTGAGGGGGGTAGGGGTACTGTGTGGGGGGGTAGGGGTAGGGGTTACTGCTGGGCAGGGTAGGGGTGCGTGGGGGTAGGGGTTACTGCTGGGGAGGGTAGGGGTTACTGCTGGGCGGGGTAGGGGTACTTCTGGGGGGGTAAGGGTGCTGTGTCAGTATACCCTCCCCTCCCCTCCCCTCCCCTCCCACCTTTAATGAGGGGGGAGGGTGGGGACACAGCCATCCCTGGTGGTCCGGTGGTGGTAAGCACTGCAGGGGGAGGGCTCCAGGAAGCAGCTCCCCTGTCCTCTCGCGCAATGCTGTGTGGAGCGTTGCCATGGTAACGCGCGGCAACGCTCCACACAGCATCGCGCGGGAGGATAGGGGAGCTGCTTCCTAGAGCCCTCCCCCTGCCTCCCGACCCGGAAGCAGAGTAGGCACCTGCCGTTTCGGGCAGACAGGCGCCTACTCTGCATTGATGGCGGACCTGTGGCCGCGTGCCCACAGAAAGGGCCCGGCGTGCCACCTGTGGCACGCGTGCCATAGGTTCGCCATCACTGCTCTAGAAGATGTCGCCACTCCTTGAGAGCTAGAATAATGGCAAACAATTCTCTCTTGCCAATATCGTAATTGCGCTCCGCAGGAGACCACTTTCTAGAAAAATAACCACAAGGATGTAACGGAGTTTCCTGGCTCTCCCTTGTCTCTGAAGCATCAACCTCCAGTATGAAAGGCTTACTGGTGTCAGGATGTATCAATATGTCAGCGGAGGCAAACCGCTGTTTTGAGAGTTTCAAAGGCTTCAATTGCCTCCTGAGACCATATCGTATTACTAGCCCCCTTGCATGTCATATTGGTGATGGGGGGCTATTACTAAAGAAAATCCCTTTATAAATCTTCTGTAATAATTGGCGAAACCAATGAACCTTTGAATGGCTTTCAACCTTGTGGGTAAAGGCCACTGTAGAACAGACTCTAGTTTTTTAGGATACATCTGAAACCCAGAGGCAGAAATATTATATCCTAAAAACTGTACTTCAGACTGGTCAAAGATACATTTTTCCAATTTACAATAAAGTTCGTTTTTTAACAAGGTTTGCAGAACTTCTTTAACATGATCGTGGTGAGACTGGAGGTCAGGAGAATAAATAAGGATATCATCCAGATAGACCAAGACAAACGAGTAAATGTAATCCCTGAGTACATCCTTGTGGCGAAACCGACCTCGCCACTGGGCATTGGAGAAGACTGATTGCCATGTGACTATGGCCCCTGGGATGTATTGCCCTTCTAGGAACTGATTTGGGCATGTTGTATTGTATTATGCTGCTGCTGGCCCTTTAAGAACCATCTGGGGACATACTGTGGAGTTACTGGGTGGCCACCATTTCATGTATCAGAGGCACATGGTGAGAACAATGGATGCAGCACATGGTGAGAACAATGGATGGCGGCCATTTTAACTCACAGACCACTGCTTGACCCTCAACACAAAGCTCTGTCTCGTCTTTGGGGGGGATTTACTGGATGCTATTAGAGACTGATTGCCAGGAGTGTAAGCCGCTCGGGTGCTTTTCCTGTTCATCTGCTACCCGCTATTCGTGAGGTTCCAGTTCGGGAGTTTGGAGTGCTACTTTGTATGCAGTTCAGGAGTTTGGAGCATTCCCTTGTATGCAGTTCGGGAGTTTGGAGCATTCCCTTGTATTCAGTTCGAGAGTTTGGTGTTCTGCAGTAGCTGTGCCTGTGTCTCTGGAAGGGAAGATCTACTAAACAGCGATTTAACCCTTTTATGCCTGGGGGTGCCGTTATAATCGTTAGTGAAATCTAGGAAAACCGCTGGAGTATTGCACAACCCGAATGGCATCACTAGATATTCATAGTGTCCACTTCTGGAATTAAATGCAGTCTTCCAAACATGATTTTCCTTGATTCTCACTAAATTGTAAGTGCTTCTAAGATCAAGCTTAGTAAACACTTTAGCGCCCTGAAGTCTGTCAAATAATTCAGCAATAAGAGGAATGGGGTAGGCGTTCTTAATGGTGATTTTGTTCAATGCCCTGTAATTGATACATGGGCGCAACTCACCATCCTTTTTAGATACAAAAAATAATCCTACCCCTTTATTCAATGAATATGTATTCCTCCATTACACTACTCTCCCCTGAGGTGACAGAATATAGACTGTTCCCTTAGGTGGCATGGCACCTGGTAGTAAGTTAATGGAACAGTCATATGGTCTGTGAGGAGGTAGAGTATTAGACTGAGTCTTGCTGAATACTTCTGTAATGTCTTGGTATTGTATAGGGATCTCTGGATTTTGAGGTGTACTAGTGGGTAATTCAATAGTGCCCACTCTTTTGGTGACATACAATATGCACCTTTCATTACAATCTTTACCCCATTCTAATATTTCCCCATTAGCCCAGTCAATATGAGGGTTATGCTTGCTAAGCCATGGGAATTCTAATATAATAGGACAAGAAGGAGATGCAATTACCTGAAATGTAATCTCTTCCTTATGTAATGCACCAATGGAAATATTAATGGGTAAGGTTTCATGCGTTATCAATGGTTGTGAGAGTGGTCTCCCATCAATAGGGGTGATAGTCTCTCTTTGATAGGTATAGTATTACCTTTGACAAATTGAACGTCAATTAAGTTTCCAGTAGCACCTGAATCCATCAGGGCTTTGCATGAAAAGTTATTTTAGTCAAAGGCGATAGAAATATCAAGGAGAAACCTATTTTTATTCTTTTCAGAGGACGTTTCCATTACACGTAAGACCTGTCCCCTTAAGGTGCTTGGGTGCGGTAGTTTTCCGGACGTATGGGACAATTGTTTATCATATGTCCCTTCCTACTGCAGTATAGACATAGGCCTTCTTTTCTCCTATATTGTCTTTCTGCATGGGTTCGGGTTCGGACTGTACAGGAATTTCAGGGACAATAGGTCTGGAGAAACGGGGTGCTAAATGCATACTCATGCGCCTGGTCTTGTTTCTAGTAGCTTCTCTGGTTCTTAATCTATTATCAATCTGCATGACAAAAGTAATAAATTCATTAAGCTTTTTGGGTAAGTCTTTGGCGGCAATTTCATCTAGCATAGTTTCAGATAATCCCTTTTTAAATGCAGAGATTAACCCACTATTAGTCCAGTCTACCTCAGAAGCTAGGGTACGAAATTCTATGGCATATTCCGAGATAGACCGGTTCCCTTGTCTGATGTGCAGGGCAGTAGAGGCATCATCCTCTCTGCCTAAAGGTTCAAACATAAGTTTGAATTCCGTAAGGAACTCCTGGTAATTGTGTGCCACACTCTTATTACTCTCCCATAATGGATTGGCCCAAGCTAAAGCTTTACCTTTTAATTGATTCATTAGGTAACCAATTTTAGCTCTGTCTGTGGGAAAAGATCCCGGTGAGGCCTCAAAATAATGGTCCACAAGGTGGAGGTGAGGCCGCAGGTTGCAGATGCACTGTTCGGGTAAGAAGCGTACTGAAGGCCTGGGCAAATTGATCCATGCGGTGATCATTATCCTCCAGTTTCCTTTCACAAGCAGCTATGTGCTTACACAATTCTCCAGGATCTATGGCCATGTCGTTATGTCAGGATTACAGAATGATCCAGGACGTAGAATTGTGTAACACAGAGGACTGATTGGTAACATATACCGGACCTTAGAATGGCCGGACTAACGTACCAAAGAATAGTCAGGAATAGCCAAGGTCAAGGGATACAGAAAGAGAAACAACGATAAGGAAAAGCCAGGAGTCAGGGATACTAGAAAACAGGGAAGTCAAAAACAATGCCAAAGTCGAATAACCAGAATCAATAACGCGCTCTCGGACAACCACAAGGGAAACCACGACAGGGCACTGAGCAGGATGAGAACTGGGCCTAAATACCCCTCCTCTACACTGGATGTCGATGACACAGATGTTTTTCCCCAGGACGAACGACGCGCTACAGCTTGGAAAGCAGGGAAGACTAACTCCCCATCGGGAATGGGCCGATATTACTTATAGGAATCGCCTATTTGGTTTCTACCCCTGAGAGACGCAAAAGGACCCTATCCAAGCTGGACAGCAAACTGACGGATTTGGCATCCAAAGTGCTGGGTCTGCTCTCCGGAATTGCCCTCACGTACAAATTATATCGACACGTTTCTATTCATAGGGTCTTTCCTTAACTTCAGACCGTGCCTAGATTTAGGATTAAGGTTGCTGAACCTTGGACCACTCTATAAGCGATACGCAGGACCGAAGAGGTGTACATTCCAGGTGCAATAGAGTGGACTACCGCCCCGTTCCCACGCTGCATGTTTCCAATGCATATGTCGCCTGTCGCCTGTTGACACTTCGAGACGGAGGGCAATCATCCCCTCAGAGAGCTGGTCTGCATGCACGATTGGTTCTCTCTCTCAACTGGACATGAGAGAAACCTGCATGGATTTCGTCATCAACATGGACATATTGGATCTGACTCACTCCCAGTCAGCCCAGTTTCTGGTTTTCATGGAATACTCGGTCCAGGCGGTGCTCCGCCTCCCGAGGACCAAGATGTCCGTCTTCAAGAAAATTACCATACAGATGTTCTGCAACCCGTGGGTCACACTTAGGGGCCTAACCCAGTCGATTGACCATTTATCATACCTCCAGGATCAGGACCGAATAATGCGACCTTCGGATGAAGCTCATCTAAAACCTAATTGATGACTCCGACATAGGGTGACCTGGCCTACCAAGGAGTTTCGGACCCAAACCAAACTTCGATCTGGACTCTGACACTGGTGGAATGGATGGGGGGCATTGCCTGCAATGGCGTGACAAGAGGACTCTGGATTCCAGAGGAGGGACCTCTTCACACCAACTGCATGGAACTACCTGCAGGTTCATTCAACATTCGCAGCTTCACCAGGGGAAGTAGTACTGCTCATTACCTTCCGGCATGGACTTGTCACCGGTTGCCCACTCCAGACTGCAGTCGGATCTCACGTAGGTTCTCTATCAGTATCGTCTGGACAAGTATTCATCATTTGCGACATAATGTCTGTTGGCAGAGACACTCATGTAGCAGACGGCTTCACCCGACCATAGAAAGACCCCAACGATTGGTTGCTTCACCCTCCGGGGTCTCGAGTACTAGCATGATTACATTCGGTGCGAACTGCCATACGGAGCGGTTCTTCAGCTGGCTTTCGAAACCCTCAGCAAGGTGATGGACGCGTTATCCAAGTTTGGTCTCCTTCGGGGCGTATGCATCCTGTTTCTCTACAGGACACTTCGGGCTTTGCGTCAGACCGAACTCCTGGGAGTGTCGTTTTGCATGGCCACACCACTTCGTAGGAGTCCTCCGTGCTCACCTCTCTTGTGTTTGCCATGGGAAGGCAATTTACTACTCCCTGTCTCTAAGAGTCCTGTGTGGGATCCACAGGGGAGCCTGCCACGACTGGTGTCTGGAGAGATGTCCTTATCATGACTGTCCTCATTGTCTGGCTGAATTTCCCTCTCAGGGTAAGTTCGTATGGGGCCATTTACGTCCTAGGTCAGCTAGTTTGACGGCTCATGTGCGTTTCTGAAGATTCTGGCATTGGTACGGATCTCTTGGTCTGCAGTCTACCAAGAGGGGTATACCTTACGGGAGCCCTATCTCTCGCTATTCCTCATTTCTAAGTGGTATCGGGTGTTCTGAATTTCCTTGAGGAATGGTCTGATGACAAGGACTTGCTTTTGCACCAGTTTTTCCGCTTAATGGTTACCCCAGTACGTCTTGTACTTTTCATCGCGTTCTGACATTCGTGGTGTTGACATAGTGTCTTTTTCCTTCTCACTGTTCAGTGCGTAGGTCACTGCTCCACACAAATATGATTTATATTCGTCTCCTGTGTTGTACCCCTATTCTCCGGATAGGCCATAGCTCTGTTGACAGGTTGTACGCGACTGTAGATCCAGGATATCGTTCTTTCGTCAGTCTACTCATGGACAGCTGTTGATTTCGGCGTACGACTGATAAGGACTGTTTCCCCCCCCTTTTACGTTCCTTCCCTGGAATTGGGTCTTATTCTATTATATTAATTGGGGATATTGTTAGGTTTTGTGAATGCATGGTTTTACATAATAAAGGTTATTTCTTATACAGTGACGTTTGTCCGTGTGCGTTTTATTCATCATGTCTGTGTTGTAATTATGTTTCGTCAATGTTTGGTTTAGGTACATACCAGATACAAGGTCTTCATAAGATCTGTAGACTTTGTTTATTCATCAGGTATTATGATGTGCAAGTGATATTGTATGGATATGACATCTTGCCTTGACCGTTTACTTTCACAATGTTTTATTTTTCTTGCAGTGTAATCTATTTTCCCTCTGGGTTTGACGATTGTTTCTCTGGATGTGCATGCTACAAGGTGGTTTCGTTGGTTTCCTGGCTCTCCTGCTCGACCTCATCAAAAAAAAAAAGAGGAAGTGGAAGGGCCTGCTGTTGTTTTGTTCTGATTGGTTGTTTGGAAAATTTCTGTTAACTGTTTCTTTGCTGCTGGAGTTTTCAGTAAAGAAGGTAAAGCAAATATTCGCCTCCTGTCTTTAATAAAATTTTAGATTATTCCCTCACCAATGCTAGAATAATCCCTAATTAACATGGATTGTTTGAGGATTTGCATCATTTAATTTACAGAACATGCCCACAACTTTGAAGATTTTTTTATTTTTTTATTATTGTGAAGCAAACAACAAATAGGACAAAAATAGGACAGAAAAAGTTAATGTAAATAACTATTCACCCCCCTAAAGTCAATACTTTGTAGAGCCACCTTTTGCGGCAATCACAGCTCCAAGTCACTTTGGATAAGTCTCTATGAGCGTGCCACATCTTACCACTGGGATTTTTGCCCATTCCTCCTTGCAAAGCTGCTCCAGCTCCTTCAAGTTGGATGGTTTGCGCTTGTGAACAGCAATCTTTAAGTCTGACCACAACTTTTCTATTGGAATGAGGTCTGGGCTTTGACTAGGCCATTCCAACACATTTATATGTTTCCCCTTAAACCACTCAAGTGTTGCTTTAGCAGTGTGTTTGGGGTCATTGTCTTGCAGTTTGCTGAAAAACATCCTCACAGCATGATCCTGCCACCACCAATTTTCATTGTGGGGATGGTGTTTTTTGTGTGATGTGATGTGTTAGGTTTGTGCCAGACATAGCGTTTTCTTTGATGGCCGAAATGTTAAATTTTAGTTTCATCAGACCAGAGCACTTTCTTCCATTCATTTTGGGAGTCTCCCACATGCCTTTTCGTAAACTCAAAATATGCCATTTTGTTTTTTGCTGAAAGTAATGGCTTTCTTCTGGCCGCTCTGCCATAAAGCCTATGGAGCATACGGAGTGTGACTAGACCAATCTCGCCACTGTAAGAATATGAAATAGTTAACGTGTTCATATGTATTTTATGCTTTTATAAGGTTTATAAATATTATTGCTGACTGAAAGGATATGAAATAGTTAAACTCAATGTACGACATAATATGCTGACTGTGACAGACTAAGGTATTTCTTCTATAGGATGTAAGACAATGCTAAATTTCAGGATGTCTTGCCCATTCCGATTTCAGGATATTTTTCCCCAGACGTATGCAAAAGCTTATCTTTCCATTGTCAGAATAACGTAATATAAGGAAGTAATAAATCTTATAGTCTGTACTGTATTTGCATATACCATGGCTAATGTAAGCAAACTATGTATAAAAGCCAGCTCTGGAATACACTCATTTGAGAGTCTTGTCAACTATCCTGTTGTCCGTGTCTTATTGCTGACAATGATTCTCCATCAACATTGATTATGGTGACCGAGGGATCGAGAACCGAGGGGATTAGAGTCCATTACAGCATTAACCCTTTCAGCTTGGTGTCTAGAAGTGGGATGGATGGATCAGCAACACCATTGCGATGAGTAGCCTTTTTGTGTCTTATTTGACGCTGATTGTCTATGACCCCCCTTTGGTTCAGTAAGTCTGTATCCAGTAGATAGGAAAGGTGTAAGGACTCTAGTTATATTGAGACCATGAGAGGTCTCCGGTTTATATTGAGACTATAAGAGGTCTCCGGTTTATTAGACATTTGGTCTAAATATGTAGGGTTTTGGTAACCCAGGTTAGTATCTAAGATAGATACAGGGTATCTCAGGTTTTTGAGACCAGAAGAGGTCTCCGGTTTATTAAGACTATAGGTGTTCTGAGCAGTACGGTTTATAGATCTATAAGTATAACCCAAACTTCTCTTTCTCCCGGTCACCCATGTTTGTCTAAGTGTTCTTTGTGGGTGATTGTTTGTCTATATTGGGGACACACTTTGGTAAGTTAGTAGTGTCCCCACTCTGAGTCAGCAGTATGGGAAATGTGAGTTCAGGTCGTGAGTGACCAATATATGTACATGTATATGTGTGTGTATGTATATATGTATATGTGTATATATAAGATAGCAGTAATTTTAAACAAATGGAGGTTTTAAAAAAAATACTTAGGGATTAAGGAGAGAATGCAGGTAACTTGTTTTTCTTTGGTTTTTACCATATATTGGGGCTGATGTGTACTGTAGTCCTTGCTGCTGCCCAGTGGTGATGGGAGTGAGCGCAGGACTTATCTTTCTGCAAGATAGCAGTACTGTATATTAGAAAAGAAATGACTCACAGGTTGTACCTGATAGACCTACTTAAATCTTTTTACTTTATTCTTTCTGTCGCATAGAAGTATAAGTTTATTACTCTGTTTTATTGTAAGTTATTTCACATGGGATCTATGTGCCTGGTATGATTGTTGCTTTAAAAATACCATAAGCCCACTACACTTATTATGAGAGTGGGATAGTGTAAATGAGTTACATTGTTTGCATGATGAGCTCAGTATATTTTATACTGAGACAAAAAGGAAGCACTTCATTAGTATTTGAAAGTTAATTCCCCATATGGGATTAATTGTATAGAAACACCAATCAGCACATCTTCCCTGCCCTGTGTGTTTGTTGCAAAGGATCCATACTAAATATGATTTATGTTTGAAAATAACAGAGCAACATTTACATTTTCAGCGGTCCAACACATGCTTTATTTTGCACTGTAAACTAACCTTTTTATTGCAACAGATTCCTTTTAAATGATCCAGTGTAATAACTACTGCTTGTGTCTTCTATGTCTCACATTATGTGTTATTTTAAATTGTGGTATATAGCCTGAATCAGACATCATGGACAAAGGTTTTTACCTGTGTTACTAAGGGCTCTTGGAGACTGACCGGTCTAAAGGTTTGCCATGCCTTTAAAACATGGTATAGAATAAATTTTTTAAGTCTCTGAGAGTTCTGAAAGATTCAGGTGAAACCATGTCTGTTTAATCTGGTCCAGATGTTTGTTCAATTTCTATAAGATTTAAGTTGATGCAGTATCACCTCAGATTAGTTAATGGAAGTTTTATACAAATAGTTGAGTTATGAGCGCGCTATATAAATGGATCCTTTCTTTATATACAATACTATAGTAGATTAAAGTAATGAAGTTAATTAAGAAAATGTATACATAAGAATCCCTAAAATAAATCTAAACTAAAATTGGTATACCTTCCAATAATATGTTCTGAATACAGCTGTTAACTGTTTATTCTGTGTAAATGGTGATTGTGATAATGTGTGAAGTGTGCAGTTTAACTTGAAAGTGGTTTAATTTATATGTTGCTATGTTGCTGTATTGTTTTAAATTATATGTGAATCAGTTTGTCACAGTCTAGTGATACTGATAAGAATGACAGCCAAATAACCTAGCAAATAACTGTTTTATTAGTTGTTGAATACTAGCGTTTTGGCCAAGAAAAGTTGGAGATTTGGAGGTGTTAGTTTAAGATTGCTTTTATATTGTGTCTATCCGTGTTTCCTAGGAGGGAGACAGAGTGTGTAGTTGTGTGCCCATAAATGTGATTTCTGTATTGGCATATCTGCTGGGTACCCATTATGTGTTTCTACAAAGATATTGTTTTGTGAGATGATGTGTAATATTACATTGGATGCTGAGTATGAGTTATATGGTTTGAAATTAATTGGTGATTATGAGTTTAGTACTTCAGTAAGATGTGCTAAAATTTGGAACAAGGTGGAAGCTGAAATGTTGGGATTATGGAAGAATAAGCAGTCTATATTCACTGCTTTGGCATATAAGCAAGATGCAAAGGAAGAGATTGGTAATATGATTTTTGCAGGGCCGTCTTTAACAAGGGGCAAACAGGGCAGCTGCCCCGGGCCCAGTTGCTCCTGGGGGGCCCAAAGCAGCTGCCCTGTGGGCCCCCTGCCTGCAGCCAGGTCTGAACAGCCCACCGGTATACTGAGAAATATCCTGGTGGGCTGCAGCAGGTGATGTAATCAGGGCCCCCCGGCCCTTTAAGAGAGCTGCAGACCGGCCCCTGTCTTCCTGCCTGCTGGGAGGAAGTGTGGTGAGGTCACTTCCTCCCAATTAACAGAGTGCCGCTGGGGAGGAGGAGGAGGAGGAGGAGGAGGTACAGACCAAGAAGAAGAAGACTCCCATCAATCTCAGCCATCCAGCTCCCACTGGACCACAGGGAAGCCACACTTCTGTAAAGGTAAGGAGGGTGGCTAAACTATGTGAATTCATATGACTCTGTGTGTGTGTGTTTGTGTCAGTGTGTGTGTATATCTGGCTCTATGTGTGTATGTGTATCTGGCTGTATGTGTGTATCTGGCTGTATGTGTGTATCTGGCTGTATGTGTGTATCTGACTGTGTGTGTATCTGACTGTGTGTGTATCTGACTGTGTGTGTATCTGACTGTGTGTGTATCTGGCTGTGTGTGTATCTGGCTGTGTGTGTATCTGACTGTGTGTGTATCTGGCTGTATGTGTGTGTATCTGGCTGTATGTGTGTGTATCTGGCTGTATGTGTGTATGTGTATCTGGTTGTATGTGTGTATCTGGCTGTATGTATGTGTGTGTATCTGACTGTGTGTGTATCTGGCTGTATGTGTGTATGTGTATCTGGCTGGCTGTGTGTGTATCTGGCTGTATGTGTGTATGTGTATCTGGTTGTATGTGTGTATGTGTATCTGGTTGTATGTGTGTGTATCTGGCTGTATGTATGTGTGTGTATCTGACTGTGTGTGTGTGTGTATCTGACTGTGTGTGTATCTGACTGTGTGTGTATCTGGCTGTATGTGTGTGTATCTGACTGTGTGTGTGTGTATCTGACTGTGTGTGTGTGTGTGTGTGTATATCTCACTGTGTGTGTGTGTGTATCTGGCTGGCTGTGATTGTATCTGGCTGTGTTTCTGTCTGACTGTGTGTGTGTGTCTGTATCTGACTGTGTGTGTGTAAGTGTGTATCTGGCTGTGTGTGTCAGTGTGTATCTGGCTGTTTGTGTCAGTGTGTGTTTATATGGCTGTGTTTGTGTCAGTGTACATGTACCTTTGTGTCAGTGTTTATGTGTATCTGTGTGTATGTATACCTATGTGTCAGTTTGTATGTGTACCTGCTTGTCTGTGTATATGTACCTGTGTGTGTATGAGTGTCAGTATGTGTAAGTGTGTATCTGTGCGTGTGGCAATGCATACATCCCATCTAACATTGCACACAAATACAACCCTGCATTCCAACATTAACAATGCACACAAATACACCACTGCATGTGTATCTGTGTTCCTGTGTGTATCACTGTTTGTGTGAGAGTGCATCTGTGTGACAATGCATACATCCCAGCATTCCTACGCCAACACTGCACACAAATACATATGTATTTGTGTATATATCTGTGTCAGTGTGTGTAAGTGTGTATCTCTGTGTGTGGATGTGCCAGTGTTTTTATCTCTGTGTGTGCACGTGTATTTATGTATGTGGCTGTGTGTGTATACGCCAGTCTTTGTCAGTGTGTCCAGATGTGTGCATGTATCATAGTTACATAGCTGAAAAGAGACTTGCGTCCATCAAGTTCAGCCTATCAGTGTGCTAATGTGTATGTATATCTGTGAATGTTGACATTCATACATCACGGCAATCAAACACAACATGCAACCACACCCCTGCAAACATTACATACAAACACACCCCTGAATTCAAACTCAAAAAGTATATGGAAACACATCCCTACACTTAAACACCAATACTACACCCTACATGCACACACATACTGTATACAACAACATGCTCACATTCAAATGCACAAACACTGCTCACAAATACAGCCCTGCAAAAATGGACAAATGGTAGATCCCCAGCTGGCATAGCATCGTTGGAATTGTACAACAGATGAGGATCTATCTTTTCCCTGCTCTTGCACTAGAGGGATGGCAGGATCCAGGGGGCCCAAACAAATGCCTGCCCAGTGTCCAATCAATGTTAAAGACGGCCCTGGATTTTTGTAAAGAAATTTTACAAGTGTTGGAAGGATGAGGCAGGTTTGATGGCTGGAGATGATATAGATCTCTTTAAAATACAGTCATGCCTTGGTAATATGTTGCCACAGTATTCATTGCTTGTGAAACAATTGATTTCAGACTGGGCCAATTTGGATAGCTCAGAGTTTCTTACCAAGGTTATAGAAAAGGAAAATGCAGGTTGTTTTGACTTAAGAAAAGATTTAGGAAAGTAAGGTTGCTTATTATGCTTAACATTGTCCACCTACACAGGCTGAGAGCGTGGATGGGATGGAGCACATAAAGCCCGTGGAAGGGGTGGTCAAAGAGGGGCAAGGGGATGGAGACAGGGAAATCAGGGTTATAGGGGCAGGGGTAACCAAGGAGGAATAGACAGGAACACTTGTTTCAACTGTGGCCAATATGGCCACTGGAGGAATGAGTGTCCACACCCCAGGAAACCCCAGGAAACCCCACACACCCCCAACAACCCCACCTTTCTCAAAATATGCCCTGTAGGCAAGAACAACACCAGACCCACTCCCAACACCACTGGCCAGCATATCGCTTAGTTCAGGACTTTAGAGCCCTGAATAGTTTAATTGTGCCCATTTCACCCATTGTCCCTGATGTGACATCCCTCATTACAGCCATTCCACATGATGCCACTTGCTTCACTGTCATTGATTTAAGTAATGCATTTTTTTCTATACCTATTGATCAAGAGACACAGCTACTTATGGTTTTTACTTTTTGAAGGCTGTCAGTTTACCTGGACACGCTTACCCAAGGCTATGTGGATTCACCAGCTGTTTATTCGTTGGTACTCCAACATACTCTAAAAAACATGGACCACCGGTCATGGTTCTGTCCTTTTTGCAAAATGTTGATGATTTGTTGTTATGTAGCCCTAGCTATGAGGCAAGCACTGTGGATACTGTCAGCAGCTGTGGGTCACAAGCTTGTTAAACACAAAATGCAATTGTGTAAATCAAAGGTTGAATACTTAGGTTTTGTTCTGGCTTTAGGCACCAGACAATTGAGTCCAAAACGTATTGAGGTCATTCAGAGGATTCCTACACCCACTACTCGGAAGGAGTTGCTCACCTTCCTCGGCATGATTAATTACTGCCACCAATGTATCCCTGAATGCTCCCATTATGACTCAATCCTAAGGGAGGCTGTACGTTCTGACAGCCCTGAAAATGTCTGCTGGTCACCAGACATGCTAGCTGCATATATTGCCCTTACAGTTGTTATTGTGCAAGCCCAGGCTTTAGGACTACCTGTGTATTGTAAACCATTTCATTTGTATGCTTGGGACAATTGTAAAACCATGGCCGCGGTCTGTGCACAAGAGCAAGGAGGCGGTATGCGTCCCATAGCATTCTTTTCCAAAGTAGTTCGAGCTCCGGTACAGGGTATGCCGGCGTGTCTCAGAGCATTGATAGCATGTGCAATGGCTGTTGAAACTGCTACTACTATCACACTAGGGCATCCTACAATACTTCATGCCAGTCACCAGGTCACTCAGCTGATAAATCTCACCACACAACACATGACAGCCCAGCGCTTCAGTGGTTATGAGATTCTTTTTTTTTTTTAAATACCCACAATCTGTTTTTTGGATTAAACAAGGTTTAGAGAAAGATCAAAATGATCTGTTCTCTAAAGAGGGGAGAATAGGCATACTTGAAGAATAGGCATACTTGAAGCAAGCTGCTTTATTTTCATCAGTCAGGCACATAGCAAGCACCATTCAATTCTTCATGAATTCATTTTATATTAGGAATCTCAGGCAGCATGTACAGTCTTTTGTAAGATCGTGTGAACGCTGCTCTTTTTACACACTTACAGATTGATTTTATTCATGTATCCAAAATTGGTAAGAAACAGCAATACTTACTGGTCATAGTTGATCAGTTTAGTAGATGGCATGAGGCCTTTGTGACATCTAGGGAAGATGCTAGTGAAGATTATTGTTACTGAAATTATTCCCAGTTATGGCTGCCCTCTGCAGATTGGCTCTGATAATGGCCCGGTTTTTGCAAGTGGGGTTGCCCAGGAACTTGCTAAATTCTTGCAAGTTACCTGGCAGTTTCATATACCCTATCATCCACAGAATACAGGGGTAGTTGAAAGGATGAATAGGACTATTAAAGAAAAGCCCAGAATTTACCCAGGAACATGGGTAAATTGGACTAGATATCTACCAGCTATTTTAGCTGAGATAAGAATGAATCCCCACAAGGTGACTAAATTATCTCCATTTGATATTCTGATGGGATGACCTTTTCCCACACCCTGGGCCAGGGAACTGCTTGTTATAATGTCTGGGGATTTACAGCTAATACAAGAACAATATGTACAGGAATTGTTGATAAAACCGAATGGTATGTATGACAATGTTTCTTCGCAGTTTTCCCTTACCTTCACAGGAACCTACTCATTCATACCAGCCCGGTGACAAGGTGTATATCCGTCAGCTGAACAGGACCAAGAAAGGAGGATACCCTTTTGGACCACCTGATACTGTAATTGCTGTACCCAGAACCGCTGTCCACAGATTCCCATGACATCTGGATTCACGCATCCCAAGTGAAGCTGTGTCCAAAGAGGGGAACCAAGGAAGACAACACCACTCCTCGCTCCGAAACAGAAGAATTTCTCCTCAGCGAAGCATCATGGCTTTTACACCATATCGTAGATTGAGAGGATCATACGTACCTGAGACCAAGATTATGTTGTGCGCTATGCTTTCTGGAGTTGTTATGCTCCCTCTGATATTGTTCCTTGAATGCCATTATGAGTACAAGTCAATGGCAAGTTTGAAACCTGTTTGTTTCTGGAAAAAAGACTCTGACATGATGAACAATTCTTCAATACCCCCAGCCCAATTAGGCCTTAGCCCCTCATCTAGCATTCGTCACACATGCCCCCTCAAGAACCCTTTTCCACCACCTTTCTATCAGCATGTAATATGCAATCATTCATTCACTGAACGCATTTGGATGAATTGGACAAATAGTAACCCTTATAAGTACCAGTTACCCATATGAAATGTGTCCACAGCTAATGAAACCGATGCATTATGTTTGTTTAAAGGTTCACAGAAAATTGTTAGATCTTATAACGCAGAAATGTGCACAGTTAAGGTTGCATATCAATGTAAACAGACCGGTCTTATTACTTTTAATAATGATTATATAACTGGTATCATTAATCGGAGAAGGGGACAAATGTTAGTCATTATGAATGACACTACAATTGAGAACTATACACTACCTTATATTTTTACATCTTATTACTGTCCTTTATCCTCTACCATAGAACCAAAAGTCAACAACGACACACACACACACACCTATTCCATCCACATGTGTTAATACAACTGCCTTCTTACAAGCTGTACATGTGTCATTAAAAATCACTACTCCTGTTGTAACAATATGTAACAAAGCAAACAAAAGGCAGAAAAGGGAATGGTATGACACACTGTTAGATGGTGCTGGAACCACTATGGATATACTAAATAGTTATAGATATGGAGACCCTCAAGAATAAGTTAAATATGGCCAGCATGCATATAGGGACTGGTTTCCATGCTACTGCAAACTGGGCTCCAATTGTTGTTAAATCACAGGTTACAGGATTGGATTTAGATAAATAAATGTATAATTATTTAGATAATTTAACTGTTGCAACTACAGGTCTAAGTAACTGGAGTACTTGTGCCATCAGGTATTTATGGATACAACAACAAGGATTGGCATTAGAAAACACACTAATGATTCCTGAACTAGAGAAGATTAGAGGAAAGTGTAACCTCACAGATCATGAATGGTTACTTCTAAAACCCCAATCCATTAAATGCAATGGATGGTTAACTGGTAATGTTTCACATTTTTCATGCTCATGCTATTTTACATTATATCATACATCATCAAAGGATGTTAAATTAGCTTGTCAATTTAACACATTACCAGTACCAGTTTATGATCTTTTTGCCAAGAATTTAACCTGGTGGGCACCCACATACACAGGGGACTATATTTTTCCCAAAGATAACACACACAGGTAGCCACACATATCCTAAAAGGAGAACTCCTTAAGGTGAGTTCACAAATTTAGAATGATTTAGCCCATCATTGGTACAATGCTTTACTGGTTGGTCCCCTACTGGATCCCAGATAATGAAATCATTCTTCTATCCTTTTGTTATTATAGTCCTGATTTTATTGTGTATGATTTTATATAACTGCCACCTTACTTGTACATTGAGGAAGTGAGTACAGAAATTAATCCATAATGCAGAACAGAAACAATTAGAAATTCTCCTCTCTGCCACTGGAAGGTATCAACCCATCTTTAAACTGGGCCTTAGGAATTACCGCATGGGAATCGAGGTGAAGAAATTAATGAAAGTCCCGCAGGGAGTGACTAGCACCCCTGAAAATACCATGTGGAAGTTTCTCTGTCCTGGTAAGATTTTATCGATAAGATGAGCAATTTTTTTATTGCTCAAAGAGTGGAATGTAAGAATATGAAATAGTTAACGTGTTCATATGTATTTTATGCTTTTATAAGGTTTATAAATATTATTGCTGACTGAAAGGATATGAAATAGTTAAACTCAATGTACGACATAATATGCTGACTGTGACAGACTAAGGTATTTCTTCTATAGGATGTAAGACAATGCTAAATTTCAGGATGTCTTGCCCATTCCAATTTCAGGATATTTTTCCCCAGACGTATGCAAAAGCTTATCTTTCCATTGTCAGAATAACGTAATATAAGGAAGTAATAAATCTTATAGTCTGTACTGTATTTGCATATACCATGGCTAATGTAAGCAAACTATGTATAAAAGCCAGCTCTGGAATACACTCATTTGAGAGTCTTGTCAACTATCCTGTTGTCCGTGTCTTATTGCTGACAATGATTCTCCATCAACTTGATTATGGTGACCGAGGGATCGAGAACCGAGGGGATTAGAGTCCATTACAGCATTAACCCTTTCAGCCACATTGCATTGGAGGAGCCTGGTTGCCCACCTGCTGCCTTTGGATTATGGACCGGCAGCTAAAGGGTTAATTTTACTGTGCAGAAGGATTTATTTCTCCCTTTCTGCACAGCCGTTCGGTAGATTCCATCTACCAAACAAACCGTTTCTTTACAGCCTCCCCAGAGCCGTGGGAAGCCAGCCGGCGACCTTAATTGGCCACCCAGAAGCTGGAGTGCGCCCTCCATTTACCTCCCTGAAGCCGCGGTTAACCACGGCTTAATGAGCGTGTGCCGGCAATTGACCACCCAGTAGCTGCGGTTAACCGCAGCTTAATTGATTGTTACTGGGTGGTCGCAGTTACACTTAGCCGCCACATGATGGCGGTGTTCTGGAGCTCCCCGGCCAGCCAGCGCTTTTCTGCCCGGCTTTCCTGCACCAAACCCGGACACTTTTACGTGCAGGCACCGCTGAACCTCCAACCCCTGGTTCTAATTCGTACGGATTTAACGAATGCATGTAAATTCGGTATTTTATGTTGGAGGAATGTTTTAACCCAGATAGCCATGCCATGGAGCCTGTTCGTGGAATTAAAGACTTTGGCTCCATGGCAATTAAACTGTATTTGTGTGGTCTGAGTGCCATTCACCTAATAATGTGCACTCAGACCTGAGCTATCTGGGGATATGTTACATGTATATATTTACAGTACCATTTGTCCCATTATGTATTTTAAATTGATAGTCTGTCTTTGTGTCCCCACATGTGTAATGGAGTTTTGCCTTTGTCCTGGGAGATAATTGAATTACTTCTCCAGGGCAGAGGGGAGGAAGCCAGGATGCATTGTGGGGATGTTTTACTTCTGTATGTCTGTAATTGGTACATGTCTGTCTTTTGTTACAGTCTTCCATCTGGTCCCCTAGGGGAGTGTCCACCAGGTGGGAGACCTGCATAAATACTGGGCAGGTAGCCCTCATTAAACAGACCACTGCTTGACCCTCAACACGGAGCCTTGTCTCGTTCTTGGGGGGATTCACTGTATGCTGTTAGAGACTGATTGCCAGGAGTGTAAGCTGATTGTCTGCTTTTCCTGTTCGTCTGCTAGCAGCCATTTGGGAGGTTCCAGTTCGGGAGTTGGAGTGCTATTTTGTATCCAGTTCGGGAGGTTGGTGTTCTGCAGTAGCTGTGCCTGTATCTCTGGAAAGGGGGCCGATCGCCTAAACGTTTTTTCCCCCTTGTGTGCAAAACGGTCCGTTACACGGAGCATACGGCTTATTGTCATCCTATGTACAGATACTCCAGTCCAGTGGCGTACACATGTCCCATGGGGCCCCGGTGCAAAAATTGATCCATGGGCCCCACCCTCCAACCCCCCCCCCCGGGGCTGCAACACATGGCGGCGGGCACCTGGTCGCAGGGCTGCGACCCCGCAAATGTGGTATACTGCACACACACCCAGGGCCGGATTAACATAGGGGCTGGTGGAGCTGCAGCCCCAGGCCCATGGAATAGGCCCATTGATTTATAAAAAAAAAAAAAAAATTTTTTTTTTTCTTACATATCTTTTTTTTTTTCACACACTACTCTTAGGGATGCCACCTGGCTTTTATTTTATTGGCACAGCCAGTATTTGAGGCTGCCTGGCTGGTGCCAATATTGCAGTGATACTGGCAATACAAATGCTGGTATTTTTCTCAGTATAAACAAGAGATTACTCTGCAATACCAGCACTGGCCAGTAGGGGTCACTGTGTGTGGAGACAGGCAGGGATAGGAAGTTCCAGCATATCCCTCCCTGCCTATCTATACTCACTGATCTGCAGGGGTGCAGCTACAGAGAGTCCAGACAGCAACTCCCACCCTGCAGAGACAGCCTACAGCTCAGGGAAGTAAGGGATGGGGAAAGGCTGCAAGGAGACATACACTGAGACACTAAAGGGGCACTGGGAGACATTATGGCAGACACTGAGACACTAAGGGACATTGGGAGACATTATGGCAGACACTGAGACACTAAGGGACATTGGGAAACATTATGGCAGACACTGAGACACTAAGGGACACTGGGAGACATTATGGCAGACACTGAGACACTAAGGGACACTGGGAGACATTATGGCAGACACAGAGACACTAAGGGACATTGGGAGACATTATGGCAGACACTGAGACACTAAGGGACATTGGGAGACATTATGGCAGACACTGAGACACTAAGGGACACTGGGAGACATTATGGCAGACACAGAGACACTAAGGGACATTGGGAGACATTATGGCAGACACTGAGACACTAAGGGACATTGGGAGACATTATGACACAGACACATGGGGACACAGTTTCCCCATGTCTCCCAGCCAGTGTCCCTGGTGTCTCAGTGCCCCCTAGTCTCCCAGTGCCCCCAGTCTGCTGTGTCTCACTGTCCCCATGTCTCCTAGTGCCTCCTTGTCTCCCAGTGCCTCAAGTGTCTCAATGTCCCCATGTCTCCAAGCTAGTGTCCCTAGTGTCTGTGGCCCTGGTGTCTCCTTGTCCCCATGTCTCCCAGTGCCCCGATGTCTCAATGTCCCCATGTCCCCCAGTCAGTGTCTCTAGTGTCTGTGTCCCTGGTGTCTATGTCCCTATGTCTTCAAGTGTCCCCTATTTTCCCAGTGTCCCCATGCGTCCCAGCCACAGTCCCCTAGTCTCCCAGTGTCACTGGTGTCTCCGTGTTCCTAGGTCTCCCTGTGTCCCCAGGTCTTCCCGTCTTCCTAGTGACATGGGGACCCTGGAATACATGGGAACACAGGGAGACATGGGGCATTGAAACACTGTGATACATAGGATCACTGGGAGACCTGGAGACACGACACTAGGGGACACTGGGAGACATGGGGCACTGAGACACTGATACATAGGAACACTGAGACCTGGAGTAATCGACAAATGGGGGCACCGGGAGACATAGGGCCACTGGGAGGAATCCATCTATACAGCAGAATCAAACTAAGTAGTTTTTTTGGTGATTTTACAGCATTTTCTCTTATGTCACTCCTTGTGATTTACATCATGTGATGTCACCCATACATATTTAATTATGCAAATTAGCAAGGCCGGTATGTTTTTCCAAGAAAGGTGGCAACCCTAACTACTTTTCACATACTCTTACTTAAGTATGGAAACTTAAGAGGGATGTATGGGAACAAAACTTGTGTGGACTGGCTGACAATGAATATAGTTAAAGGGTTACTAGAGTCACCAGAAGAACTACAGCTTATTGAATTTGTTCTGGTGAGTAGAATCATTACCGTCAGGCTTTTTGCTGTAAACACTGACTTTTCAGAGAAAATGCAGTATTTACATTACAGCCTAGTGATAACTTCACTGGCCACTCCTTAGATGGCTGTTAGAGATCCTTCCTGGGTCATGGCTGCCTAAAATGCATCCAAACATTCAGTGTCTCCTCCCTCTGCATGCAGACACTGAACTTTCCTCATAGAGATTCATTGATTCAATTCATCTCTATGAGGAGATGCTGATTGGCCAGGGCTGTGTTTGAATCATGCTGGCTCTGCCCCTGATCTGCCTCTTTGTCAGTCTCAGCCAATCCTATGGGGTAGCACTGTGATTGGATTAGGCCATCACTTCTAATGATGTCAGCAGACTGCTTGTTTTTGCAGAGTTACAGCTTCAGGCTTGAATACAGTAAGACTTTGCTATATTTATGGAGGCATGAGGGGCTCAGGGGGGCTAGATGGTGGTGTTAACACTATAGGGTCATGAATTCATGTTTGTGTTCCTGACCCTATAGTGATCCTTTAAGGTAATGCTGACTTTGGTCTCTCTAACACTGTGGCATGTTCCCTTTCTTCTACACTCACTACATACAGTTTTTTTCTGTCCAAGACTATATACCAGGAGCTTCTGCCTGCTAGTAAGAAGGTAAGGAGACAAGTGGACCAGCGAGTGCTAGGGGACAGTCCTTAGAAAGCGTTGAGCGAGCGCATCATTAGATGCATTTATGCCAAGCTCAGGGTGGTTTCTGTATAGTATGCCCTTTGTTGGCCAGCTGCATGATTGGCAGGCAGCCTGACATGCATTCATACCAGGCTGGCCTTCTAATTCTTTTGGCAGACATGTCCTCTTTTTGGGCATGTTCGCCCCCTTTGGCAGGTTACGTGATTTGTGTCAGTGGCACACCCTTTTACCGTGCCCATTGACTTCCTGCTTGACTCTACACTGCTGTTAGGGGTTATGGATTTACTTGAAAGATGAAAACATAAATTAGTGAGAGATTAGCCTAGGGTATGTGTTTTCTTATAGCTGTTGTTTTCTTTCTCTCCAGCACCATCTCCATCAGATACATGATGCTTGGGAGTGTTTTACTGTTTTTGGTCGATATGATTCTGTAATTAGGCCCATCATAATTGTCAGCACCAGGCCCACTGGGTTCTTAATCTGGCCCTGCACACACCTAAAGGACCACTACAGACACCCAGATCACATCAGCTCAATGAAGTGGTCTGGGTGCCAGGTCCCTCTAGTTTTAACCCTGCAGCTGAAAACCTAGCTGTTTCAGAGAAATGACTATGTTTCACTGAGGGTTAAGCCAGCCTCTGGTGGCTGTCTCATTGACAGCCGCTAGAGGAGATTCCGCGATTCTCACTGTGAAAATCACAGTGAGAAAACACTGAACGTCCATAGGAAAGCATTGAGTAATGCTTTCCTATGGGCTGTTTAAATGCGCGAGCGCGCCTCTTGCCGCGCATGTGCATTCGGAGCTGAGAGGCGGCGGGATCCCCAGCGCCAAGGAAGTCCGGCGCTGGAGAAAGGTAAATGCTGAAGACACACACTCTCACGAACAGATGCATACACACTAGCTAACAGACACACACATTTACTAACAGAGACACACTCAGCGACAGACATAGATACACACTCACTTACAAAACATACACCTTCACTGACAAACACACACTCACTAACAGACATCAGACACACTAACACTAACACACACTAATACACACACACTAATACATGGTTTTTTGTTTTTTTTAAATTGAATCCCCCCAGCCTCGTTACCTTTTGGGGTGCTGGGGGGATTCCCTGGGGTCCAGTGGTGCTGCTGCTGGGCTCCTGGGCGGGCGGGCGGGCAGGCTCTCTGGCCGGCGCGCGAGGGAGCACTCTGCTCTGAGTGCTTCCTCTTCAGCTCCCTCGCGCGCCGCTTAGGGATGCCGGAGCCGGAAGATGACGTCCTCTTCCGGCTCCAGTATCAGTGCGGCGCGCGAGGGAGCGGAAGAGGAAGCACTGAGGAGAAAGTGCTCCCTCGCGCGCCGGCCACCCAAACAGCCCGCCCGCTGGGGTCAGCAGGGCCAGCCTCGGGGGGTCCTGAGGTGGCCGGCTCCTGGGCCCCCCAGGAGAAAAGGCTGGCCCTGTGGGTACATACTGGATCGCAGGGGGTGGCCGGGCCCCCTGGTGGGCCGGGCCGGGTCGCAGCCGCGACCCCTGCGACCCTGGTATGTACGCCACTGCTCCAGTCTCTGCTGTGGAACTCTGCTGATCCTCCAGGATTACCTTAGGTTTCTGTGCTGCTTCTCTGACTAATGCCCTCCTTGCCCAGTCCGTGAATTTTGGTGGGCGGCCGTCTCTTGGCATGTTTGCTGTTGTGCCATGTTCTTTCCATTTGGTTATAATAGATTTGATGGTGCTCCTGGGGATCATCAACGATTTGGATATTTTTTTATAACCTAACCCTGACTTGTACTTCTCAACAACATTGTCCCTTACTTGTTTGGAGAGTTCCTTGGTCTTCATGGCATTGTTTGGTTAGTGGTGCCCACTCCAGAATGCAGTCGGAGTGGGCACCACTAACTTAGGTGTTGCAGCCTCTGGTGGACATCATTTCACTAATTATGTGACTTCTGAAGGTAATTTGTTGTACCAGAGCTTTTTATGGGCTTATTAATAAAGGGGATGAATACATATGCACATGCCAATTTTGTGTTTTCTATTTCTAAAAAAATAGTTTTATGTATATATTTTTCTCATTTTACTTCACCAACTTAGACTTTTGTGTTCTGATCCATCACATAAAATTCTGAATAATAAAACATTGAACTTAAGGCTGTAATGTAACAAAATAGGTAAAAAGTCAAGGGGGGTAGATACTTTTGCAAGGCACTTTAGGAAGTGTCACTGTATCAGTGGGAGTAAGATGATAGAATCATACAAAGAAAATTCCACAAAAGTCAAGTCAATGTCATGAGTGTACCAACCGCTTCGTGTATATGAAAGACAAAAGTGAGGGGAGCCAATGGTGCAGTATGTACAGACCAATATAAATAAAATTAAAAAGTATATATAATCAACTCACATTTAAAAGGGCTATAGCCAGCTCAGATGTGAAGGACGTGCAACTGTATAATCCCTGCGTTAAAGGATATGTGGTAAAAGTACTCCAAAGGGATGGTATCCAACATTCAGGAGAGAAATATATATATATATATATATATATATATATATATTTGTGGTCGTGGCAATATAGCCGTATATGGAAACATAGCATATGATAACATATCAATATTGGAATTAGTCGGTTGTGGTGTGCCGAAACCGACAGAGGAGTAGGCCTGTAAAAGTGGGCCCACCTTAGAGGGTGTTTATAATAGAGGGAGTGGTGGGTGGGTTGACTCGCCAGACCATTACGGTAATGTGGGAGTGGATTGGCAGCCTTTTTATAGGGAAACCAAGCCCCTCCCACAACTACAGGCCAAGCCTTTAATTTGTGGTCGTGGCAATATAGCCGTATATGGAAACATAGCATATGATAACATATCAATATTGGAATTAGTCGGTTGTGGTGTGCCGAAACCGACAGAGGAGTAGGCCTGTAAAAGTGGGCAAAAATAAATTATCATAAGACGTAATACGTTGACCAAAACTTTATTTAGATAAATCACAGAAAGCTAGTCTTAATTCTTTAACAGGATTGGGTATGTAAAGAGTATAAGCGGAAGATTTCCAGCGTCCCATTGTTTTGATGATGTGCGGAGGAATGTGGTTAGCAGAAGCTGTAGATGCTGCTCCTATTCGGAAAGAATGACCCGAAAATTGACTAGGGTTCAAGCCGAGTCTAGTCAACAGCAGTCTTACATAGAGCATAAACTTTACTGTAGTTAGAACGTTACCGTGCAGTTCTAGCAAAGGTTGTAATGGTTGTTTGTGGAGTGATAAAAGATAATTGTCAAAATTTTGTACAGGGCACCATTTGTTATGAGTAGGGTATAAGGGGATCGTAACGGTATGACCTATGGCACTGGTTTTTGAGTGTTTTAGCGTGAGTAGGTAATGGTCGTTTTGTTTCGCTAAGTCCATAATTCTTAGGTAATCAGGGGACGTGATAGTCCTAGTTGTGAATTCGTTGGGACGGAGGAATCCATAAAAAGCAAGATATATGGCTGATTTTATTACCGTGTTTGTCCTGGGCTCAAAAGGAGAGGAATCTAACAAGTTTACTAGTGCATGAAATATGTGGTTATCAATAGGTAGTCGTTTCTCGGGGATATGTGTATCTAATTTCTTAATGCCTCTAAGAACTGTCTTGATTTGATATGAGGACAGGAAACTCGTGGTGTTGGGTTGTTGAATTAGCATGTGGTGTTGAATTCCCGTAAGGTATAGTTTTATAGTGTTAAATGATAGTTTAAGGTTGATGTGGCAAAAAGAAGTGAAACCCAATATTGTTTCTATCGTGAACATATCGTGAATGTGAAATTCAGTGATGAATTTTTTGAATATGTGAAAAGCTCTGTCGTAAGTGTTTCTAGTGTTTACAGAGAGTGCCATGTGAGAAATGTGACGTGCGTGATTTAACAAAACTTTTAATCCATTATCATGTCTGTGAAAAGTGGGACTGGAGTTGCCCGTCTGGAGGCGGTGGGTAGTGTCGTGAAGAATTCCTGAAAACGAAATCGAGACAAGTGATCAGCACTGATGTTTGTGCACCCTGGAACGTGAATACATGTTAGAAAGAATTGACAAGTGGCTGCTATCCATGTGAGTCGCCTCAATAGCCTCATAATTACCAGGGATGAAGACCGGCCTTTATTGACAATATGGCAAGTAGCCATATTATCAGAATAGCACCACACCGTGTGACCGGACCACTGGCGGCCCCAGGTAACGGCCGCAGCCACGATGGGGTACAATTCGAATAAAGCTGAGGTCTCTGTGAATTTTGTGAGTGATTTGACCTCAGTTGGCCATGGCCCCACGAGCCATATGTCACCCCATATGGCTGCAAACCCCGTGTTTGCTGCAGCGTCTGTCCATATTGTGGGTGAAGTGTCTGAGTGAGATGGTATAAACATGGCACGCCCATTCCAAGAAGTGAGGAAAATCCTCCACATGCTCAAATCGGATGTCGCATGTTTGTCTAGTGAAATGTAAGATGTGTCTGAGGTGAATTGTGGAAATAGTGATAGCAAATGTGAAATAAATGATCTCCCCTGGGGAATGATTCTCATTGCAAAATTAAGCGATCCCAGCAATGATTGTAGGTCTTTCTTAGTGCAACGACCTTGCTGTAGGTAGTGGTCAATACTTGCCAGGATACGCTCAATTTTCTCCTGAGGGAGGCTGGCCTGCATGTGTACTGTGTCTAGTTGTATTCCTAAAAATTGCATCTGGGTGGCGGGCCCCAGGGTCTTGTGTGGGGAGACTGGAACAGAAAGTGACTCAAATAATGCCAACATGTGTTTTAAACTTGTGGGTGGACTTGTGTTGTTCTCAATTGTGAGGAAGTCGTCTAAATAGTGAATCACAGAGGGACATTGGTAAACATTTAGCAACAACCAACATAAAGCCTCTGCAAATGTGTCGAAAATACGCGGGCTGCTCTTAGAGCCAAAAGTGAGACGAGTGAAGAAATAGTATAACCCTTCCCATTTAATGCCGTGAAGGTGCCAAAGTGTAGGGTGCATAGGCAGTAGTTTGAAGGCATTTACTACATCCGTTTTGCTTAACCATGCCCCTGTGCCAGCTTTAATGATAGCCCCGATGGCATGGTCGATAGTGGCGTAATGTAGTGAAAACTCTTCAGATGGTATCAGTGAATTTAGGCTAGGGACCGTGGAGGAATGTGGTGCGGATAAATCAATGATCAGCCTGGGTTTAAGTGAGTTTTTCCCCGTGACAATCCCAATGGGATTGGTTCTCCAAGAATTGAAGGGTGGTGAAAGGAATGGACCCAGCAAAAAACCTTGTTTCACCTCGGTTGTGATAAGTTTAAGTACCAGCTGTGGGTCATCCCGTGTGGAAAGTAAGTTGTCACATTCCAGTGTGCCTGTGGGTAAATGTATCAACCCTGTGTGAAATCCTTCTGCTAATCCTGTTATGAGATAGTCGCTGAAGTGTCGTGATGGGTGTAGACGTAGCAAATCGGTGAATAAGCTGAGGTTCACGCATGTGAGATAGGGTTTTGGGAAAGCTTTATTTGGGCACATTGTCTTGGAATAAGCCCTGAAACAATGTGAACAAACATGCATTAGTCTACAGGAACTAAAACCACAATTGCCGGCATTAAAATTGTTACATACTTGGGATTTCCCTAAGAAGACAATATCTCTTCCTAGTTTGTCTTTCAAACCTTTGTTTGATCTTGGGGGGTAAGTTGCTGCTTGGTTTTGTTCTACCTCAGCTGTATTAGGGCAGAAATTTGTGCTGTGGGTTGCTGATGAGCATACTGCACAAGTTGGGGGCCTGAGGCCTGCAAAGTGCCTACAGAATAGCTCAGTGTCCAACTTGCTCCAATTGATGTTTAAGTTGAACTGAGCCAGAGCTGCTGCCACTTTTGCAGAGAAGGAACGGTGGTAATCGTAAAACGCTGTACCACCGTATTTGTGTCCCAGATCCACCAACTTGTGCATGTACGTATCCAGCTCGGCTCTTTTCCCTGGGTATACAGTGCAATATACATCCCTATAGATGCCAAACCCTAATACAAATTCTGGGATGTTCAATTTTTTGTTTAGGCGAGGGTCTCTAGCTCTAAGGACTACGGAAACATCCCCACAAGCAAAGGTCCTGTTCTCAAGGACATCCTGGGAGGCAATGAGCAATGAAGCTAGGTTAACGTCCTTGCCTTCCAGAATGTCTTTTTTAAGGTGAGCTGGGACCATATGTGAAGGATCAATGGATTCTATGTCAGCCGTAGCTGCCAGGGTATTACCGGGTAAGGTATTAGCAAGAGGCTGAGTGGTGACCGTTGCATTTGTGGACTGAGTAACACTACCGGCCTCCAATTTGTCCAGCCTGTCGCTGATTGTCCCTATGGATGTCATAAGGGACGTCATCATAGCATGAAATGCTGGTATTTGCGATCCGCTAGTGCCTTCCCCTGCATCGGAGTTGTCAGTGGTAGTGTATAATAGCCTATACAACTCCGCCTTCCTAGCTGTAGCCGGGAAAGGGATGCAGCGTCTTCTTAGTTCAGCTGTAAGACGTGGGATGGTCCATGATCTAAGGGATGCAGGGCTATTCACATCTGTACCCGGAACAGGGGTGGCAGGCCTAGCGGGTGTGCTAGGTAGTGACAGTTCTTCAGGGATATCAGGTGTTAGTGACATAACTGAAATTATAAATATAAACAGTCAGTCGTATGAAATGTATTGTGGGTGGGTACTGGTGGGCTAGCTAAGTACCAAGCGGTGAAACAATTAAACTTCTTTTGAGAGTGACAGATGAGACCCTGCTAGTTGCCAAGCGGCTTGAGAGGCACTATCTATGCGTGGGCCCGAGGGGAAGATTGAGGCCACCGAACGTTGTGGCGGGGTGTAGGCCTCTCGGTGTCATTTAAAGCATAAAAAGATTGGGAGTGACAGGTGAGGCCCTCTCTGTATATTGATGCGAGGCGGCTAGCTATGATTTGGCCCGAGGGACGTATTACCTCCGAGTGTGAGGTTAGGGATGTTGGCCTCGCGGGACCACTAGCCTATGGATTAAGACCAGAAATATTTTAACTAATTGGGCCACCTAACCTAGGACCAGTACCCCTCAATTTTTTTTTATTTTTTTTTAGGGTATATTGGGTTCTGGCGTAGTACCTGATAGTGAGTCAGGCTGATCTCTCAATGACGTAACTGTGATATTTGTCGGGTAGTTTGACCTGTAGGTATAAGATGATAAGTAAATATCTGGAAAGTGGGGTGGTAGTTAGGCCAGATCGTGGACCAGAACCTACCCGATAACTGCGGAGGAGATATAATCAAAAGAAACCGGCTCCTTGCTTGTAAAAGCTACCGTTCCAATGATTAAACCTAGGAGAGTAAATTATAACATTTTACCTAGAATCATATGTTTATATGGTCATTTATATGAAACATATGACAATGTTACCAACCTATAAAGTATAATTGATACCGATCACTGGGTCTCCAAATTTTAATATGAATTCTGGTAAGGTAACCTGTTGGAAGATGTCAGAAATCAGATTGAATTAAGTGTAGCATAATTTAATACATTTTAATTTGTATTTTTTTTTTTTGTATTTATTTTGGTGCTATATCATTATTGACCTGTAGGGGGCGAGATTCCACCTAAGAAGTGGATGCAGGATCTTGTATAATTAGTGAGAAATGCACGAATTTGAGTCGAATGTGATGATAGTATATAATGACTATTTTGTATAGTAGAAATCCTAAGTATCTAGCCGAATGTAGCGTTCGTATGAAATTTAAAACATGAATTACATAGCTTAGCGGCGAAGTGTATTTAGGCGAAAATAACCGAATGCGGTTGAATGCGAATGGGGCTCCGCCGTGTAAGCCGTAAATGTGAAGCGGTTTGCTTTACGGCGGGCCCACTTACGGTTTTTTTGGCGGCAGCAGTACCGGGGAAGCTGTGCAGTCGGCGGTGACGGCGGGAAAAGCGCCCTGGAGAGCCCGGAACCACTCAGGAGGGCACCGGACCAGGAGACCACGAGGAAACAGGTAAGAGGAATCCAAAATGGCGGTCTGAACCGGAAGTAACGTTTCAGACTCGCCAGACCATTACGGTAATGTGGGAGTGGATTGGCAGCCCTTTTAAAGGGAAACCAAGCCCCTCCCACAACTACAGGCCAAGCCTTTTAATATATGATAGTGCTTTCAGTAATATAACATTATGCAAATAGACAGAAATAAAAATGTCTATGTCCAACGTGCATACGGCTTTAAAAGAACATCAATAAATCAATTAACAAAAATCAATACTAAATCACCATAGTTTTTAAAGTGCATGTGTCCATCACCTTATCCACACCATATGAAGGGGAATACACTGGAGCAAAGAGATGAAATGTTATTTTAATGTCAATCTGCCAAAAAGGTTGCAAAGTACATAAATAGTATAAAATATTATAAAAGTTGTAAAATCCCCAAATCATTCAATCTATATGGGATTAGTCTGTTAAATTCAAATATCCACCTCATCTCTATTTGTCCCATTCTTTTTGCAAAATCTTACCCTCTTCAATTTTTGAGACTGTATGTTATATAGGTATTGTCTACCACTGTCAACACAGGAAGGGATGATTCACCACCTTTGAGCCCTTCAACATACTAGAGAAAAGAATGGAATGTGGTGAAACACCAGAGGTAAATGTTAAAATATAACTTTTAATGGCAAACAAATAAAAAGTTATCCAACCTATGGATGTATGACAATGAACTCTAAAGAGATGAAAAACAAACAAAAAAATTAAAAAAATAGGTAAACAGTGAAATAACTTCAAATCAAATGACAAGAGGAACCAAAATATCCAGATAGGTAAATAGATGGCAATCAGGACCAGATTCTACTGTACATATAGTGTGTGGCTATTGGGTAACCTGCCACCTATCACTGGATGCCAAAATAACAATACCTTGTAACTCAAATTATAAGAGGAAAGTCTAATACATCAAGTGGGCTAAAAAAGTCCACTATAAACATATACATACAAAACATATCTAAGTCAACTGATATATCCTACAATGGTGTGTGTGTGTGTGTATATATATATATATATATATATATATATATATATAGAGCAGGTATATAATGTAAATCTGTAGTTCACATATAGGTATAAGGGAACAAAGGGAAGGTGCGTATGTCGGTTGGTCTAAAGTTTAGCCAAAGGATGATTTACTAGTCCCTACATATTTAGCCACCAACACAAGTTCCCACCATGTGAGTGACCCAAAATAGATACAATTGTCTATAAAAGGTAACTTCTATCAAGGGTCCTCAACTAAGTATCCACATGAGAGAGATGCCATCTATTTACCTATCTGCATATCTGATTCCTCTTGTCATTTGACAAGTTATTTCACTGTTTACCTATTTATTTATTTATTTTTGTTTAGTTTTTCATCTCATGTTAGAGTACATTATTGTCATACATCCTTAGGTTGGATGACTCTTTTTTTGGTTTGTCATTAAAAGTTATATTTTAACATTTACCTCTGGTGTATCACCACATTCCACTATTTTCTCTAGCATATTGAAGGGCTCAAACCCCTTATAGGATTGTGAATCCCTTCTACACTGTGTGTTTACAGTGGTAGACAATACCTATATCGCATACAGTCTCAAAAAATGGATAGGGGAAGATTATGCAAAAAGAATGGGACAAATAGAGATGAGGTGGATATTTGAATTTAGACTAATCCCATATAGATTGAATGATTTTGAGATTTGTCATTTTTTATCATTTTTATACTATTCATGTACTTTGCAACATTTTTTGGGGCAATTGACATTAGAATAACATCTCCTCTCTTTGCTCCAGTGTATTCCCCTTTATATGTTGTGGATAAGGTGATGGACACATGCACTTTATAAACTATGGTGATTTATTATTGATTTTTTTTTTAATTATTTTTTTTTGGTGGTGATGTTCCTTTAAAGCCGTATGTATGTTGGAGCTCTATAACAATTTTCGATTTTGGAATATATATCTAAAAATGTCAATTATGTTTTTCAGGTTTCTTAAGATATGCTATTTATAATAGTTTTTTTTTTCATTTTAAGTTATTTTTATTTTAAGATATATATACTCTTGATTTAATTTAAACAATGTGAGAAAATAAATAGGTTTTAGTGTTACTAATTTAATTTATTGTATTATAATACAAGCTGTGTTCTAATGTTTTAATATGTTGGAGACACTAAGGTGTTAATGGACTTATGTGATTATGCTAATAAGGACTCTCAATGTCAGAGACACTAATATGTTCACTTCGGTGTTCATAGACTTATGTGACTATGATAATAAGGACTTCCAATGTGTCCAATGAAGATTAAGGGAGATCAAACAGGGTTTGCCCATAAGTACCCACAACAAAGATGAAAGGAACTGTGATCCACGTTCTAAATAAGCTGCAGGCGAAACGTGTAGACGTGCGTAGTGGGCAGGACCAGTGAAAGCCGCGAGATACAAAAAATATAAGCACACGAGTCGGAGTTTGTTGAACCAGGAAGACTGCCTGGAGGTAGCAGATCAGAACCTTGAACACTATAGTTGACCGTCTGAAGGTCCAATCGTTTGTGAATAGCGGTGCTGCATACCACACATGCTCACTACCTATCTCCAGTAAGAGGCAGTTATACTGCTCTCCATACTATGTGCTATATATATATATATATATATATATATATCTTTAATATATAAATTTTAATATGTTATTTATTCCTACATCTTTGCATTTTATGAATGCTAAGAACTATCATTACTGTTTTATATATATGTTCCAAAGTTTGACAGAATTACTTTGAAGTAAAGTCATCTACTTAAGTATTTTGTGCTCCACTTTTTTATATTTATCTTGGTGTGTGCTGGGGGTTTGTCCCCTTGGGTGTTGGCACTAAAGTGTGTAGCAGCATATTAATATTTACTAATAAGTTTTATTAAAAAAGGATTATCAACTTTATTCAAAGGTATTTTTTTCCCATTTTTGGTCTTTTGAATGCCACTTTTTAAGCGCTTTTATTATAACTGAAAAGAGTTTGCGTCCTTCAAGTTCAGCCTTCCTCCACATATGTTTTTGCTGTTGATACAAAAGAAGGCAAGAAAACCTAGTCTGAAGCACTTACAATTTTGCAACAAACTAGGAAAAAATTCCTTCTTGACCCCAAAATAGCAGTAGGATGTCTCATTGGATCAAGCAGCTATTACCCCACTAATTAGAAGTTATATCCCTGTATGTTATGTTTTTGCAAGTATTTATCCAATTGCAGTTTAAACATCTGTATGGACTCTGATAAAACCACCTCTTCAGGCAGAGAATTCCATATCCTTATTGCTCTTACTGTGTATAGTTCTGTTAATTAACAGAACTATACAAAAGGCACAATGTCATCAATTTAGACTTGAAGATAGGAGATGTTGCTAATGGCAGAAGAAATGTTTTGTTACTTTAAGAGCAATAAAGTGTGGAATTCACTTCTTAACAGGGAGCTTTATCCAATTCTCTACAGCAAGCATGTCAAACTCAAAGTTTGGCACGGTCCACATAAACAAGGTTCAAGTTTATGTGGGCTGCACACATACACATACTCACTGACAGACACATACACACATACTCATTGACAGACACACACATACAGACACACTGACAGACACACATATACAGGCACACTGACAGACACACACACACACATACTCACTGACAGACACACACATACTCACTGACAGACACATACATCACACACACACACGCACTGACAGACACACACACACACATACAGACAGACAGACACACACACATACTGACAGACACATCACACACACACGCACTGTCAGACACACATACTCACTGTCAGACACACACACTAACTGTCAGACACACACATACTTTCTGACAGACACACACACAGACACACTGACACAGACAGACAGACACACACATACTCACTGACAGACACACATACTGACAGACAGACACATATACTCACAGACAAACACACACATACTTGCTGACACACACTCACAGACAGACACACTGAGACGCACACTCATACAGACACACTGAGACGCACACTCACTGACAGACACACACATACACACAGATACACACAGACACACATACTCACTGACAGATACATACTTGTTGACAGACACAGACAGACAGTGGCGTACATACCAGGGCCGCAGGGGTCACGACTGCGACTGGGCCCGGCCCGCCAGGGGGCCCGGCCGCCCTGCGACCCAGTATGTATCCACTGGGCCAGCCTCTTCTCCTGGGGGGCCCAGGAGCCGGCCACCTCAGGGCCCCCCGAGGCTGGCCCTGCTGACTCCCAGCAGGCAGGCGGGCGCGCGAGGGAGCACTCTCCCCTGAGTGCTTCCTCTTCAGCTCCCTCACGCACCGCACTGATACCGGAGCCGGAAGATGATGTTATCTTCCGGCGCCGGCATCCCTACGAGGAGCCCAGCAGCACCACTGGACCCCAGGGAATCCCCTCATCTCTCCAAAAGGTATGGAGGCTGGGGGGATTAAATTTAAAAAAAAGTGTGTGTGTGTTAGTGTGTGTGTGTGTTAGTGTAAGTGCATGTGTTAGTGTGTGTCTGCTAGTGAGTGTCAATGAGTGTGTCTGTTATTGGGTGTGTGTCTGCTAGTGAGTGTCAGTGAGTGTGTCTGTTATTGGGTGTGTGTCTGCTAGTGAGTGTCAGTGAGTGTGTTACTGTGTGTGTCTGTTACTGAGTGCTTGATGTCTGTTAGTGAGTGTGTTTGTCAGTGAAAGTGTATGTTTTGTAAGTGAGTGTGTATGTCTGTCGCTGAGTGTGTCTCTGTCAGTAAATGTGTGTGTGTCTGTTAGCTAGTGTGCATGCATCTGTTCATGAGAGTGTGTGTGTGTGTGTGTCTTCAGCATTTACCTTTCTCCAGCGCCGGACTCCCTTGGCGCTCGGGATCCCTCCGCCTCTCAGCTCCGAATGCACATGCGCGGCAAGAGGCGCGCGCATTTAAACCACCCATGGGGGGGGCCCACGGATCAATTTTCGCACCGGGGCCCCATGGGTCATGTGTACGCCACTGCAGACAGACACACACTCACTGACAAACAGATACAGACACACGCACACACCCTTGCTGACACACACACACTGACAGACACACACACTGAAAGACACGCACAGACACATACACACATACTCACTGACACACACATACTTGTTGACAGACACACACACTCACTGACTGACAGACAGACACATACACACACACACACTTTTCTTTATTGCTCCCTACCTTATAGAGCCTATGGGGGGCATCTCCTTCCTGCTGCTCACTGCGCCCACGCGCGGTTTAATGATGCCGGCGCCCGGCTACACTTCAGTCAGCGTGTGCAAGGGAGCAGTGAGGAGCTGGAACACTGAGCTCCCTTGCGAACCTCCTCCTCAGCCGGGTACGTTTTAGCAGAGTAGGCACCTGCAATATGGGGAAAGCAGGTGCCTACTCTGCTATAACACCAGCATGCACGCAAAGATGGTCCTTGTGGGTTAAAATTTTAACCCCTTACTGACCGCAGATGTATCAGGTACGTCTGACAAAAAAAAGTATTTAATGACCGCGGACGTACCACATATGTCCGCGGCTAATTAGAGCGCTGAAGCAATCATGATCACTTCCAACCGCTTTGATGGTAGTGCAGCGATGCCTCGATGTTGAGGCATTGGGCAATACCTCTCCTGACTGCCGGAGGCAGGGTGACCACTCCCCCCAGAGCGATCACTTCCGGGTTGCTCCATGTGGCTCCCGGCAGTAAAGCAGAGCATCAGAAGCCATCGGGCATCAAGGCACTCAGTGAAGATAATAAAAATAATAAAAAATAAAACATTTAAAAAATTTAATGAAATATATCAACTAAATCTTTTAACCACCCCCCCATCCCCCTCCTACCTGCCATGTGGCTCCCAATATGGTGCTGTCTTTGTAAAGGCAGTGCATCAGTGTCCTTAGCTTGCCTCATCATAGAGGCAGGCTAGGGACATCCAATCAGAGCTTGCATATTTATAGCATATTTATTCTAACTATGAACCCCATTTGTCTTATCAGGTCAATATTAGTAAATATTGACTCTGATCAGTGTGGATCTCCCTCCCTCTCTTCACTTGTGTTTTAGTAAGAGAGGGAAAGAGATCTGTTTTAGGAAGAGAGATTTAGATAGTTTTAGGTAAGGATTTGTAAAATTGTGAGAACCAAAGGCTCTTTTCAGAGTCATTAACCCCTGTCTTGCCAGTGATCACTATAATCACTTGCTCTTGCACAGCAGCACTTTTTTGCTGTCTGTGCATTTTTTTTCGGGTTTCATAAAAAACCCCCCACCAAATTTGTGAAATACAAAAGCTCTTTTCAGAGCTATTGACCCCTATCCTGCCAGTGATCACTGTATAGATCACCATCTCTTGCACAGCAGCACTTATTTTGCTATGTGTGCATTTTTTTAGAGGTTCATTTTTTTGTGTTTTTTTTTGTGACAGATCACTAAATAAAGTGATTTCATGTCACAGAGGTCGTACAGCACCGAGGAGGCGTATGCCATCCTTGCGTTAGTCTGACGCGCCCATGTCTGACTCCGACCCTGATTTTGACCCTGCCAGGTGCTCAGATACTGTAACAGTGTAAGCATGCAGAAGCCAAACACAGAGAGATGGACGCAAGTCTTCAGGAAGTAAGAGGCCTTTATTCACATTACTGATCGGGTCTCGGATGAACTCCTGTTCCAAAATTCTGAGCCCTGAACACATGGAGTACATTCCTTATATAGCAATATAGCTCCTCCCATAATTAGCTACGCCCACACATACCCTTAACCAATCAATGAACAGAGTCTAAACTCGTCCATCCGGTCTAACCACGTGGCTCACCTGAAACAAAGGAGAAGGGCGCGTAATTCCAGTTCCTGCATTCCTGCATATGCTCAGTACAGTGATGACAGTATCTTAGCTACGTGTAACTAACTAACTGATACTACAAACACATGTACCTACATATGCCTTGTGGCAATCTTGGCCTACTAAACTTTTTGCTGCTGCAGCTGGCAGTACTGCTGAGGAGTGGGTAGTGCCTCATCGCCAGAGGCCAGATATCCCACCGGTCACTGCAAATTCTGGCATCAATGTGGATATCACATGATTTAGCCCTCAGCAGTTTATGGAGGTGTTTCTGGGTGACTATGTATTGCGGAACATTGTCGCCCAAACAAATTTATATGCCCATCAGTTCCGTGCTTCTAAGCCTGAGTCTTTTTTGGCAAAGCAGCAATGGGCCCCCATCGATTTGCCAGGATTACAAAAATTCTGGGTATTGACTATTCTGATGGGAATCATAAAGAAGCCCTCTATCCGCTCCTACTGAAGTAGTAGCCCCATCTGCTCTACCCACATTTACTCCCACTGTATGTCAAGGAAGAGGTATGAAATGATTCTACATTGAATGCACTTTAGCGACAACAGCCTGTGCCCCCTAGGGAGCATCCCCAGTTTTACAGGCTGTATAAAATCCACCCCCTGATTGCCCACTTCGCTGCAAGGTTTGCAGAGGCTTATACAGCTGGAAGGAATATATGCGTGGATGATTCCCTGGTGAAGTATAACGGAAGGCTGGGATTCAAGCAGTATATTCCTTCCAAGCGCTCCAGGTATGGTGTAAAGGTGTATATGCTCTGTGATAGCGAGACTGTCTTGTCTGTGACCTGATATTCCCCCTGATGAACAAAAGGTACCACTTGTGTACAGATAATTGTTATACAAGTGTCCCTTTGTTCAAGCTACTGTATTGTTTTGATACAGTAGCTTGCGGTACAATAAAAAAAGAACCGTGCAGTTTTCCCAGGACAACATACATGCACCCGGCTACGAAGGGGGGAGACCTCAGCTCTGCGCCAAGAGGAGCTGTTGGCCGTTAAGTACAGAGACAAAAAGGATGTGTACCTTCTTACCACCATCCACACTGCGAGGACTGTGGAGGTCTCTGTACGTGGCAGAGCTGAGAGCACAAGGAAGCCAGTGTGCATCAAGGCCTTGGTGGGGTTAATCTAGCAGATCAGTTGCTGCAGCCCTAAGTAATGATACAGAAGACAAGGGTCTGGAACAAAAGGTTGCAGTCTACTTAATGCACATTGCAACCCACAATGCTTTTTTGTTGTGCAAAAAAGCAAATCCCGGAATGCAACTGACCTTTTTACAGTTTCAGCTCCTGATCATTTGGGGGATTTTGTACCGTGATGCACCTGCTCCCCAGGCGGTGATGGGAAAGAGCAGAGTTGGGGCTACACATTTTAATTTTAAAACTACTGCGACAAAGTAGAATCCCCCAAAAAGATGTAGTCTGTTTTAAGAGGGGGCAGAAAAAAGATACCGTATATTAATGTCCTGATTGCCCTGGACAGCCTGGACTCTGCATTGGGGACTGCTTCAAACAATACCACACACTTGTCCATTTAAAAAACTTTTTAAACATTTACCGTTCAAATTTTTGTTGTTGTTTTTTTGGCTTACATTTACCCTATGTATGGGGGGCATGGGTGGACTCAAGAGGCCTTCGGGAAAACAACCTTGAGTGTTTTCTTGCAATAATGTGTGTGTAAAAATTTTAATTGAAAAATTACCACCACACATTTTTTTTACTAAAACAGTTGCATCACAGGCATCAAAACGCTCCATATATAATACCATGGGGTGTCAACTTTTCAAATATATGCACGCTTATGGCAAGACGTTTGACATTGCACTCCCCAAACAACCCAACAAAACGATGCATAGGTGGTAGCACTGTACTCAGGAGATGTTGCTGTACACATATTGGGGTGTTCTTTGGCAGTAACACCTAACAGGAACTGAAATCCATGCCTAAAATACAATGTATGTGGAAAAATAACAAAAAATGACTACCCAAACATTTTACAAAGACTGGTGGTAGAACTAGTGCATGGAAAGTGTTAAAATACCGCCATTTGAAATACCCTAGGGTGTCTGCTTTTCAGAAATATATGGATTGATGGGGGTAAATTACATTGTCCGGTTTACAAAATGTCTCAAAAAGGACATGGGTGCATGATGACCAGCTGTGAAAATTCCAAGTTGCAAAACAGGAATGCGCACCCTCCAAATAAGGACTTTTAGCCCCCAGAGAACCTGACACAACAATACATGGGTGGTATCACTGTACGCAGAAGATTTTGCTGAACACATATTGGAGTGTTCTTTGGCAGTAACCCTTAAAGTTCTCAGTACATGTATTCTTAAATTGCTATGTGTGTCAAAAAATCACCAATCTTTTTTTTTTTTTGGCATAAATTGGTGGTAAAATGGTTGCATGAAAAAAATCAAAATACCCCAAGTTTATTACCTTAGGTTGTCTTCTTGTAAAAAAATATATACATGTGAAGGGTTATTCCTGACAGATATAAGTGTTAACTTGTGTTAATTTTGGGAAACAAATGGTTTGAAAATAGCAAAGTGCTACTTGTACTTATAGCCCTATAACTTTCCACAAAAAGCTAAGAATGTGGCAAAACTAGCCACTTTAAAACTGTATTTATATTAATGTGTTGCTGTAGCTTTAAGGATGTTAGAACCAAGCGTATACCTAATTTGTTATGTTGTGCGAACAAGAGCATTCGTATGCTGGCGGCATGAAAGCCACCAGCATTCATATAGTAGTTTCACAAACAGTGAATTTCAACACTGTTCGTGAAATGAACAAACTACCGAATGGAAGACCGCACACAGGAGGTCGTGTGGCTCCCATTAAACATTGCAACATTGTATCTTTTGGTAGTTATGAAGGATTCAGGGTGTCCGCCGTTCGGCTACCGACCATGCGGCGGTCGGCCATCTTGGATCCTTTGTTAGCCCAGTGGTATTTTGCCGTTGAGTGCCTGGAACTAAAATTGGCTATTCGACGGCACGAATACCGCTGGACTTCAAGGCCGTTCGGGAGTACCGGTCTTTCGGTACTTGCTTCTTACAAGTGTATTCGTGAAATTTAGGCGAAGTATATATTGAAGTATAATTCATGCGGCGTTTGGCTAAATGTGCTGAGATCTGAGTGGTAATTGCACGAAATGTGCGCTCAGACCCCAGCTATCTACCGAACGGTCATTCGGTAATATAGGATGAATAATGTGAAAGTTGTGTATTTTTGTGTGAAATGCCAGTTCTGCTGCACGGAGTGATAATCCACTTAACTGGATATTCTAGTGGGAGTATCCCTCTCGTGCAGCAGTGCAAATGTCCGGGTTGTTAAGTTCCCCATGTAGTCCCCTACTGTACAACCCCTGTAATGTCAGTAGAGAAACCCCTTGCATGGGGAACCACATAAATACTGTGACCTGTGATTAAAAGCTCAGTTGACTCCCAGCCTATGTGTTGTCTAGTTCTTGGGAAGGAAGGATATATTTAACGCTACCAGGATTATTGTATGCTGTACTTATTTTGCCTGGATTATTGTAAGCTGTTCCTGTTACCAGCGGAGATATTGTGGATGATACTACCTCAATGTTACAAAGAACATGTTAACATTGGGTATTTCTAAACTCAGGACAAAATTTAGAAACTAATTAACATGGGTGTTTTTGGCAGTTGTAGATGCGTAACAGATTTTGGGGTCAAAGTTAGAAAAAAGTGTTTTTTTTTATTTTTTTCATCATATTTTATAATTTTTGTTATAGTAAATTATATGATATGATGAAAATAATGGTATCTTTAGAAAGAGCATTTAATGGCAAGAAAAATGGTATATATGTGTGGGTACAGTAAATGAGTAAGAGGAAAATTACAGCTAAACACAAACACCGCAGAAATGTAAAAAGAGCCCTGGTCCTTAACGGTAAGAAACTTGAAAAACGGTCTGGTCACTAAGGGGTTAAACAGAATATCTAGGTAATTTGGCATCCACTGCCTATATACCAATTTAATTAACTGGGGTATAGTTGTTAAAAGTTGCAAATGCTCAATAAGCAGGGCATTTCAACTCCAGCATAGGGGCTCTAGAGATTAGATTATGACAAGAAGGTAAAATATAATCAGTACTTAAAGGGACATTATAGTCACCAAAAGAACTGTAGCTTAATGAAGCAGCTGTTGTGTATAGATCATGCCTCAGAAGTTTCAGTGCTCAATTCACTGCCAATTTTGTTTCTGTCCTTGCCACACCTCCCCTTGCTGTGAATGACACGGCCTGCATTAAAAACAAAATGGTTTTATCAGATGTAACTTACTATAAAAGTTTTTATTTCCTGCTCTGTAAACTTTAATTACATTCAGGAGCCTCCTGCAGGGTCTAGCAAACTATTAACCGAGCAGGAGATAAGAAATTTTATAATAAAGGAACTGTAACCATTAGGTGACTCTTTACAGGAAGTGTTTAGGAATGCTGTGTAAGTCACATGCAGGGAGGTGTGCCTAGGGCTGCATAAGCAAATTTATTTAACTCCTAAATGGCAGAAATGTGAGCAGTAACACAGCAGGGCCATGAGCTATACACCAAAGCGGTTTCATTAACCCCTTAAAACCGGAGGGCGTACTATTACACCCTATTCTAAGCGACTCTAAACGTTTTTTTTGTTATGTACCCGGTTGCCGGCAATCCCACGCCGGCGATCGCGGTTGGGGAGACTCACCTGGGATCCCAGGGAGTCCCCCTCGGCGGATCCTGCCTCCTCTGGCCCTCTGGGCCACGTGAGAGTGAGGTCCTTGCGAGGACCTCACAATCACATGGCCGGGTTAGCTGGCTGCTGCATTGCCAGCAGGGGGACTGCCTGTAATGACAGTTAGTCCCCCTGCTGGCCGAATTCAAATAAAATAAAATTAAAATCAGTGTAAAAAAAAATAATTCTATACTTAGATCATATATATATATTATATATATGATCTAAGTATATATATATATACACATATACATACACACACATACACTGTCTAGGTGTATGTTACTATTAATATATATATATAATTATATATTAATATCAAATTACACGTAGACTGATACTGATTATATATAATTATTGTTATATATTTATATATAATATAAAAAAGGTAAATAAGTAAAAAAAATTTTTAAAAATAATTAAAAATAAATAATAAAAAAATATATAAATGTGTTTTATTTCGTTCTAACTGTATTGTGATATTTATATATATATATATTTATATCAAAATACACGTAGAACGAAATAATATATACGTATATATCACTATATGTAACGGACCGTTTAGCATAAAAGGGGAAAAAACCACTTAGACGATAATCCCCCTTTTCAGAGACAGGCACAGCTACGGTATAATCACCAAAACTCACGAACCACCAATAAGTGAATGCTCCAAACTCCCGAACGGCATACAAGGGAATAAGGTAGCACTTCAAATAAACGAACAGGAACCATACGAATAGCTGCTAGCAGGCGAACAGGAAAAGCTTCCAAGCGGCTTACACTCCTGGCAATCAGTCCTTAGCAGCATACAGTAAATCCCCCCCAAAGACGAGACAAGGCTCCGTGTTGAGGGTCAAGCAGTGGTCTGTTTAATGAGGGCTACCTGCCCAGCTTTTATGCAGGTCTCCCACCTGGTGGACACTCCCCTAGGGGACCAAATGGGAGACTGTGACAAGGGACAGACAAGTATACAAAAAGGACACACAGTCACAGTATATTCCCACAATGCATCCTGGCTTCCTCCCCTCTGCCCTGGGAGATAATTGGGAAGTAACTCAATTATCTCCCAAGACAAAGGCAAAACTCCATTACACACGTGGGAACACAAAACCAGCATAACACTTTAAAATGCACAAAGTAACATTTACTACATAAACCACAGACATGTAACATATCCCCAGATAGCTCAGGTCTGAGTGCACATTATTAGGTGAATGGCACTCAGACTACACGAATACAGTTCAATCGCCATGGAGCCAAAGTCTTTACAGTCAGTTTCATACGAATGGGCTCCATGGGATTCCTATCTGGGGTATAAGATATTCACACAAAAATACCGAACACCGGGTCATTTGTGTGCTTTCACCGAACGAGAAGGGAGGTCGGCGGCTTCAGCGGTGTTCGCGCAAAACTGTGTCCGATTTTAGTTCCATGAAAATAGAGGCGAACACCGCTGTTCATTCGTATGGTTTAAAATGGCCGCGACCTCGTGTTCGGGATACGAACGGCGGCCACCCAGCGTTCATCAATTAAGCTGCGGTTAACCGCAGCTTCAGGGAGGTTAATTGCCGGCACACTCCAGCTCCCAGGTGGTCCAGTCATTCGTACGGTTGTTCGGTAGATTGAAACTACCGAACAACCGGCAGAAAAGCACGAATATGGCTTTTCTGCATGGAAAAATAAAGTCTTTTAAAAGGGGGCCATAGTCCAAAGGCAGCAGGCGAGCAACCAGGCTTCTCCAATGCAATGTGGCGAGATTGGTCTCGTCACACTATATATATACCTATATATAAATACAAATATTTTAAAAAATTATATATATATATATATATATATATACACATATATTAATTCTACATATATATTTATGTAATATTTTTACATAGGTAGTAGGTATCTTAATTAATTACAATTTGCTGGACCTGCCTGACAACCCAGGCCAAAAGTATAGGGAATTTAATTTGCTAGCACTATATTTAACCCTATAACTTTCCAAGACACCATAAAACCTGTACATGGGGGGTACTGTTTTATTTGGGAGACTTCGCTGAACACAAATAATAATATATTGATACTTTTTACTGTTTTGAAACACAAATATTTGTGTTCAACGAAGTCTCCCGAGAACAACAGTATCCTTCATGTACAGGTTTTATGGTGTTTTCAAAAGTTACAGGGTCAAATATAAGGCTTGTGTTTCATTTTTTTTTCACATTAATATTCGCCAGATTGGTTACGTTGCTTTTGAGACCCTATGGTAGCCCAAGAATGAAAATTACCCCTATGATGGCATACCATTTGCAATAGTAGACAACCCAACGTATTGTAAATAGGGTATGTCCAGTCTTTTTAGTAGCCACTTAGTCACAAACACTGGCCAAAATTGGCGTTTTTTGCATTTTTCACACACAAACAAATACTAACGCTAACTTTGGCCAGTGTTTGTGACCAAATGGCTGCTAAAAAAGACTGCGTATACCCCATTTGCAATACCTTGGGTTGTCTACTATTGCAAATGGTATGCCACTATGGGTGTAAATTTCATTCCTGGGCTACTATACAGTCTCAAAGACAACGTAACCAATCTGGCGAATTTCAATTTCAAATGTAACGTGCTATATTTGACCCTGTAACTTCCCAAAACACCATAAAACCTGTACATAGGGGGTACTGCTTTACATGTGAGACTTTGCTGAATACAAATATGTGTATTTTATTGCAGTAAAAGCAAACAGTATTATGACATTGACAGTTAAAATGTCATGTAGAACTAAAAAAAATTAAAACAATTCTTATTTTCTTATTAAATTATCTTTCATAGCTAAATATTTGATATTCACTGAAAGACCCGTTTCCCCTGAATAAAATGATATATAATAAGGGTGGGTGCATTTAATATGAAAGAGGTGAATTACGGTTGGACAGACATATAGCACAAATGCCAGGTTTTGTTTACGTTTTGCTTTGTTCACAACGTGTACATTTGGCTCAGTCCTTAAAGGACCACTATAGTGCCAGGAAAACATACTCGTTTTCCTGGCACTATAGTGCCCTGAGGGTGCCTCCACCCTCAGGGACCACCTCCCGCTGGGCTCTGGGGAGAGGAAGGGGTTGAAATCTTACCTTTCTCCAGCGCCGGGTGGGGAGCTCTCCTCCTCCTCTCTGGTTGAATGCGCATGCGCAGCGGGAGCTGCGCATGCATTCAGCCAGTCTCATAGGAAAGCATTCATAATGCTTTCCTATGGACTCTTGCGTCTTCTCACTGTCATTTTCACAGTGAGAAGCACGCAAACGCCTCTAGCGGCTGTCAATGAGACAGCCACTAGAGGCTTTAGAGGCTGGCTTAACCCAATTATAAACATAGCAGTTTCTCTGAAACTGCTATGTTTATAAAAGAAATGGGTTAACCCTAGCTGGACCAGGCACCTAGACTACTTCATTAAGCTGAAGTGGTCTGGGTGCCTAGAGTGGTCCTTTAAGGGGTTAAGCTAAAGTCGTTTTTGGTGAATATAGTGTCCCTTGGACAACCTCAGTCATGGCCCTTCTTTCCACAAAGCAACTTCTTTTTTAGATGTATGCACAATGTTTCATTGCCCTTGTTTGTGCATTGTACAATGACAATAAAGTTGAATCTGAATGCTTAGTACATACTCAGCTGAGCCAATGAAATATCTGTGAATTGAGCTGCTGATATCATTATACCATATAGCCAATGTACTTCTTGTTATTTGTTCCTTTCCAATGTGTTCTTGTTTATTCCCTTTCCCTTATTACAGCTTTGAAATAATATATAGATAAAAATATGTAGTGTAAAGATAGATGCAGTAGTGAGGAAGCAAAGAGAAGGAATCATTTTGAGCTTTTTGTACTCCCTAATTTTACATGATCATTCACTATTGTCACAGCATGCACACAGTTTCTGGGCACTTTATGTTCTTGACTAATTGTCCTTCAGACTGGTATGTCATGGAATATACTTAGAAAGGAATCAACAATAACAAGATAAACTCACAATTAAATCAGATTTCTTTATTAAGGAGACATTTTACAAAATAACAAAGACAACAATAAACTTAAACAGAGAACACAGAGTTGGGTGGAAAGGAAACAAAGATCCATTAAGAGAAACTTTCCATAAGCTCCACCCCACCCACTGTCTAAAAACATAAAGACAAAGACAGTTTACATGCATATTTAGTCTGGGTATCCTCTCGGATCCCAGCTCTCAGGAATTATGGCTTTTATATCTCAGCATGGCAAAAGGGTTTAGACGCCACAAGACGCAGGAAAAGTCCACCCCCATGCCAGGGTGAGGGGTGGAGTCTATTGCCCGGATAAAAATCCGTAAACATTTAGCAGGATACAAGACACTAGACACACACAAGGGGAAAATAATCAAAGTAAACATACACCCTTCCCTTTATTACCCCTTTTCTATTTATAATATATATATATATATATATTTATATCTATGTACTTTATTTTCCTCTTTAGCATGCGAACATTCGAAAATAGAAAGAAAACTTTAACACAAACTCCACTCATAAATGTATTCAAACTTATAATACTCCAATTTTTTTCTCCACTGCCATAGAAAACAATGAAAGGCTTTGATATTCATTGTCAGCAAAGATGTTAAACAACCGTTGAAGAGATTCATATCACCTTTATGCAGAGGAAGAGGCAACAGGTAAACCTATTCTTGCAATCCTAACTTCTAAACATCTTCAATACTCTGGCTTTAAGGACTGGGTGCAGTATATTGCACAATAAATATGTACAAGTGCATCTATGACAAGGGGAGGATCATTTCTAGGCATAGTATATCTAACCAATTATTTGTGGATACTTAAAGCCAGAGGTGACCTGGTGCGTTAGTGAAGAGCTTTAAAGGTGAGGAAGATTCACACCACTGCATTCAAACAATCACACACTCCTCCCCTCATGCTATTATGTACAAAATGTCTCATGCATATTATATACAGATTATCAAGCACACCTCCGGCTCCCTGTCAGGTACACACACAAACACACAAATTTGTAAGCACACAGACACCCTGTGGCTTTCTGGTGATTTCATTTAGTTTGTGCATATTAACTCTTGGCTATGACACCTCTTTTTGCTTCCGCTAAGCCAAATATATGCACTAAATATAACTTGGGGGCCACCTGGAACAATGTCTTAATATCTCCTTTTCACATATATAACATAACCAGTTCTTTTACCTATCCATCTACAACTTCACTATTGACTTTTTAAAGAGACACTATAGTCACCAGAACAACTACAGCTTAATTTAGTTATTCTGGCATTTTCATGTAAACACTGCCTTTTCAGTGTTTACATTGCCCCTAGGGACACCTCCAAGTGGCCACTCCTTAGACCCACGCGGCGCTGGAAATAAGGTGAGTTTTATACTTTTATAGGGGGGCTATGGGGGCAAGTCACCTATATGGTGAGTTAAACACTATACATGTTTGTGTTCCTAACCCTATAGTGATCCTTTAACATAATCAATCCACCTGTCCAGCATGTAACAAATAACTATAAATCTTTTTTTATATACCTATATTTTATTTGGGCACAGATGGCATTCAGCGCTTTTTTATTTATTTATAAAAGTATTTATGAAGGGTTGAAGAATGTTTCAAAATAACATTAGTTGCTTATGCACAGCCTATGTTACTTTTTTTGAATGGATACTGGCATTATATCCTCAGTAATCAGCAACTCATTAATTAGTACTGCAGTTGCAATATTTCTAGTGTCCACAGGATCCACTTATCACTTCATCAATCCAAGGTCAACAGCATCAGTATAAGTTTGTAAATAATAGCACTTTACTCTAGGACAAAGATGGAAACTAATGAGTGTTAAAAGGAATGCGGTCAAATAATGTGATAATTATATTATTATTTTTTATTATTATTATTCAGTGTATCTGAATATTTACCACTTGCGATGCAATTCTGTTACACTATGTGATGGCCAACATGATGTTTTATATAAAGAGGTTAGAAACATTCAGGTGACCGTTATTTTAAAATTCTGTGTAATCTTTTGTAGTCAGGATCAGATATTTTGGCTTAGAACTCCCATGCTTACAAATATGGCAGACTACCCACTCAACCACGAATATAAAGACTAATCTTACAAACAGTAGAATTATGGAAAGCAGAACAAGTAATGATGCTTCCTATGACAATAAAAAGTCCTTGAAAATGGCAAGTGTCAATTAAACTCTTTGGAAAATTCTTATTTCCTCTCATCAGACTCCATAGCTCACTCTTGCAACATTACACAAGGACATGCTTTTACATTTTAGGCTATCACTTTTGCAGCTAGATAAGCAGACCAAGACATATTTTTTTTTACATCAGGCCATATGTTTTAAGCATATCAAAAATGAAAAAAGGTAATTCGACTGTCACACCTGACCTACAAAAAAGCACCTGTATAAATATCAAAATACACACTTGAGTGTTGCTTTCTGGTACCCCTGTTTGAAAGGGCCTATCTTATATAACTTAGACTAATATATATTCATAATATAATTAAGTATTTTATTGGACTATAATGCCACGTGTCTTTATTTTAAGGTAGAGTTAAAGTGAACTAGGCTCAGGTGTACTTATTGTGCATAGGACATTTTAGCACAACATTCTAATGCTCAGATAATTACAGCTCTGTTCACTTTGCTCAACAGTAAACTATATTGTGAAGAACTGATAAAAAAATAAATAAAAATTTAGTCTACAATAACTATGCTGGCATCATAGCTGTGGTGGAGAATTTTTCAAACTTTGGTTTCATAGCTTTAAAGCAACACTTCAAGCTTTAAAGCAACACTACAACCCTTAGTAGTGGTCATAATGCCGAACGTTCCTTGGTGTCCTCCCAAAGTAAGTAGACAACTGACCTGTTACCTGCTGTGGTAACCCCACCAGGCACTAGCCATTGCCACCTCTGGAACCAGACACTCTTCCACAGGGTTAAGCAGGGTTGTGCCTATTGGCTAAGAGCACTAAGCTGACACGCTCAGCCAATGAGCAAGCTAGGCTCACTGGAGGTAAGCGCTTCATGCTCTAGGCTCCTTGTGAGGCCGAGGTGAGGTGTCAAACCATTCTTAACTGGTTTGACTACTTACTCTGCGAGAGTGCCAAGGCACCCCTGACACAATAACCATTAAGCAGGCTATATTGATTATAGTGCTTGAAGTGTTCCTTAAATTTGGCAAATCATTTTTTTCCTTTCAGCACAACTTTACTGTTTAGTTAACAAGCCTCATTTTTATGACTGCAATCATTATTGAAACATAAATGTAAACAGATGCACAAAGAAACATGGTGATGTATTCCCTTCTATATGTATCTTTAAGTTTCAGGAGGCAGATTTAACTGACTGCTGGGAACAGACATATCAGACTAAAGAAATATTTTAAAGGTCCCTAACATAAAACACTGCAGCCATCTTAATTGATGTATCTGTATATTTTGCACTCACCGCTGTCATGACAGAATTGCCGTTATGTGTCCTACTGTAATGTTTATTTTGTATTGCAATTTCAATAAACAAATTGAAAAAAAAAAAAAAAACCACTGCAGTCATTGACATCAAAATTGTTTTGTTCCCACTGTGAACACTGGCACTTTTCTTTCAACACACCACTTTCACTCTACACTATGGAAGAACATGGTTTCAGTGCATCATAATCTGTAACTTCCATAGCATTTAATACATTGCACATATATTCCCTTTTGATTTACTTCCATTTCCTCTTGCCAAGAGTTACTGGTCTTTGTAGATATGATATCATATCCCAGAGCTCTCTGTAATTAAAGCTCACAGCCTCCCCCAAGGATGCTTGCTTATTCTCCAAAAACCCTCATATATCATCACTACAAACAAAAGGCCTTGCTGATCCTGTGCATCAAACCAGTAGAGGTTTTGCACCTAAATCTGTCAACACATATTTCTAAAATATTTTCTCTCACTGCAGCGTACAATGCAGCAACAAATACATACATTTTAGAAAAGCACCCTGCCAAGCATTTGTCCCACTCTTCATCTAATCAATGTCTAGTAAAACTCCACCCACAATATCTGTATTGTGAACTGGATGACACTGAGCATATCTGCCCTGTCCTTGGCTTTGCATCACAAAATACATGTGATGCCATGTTTGTCCTTTGGACAAATATGGAAGACAATCGATTGTGAAAAGCTGCAAAACACTAAAAATCCAAAAAGGGATCCTCCAACTGATTTTAATAAATCACACTATGCATTCCAAAATTATAGAATAATCCTACAGAATAGTCACATTCAAGGGCCATTTGACAGAAAATATTAAAGTAGTATTGAATTGCAGCTCCCAAAATGTTGTTGGTCTACAATCATCATGTTAGTCTTCCACTATACTTTTCTGGCATTGAAATTCTTTAAAACATTAAGGGAGTTGTGGACCTTTATCATTTTGGGGTGGGCAGAATCCCTATATTAAAAAAGTAACACTGAATACATTTCAACAAGAAATTATTAAATCAAAGGAACCTTCCAGAACATAATGAATAATCCTGTTTATGGTCCAATATAAAAGTCTAACTAGCTTGCCAAGAAAAGATGTTTATGTGGCTCTAGGAATACAAAGCTTTTAGGAACCAATGGCTGTGTTATTATTTATTTATTTATTTGCTATTTTTGAGTAAAGCCAGTTATCTTTGGAAGACCTGTGAAAAATCTACCTTTTTTTTTTCTAAAATACACTCAGAGAAGACAGTATAAATCAAGGTTATTCTAGAACACTTGACATTTTCAAGTGTTCTTGAATATACATTCCTCGAACATCTCATCCCTCAAACAGCTCTAATTTAGTTCAATAGTTTGGTTTCCCAAAATACCAATCAATATTTTGAAAAGCCAATATGCCATCAAGGTGTACTACTTTACTTCTAATTATATTGTGATTGCAAGAGCTGTGTGGGTGAGTTGAAAGTGCTTGTAGATTTGAGTCTGCACAGCAGAATGTGAAGGTAAAGGGGGACTGAGGGGAAAGGGTGTATGCATGAAGAGCCTCTTATTTCTTGCTGCCTAGTGCGAGATCGACCTCTTCTTCAGGTTTGAGAGGGTGCCACTGTGCAATTGGACGTCTTGGATTTGCCAACATGTCTGACCAATGTCGGAGCTCGGTTCCTGTGGCACTGCATCCAACGAAGATTTTACCAATTGCCTCATTCTTGCCCAGTTTATCATAATCCAAGACAGTGATGACAACTTGAACTTTCTATTGAAGGAGAAAACATAATGTTTTATAGATTGCTGTATGTTCATCACTATGTTAATTTCCTGTAATAGATTCAGCTAACTCACATACTGTAGACTACTGCAATGATTGTTAACAATTACTGATTTATAAGAAGTCTGCATTCTAAACAAATGGTGTTGTGCACATAGATTTGTATGCTAGAGAGTACTGTGTGGATATAAAGGTGCACATGGAAAACATGACATCAGAAAATAAACAAATCTACCGTGGACTTGAAAGAAGCTTTGCTATTAAATTACAAATGAAAATAAGTGTACTTTAGGGGTGCACAATCACAATTGCATAACTACTGAGAGATGGAGATGAATGGAAGGGGAAGAGGGGCACTTGTTCCTTGTCTGATAGCATCAGGGTGTGGCTGCCTCATGAAAGCAGTAAAGCCAGTCCACACAAATCATCAGGGAAATATATTGCCAGAATGCCTATTTTCCATAGGCAACAGAACAGAGGCCTAGCTGGGAAAACCCAGAGGCCTTTATTTCTGGAATGACACTAGCTAATACTCGCTGACACTAACTGATATATGTAACAGGTAGTTATATTATGATAGGGGGTTCCTTTTATTTGCTCAAAAATAAATAATAAAATACAAAAATATAACCATACATAAAAAATGTGGAACATGAATCAGCAGTTGCTAAGGCCAGTAAGACATTGATGTACATAATGAGGGGCTTGTGGGGTTGTAATAACATTATACAAATATATGCGGGGCCAATACAAACCAATTTTTTTGGAAACCTATTCATAAACAGGACTGTACATTGGACATAAGGTCATCCTTTTAGATTGGAAGAAATTAGACTTAGTCTAAGACAAGTAAGAACAATAACGATATGGAATTCTCTGCCCGAAGTGTTGGTTTTATCAGAGTCTGTACAGATGTTTAAATAGCAACTGGAATAATACTGGAAAACATTATTTAGGGATATACATTTTAATTTGTGAGATAACAGGTTCTTAATCCGAGAGTTTTGACTGTCATCCTGTGGTTGAGAAATATTTTTTTGCCTACTTTGATGCAAAATTGGAAAACACTTCAAAAAAGGGGGTTTTGCCTTCTTTTGGTTCAACAGCAAAATCAGATGTGAGAAAGGCTGAACTTGATGGACGCAAGTTTTGTTTTCAGTTTATGTAACTATGTAAAAATATTGCCATTACATGAGATGAGCATGTTTTTTTTATAGGAATAAAGGAGAGGAATTACGAGTGCTTCTCTAAACTACATAGCTTTATGGATATCTTGGGATCTATCTATAAACAGTAAGTCTTGCTGAGCTCAGTAAACAGCTGACTTTTCTTAAGCACAGTTGTCTGTCTGTCAGTTGTCTGTTTAGTAAATCCCTTCCTTTTTTTACATTGTGAAACTAGGTAAATGTATATTTGTTTGAAAATGCAATTTTATGAATGTGAAAGCAGGGTGTGTTCATTCAGTTAATGCAGGAGTGCATGTTTGTGGAATATCTGTGCATATGGGATGATGGTGCATATGGGCGTCCGCAGGAATTTTTCCAGTGGGGGTGCATAATTGTAATGACATCCATGCTTGGTCCCTTTTTGACAGTGTAATGAAAGGGAAGGATCATAGTCATTATCACATAAAGCCAGGGTGAATAGCGATTTCACAACTATGGTGTCAGGAATACATGTTTGTATTCCTGGCACTATAGTGTTCCTTTAAGCAAATTAAAGGAACATACTGGTCACAATAACAACTTCATCTAAATAAAAATGCTATGATGCCAGGAAGCCCCTGGGTGCTCTTTCCTTTAAGGGGTGAAACCGCTCACAAATGGTTTAACCCCAAAGGCTTCCACCAGCTCCAGGTCGCTCAGTGGTATTTGGCTTCTGAAACGGAGTGTCAGGAAGTGCAGATTGACGTCAGGCATGGGTGCTGCAGATTGGCTAGAGTGGTCAGTTGACGCTCTAAGCCAATCTCTAGTTCCTGGTTCATAAAAATGTTTAACATTTTATGAATTAGGGAGCCAATCAGCAACACCCCTACCCAGCGGCACTCTGTCCTGACACTCAATAAATAAAAGTGAACACATTAACACTGATATATTTTTTTTACCTGGGGAGATGAGAAGGTCCAAAGTTTCCCTGCCAGGCCCAGGTACCAAAGCCTTATGATGTGGTGTCCAGAATAAATTGGAGGGTTCAGTTCACTTGTCCTTCCTGATAAAATCTCCTTTTCTTCTCTTTCAATTGACACAGTCTTCTTTTTCTTCTGACACTGTCTTCTCTCCTCCTTGGCTTCTTCTGCTCCTTTACCTTTCTGCTACTTTCTGCTTATTTTGGGTCCTCCTGCTCCTTTCTCTTTCTGATCCCTTTCTGCTCCTTGCAGACCCTTTCTGCTCCTTCTCCTACTTTACCTTTGTGCTCCTTGCTGTCCCTTTCTGCTCCTTGCTACCCTTTTCTGCTCCTTCTCCTACTTTACCTTTGTGCTCCTTCTGATTCTTTCTGCTCATTTACCTTTGTGCTCCCTCTGTCCCTTTCTTCTCCTTGCAGACCCTTCCTGCTCCTTGCTGCCCATTCCTGCTCCTTGCAGACCCTTCCTGCTCATTGCTGACCCTTTCTTCTCCATGATGTCCCTTCTCCTACTTTACCTTTGTGATCCTTCTGTCCCTTCCTGCCCTTTCCATCTCCTTGCTGGCCCTTTCTGCTCCTTCTACTTTACCTTTGTGCTGCTTTACCTTCCTGCCCCTTGCTGACCCTTCATGCTGCTTGCTGCCACTTCCTGCTCATTTCTGTTCCTTTGTACTCCTTCTCCTACTTTACCTTTTTGCTCCTTGATGTCCCTTCCTGCTCATTTCTGTTCCTACTCCTTTCTGCTCCTTCTCTTACTTTACCTTCCTGCTCCTCACTTCCCTGATCTGTAGGCTATCCCCCCAATATGCCTCACTTCCTGATCTGTAGGCCATCTCCCCCCCAATATGCCACTTCCCTGATCTGTAGGCTATATCCCCCAATATGCCTAATTTTCCTGATCTGTAGGCTATATCCCCCCAATATGCCTCACTTTTCCTGATCTGTAGGCTATATCCCCCAATATGCCTCACTTTCCTGATCTGTAGGCTATCTCCCCCCTCAATATGCCTCACTTCCTGATCTGTAGGCTATCTCCCCCTCAATATGCCTCACTTCCCTGATCTGTGGGCTATCCCCCCAATATGCCTCACTTCCTGATCTGTAGGCCATCTCCCAATATGCCTCACTTCCCTGATCTGTACGCACCGGTATTGCCCTGTATTTTCAATCTCAGACGGAAAATAGCAGAACAAGCTGAAAAATTCCCTTGCCCCCTTCCCCCCTGCGGACGCCCATGGGATGATGGTCTGTGTTTTGTGTGCATGGCTGAATTCAGGAATTAATGTATGTGGAATGTCAGTGTGTGTATACAAAAGTTACATTTGTATGTAGAAACAGAGCATTTAAAACACAACCATCTCACTGACATAACAGGACAGTGGCTCCAAGTTAGAATTTGAGTAATCTGATTCACTCTTTAAAAAGGTTGTGCACCCCTAGTGTACATAGAAAATAAAATTCAGAAAATGTTTTCATTCTTATATATTTGTATAGATTGAAATCAGCAGTTATGCAAGGAGAAAAACATTACATAAAAATTAATACTAGTAAGGCGTCTCCATAAAGGTATTTTTTATGGGCATGCTCAATGGGCCGAATGGTTCTTATCTGCCGTCACATTCTATGTTTCTATGTTTCTATGCTTGACAAGGAGTGTACAATGAGGATATGGTTCAATATCAACACAAGAGGCAATAGTGCTGTGTGTGAAGATTGATAAAGCCGTGTAAATTTATGCTTACAAAGTGACATATTTGAAAATAGTGGACTGTGTACCTGGATCTGCTCAAAGGGAATCTCGAAGCTGAACGACTCATTGAAATAGGGATTCAATGTCTTTTTCTTCACTGTTGTTTTTTTCTTCTTCAGACGCTTCCCATTCTGCATTAGATGAATCTTAACATAGGGATCTAAGGGGAATTACAAAAATAAGAGATATAACACTAAGATTAGACGAGGAAAGAAAGGAGACAATTATACTAATAAATGTAATAAACCATATAAATTTTTTCAGGCTATTTACTATATGTAGTTGGTGCTTTCATTGTTACTTATTATATATATTATCCCCTCAACATTGAATGTTTTTTTTTTAAATTACTTTCCTTAACCTGCACTAATTATGCACACATTATTATTGCAAAAACTGTAAAAAAAAATACACAAACTGTTTCATTCTTTTTGCATTTTTCTGTATTTTTCTTTATAATAAATAAGTAAATAGGTTAAAAAGGAACATGGTCCAGAGGTAATGAACCACGTCGTAGGTGCAAAACAAGTGTAACACATGACACATGAAGTCATACCTAGATGCTTGTCCAAAATATAATCATGGAATTCTTGTGGCATTTACATGATGTTGAGTATGCTATATTGTTTAAAGGGTAAAACACAGGTATTGTGTTAGATTAAGATTTGCTGTGTTCTGCCTGTCAAAAATGAACCTTTTGCAATCCTTATTCATTCACTGTGTGGATAAAACAGAAGGTAAAAATGGTAGAACGTTGGTTCAAGTCTATTTCCTTTAACACCAACTGTGGGGATGTTAATATTACCCAATTTAATGGTACTAATGAGACAGTGTATTACCTAATTTTACTTATAAATTATATTTACATTAAGGCAATAACACAACAGGTTAACTAAAAAAACAAAAAACTGGTTCACCAGATATTGACAGCTATGTTTGCACACTACCCAGCTAGAGGGAAATGAGACAGGCAAGATGCAAGTCAGAAGAAATATGACCTCTAGATTACAATCTCATGAGTGGATTTCTCCCTTTTGTTTTAGTGTGTCTAATTATGTATCCCCTGTTTGTACAATATCATTGTTAGTTTTGCATAAATTAAAAATTGGGTGAATGAGGTCTAGAGATATAATAAGGGTAAGAACTGGGGATTTCATAATGAGGGATTTAATGTGTAAATGTCATAGTACACACAACTTGTTATTAAATTAAAGTGTGTTAAAGGTTTATTATTCATTTTGAAATAAATTTACAAGAAAAAGTATGTATGTAAGGCTAGGCCTATAGTTGTGGGAGGGGCTTGGTTTCCCTTCTTAAGGAACGCCAGACCTCTCCGCACTACTGTTTCTGGTCTGGCGATTTGTCCCTCTCACCACTCCCTTTTCTCATATCATTATCTAGGGTGGGCCCTCTTATTACAGGCCTACCACACTGTCTATTCCGGCACACCACAATCGACTGTTATATTACTGTATGTCTCATACGAGGAACTTGCATACCTACTTCTAACAGACTCATTATGGCTTTTTATGCCCTGGACACACATAATATATATATATATATATATGTATATATATATATATATATATATACACATACATACATACACACACCCACATACTTTTTATTTTTGAACTGGGTAAAGATTTGAATCATGAATCCTTTCTTGCCATAGAAAATTGTATGTTGGAATAAGTGACAGACTGGTAAAGGATGACACCCTTATAGGTAGCTTGCCTGCTCTTCACAGCAACTACAGCATGTAAACTAAATTTGCCGTGATTATTTCTTCACTGACCGAGTCTTGTGAGACAAACAATCCATCTAATTAATCAATATTCTCTGAGGCATATTCAAATTTATAAATTCATACCTGATATACTTTTTTAATGGACTGGGGAGGTTATATAATTTTTGATAATATAAATGAAAAGCATCCACTATTGTATCTGTCGTCATATGCAGTTTCCCTGAGTCGTCTATGATTTTTTATAAATACGGATTTTGATATTTACATTTTAGAGCCCTTGCCAATATTTTCCCGTACTTGTTACCATAAGACTAAAATGTTCCCTGCGTCAATTGTACTGCCCGTTGTGCCTCAATATTTAATAAGCTTTTCAACTCCATATGGAGAGCGACTAATTACTTATGGATCTTGTAACGGCCACTCTGTGTGTCAGTGGAGTGGACGCCATTGGAGACGTCCTTTTTCCTGGCAAGAGGCTGTGCTGCAGTGTGTTCCAGATGTCCCATCAGCCGAACCAGTGGAGAGAGAGAGAATAGCGGAGCTCTTACAAGAGCTAGTGATTAGTTGGATGCAGTTTCCCTACAATAACGAGACAAGGCTACGTATTGAGGGTTGAGCAAATCTGAAGGTTTAATATGCCAGGCTGGCCTTTTATGCAACTTTTCCCACAAGGTTACCACCCATGTGGACCTTGTGGGGCCCCGAAAAGTAAATTCAACAGCCAATAGTTTACAGTCACAAAGTTAAACACTCCCATTCATTACAGTAAATTCCTTCCCTCTGCTTGGTAGATAATTGAGTTAATTACTGTATCAACTCCATGCGAAAAAATGAACTTTTTACACATTTTCTGAAACATTACAATTATACATCTAATTCCCATAAAACTTATATTTTCTGAAAGGGCATAATTGTGGGACCAACATATTAAAAAATCATGCAAATCGGTTCAGGGGTTCGGGAGATAGATGGAAGTCCCATTTCTGCCTGGCCGCACACGAGGCTCCTGTCCAAAATAGTTCCATGCATTCAGCTGGTGCGGCTGGTCCCTTTTCGTATGTTTAAAAATACTGAACAACCATCCCCATTAGTGTTCGTGCCTTTGATGGTTGTGTGCCACCTCGTTCATATAATGCTTTTACCGAACGCCTCTTTCGTATGAATTGGCACAAATCTAAGTGGTCCTGGAAGTCTCAGCAGTGTGCGGGAGTTTGAGTGTCTGAAAACAGTTCCAGACACTCGATGACCAAATCCCGCTGGACGCGTTCGACAAAACAAGATGGCCACCACCACGTGTTCGTGCATACGAATCGACGGCCACCCAGTGAACCACTTAGAATGTTTAAGTTGTGGTTTGGCACAGAGTCAAGGAGTCAATTGACGGAACAAGACTGGCCTGGGTGGTCTCTTGTTCGACAGTTTGTTCGGATATACGAACGGTTATACGAACAAGTTAGCAGGGCTGTTCGTTTCCAATTCGTATGTTGGAGTTATAAGGTTGCAAGTTTAACTGTTAGTAAGATAACAAGTCTGATGGCCAGGCAATAAACAGGGCATCTGTTACATGGTTCCCTTTTGTGGAACACTCCGGCAGACCCGGTTTGATTCTTTTCGGGACAGCTTGGGGATGTCCGGACTGCTGTTATGGCATAAGTTCCGTTTGCCGGGACAACCCATCAGCATTGCCGTTCTGTTTGCCGGGCCGGTATTGCATAGAGAAATTGTAGGGTTGTAGTGCCAAGCTCCACCGCAATAGTCGGCCGTTGTCCCCTGCAACCCGGCTCAGCCAAACTAGGGGGGGTTGTGGTCGGTGATGAGTGTAAACTCTTGGCCATATAAATAGGGAGTCAATTTCTTTAGAGCCCAAACTATGGCCAGGCATTATTTTTCCTCTGCTGCGTAACTTACTTCCCTGGGTAACAATTTTCGGCTAAGATACGCGACAGGGTGCTCCCCTCCATCCTCTCCGACCTGGCTCAGAACTGCCCCCAGTCCATACATGGAAGCATCTGTGTGGACAACAAAGTGTTTGTTAGGGACGGGGGCAGCCAATACAGGAGCATGGATCAAAGCGTTCTTTTCACAGGAGGGAGACTACAGGACCAGCCTGGGTAGGTTTTCCTTGGTCAAGTCCGTCAGGGGCTTAGCGGTAGTGCTGTAGTCGGGTACAAACTAAGAAGGCCAGCACTTGAGTCTTTTTGCGGGGTGTGGGCCAATTGGCTCAAATTTGGCCAGTTCTGGTCGCTGCTTCCCACACCCTACCCGTTGTCCCAAATACTGGACTTCGGCCATTCCCAGATGGCATTTATCAGGTTTCAGGGTCAGGCCTGCAGCCCGAATCTGATCTAATACGGCTCCTACATGCTGTAAGTGTTCTCCCCATGACTCACTATATATCTCTAAATCATCCAGGTACGCACAAGTGAAGTCCTGGAAGCCATCAAGGCATCTATCCACCAAGCGCTGCAACATGGCTGGGGCATTTTTCATGCCGAATGGCATAACCTTAAATTGGTATAGGCCAAATGGGGTGACAAAAGCCGACTTGGGGATAGCCTCCTTGGCCAGGGGAATCTGCCAATAGCCTTTGCACAGATCGATGGTGGTCAGATAACGTCCCTTGGCGATATGATCTAGGAGTTAATCTGCATGGGGTAGGCATTAGTCACTGTCCGGTTATTAAGGTGTCTATAATCCACGCAGAACCACATGGTCCCATCCTTTTTGGGTACTAGGACTACGGGGGAAGCGCAGGGGGCTGTCCGAGGGCTCTATAACTCCTAGCTTAAGCATGTCCTGGATTTCTTTTCACATCCCCTCTTTAACTGCCTTGGGAATTCGGTAGGGGGGTTGTCTTAGTGGGGCTTGTCATGGGGTTTCTACATGATGGGTCACTAAGGTAGTGTACCCGGGCTCTTGGGGAAAGGTCAACTCCTTCTCGGTGAGAAACTGTCGGAGCTGGCCCTTCTCTGCGGGGTTTAGTGGCTCCCCTAGCTGTATTGTACTAATAAGGCTGCCTGGGGAAGGGTTGGCTAGTAAATCTGGTATGGGCAGACTGTCGGGATCTTCGGTAGCGGGAATGCATATGGCTGCTACGTCCTCGGGTCTTTCATGATATTCCTTTAGCAGATTTACATGAAAGGATTTGCATACCTTTTTGTCCTCGCTACTGGCAATTACATAGGTGGTATCGCAGATCTGCGCTACCACCTTGTAGGGGCCCTGCCAGGATGCTTGACGTTTATTTCCCTTTACTGGCCTAAGCACCAGGACTTTTTGTCCCACCTGGAACGCCCCGATCGTACCATAGTTTCTGTCTGCCCTGGGCCGCATGGAGAATGTCCCTTGCCATCCGGGCCAACTGCTCCATGCAATCCCGAAGTTCCAGAACATATGGCACGATAGGGAACCCCTTATGTTCCATTTCCCCCTCCTAGTGCTCGCGAATGAGATCGAGGGGTCCTCGCACCCTCCTCCTGTAGAGCAGTTCAAAGGGGGAATACCCAGTCGATTCCTGGGGCGCCTCTCGATATGCGAATGAGAGGTGCAGTAGGAATTGCTTCCAGTCTCTGTACTCGTCTGTAAAGGTCCACAGTAACTGTTTCAGGGTACCATTGAAACACTCACAGACACCATTCTGGGGGTGGTATGGGGAGCTGAGTAGGGGTTTGATACCACAGACCTCCCATAACTGCTGGTTGAGGTCTGCGGTAAACTGAGTTCCCCTATCAGATAGAATTTCGTTCGGAAACCCCACTCTGGTAAAAATCCCGACCAAGGCACTGGCAACAGTCTCGGCCTGAATATTCGACAGAGCAACGGCTTCCGGTTAGCGGGTAGCGTAGTCCACCACGGTAAGTATGTATTTCTTACCGGATGGACTGGGGTTAGGTAGGGGTCCTACTAGATCCACAGCCACCCTGCTGAAAGGTTCCTCAATGATCGGCATGGGTAGTAGTCGAGCTTTAGGGTGATCCCCCCTTTTTCCTACTCGTTGGCAGACATCGCATGTACTGCAGTAGCATTGCACGTCCTTAGAGATCCACGGCCAAAAGAATGTCTGGGTAATCCTGTAGGTCGTGCGGTTACCACCCAGATGTCCTGCCAAAGGAATGTCATGCCCGATTCAGAAGTTCCAACCGGTACTTCCTAGCTACTGGCAATTCTGGGATGGGGCGCATCCTCTCTTTCTACCTTCAGTTAACCGGTATAGTCTATCCTTGTCCCAGATAAACCTCTTGTGCCCAGCCCCCCCCGGTCTCTGCTTTCTCTCTGTATTTCTGCAGGGATGGGTCCACTCTGGTTTCTCTCCCAAACTCTTCAGGGGTATCCCAAGCTAAGGGTTTACTGGCTACGGTCAGGTTAGGGGTCGGTGGGACGTTTTCTGCAAGGTGAGCCTGCTAACGAGTGGTCACAGGGCAAGCTGTAACGGCTGGAGTGGGCAGGCTGGAGTGGCCCAAAAGAACTTTGGCTGGCAGGTTGTCCATAATTCCTACTGTGGTCTTGCCAGACCCGACTCCCCAATTCTGGTGTACACAGGCAGTACGGAGACAAATGACAGCTCCTCCGGTGATTCGTGCAGCCACGGTGTGCTTGGACAAATTTTCTAGTTTGACCAAATGTCGTTGGACCAGAGTGATGGTAGCGCCTGTGTCCCGCAGTCCTTGAGCTACTTATCCGTTCACTCATACCTCTTGCCGGTGCTGCTGTCCGTTGTCCGGGGATGCAGCTTGGATGGGGTCTGCCTCATACAAGATCCCCAGGCATTCCTCTGTACCAAGCTCGGTCTCCATACAATGAACCACTGGGGTACTGGGTGGTGCAGCATCCGCTCTGGGTGAGGGTCGCCTCCAAGTTGGAGCGGAGGGCCCTAGTGGACAGTTCTTAATTATGTGCCCCCAACTGTGGCACCGATGACATTGGGTCTTGGAATAGTCCTGGGGGTAATTTGGTGACCCTTGGTAGTGATAGGGGACAGGGGGTATAGGAGCACAGGGCTCAGGGCCAGGGGCAGGAGCCCGAGTTTTCAGGCAGGTGGTCGCGGGGTAGTTTGACTCACCTTCCTGGTCTTGGCATACTCGTCCGCTAACTGGGCAGCATCTTTTAAGGTGAGGAGACACCGGTCTTGTACCTATTCTTGTAGTCCAGTGGATAAATGTTCCATCAGGAATAGCTACAGGACTTCTTCTCCGGTATTGGCATGGCAACCCTTAATCCAGTGGGAAGCCACTCAATGTAACCAGCAGGCCCATCCCATGTGGGAATCCCTGTCTTTTTCTTGGATTCCTGGAAGCGGTGGCGATAAGTCTCAGGGGTCACTGCATAATGTGTGAGGAGGGCTTCCTTGACCAGCTGATACTGTTAAATGTCCTCTTGGGAGAGGGCTCAGAATACTTTGTTTGCCTTCCCAGACAACTTTCCTGAAAGTATGGTGACCCATTGGTCTGGGGGTACCTGGTGTAAAGCATATTGCCTCTCAAAATCAGCCAAGTACCCGTCAATTTTGTCCTCATTCTCCACAAAAGCCTTAAATGCTGCAAAAGGGACTTTCCTCTGTTCTGCTGTCAGGGGAGGGGTAATAACTGCTGATACAATAGGTTGTCTTATCCTTTCTAGTTGTATCTCGTGTTCCCTTCTTTCCTGAATCTCCACTTTTACTGTGAGGAACATCTGATCAATTCGTTCCTTCAATGGGGTTGGCCCATACATTGCCAACCTTGCCCGAACAATGCGCAGGGCCGGCCTTTGGGGTGTGCGAGCTGTGTGGCCGCACAGGGCGCCATGGCAGCAGGGGGTGCCATGTGGCTGACACAGCTTGCACACTCTCTGCCCTCCCTATCCTCTACCCGTGCTTAGCAGAGAGAGACTGTAGGAGGCAGAGCTAAGCGACCAGTGGGGGCAGAGCTAAGCGGTTGGCGGGGCGGAACTATCCAAGGCCCGAATCTGCTGCCTGGTAAGTGAGACCATCTACACCTATAGTGCCCCCTCTACCCCTATAGTGCCCCCATCTACCCTAAAGTGCCCCCCTCTACACCTATAGTGCCCATGTTCCCCATATATCCCTATTGTGTCCCATCTACCCCTATAGTGCCCATGCTCCCCCTATCTACCCCTATAGTGGCCCCCATCTACACCTATAGTGCCCCTACTCCCCCAACTACCTCTATAGTACTATCTACCCCTATAGTGCACCTGCTTTATAGTGCCCCTGTTCCATATCTACCCCATACAGTGCCCCATCTACCCCTATAGTGCCCCTGCCCCCCAACTACCCCTACAGTGCCCAATCTACCTCTATAGTGCCCATACTCCCAATCTACCCCTATAGTGCCCATGCTTCCCATCTACCCCTATAGTGCCCATGCTCCCCATCTACCCCTATAGTGCCCATGCTACCACTATAGTGCCTCCATCTACCCCTATATTGCCCATGCTCCCCATCTATCCCATTTAGTGCCCCCATTTACCCCTATAGTGCCCCCATCTACCCCTATAGTGCCCCCTGTTCCCCATCTATCCCTATAGTGCCCCCATATACCCATATAGTGCCCCTGCTCCCAACTACCCCTGTAGTGCCCCCATCTACCCCTATAGTGCTCATGCTCCCCCGTCTACCCCTATAGTGCCCCTGTTCCCCCATCTTCCCATATAGTGCCTCCCCATCTACTCCTATAGTGTGCATGCTCCCTCCATCTACCCCTATAGTGCCCCTGCTACCTCCATCTACCCCTATAGTGTTCCTGCTCCCCATCTACTCCTATAGTGCCCATGCTCCTCTTCTATAACTATAGTGCCCCTGCACCCCCATCTACCCATATAGTGTCCCATCTATTCCTATATTGCCACTGTTCCCTGTCTATGCTAGTGCCACTGCCCCTTATCTACTACTATAGTGTCCTTGCTCCCCCTTCTGCCCCAGTGCCCCTTCTCCACAATCTACTGCTGTAGTGCCCCATCTACCCCAGTGCACCTGCTCCCCCCATATACTGCTACAGCGCCCCTGCTCCCCATTTACCCCAGTGCCCCTGCTCCCCCTATCTACTGCTCAATACGCACATATAGCAAACACAGTCAGTACACCCATTACAAATATGGCACACAGCCAACACATCAACACACACACAATAAATGTAGCTGTCTTCTGAGTTCCGCCAATCAGAACGTTGCCGCAGATTACCACAGGAAAGCTCTGATACTGTAAGTGCCTGAGCTCATGAGACAGTGACTGATGGTCTGCACCCAGTGAAGGCACTGACCAGATTCCCAGCAAACTGGATCACCAGAGATCAGCATGTCCCCCTCAATGCAAGGTAATGACAGGGAAGAGGGGATAAATGTTTGTTTTTAAATTTTCATTTAATAAATCCCCTATACACATGGATGGGGGGGCGCTGCTAAGATTTTTCGCACAGGGCGCCTGAAGGCCTAAGGCCGGCCCTGACGATGCTTATGACGTCATTCTCATCTGTGTTCGGGACATTTGGTTCGGCCATTTCCATTGACCGATCCAGTTAGTCTAATTCCAATAAGTTAGCGATTAATTCTCTCCGCGGCCGGTTACTTGCAATCCGTCCCCGACTCTCCAGCACATCTTTTAAAGTTGCATACTGGTTCTCCATTTGGTCAGCACTTGCTCTGCGGATAAAAGCACCATCCCACCTCTTCCACCAATATAACGGCCACCCGGTGTGTCAGAGGGGTGTATGCCGTTGGAGACATCCTTTTTCCGGGGGGGTGGGGGGGGGATGTGCTGCAGTGTGTTCCATATGTCCCATCAGCCAAACCAGTGGAGAGAGAGAATAGCGAAGCTCTTACAAGAGCTAGTGATTAGCTGGATGCAGTTTCCCTGCAATAACGAGACAAGGCTACATATTGAGGTTTAAGCAGATCTGAAGGTTTTTATGTGCCAGGCTGGCCTTTTATGCAACTTTTCCCACAAGGTTACCACCCATGTGGACCTTGTGGGGCACCGAAAAATAAATTCAACAGCCAATAATTTACAGTCACAAAGTTAAACACTCCCATTCATTACAGTAAATTCCTCCCCTCTGCTTGGGAGATAATTAGGGATTATTATAGCCTTGGTGAGGGAATAATCTAAATTTTATTAAAGACAGGAGGCAAATATTTGCTTTACCTTCTTTACTGAAACCTCCAGCAGCAAAGAAATAGTTAACAAAACTTTTCAAAACAACCAATCAGAACAAAATAACAGCAGTATAAAACCACTTAGGCAGACCCTCCCACTTCATCTTTCTTTGATGAGGTCGAGCAGGAGAGCAAGGAAACCAACAAATCCACCTTGTAGCAGGCACTTCCAGATAAACAATTGTCAAACCCAGAGGGAAAACAGATTACACTGCAAGAAAAAGAAAACAGTGTGAAAGTAAACTGTCAAAGCAAGATGTCATATCCATACAATATTGTGCGGAATAGAAGCAGACACTCCAAACGGTGAGAAGGAAAAAGATACTACGTCAAAACCACGAACATCAGAACGTGATGAAAAAAAATACAAGACGTACCGGGAGAGCCGGTTAAGCAAAAAAAGCTGGCGCTAAGACAAATCCTTGTCATCAGGCCACTCCTCAAGGAAACGCAGAACAAGCGATACAACTTAAACTGAGGAATAGCAAGAGGTAGGGCTCCCATAAGGCATACCCCTCCTTACCAATGCCAGAATCTTGAGAAAGGCACATGAGCCATCGAACTAGCTGACCTAAGTCATAAATGGCCCCATACAACTTACCCTGAAAGGACAATTCAGCCTGGCAGTTGAGAACAGCCATGATAGAGACCGTAAAAGGGATCCAAACATCTCTCCAGACACCAGTCATGCCAGGATTCCCTTGTGGATCCCACAGGGGACATCTAGAGACAGTGAGTGGTAGAGGGCCTTCCCACGACAACTCCAGCAAGAGAGGGAATCATGGTTAACTCCTCCAAAGTGGTGTGACCAGGCGAAACAACACTCCCAGGAGTTCGGTCTGACGCAATGCCTGAAGTGTCCTGTAGAAAAAGTGGGACGCATATGCCCCCAAAGGAGGCCAATCTTGGAGAACGCCTCGCAGAGGGTCCGGAAACCAACTGAAGAACCACTCTGTTTGACGGTTCACACTGGATGCAATTAGTCCAGTACTCGAGACCCCAGAGGGTGAAGTTACCAATTGTTGGTGTCTCTCCAGTGTTGGGATAACTGGTCCGCTACATGATTGTCTCGTCCCGCAGACATTCTGTCTCAAGTGACAAATACTTGTCTAGACAGTATCGATAGCAATCAGACTGCAGTCTGGAGAGGACCACAGGGAAGTCGTCCATGCCAGGAGGCAGCGAGCAGTAATTCTTCCCCTGGGGGAGCTGCGAATGGTGAACGAACCTGCAGGTAGTTCCATACAGTTGACATGAAGTGCTCTCTCCTCTGGAGTCCAGAGTCCTCCTGTCATCACGCCATCGCAAGTAACGCCCCAGTCCATACAGCCGGCGTCAGAGTCCAGGATGAAGTCTGGTGTGGATCCAAAAATCCTTTTGTCAGTCCAGGTCCCTATATGTCGAAGTCACCAATGAAGTTCTAGACGAGCTTCATCTGAAAGCCACATGACTTGGTCGCACAAGGCCGATGACCTGAGATAGCGAGTTGGAGTGTCTGATAATGCAAGGTCCTGGAGATATGGCTCTAATGGAGGATGTCAACTGGCCTATCGACCGGGTCAGGTCGCTGAGTGTGACCCACGGGTTGTGGAGCACGCGTCTGATATCCTTCTTGAGACAGACATCGGAAAGGTGGAGCACCGCCTGGACCGAATATTCCACAAAATCCAGAAGCTAGACCGACTGAGAGTGAGTCATATTCAATATGTCCATGTTGATGGTGAAATCCATGCAGACATCCCTCAGATCCAGTTGAGAGAACCAATCACCCTCGCAGAACAGATCTCCCAGGAGATGGGTGCCCTCTGTCTTGAAGTGTCAACAGACGACATATGCATTGAGGGCATGCAGAGTGAAAACAGGGCGGGAGTCCACTCCACTGCACCCTTGTCCAGCAGGAGCAAACTTCAGGGTGAACCGGAACGGACGCCTCTTTGGCCATGCGTATCGGTCATGGAGCGGTGATCTGTGTCCTAGGTTCAACAAAATTGATCCTGAATCTGGACACGGTCTGAGAGACATCTGTAGCTAGTTGAGAAATGTATGGATAGAAACGTGTAGGCTCAATTCGTTCGTGAAGGCAGCATCGGAGAGCAAACCCAGTACCTTGGATGCCAAATCCGTCAACCTGCTGTCCAGCTTGGACAGTGACCATTTTGCGACGTTGTCAGAGTATTTATATCGGCAGACATCTTGTGCTATGATAGAAACTAAAAGTGTATATTCTGAGTCACTCTGAACAGACCAGACTCCATTTTGTTATTCCAAGTTAACAAAAAAAGACACAAGATTTCTTTCTGTAAGACTAGCCACTTTGCCAGAGCTAAGGAATGCATAGTATAAACAAGTGATAAGAAGAATATAATCAAATCTAAACCCAGACAATTGTGACAGAGAAGATTAAATAATAAAATTTAACTGTCTATATATATATAAGGTACCATTGTATGGAAAAGGGTAAACTTAGTTCATGATCTGCCATATCAGAAAAACTCAGATTTGCAGACACATAGTCTGGACAAAACTTAAAGAAACCCTTTGATCTTTGAAGGATACGTAAGTTATAGTGGTCATTTGAGATAAGCAAAATGACGTCAAAATAGCCACCAGGAAAAGTTAACTCTTTCCTGGATAGGTATGTTTAGTGGGACAAGACTGCCCTCTATAGACCAAATAACTAAATTGCGATCTGGAAGATAACCACACCTCTAGTGCTTCTATTGGGTTATCAACTGGTGACGTATAGAGAGTATGGCCCTTTAAAAGTTAAGACAAATGGAAGATAGAGATATGCAGGGTATGCGATACAGGAGAAGTAAAGGAGAGGAGAGAGGAATTGGAAGTTTGGGGATTCCAACTCGGACAACATCTGAGACTAACACTCTATTCCTAAAACTCTAACACTTAGAATTTACTGACTTTCTAACCAACACCTCCATGCAGAGAGACATCCAAATAAGTTCCTGAGACTATCTACCAATCGGATGAAATATCTACTCAACTGGTAATTATACTGGTTTCATTTAATTAAATAAATTAATTAAAATGTATTAATAGCATTATATATGACTGGATAAAGCACGGTCAGATTTCCATATTAAGAAATCTTAGTTAACTAAAAATATATAGTTATAAACATTCCATTCTGCAGGTGGAATTAAGAATAATTATATATTGATGTGATATTATCACGTGTTAGCATACCGCTGTTTTTATCCAGGTGTATTGATTTGCTCTAATATAAGATAGATATCTTTTAGACAAACAAACTCTGCTTATATAATCATGGTAGATTCTATTATTGGATGGTTCCAGGAAATGACTAATGAACTGGTTTAAATGTATTTTATTTAAAAATTGCATAAGAATAGATCCTAATTATCTAGGAGATCTAGCCAGCATTGAAAGGGTTATTCTAACTGTCAGCTAAACTTTACGACCTTACGCTGCACTCTGAAGAATTCTGTTCTCTGAGTGAAACTTTTTCGCTGTGAAAAGTTTTCCTTTCAGTCTGTGAGGATACCTCATAAATCGTCAGAATTCTTGACAGGAAATGCTATTTAGCCATTGAAATCTGTATAGCCATTCCTTTGTATTGCATACCATGTTATACTGGATATTCATTGATTATTGTCACGCATGTTACATAATATTATTTGTTAATTATTGGTTATCATAAATAAAATCTATTTTTATACATTGTGATATTATTATATGAAATATTTCTCACTTACGATAAACGTTATTTGGGATCTGAGAATTGAATTAGCGGGCAATTCTCAACTGTTTACTATTATTATCCCATAAATATCCCCACAACGTGCGGGGTAGAGCCAAATAGGTGATTCCTTATAAACAACCTCGGGCCCACTAACAATGGAGAGTTAGCCTCCACCGGTGTTCCATGTTGTAGCGCGTCATTCGCCTTGACGAACATCTGTGTCAGCGTGTCACTGACATCTAGCGGTTAGTCCTGGGTAGAGCGCAAACCCTATTTCAGGTCTTTGCGGGTCCTTTCTGGAATCAGTCATGAAAAACTGATCATCTTGTTTAACTTGTCTGTCAGCTCCCTCTTCGTCTGTGGCATGGCCCATGGCCCTTTCAAGGTCCCATGCGTGTGGAGGCATATCCACGGAGCAGAGGGAATCTCCTAGTCAGAGCCACGAGCACCTGAGGTGCCTGGTGCAGAGTCCAGGGTGGCCGGTGAAGTGTCACCCTGTAGGGTAAAGAGGACTTTCGACAATGAGACAAGTAAGGCGGCACGAGGACAGGCCCAGAGACCTTCAGGGTACAGGAATCTGTTCAGTCAGCTGTGACTGTATCACTGCCATAGAGGTAACACTGTCGGTGTGGTACCTGGTGCGGCCAGCTGGGGGTCACCCAGCGTGCAAAAAGCACATCATGCAGTATAGGCCAGCTGGGGAGGGGGTCACCCTCAGCATGAACATAGCAGGACATTGTAGGTACAGCAGTGCAGTAGGCAGTAGAGGTTAGCCGTATTAAGAATATAACAAGATACTGCAGATCCGGCAGTGCAGACGGCAGGAGGGGTTCACCCTCATATAACCATAACCTAACATTACAGGTCCAGCAGTGCAGTAGGTAAGAGGGAGTCACCCTCAGTATGAGCGTTATAGGACCCTGTAAGTACAGCAGTGCAGTTAGCGGGAGGGGGGTCACCCTAATTATGGACATAACAGGACACTGCAGGTCCAGCAGAGTAGTCCGCAGGAAGGGGTTACCCTCAGCATGAGTAGAGCAGGACACTGTAAGAACAGCAGCACAATTAGTGGAAGGGGTAGCCTCCTTATGGACATTACAGGACACTGCAGGTCCAGCAGTAAAGTCTGATGATGGGCTGCAGTTTGACTCCACTGGTCTGGTGTAGAACAGAATATTTGGAGGCTGTTTGCAACTGTGGTCACAAAATTCAATGTTCTGGGAGAATTGGAAGCAGCTCCATTTTTTGGGGGCCCCTTACACAGCTCAAGGTCTGGGCCCCAGGTCATGCCCATAAGGCCTGTTATTGTAGAGGATCTAGTATGTGTGCTTATGGTATGTAGTGTATAGGGATACCAGTTTGTGTAGGTGATGCAGTGTGTTTGTGTAAAATCTGGTTTGGATCATTAATGTTGAATCTTCTTAATTTCTTCTTGTCTTCAGTTGATTGATATATATATATATATACGTCTTTTGTATATATAGTCTTGGGCCAAATGCTCGCCACAATAATATAAGTCTATATTATTGAAAAGTACTAATACGCAATCTGACTTACGGTTTCTTCAGGTTTATTCTTAGTTACGGATACATAATAAAACAACAAATTATGTTACAGGATAATGGACATTCAAAAGCAGATGGTAATTGCTGGACTTCTTTACATCCTTACATCTTTACATCGAGAGAGAGAGCCAGAGAGAGCCAAGAGCCAAGAGACCTTGTGTCTTTATAGACTTAGGTCAAATATAATTGTGTACTATTCTCTTAACTAAACTTCAATTCAATTCCTCTTGGATCTCTGAACTCTTATATCCAAGGCATTCTTAATGTATATAATTACTTAATATTAATCAATATAAAATATCATTCCTTAGTTTTCTTCCTTATGTTACCATTGTTTGTTTCATTTCACCTTGATTATAAACAAAATATTTATTCTAGTGAATCTATGAAATACTATTGCACTCAATCTTTGTAGTATTAAGTAACCATGATCCTTATTTTATCAACTTCATATTTTATCTACTTCTGATACTTCTCATTCTATGTATAGGTAATAATGTAATAGTTATTTTCATAATACTATCCTTTCGTAATTTTACTCCATGTGTTACACATTTATAAGTACTCTCTTTTGGTATTAATACACTCATAACCTATTAATCCCAATTAGAACTGGACAGTCTCATCAGCAAGGCTCCCGCCAGAGTGGAGTACAGGCCAGCAGCACCCCCTCCATCTGCCCCGTATCAGCAGCCACCCCGGTTTAACTCACGGGAGTACGCACAACCCATTCGGTGCTACCTGTGCAAGCAGCTAGACACAAGCGACCAGAGTGCCCGATGAACAGCGCCAACCAGAACGAGTCCTGGAGGAGACCAGCCGGCGGCAATCCACGACCTCCCCTCCCAGCCGCGCACTGTGTAGAGGAAGAGGAGTGCTGGGGCATCCTGCATGAGGCAGACCCCGTTCAGGCTGCCCACCGGGATAACAGACAGCACCACCGGCAGTGTGTAAAAGTAAACGAGAAGGAGGTCAGTGGTCTATGCGATACCGGGGCAACCATGACTTTGCTCCAGAAGCACCTGGTATCTGAAGCCCAACATACCGGGGACACAGTCGCAGTGCCAGTAGCCGGGGGTGCCGTGTTTTGCCTACCCGTTGCCTGGGTACATTTGGATTGGGGAGTGGGCGCTAGACATGTGAATGTGGGGGTCATGAAGGATTTACCCGCAGATGTCCTCCTTGGCAATAACTTGGCACCCCTTGTTTCAGCCTTCGCGCCCATGGGTCCCGCTGAATTGGATGCTGTCACGACCCGTGCCGCCGAGACCGGCCCACCTGCTGCTGAGACCCAGGTAAGACTCTCTACCCCGACTTGTACCTTAGACCAGGCCCCTTTAGGCTGGGATACCCCAGAGATGTACGGGAAGGAAACCAGGGAAGACCCGACGCTAGCGAAGTACAGGGCCAGGGTTGACTCTGGGGGAGAAGGAGAAGATGGGGAGCACTACGAGTGGGTGGGGGATAGACTGTACAGGATCCCGAAACCGTCCCAGAAACCGAGTACCCCTCCGCAGAATCGACAGCTAGTGGTACCTGCAAAATACCGGCAGGAGATTCTGCGGATTGGGCATGATGTGCCGTTAGCAGGCCATCTAGGTTCCCGCCGCACAGCTCATAGGATCACACAAAACTTCTTCTGGCCCAATTTTAACCGAGATGTGCGGGTTTATTGTAGCACGTGTGACACCTGTCAACGGGTAGGTAAGCGGGGGGATCACCCAAAAGCTAGGCTTCAGTCGATGCCTATCATTGGAGAACCCTTTTCCCGCATAGCCGTTGACATTGTGGGTCCACTGGCCAGGGCTAGCCCATCAGGTAAGAAATACATTCTTACCGTGGTGGACTATGCCACACGTTATCCAGAGGCAGTAGCGCTGTCTAATATAGAGGCAGAGATGGTTGCTGATGCCCTGGTTAAAATTTTCACTAGGGTCGGGTTCCCTCAGGAGATTCTCTCCGATCAGGGAACTCAGTTCACCACTGTGCTTACCCAGCAGCTGTGGAAGGTGTGCGGTATTAAACCTCTGCTTAGCTCACCTTATCACCCACAGACTAACGGTCTCTGCGAGTGATTTAATGGCACCCTCAAACAGATGTTGAGGACCTTTACTGACACTTGCAGAGACTGGGAGCGATTCCTGCCTCATCTGCTATTTGCATACAGAGAGGTGCCCCAGGAATCTACTGGGTTCTCCCCTTTTGAGTTACTCTATGGGAGAAGGGTCCGTGGACCCCTAGATCTCATTAGAGGACACTGGGAGGGGGAGACAGAGCAAGAAGGGACCCCCATAGTACCATATGTTCTGGAACTCCGGGACTGCATGGAGAAACTATCCCTGATGGTAAGGGAGAATCTCCAGGCGGCCCAGGGGAGACAGAAGCGGTGGTATGATCGGGGTGCCCGACAGCGGGTCTTCCAGGTTGGGCAGAAGGTTCTGGTGCTCAAGCCTGTGAAGACAAACAAGATGCAAGCATCTTGGCAGGGCCCCTATAAAGTGTTAGCTCAGGTATGTGATACTACCTACCTTATAGCCAGCTGTTCAGATGAAAGGATTCAGCGATCCTTCCATGTGAACATGCTGAAGGAGTATCAGGAACGACCAGAGGATGTTGCGGCAGTATGTGCCCCAGCTACTGACAACCCCGAGAACTTACCTTTACCTGACTTGTTAGAGAGGGATCCCCAGACAGACCTTACTAGTCTTGTATAGCTAGGGGACCGGCTCAACCTGGCAGAGAAGATACAGGCAAGACAGCTTCTATATATTGTAAAGCGCTACGGAATCCGTTGGCGCTATATAAATGGCAATAATAATAATAATAATAATAATAATAATATATATAATCAATAGAAATATAGAATATGCAATATTCTACAGTTTGTGTGTAGTGGAAGCAGTGTGTATTTGTGTATAAGGGATGTATTATGTGTTTTTGGTTGTGTGTAAGGGATGCATTGTGTGAATCTGTATTTGTGTATAAGGGATGTATTATGTGTTTTTGGTTGTGTGTAAGGGATGCATCTGTGTTTGTATGCATAAGGGATGCAAGGTGTGTGTCTGTATATGTGTGTATTGAGTGTAAGAGATGCATTGTGTTTCTGTGTGTATGTAAGAAAAGCGGTGTGTGTGTTTGCATGTGTGTGTAAGGGTTTGCATTGTGTGTTTCTGTGTATGTGTGCAAAGGATGCATTGTCTTTGTGTGTAAGGGTTGCATTGTGTGTGTGTGTAATGGATGCATTGTGTGTTTCTCTGTGTGTAAGGGAAGCATGTTGTGTTTCTGTGTGTGTAGGGATGCATTGTGTGTTTCTGTGTATGTATAGGGATGCATTGTGTGTGTGTGCGCGTAGTGTGAAAGAGCTCCCTGTCTTGCCCCCTGTCCTATAGAGCTGTCCCTTCTTCTTACTCCCCCCTTCTTCTTACCCCCTCTTCTTCTTACCCCCCTTCTTCTTACCCCCACTCTTCTTCTTACTCCCCTTCTTCTTCTTACCCCCCTCTTTTTCTTATCTTCCCTTCTTCTTACTCCCCCTTCTTCTTACTCCCCACTTTTTCTTACTCCCCTTCTTCTTCTTATCCCCCTCTTTGTATTATCTCCCCTCCTTCTTACTCCCGCCCTCTTCTTACTCCAACTCCCTCTTCTTACTTCCCCTCCTCTTCTTCTTACTCTCCCTCCCACCTCCTTCTTCTTACCCCCCTCCCCTCCTTCCTCTTACCTCCCCTCTCACCTCCCCTTCCCTGTAGCGTGGCCGAGCTCCTCTCCAGTCCGCGGTGCCCGACTTCCTATCAGTCCAGTCAGGTACAGGAAACTGAAACTCCGCGCGGAACAGGAGTTTTTGTTTCCTGTTACCGGCCGGACAGACAGGAAGTGCACACTCAGTGTGCACCTTCCTATCACTCCGGCCGGGCACCGCGGACCGGAGAGGAGCTCGGCCACTCTACAGGGGAGGGGAGGGAAGAAGCAACTGCAGCCCCCTGAGGCTCTTAACAGGCGGCTGCAGCATTTAAAGGGCCGGCCCTGCAGCGGTCGGTCTTAAAAGAATTTAGGGTGGCGTGGGGGGCAATTGCCTCCCTGCCCCCCGGCCCAGCCCGCCCCTGGTCAGCAGCCAATGTGACCAGATATCTGAATTGGTTTGAATAGCATCTGCAGCATAAAACTGCAATTCCTTCCCTGCCCTGAGAACATCCATCTGCGACATCCTTAGTCTCAGTGGGAGGATCCCTAATTGTCTCCAAAATGGTGGAATAATCTGTTTGTTCAAAATGTGTATTAAAAGTATGTAAAAGTGCTTTGCATCTGGCTCAAAGGGAGGTGGGGCATCTGACATTCCCAAAAATCGGAAATATCCCCAGCCCAGATGGTACAATTCCTGGGCTTCGAGATAGATTCCAAGACCAGCACCTTACGGCTCCCGATCTCAAAGGTCACAGCCATCAAAAAGGAATTATGCAGAGTCATCCGCTGCCGCACCATTCCACTCCGCAACCTGGCTCAGATCGTGGGGCTGCTGTCCACATCTATACAGGCAATCTTCCCGGGCCCACTACACTACAGGGCGATGCAACGCCTGAAGTCCTCCTTCCTCCGCCAGAACCCTTTCAACGACCAAACCATTCCGGTAACGGAAGAAGTCAGGGAAGAACTCGGATGGTGGTTGGACAGCATAGAAGCTTGGAACGGCCGAGCCATCTTCGGGAATACACCCGACATAGTTCTGGAATCAGACGCCAGCCTTTGGGGCTGGGGCGCCACTGGCGAGGGCAGATCGACAGGAGGCACTTGGACTTCCCAAGAAACCAACCTTCACATAAACTGCCTAGAACTCCTAGCAGGGTTGTTCGGGACCCGCAGCCTAGCGAGGGACCGGACGGACTGCTGCATCCTCCTCCGGATGGACAACATCTCAGCGGTCCGCTACATCAATCATCTGGGAGGAGCCCGATCCAGACTCCTCTCAGAGATCACGAAGGAAATCTTTGAATTTTGCCTACCCCGGAAAATCTCCCTTATGGCAGAATACCTCCCGGGAGAAACAAACCTGATAGCGGACTGGTTCTCACGCCACTGGTGGGACAGTAGCGACTGGAGACTGGACCCAATGATCTTCCAACGCCTTTCGGCCAGGAGGGGTCCCCTCCACCTGGACCTCTTTGCTTCACGCAACAACAGGCAGACAGACGAGTACTTCAGCTGGCTCCCAGATCCAGAGAGCAAGGCAGTAGATGCGTTTCTCCAACCTTGGCCACCCTTGGGTGCGTATGCCTTTCCCCCATTCGCCATGGTAGCGAGGACGATGCAGTACCTGAAGACCCAACGCGGATCCCTGCTCCTCATCTCACCCCCATGGCAAGGTCAACCATGGTTTCCGGATCTTCTAGCATCATCCTACAGAGATCCCCTCCTCATACCGCCCTACCTGACGCTCCTTACGGAACCCGAGAGGGAACCCTCACTCGCTCATCCTGGAAGACCGTCTCACGCTAGTGGCTTGGACGCTTTCAGGGGAGCCTGGCAAACCGAAGATCTATCGCAAATGTCTCGAGACCTCCTATGGGACTCATGGGCACCAGGAACCAGACGATGTTACCTATCAGCATGGAACTCCTGGTCTACTTGGTGCAGTGAGCGGAATTTCGATCCCTTTACTGCACCTATAACAGCCATCCTGAATTTTCTCTCCCATCTCTTCTCCACGGGCCGATCTTACCGATCCCTCAACGTCGTGCGCTCCGCAATTTCGGCGGCCCACGTTCAGGCTCAAGGGATCTCCGTCGGGAAAGACCCATTGGTATGCCGTCTTCTCAGGGGCATCAGACTACAGAGGCCTCAGAGACCTAAATATTCCCGGCTATGGGACGTCGAAGTCGTCCTACAGTTCCTGAGGAACTGGCCAGACAACAACAGACTCTCGCTCCGACAGCTATCAGCCAAACTGATGCTCCTACTTTGTTTGGTCTCGTTCCGCAGAGTTTCGGACGTACGGGCATTCGACATCGATGCCTTTTCGGTCTCCCCGGAGGGAGTTACCTTCCAAGTTTCACGCCGTACGAAATCCGACTCCGCATCGGTCTTCTACCCCTTTTTCCCTACAGAACCGCTACTCTGCGTGGTGACTACCCTGCATCGGTAAGTGGAGGTCACATCCCTACTACGGGTTTCCCCTTCGGGCCAACTCTTGGTGTCCTACGTTAGACCCCATGTACCCGTCTCTACCACCACCCTTGCCAGATGGGTAAGATGGATTCTGTCTCTGGCAGGCGTGGAGAAGACCTTCGGAGCCCACTCTGTCAGTGGTGCGGCGGCTTCATCAGCTTTCGCCACAGGCGCGTCCCTGGCAGACATCCTACAGGCCGCAGATTGTCACGAGAATCAACCTTTCGGACCTTCTATTTCCGCCCGAACTCGGGGGCAGCCACGTCTCTCTTGCTTCAGCATTAAAAATGCAAAATATGAAGCCTCCTGTCATGTGGTAAAATTGAAGATTATGCTAGCGCTAGTGTACTTATAATCTTCATTTTAATAATGACAGGAGGCGAGTATTTTCCCACCCTCCACACCCTCGAGGGATAAGGATTCACATAAGTATACCTATACTCTGAGTATTCCTTCCTTCCTCTATCTTCCTACTCTCCTTGTATGGAATCAGGCTTGTACCTTGTTTAGTTAGATCATTGTTATCGTTTACTGTCATACTTATACTAGTTTAACTACATTTTGGTGGAAATTGTGTTTGGTCTATTACATTACTGCAAACAGTTGCCAGATCAGTACCTAACCTTTTCCACGTTCTTTTTCAGCGTAACTTCGGGACATTACAGCTTATGTTCAAGATGGACACGTTTGGACCGTCCTTCAGCCACTAGAACTTCGTATTTTGGAAAGTCACCCGTTGGTGCATGTTTCAAGACTTTATCCGTTTGAAAATTTTTGTATTTTATGTCGCTTTCGAAAGAGGGGGAGGAGCCTCATCACTGTGAATATTATACCTCCTACTGCATTTTTGATTGGTTAATGTTTTCACTTTTCTTTACTGCTATGTGGAGTTAGTAAATAGAGTTATATGCAAAATACTCGCCTCCTGTCATTATTAAAATTAAGATTATAAGTACACTAGCGCTAGCATAATCTTCAATTCTTTCCTATGGAAAAGCATTAGATTGGCTGAGATCATCAAGTCTGATAATTTCAGCCAAAGTAAAGAACACACTCATAGGACTTCAAAATCAACAAGATAACATAATTTATTTTTTACAGCTCTGCAACCGCATACATTCATTCCCATTACCAAACTTTTCTTAATATGTCAAGGTAGTTGGACTGAAACATTAGTTATATGCAAATGCAACGTCTCCGTAAAATAAATTTGCTCTTTTGTTTACTCTGAAACCTTACAAGTGTGCGGACGTCCAGTGTCAGTGAAGCAACTTTTATACTGTACTTTTCTAAATAAACCTACAAAAACTGAAATGTTTGTTTTTTTGCGGACCACATAATCTCAAACCTGGTTTATTTGGCCCATGTTTGCCTTTCTCACACACTACCAAAGGGATTCAGAAACACACATTTTAATATCTTATATAGTTCTTTTTCAATATTCTCATTTGAACTTTATTGGATCAATTTATATACATACACATATGCAGCTATATACTTGCATGCCCTGCTCTGCTGTTTTCTTCTTTTTAACTAGCTTATTGACTCTCCTCTGTTTACTTACTTTTTTCTGGCTATTCTCAGCCATCCTGCATCTTTCACTTTCAGGCACATCTTCTGCTATTTATGACACCCCACTCACCCCCTTTCCTCCCCATCTCTAACATCAGTTGTTTTAAGTGTTAAACTCTATCAGATTGGTCATTATTGCTTCAGACCTGAGGAAGAGAGGAAAGCTCTCGAAAGCTTGCCTTTGAAATATTATGTTAGTCCAATAAAAAAGGTATCATTGCATATTGCAATACTCTGGTATTTTTATATATATCTAATGCTCTTTGGCCTGTAATTGTGGGAGGGGCTTAAGTTAATTCACTCCCCTATATAAGGTACACCGCTTACCTGACTCCATACCGATCAAGGTCAGCTTCTGAATGCACTTCCAGTTCATCCACTCATCATTTTGGAATACCTTTTTTGCTTTCCCACGAGGTCTTCTACGCTGCGCTGTGTACAGGAATTCTGCCGCAGGCTTCTCCGTCCGACCAGCTTCTTGTCTTTACCGCAGATAACGTCCTAGTGACTCACAAACTGTAAGTTGACCGTTACACCAGGCAACAGTTCCACGGCATCAGTCACGGGCCAGGTCCTCACTTTACAGTCACTTTCGTTTTTCTGCTGTCAAACTGACTCTCTATGCAAACCGTTCGTGCATATTGCGGTTCGTTTATAAATACCATGCATATTCTATGTACCTTCCCGCATGGGCTTTCGCATAGTCCCGAACGGGAAACCAGCTTAAATCATTTATTTTATGACTCCTCATAAAATTGGTTGGACCACACGAACGGAGTCTATGTTTTCCTATAATTGTACTACACATCATTCATTCGTACTTACAAACAGTTTTACAATCGTTCACCTTTACTTGTTTCCTGCCCGCCGGGCATTTGCATACTCCCGTACGGCAATCAATTACCGTTGGCCGCATTCAGCCCACAAGGACCATCTTTGTGGCCCGCCGAATCTAGAGTACATGCTGATGTTATAGCAGAGTAAGCACCTGGTTTTCCCATATTGCAGTTGCCTACTCTGCTAACACTTACGAGGCCAGCGAGGGAGCTCAGTGTACCTGCTCCTCACTGCTCCCTCGCGTGCACCGTCTGAAGTGAAGCTGGGTGCCAGAATATGATATCATATTCCGGCACCACTAAACCGCGCGAGAGAGCAGCGAGGAGCAGAAAGGACCCCAAGGAGATGCCCCACATCGGCACCAAAAGGTAAGGAGCAATAAAGAAAATAATGTGTGTGCAAGAATGTGTGTGTGTGTCTGTTGGTGAGTATGTGTGTGTGTGTGTGTGTGTCTGTCAGTGTGTCTGTCAGTGAGTATGTGTGTGTGTCTGTCAGTGTGTCTGTATGTATGTGTCTGTCAGTGTGTGTGTCTGTCAGTGTGTGTGTCTGTCAGTGTGTGGGTCTGTCAGTGTGTCTGTATGTATGTGTCTGTCAGTGAGTATGTGTGTGTCTGTCAGTGAGTATGCGTGTGTCTCTGTCAGTGAGTATGTGTGTCTGTCAGTGTGTGTGTGTGTCTGCCAGTGAGTATGCGTGTGTCTCTGTCAGTGAGTATGTGTGTCTGTCAGTGTGTGTGTGTGTCTGCCAGTGAGTATGTGTGTGTCTGTCAGTGAGTATATATGTGGGTGTGTCTGTCAGTGAGTATGTGTTGTCTGTCAGTGAGTATGTGTGTGTGTGTGTGTCTGTCTGTGTGTGTGTCTGCCAGTGAGTATGTGTGAGTCTGTCAGTGAGTATATATGTGGGTGTGTCTGTCAGTGTGTCTGTATGTATGTGTCTGACAGTGAGTATGTGTGGGTATGTCTGTCAGTGAGTATGTGTGTCTGTCAGTTAGTATGTGTGTGTCTCTGTCTGTGTGTCTGTCAGTGTGTGTGTGTGTGTCTGCCAGTGAGTATGTGTGTGTATGTCTGTCAGTGTGTGTGTGTCTGCCAGTGAGTATGTGTGTGTGTATGTCAGTGAGTATTTATGTGGGTGTGTCTGTCAGTGTGTCTGTATGTATTTGTCTGTCAGTGAGTATGTGTGTCTATCTGTGTCTGTCTGTCTGTTAGTATGTGTGTCTCTCTGTCAGTGAGTATGTGTGTGTCTGTCAGTGAGTATATATGTGGGCGTGTCTGTCAGTGTGTCTATGTATGTGTCTGTCAGTGAGTGTATGTATGTCTGTCAGTGAGTATGTGTGTCTGTCAGTAAGTATGTGTGTGTCTCTGTCTGTGAGTGTGTGTGTGTCTGCCAGTGAGTATGTGTGTGGGTGTGTCTGTCAGTGTGTCTGTATGTATGTGTCTGTCAGTGAGTATGTGTGTCTGTCAGTGTGTGTGTGTGTGTGTCTGCCAGTGAGTATGTGTGTGTCTGTCAGTGAGTATATATGTGGGCGTGTCTGTCAGTGTGTCTGTATGTATGTGTCTGTCAGTGAGTATGTGTGTGTATGTCTGTCTGTGAGTATGTATGTATCTGTGTGTGTCTCTGTCAGTGAGCGTGTGTGTCTCTGTCAGTGAGTATGTGTGTGTCTGTCTGTGTGTCTGTCTGTGTGTGTCTATCAGTGTGTGTGTCTGTCTGTGAGTATGTGTGTGTGTGTGTGTCTGTCTGTCAGGTAGTGTGTGTGTGTCTGTCAGTGAGTGTCTGTCTGTGAGTGTGTGTGTCGGTCGGTGAGTATGTGTGTGTGTCTGTCAGTGAGTATGTGTGTGTCAGTGTGTCTGTATGTGTGTGTCTGTCAGTGAATATGTGTGTGTCGGCGGGACGATCAGATTTGTCACAGGGTGGTGGTGGGGTGGGATTTAGTAGATGGGGATGCTGGGGGGTTATACTGTACTTTTTAATATAAACCTACGTTTCTATGAAAATTTACGTGTTTATGTGGCCCGATCCAGACTTTGAGTTTGACATGCTTGCAGTACGGGCTCAAGTGCATGTTGCCTTATAAATATTACACTACACCAAGACCAACGGGGGTCCTACCATCACTACCACCTACAGGCCTGCAAGTACATTAATAATTTACGGAGATTTTACAAACATCATCTCCACTGACCTCTACAGGTGAACAGCCAAAAAAAATTAATGTAATCTTGGTTTGTGCAATAAATTTGCTTTATTTTCATACGGTCTCCATCTATTTAGTTTACAGGTAATACTGAAACATATACGGATTGTCAGGTTTCAAAAAAAATCATACTCCCGGGTACGTATACCTCCTTACAGTATATCCATATATGATCTCCCACAGGATAGATATAAAGTACTGGCAATTAGGGGCACAGGGGCCAATAGTTATTATCCCTTTTTCTCTGCATTATGCTTCAGATTGGTTGTCCCGCGAGGCCAACACCCCGCCTCACTGCACCTCGGGCCACTCGTGAGTTAGCCGCCCCGCATAGTATCATAGAGAGGGCCTCACCTGTCACTCCCCTCCCTATTTTCTGGTTACAGTCACCGAGAGGCCAACATCCTGCCACAATGTTCGGTGGCCACAAAAAGCCCCTCGCGCCAACGCATAGATAGAGCCTCTCAAGCCACTTGGCAACTAGCAGGGCCTCACCGGTCACCAAAACAATGAGTATAATGGTTTCGCCTCACGGCATAGCTAGCAAGCCAGTACTAAACCACTAGGTTCAAATAATAATTTTATCTTTTATTTTATTTAAGTATGTCTCATGAAGGTGGCGAAGAGATAACTCTTCTTAGTACTCCGGCTAGGATCGAGAAACCTTCACGTAGGGGAGATGTTGCCAGTCCAGCATCAATCAGATCCTGGACAATCCCATGCATCACCACCGTGCTAAGGAAGCGACAAATGCCCTGCCACAGCAAGAAAAGCTGAGTTATTCAAACTCCTACGCACAGCAACGGACAACACGGATGCAGGGGAAGCCCCAGCAACACCAACTCGGGTGACATCCAAGATATGCTGGCCTCGCTCATGAACTCCATGGGCAAGGTTAACGACAGACTGGCTAACCTCGAGGCGGTCACCACAGCTCTCACCAAGGCTGGCCTTCCTGACACCGTACAACCGGCACCAACCGAACCGCAGGGCACTGGTACTATTAATTCTTCAGATACTCAGGATGTTGATCCTGCGCACACGATCCCAGCCCACATTAAAAGAGACATCCTGGAGGGCAAAGATGTCAGCCTAGCATCCCTACTAATTGCCTCTCAGGATGTGGTTGAGAATAAGACTTACATGTATGATGAAGTATCTGTGGTGGTCAGATCCAAGGACTTCAGGTTAAACCGGAAACAGGTGATCCGTTACATTGGTGGCAGCGGTGGGATGGCATCCTAGTGCGAGGAGAAGCAGCTCGGAGACACCGGTAACGTGTGGAGTTGTGCAGCGTCCTTATCTTCAGCAACATAATGGAACCAGCAGTGGCTACAGCAAGCATGGCGTATAGCTACTCCGTACTAGAGTTTGGCACGATGGTAGGGTTGCACCTGAAGTTTTACGGACCCAATCCAGAGGAGAAATACGTGCGGTTCGTGTGGGACATGGTGACCCGGAACCTACAACACAGGGCGTTGAGGGAAGGCCAGTGGGCACGTTGGGAGAAACTCCAGCCACAGGTAGAGTGGGACGAGGAAGAAACCGAGGTGGCCGGTGGAGATGGGACCGAGGTCTCTCTACCGGCCCTACAGGGATGCTGGGCACCCGGCCCAGATCCCCAGCGGCAGTATGTTTTACAGGGAGGGGAGACAGTCGGTCTCACTCCCCAGCGGCAGAATGTGTTATTGGAGGAAGAGACAACCGGTCTCCCTCCCCAACAGCAACCAGAGGTACCCGAGGTAGAGGACCTCATAGACTGGTCCTGGGAGGACCCCTGCAGGCAGGTGGAGATGGGACCGAGATCTCTCCACCGGCCCTACAGGGATGCTGGGCAACCGGCCCAGATCCCCAACTAGAGCTGGAGTTACAGAAAGTGGAGAGCATCGACCTCCCCCCCCAGCAGCAGCCGGAGTACCAGGGGGAGGTAAGTGATATTTCTCCTCCCCAGCCAACTCCTTTGTTCCCTGACCCCCCAGCAGAAGAGCTGGCAACTGGGCAGAGCGCCGCTGGCCTCTGTCCTCCCTTGTTTCCTTCCCCTGAGCCTGACTTTCTACAGGCTGCCCCAGCGGAAGGTGCCGTCCTTCCTCCCCAGCGGCAGTGCGTACCCCAGGGAGCTGATGGTGTCGTCCGTCCTCCCCAGCAGCAGTGTGTAACCCAGGGAGCCGAAGGTGTCGTCCTTCCTCCCCAGCGGCAGTGTGTACCCCAGGGAGCTGAAGGTGTCGTCCTTCCTCCCCAGCGGCAGTGTGTCCTGCAGGGAGCAGAGACCGTCAGTCTCACACCCCAGCAGCAGGACAAAATAATGAAAGGGGAGACAGCTGGTCCGCCTCTCCACCAGCAGAGAGAGTGTCAGGGAGAGGAGCCTGTTAACCCCTCTCCCCAGCGGCAGTTGACAGTCCAGAGAGAGGAGCTTGTTACACCCTCTCTCCAGCGGCAGCCTAACCCACCAAGGGGAGATGTTGAGCCCCGCAACTGTGCAGATGGGACCGTAGTCTCTGCGCTTACAGCCCAAGGGGTAGAGACGGTCGGTCCTGTTCCCCAGCCCCAGAGCTGTGTACCCAGAGGGGAGACGGTCGGTCTCCCCCTCCCACAACCAGGGTCCAATCAGGCTACTTCGGTGGTAGCACTGGCACCAGGGCAGAGTACCGCTGGTCTCTGCCCACTCAGCAACCCACCAAGGCAGTCTACCAGCTCCCCACACAGCCGTGGTGAGGCACCTGGACATGGACAAGTTGCTACTTTATCCAGGTGGAGTAAACATTTATTGTGGGTGGGCTGTACTGCTGTTTGTGCTTCGTGGGTGGGTTGCTGGACTAACCAGGGCACTGACCGGCAGGAGGTCAGATACCCTGTTAGTCTGGGGGGCAAAGGGGAGAAGTGTGGCAAAACCGACCTCGCCACGTGTCCTTGGAGGGGGCTGCTTGCCCGCCTCTTGCCTTTGGACTATGGCCCTGCAGGTTAAACTGTTTATTTTCCCTGCAGAAAGGCTTATTCGTGTGATCTGAGTGCCATTCATCTAATAATGTGCAGTCAGATCCAAGCTATCTGGGGATATGTAGAAATGTGTGTTTTATGTACTAAATGTGTCAGTATGTAATTTTATGTCTTTTACTGTCTTTTTGTCTGCCATGTGGGTAATGGAGTTTGGCTCTGTCTTTGGAGATAATTAGATTCCTTCTCCAATTATCTCCAGGGCAGAAGGGAGGAAGCCAGGATGCATTGTGGGGATGTTTTACTTTTACTGTTTGAGCCAGGGGGAACAAAAGATACTTTTACTAACTTTTGAACCCCTGGTCTGATTCATGCCATTTTTTAATATGTTGTTCCCCTGAATGGATTGATTGTGAATATGTATTTTTATGCGAATGTGATGTATATTTTGGGAGTTATGAATGTTGTGTAAAAACTGTATTTTCCCTACCTATGATAATTGTATTTCCCTGTGTGTACAGATAATTAGTTTACAGGTAGAGGGGAGGGCTATGTGTGGGATGTAACTATTGTGTGATTGGTTAATGTACGTTACTGTGTGTGTCCCTCCCCTTCATGGGAGCACCTAATAAAAAGGGCTGCAAGCTAGCAGCCAGGGAGTTCTATTTTTACCCTCAACTTGAGTCCTGTCTCTTATTGGGGGAATCTGCTACAAGGGATTGCTATGCTAGGCATATTCCCTTGCTATAATCACTGAGCTCTTGTAAGAGCTTGTTCCTGCTTCGTTCTGAAGGGAGATAGCTGCAGCCTGCGGTGCTTATGGTGTCTGGTGGAGTGCTTGGAGTCCTCTGGAAGCGCTAGGAGCATCTTTCAATGGAGGTACCCAGTCGGGGTGCCAGGTGATCCGTTACACTGACCATCCCTGAATTTGTTTTAGCATTTGGTATATTTAGAAATGTCATCTGTGAAGTGTACCCGAATAGAAGGGAAGAATTTAATCGTTACATGCTCAAGCTTTTACGACTACCATAGATCATTTTCTCCCAGTATGGTACCCGTATCAACTGGAGCAGACTAGATACAGAAATTTTCTGCAGGCACTTTGCAGGTCTCAAAACACCGGCTTGTGCATCCTGCTCTTCTACTACCCACACTACTAATTTTTGTTCTAGCATGGTAGACGACCACAATCAGTCACCTTGCACTAGCTACACTGGTAGAACTGAGAAAACCACCAGAGACAAACTGGGTCGACCCATCATTTTCTTTGGCAAATCCCAGATTTGCAATAATTTCAATGTGGGCACATGTAGCTTTAGTGCATGCAGGTTATTGCATATTTGTTCTAAACGTTTCAGGCACATGCAAAAAACATGTGTCCAAATAAAATGTACCCTAAACTGTACCTAACGTCTGTTAACATTCATGTCTTCTCAGCACTACTGACCAATCACCCCTCCAGACACTTGGTAGATTTTCTCATTTCTGGATTTTCAGAGGTGTTCCATACAGGCATCATACATATGTACACAGGCCATCTAGAATGCCCTAATTTACAATCAGCACAACAGTAAATACACCCATAGCCCAAGAACTGGCAGAGAGGTTTTTGTTCAGGCCTTTTAAAACCCCACCATTTATGGCATAGCGCACAAATCCCATCGGGATTGTCACAGGGAAATCTTCCCTTAAACAGAGACTCATCATAGACCTATCAGCCCCTCATACCTCTACTACCCCAAGTCTCAACTCCTAATTCCCTCCGAAGAGTTTTCCTTACAATATCCCACTATAGATCATGCCATCACAGCCATCATGCAAGCAGGGGTCGGAGCCTGGCTAAGTAAGACTCTCTGGAAATCACAAATGCCTTCAAACTACTACCAATCCACCCTACACTCTAGCACTTACATGGCATCAAGTAGGCAGACAACTATTATTTTTTCTCCCGCTTAACCTTTGGGTCAAAAAGTAGCCCCAAAATATTTGACACATTTGCAGAATCACTTTGCTGGTTGTTACTAAACATTTCCAGATGCCCCATAGTCATCCATTATCTAGATGACTTTCTGCTGATCGAAAATAACTAATTTCCCCCAGAAGTCTCAAAAGCCTGTCAGTGAGTGGTCTTTTTGACCACTTGGGTGTTCCAGTATCCCCTAAGAAAAAAGAAAGTCCAGACACCATCATTACATTTCTGGGCATACAACTTGACTCAGCATCCATGCAAGCAAGCTTACCACAAGAGAAAATTACAAACATTCTCAACAGACAATCACTACATCTTGCTGGGTACTTACAACCGCAAGGAACTTCAATCTCTCATAGGTTCCTTAAACTTTGCCATGCGCATCATTCCACAAGGGCAGGCTTTCATATCCAGACTTCTGACATGACAACCATAGACTGTCCATGGACATGCAGGCCACAGCAGACTTGACCACCTGGAATGGTAAAAGCTTGTTCCTCCCAGGATTGCCACCAACCATATGGTCAGATGCGGCATCTACCAGGGGTGTTGCAGCAATCTTTGGGAACAAATGGCTTTGGGGTAGGTGGCCTGAAGAAGTCCATGACTTAGAAGGCTTTTTTACAACCTCAGCTCTTTTTGAGATCTACCCCATTGTAGCAGCTGCTGTGGCATGGGAACATTTATGTTCAGGCTTTTCAGTCCGTTGTTACTCAGACAACCATAAAATATATTTTATAACATAAAATATAACCATAAAAAATATTACTATAAAATATAGAGCTTAATTTAAAATTCTGGTTCTTGCTTTCAAATCTCTACATAATGCTGCTCCCACCTATCTATCCTCCCTTATACACAAGTATGTCCCGTGTAGGCCCTTACGATCTCCTGAAGACTGACGTCTATCTTCTGTCCGTACTCCCATCTCTGATGCTCACCTTCAAGATTTTTAGAGGGCTGCACTGTTCCTGTGGAACTTGCTTCCCAACTCCTTTAGATGCTCACCCAGTCTCCACTCCTTCAAAAAATTGTTAAAAACCCACTTCTTCATAAAAGCGTATCAATTAAACTGTTAAAAGCTCTTGACTGATTCCTCTTCTGCAACTGTCACTAGTCTAATACTATCCTTACCTTTTTGTGTCATTTTACCCCACTCCCTCTAGCATGTAAGCTCATTGAGCAGAGCCCTCAACCTCTCTGTTTCTGTGTGTCCAACTTGTCTGGTTACAACTACATGTCTGTTCATCCACCCATTGTAAAGCGCTGCGGAATTTGATGGCGCTATATAAATATAATAATAATAATAATAATAACCAGGCCACATGTCACATCAATAACAAAGGCCGTTCATCATCCCTAACAATCATGAAATTTCTCAGGAAACTCACATGTTTGACAGCATGTCACAATTTCTTTTTGGTTTGCTCTTATGTTCCAGACATTAGTAACACAGGTGACAGTCTGTCTCGTTTCAACTTTCCGGCTTTTCGTCAAGCACTGCCGTCAGCCGCTCAAGCAGCTAACCATGGACTATAATTAATCATGCAACATAGCAGGGATCTGTCCAAATTAGCAAAACTCGCAAAACATACAACAGAGCCTTCACACTTTTCACAAGATTTCTATCGGACCACGACATATCCCAACCTTTTTTCATGACATTGTCACGATTCGGGGAACCCAACATGCTGGCACACACACACACAAAAGGTGCCGTACCGGACCTTAGAGTGGCCGGGCTAAGCACACACAGAATAGTCAGGAGACAAGCCGAGTAAAGGGGAACCAGAAGACAGAATAACGTGAAACGAGCCGAGGTCAAAGGGTAGGAGAAAGTCACAGAGTCAGATAAACAAGCCAGAGAGTACGTAACCAGAAACACAAGGTAAGCAGCAATACTAGCAAGCAAAGACCACAACAGGGCAGGGAGGAACAGGAAAGGTAAGTATTTAAACCATCAGGTTAATTCTGATTGGATAATTTCCAATCAGAATTAACAATCACACGTGGGAGATATTTAGACCTCCCACTGTGATTGAGGCACTGTGCCTTTAACGCCGGGTCAGGTGACTGACCCCAGTGTGTATAAACCTGGGCGGTCTCCCAGCGTGTAGCGTCATGCATGCTGCCGCTGGGGGACGTGGAGGGAACGGCGGGCGGCATCCGAGGCTGGAAGGATGCCGCTCGCCGTACCCACGAGGCGGAGGGGACCGCGGACGGCTGGAGGGTGAGTACTGCGAGCGGAGTGCAGCCTCCCCTCGCAGCCGCCCGCGGGAACCTGACATTACCCCCCCCTCTAAGACCGCCCAGGGGGCGGGAAGCGGAAGGCATCAAAGGAAAGCGGGCATGAAAGGAGCGGACCAAAGAGGGAGCGTGCACATCGGAGCTCGAAACCCAGGACCGCTCCTCAGGGCCGTACCCCTTCCAGTCCACCAAATATTGCAGCCGACCCCTAGAAACACGAGAGTCGAGAAGGGCAGCCACCTCGTACACGTCGTCAGAGACAGCTCGAGGGGAAACGGGCCGCCCGAGGGGACGAGAGAACCGGCTACACAGCAAGGGTTTCAAAAGCGAGACGTGAAACGTGTTCGGGACACGCATGGAAGGAGGCAAATCAAGGGAGTAGGAAACGGGATTAACCCTACGTAACACCTTGAAGGGACCAAGAAACCTGGGGGCAAATTTCATCGAGGGAACCTTGAGACGGAGGTTCCTGGAGGACAACCATACCCTATCACCCGGAACATAAGAAGGGGCCGCAACCCTACGGCGATCAGCAAACTTTTTCCGAGCAGCTGCTGAACGAGACAGCGCAACATGGACCTGATCCCACGTCTTCCGCAAAGAGGCGAGGTGCTGGTCCAAGGCAGGCATTCCCTTGTCGGAGAACGCACCGGGAAGGACATAAGGTCGAAACCCATAAGCAACCTCAAAAGGACTTAAGCCAGTAGACGAATGAGACACCATATTCCTGGCAAATTCAAGGAGACCCCCATCTCAGCACAAAAGCCCCTCCAGAACCGAGAGACAAATTGAGGGCCCCTGTCAGATACAATATCCTGAGGTACCCCATGCAATCGGAACACTTCTTTGGCAAACACCTGAGCTAACTGAACCACAGAAGGCAGTTTCTTAAGCGGAATAAAGTGCGCCATTTTAGAGAACCTATCCGTCACAGTCAGTATCACCGTCTGACCATCCGAAAGAGGCAGGTCTACAATGAAATCCATGGATAAGTGGGTCCATGGTTTCTTGGGTATAGATAGAGGCATCAGAAAACCCTGGGGTCTCATATTAGGGGACTTACATTGCGTGCAGACCTGACAAGCCTGAACAAAATCCACTACGTCTCGCTTGAGTGAAGGCCATCAGAACTGTTGAAGGAGGCCCTTGTAGGTTTTGGTAACCCCCGGATGACCAGCAGTTTTGGCTGTGTGAAATAAAGTTAACAACTTTTTTCTGTCATTAGCTTCAACGTATAGTTTACCAACCGGCGTCTCAGGGGGTGCCTGGGTTTGGTATGTCTTAATACTATTAAGGAAAGGTGAAGAAACAACCAAACGGGTAGCAGCTATTATCTGAGACGCAGGTACAATAGGTTCAGGAGTCGGGTTAACAAATTCTACTGGTTCATGCTGCCGAGAGATAGCGTCAGCTTTGGCATTACGGCAACCAGGTCTATAGGTAATAACATATTGGAAGTGTGAGAGAAATAGAGACCATCTAGCCTGCCGGGCAGATAACCTTCTAGCATCAGCAATATAGGATAGATTCTTATGATCTGTTATAACCATATTTTGTGTCTAGAACCCTCTAATAAGTACCTCCATTCCTTGAAAGCTAACACAATAGCTAATAGTTCCCTGTTCCCAACATCGTAATTCTTCTCTGAATCAGACAACCTTTTAGAAAAATAACAACAGGGATGGAGGGGTTTGTCATACGACAACCTCTGTGACAGTACGGCTCCCACACCTGACTCTGAAGCGTCTACTTCCATAACAAAGGGAAGAGAAGGATCAGGGTGGTGCAGCACTGGAGCAGAGGCAAATGCCTTCTTGAGGGTTTCGAAGGCCTTAAGGGCTTCAGGAGTCCAAACCCTAGGGTGTAGACCTTTTTTTGTCAACTTCGTTATGGGAGATATGAGTGGTGAAAAGTTTTTTATAAATTTCATATAATAGTTGGCAAATCCTATAAAACGCTGGATAGCCTTTAGTCCTTGGGGAAGTGGCCAGGACATTACAGCTTCCAATTTAGCAGGATCCATACTGAAACCCTGTTCAGTAATGATATATCCTAGGAATTGCACAGAGGTCTGATCGAATAAACATTTTTCTAACTTACAGTAGAGTCCGTTCTGCAATAGCCTTTTGAGCACCATCCTAACATGGTTATGGTGTGACTTCAAATCAGGAGAATACACAAGTATGTCGTCAAGGTACACTACAGCACAGACATGCAATAGATCCCTAAGGACATCATTTATGAGGTCCTGAAACACGGCAGGAGCATTACACAATCCAAAAGGCATGACCAGATATTCGTAATGCCCACTGCGTGTGTTGAACGCTGTCTTCCACTCGTCATTCTCCTTTATACGGACAAGGTTATAAGCCCCCCTGAGGTCTAATTTGGTGAAGAATTTAGAACCTTTAACACGATCAAACAACTCAGTGATGAGGGGGATAGGGTAGGCGTTTTTAACCGTTATATTGTTCAGACCCCTGTAGTCTATACATGGCCTCAAATCGCCCTCCTTCTTAGCCACAAAAAAGAAACCAGCACCAGCAGGAGAGGAGGACCTTCTAATAAAACCTTTTCTTAGGGATTCCCGTATGTACTCCTCCATGATCTGGTTCTCTTTTTCAGAAAGAGGGTAGACCTTTCCCCTAGGAGGCATAGTGCCCGGTAAGAGGTTTATGGCACAATCATACTCACGATGTGGAGGTAGCTTATCTGCCTCCCTCTTTTCAAAAACCAAGGCAAGGTCTGCATAAACAGAGGGAACAGAAACCGAGAGTGGTTTAGCCGTGGGCACGTTAAGTAAACAGACAGGACGTACATGAGCCATACAGTCTCGCTGACAAGATTCCCCCCAGGAGAGTATGTCTAAACAACCCCAATCAAGAACAGGGTTGTGTTTAACTAACCAGGGAAAACCTAGAACGATGGAGGCTGTTGGGGAGTCAATTATTTGGAAGGTTAACTTCTCCTTGTGCAAAACACCCACAGACATAACTATTTCCTGGGTTTCATGGGTCACCAGAGGTTTCTCCAGTGGTCTACCATCTATGGCCTCAACGGCCAAGGGTGTCTCCTTTCGGATCAAATTCAGGGCTGCGGTTTTGGCAAAGGTCTCATCCATAAGGTTGTCTGCCGCACCCGAATCGATCAGGGCTTTGGTTGTTATAGTGGTTTTATTGACCAAGAGAGAAACCGTAATAAACGGTCTAGAGATGGACATATGAGGGGACAAAGTCATAACACCCGAGGCCGACCCCTCTCTAGGCCTTAGGTGCTGCAGTTTCCCTGTACTTTAGGGCAGGCTTTACAGTGATGCCCCCTCTTCCCACAATAAAGGCATAACCCCTCCCTTCTACGGTACGCTCTTTCGGCCTCAGTTAACCCCGTAGCACCCAACTGCATGGGTTCAGGGGATGGTTGCACAGGAGCGGGTAACGCTAGCAGGGAAGTACTGGGTAGAGCAGGTAACACCCGTGTATCCAACCGTCTTTGGCTACGCCTCTCTCTAATACGGTTATCTATAAGAATCACATAGTCTATAACATCATCTAGAAGAGCAGGTAATTCCCTGGATGCTATTTCATCCAGTATATAAGCGGCCAGACCCTCCTGAAAGGCTGTTACGAGGGCGTCATTATTCCAAACCACTTCAGCTGCTAGAGTACGAAATTCGATAGTGTAATCTGCTACAGACCTGTTACCCTGTCGGACCCTAAGCAGAGCCTTGCCAGCAGAAGCAACCCTACCGGGTTGATCAAACGTGCGTCTGAAAGCTGTCAGAAAATCTGCAAAGGACATAGGAGACGTATTTTCCCAAATGGGGTTGGCCCATGCTAAAGCTCTCCCGGACAAGTGGTTTATCAAAAAGGCAATTTTAGATCTGTCAGTGGGATAGGAGCGTGGATTCATCACCAAATGGATGTCGATTTGGTTGAGGAAACCACGACACAATGCTGGGTCACCACTGTAGCGCTGTGGCGGCGTCATGTGAACTACATGAGCGGGAACAGGTACTGGAGTGGGAATGGGTTCGGGCACAGCAGCAGCAGCCTCCTGAACGGCAGGTTGCAAGTGTGCAGTACGAGCCAGAATGGTTTGCAAAGCTTGAGCAAACTGATCCATACGGTGGTCCAAGCCATCCATTCTAGCCTCTTGATTAACTAGGAGCTGTGGTATGTCAGCAGGTTCCATTATGGCCCTGTTGTAATGTCACGATTCGGGGAACCCAACACGCTGGCACACACACACACACACAAGGTGCCGTACCGGACCTTAGAGTGGCCGGGCTAAGCACACACAGAATAGTCAGGAAACAAGCCGAGTAAGGGGAACCAGAAGACAGAATAACGTGAAACGAGCCGAGGTCAAAGGGTAGGAGAAAGTCACAGAGTCAGATAAACAAGCCAGAGAGTACGTAACCAGAAGCACAAGGTAAGTAGCAATACTAGCAAGCAAAGACCACAACAGGGCAGGGAGGAACAGGAAAGGTAAGTATTTAAACTATCAGGTTAATTCTGATTGGATAATTTCCAATCAGAATTAACAATCACACGTGGGAGATATTTAGACCTCCCACTGTGATTGAGGCACTGTGCCTTTAACGCCGGGTCAGGTGACTGACCCCGGCGTGTATAAACCTGGGCGGTCTCCCAGCGTGCAGCGTCATGCATGCTGCCGCTGGGGGACGTGGAGGGAACGGCGGGCGGCATCCGAGGCTGGAAGGATGCCGCTCGCCGTACCCACGAGGCGGAGGGGACCGCGGACGGCTGGAGGGTGAGTACTGCGAGCGGAATGCAGCCTCCCCTCGCAGCCGCCCGCGGGAGCCTGACACTGCTATGAACAAAAATATGAGTTTATTGGGAATTCTGTTCTCAACAATTGGTTTAAATCAGGAGGGCTCTCTGGACCAATTCAAGAACATTTCATGAATCAATTTATTGTGTTTCTATCTGAAAAAGCAAAATATCACTACATTGGTGGATGAAAAACTTCAACATAAAGAGAGGCTTTTCTCTAGATGACCCACATTGGGAAATTTTGACAATGAATGCCTGTTGGAAAGGTTGGGATGGACAGTACCAGAATCACCTAGCTCAAGGAGAATAGCCCCTTCATTACTGGAATCTTCAGTCAAACATTTTGGAACTCCATTCAGTATACAAGGACTTGATGGCATTCAAAAATCATCTAAAGAACTAATGGGGAAAAGTCAGGCTAGACAATGTTACAGCAGTCCTGTATATCAACTTCCAAGGTGAGACAGGAGGAAGAAACTGATGCAGGGAACAAAACCTATTAAATTCATGGTCCAATTAAATCTGGAAAGCCTCTTGGTGATTTATCTTCCCAGGATAGACAACAAAATTGCAGATTTTCTGAGCTGGAATTATGAAGACACAGCAGAATGGAGAATTAATCCAGGCATTTTTTTAAATCTATGTGCAAAATGATGGTGGACCCAAACTCATCTTATGGCATCCTTCACATACAAAAAGTATTTTTTCAAGGAATTTAATCCAAGGGCAGAGAGCAGGCCCGGACTGGCCATCGGGCATACCGGGCAAATGCCCGGTGGGCCGCGATGGCCGTGGGGCCGAGGCCGGCAGGGGAGATCACAGGATCTCCCCGGCCAGCTCCTGCAGGGCCAGCGCTACCCGAGCGCCGGCCCCGCTGTGTGCCTCCATGGGCCGGTGGGGAGATCAAAGATCTCCCTTTACCGGCCCAGAGACACTTCCAGGCGGCCGCTTGCTGGGGTGTGAGGGAGGGAGGGAGAGGACCGGCGGAGCTCTATCCAGCAGCTCCGCCGGGTCCTCTCGCGGGATTCTGAGCGTTGCCGCGGTTACCGCGGCAACGCTCAGATCTCGCGAGAGTGAACTCTAGCCTACAGGCTAGAGTTCACGCTCACCACTAGGACCACCAGGGATCAGGCAGCATGGCTCTCCCATGGCAGAACGGCTCCCCCCCCCCAGGCAAAACGCCCCCCCCCCTCCCAGGCTAAAGGTAAGAAGGGAGGGGGGGGATATAACTTTTTTTTAAAATTATTATTATTAATAAAAAAAAAAAAATTTAAATTAAAAAATCACACTCACACACATCACCCCAGACACACACAGTACCCCCAGACATACACATCACCCCCAGAAACACACAGCACCCCCAGACACACACATCACCCCCAGACATACACAGCACCCCCAGACACACACAGCACCCCCAGACACACACATCACCCCCAGACACACACAGCACCCCCAGACACACAGCGCACCCAGACACACACAGCGCACCCAGACACACACAGCGTACTCAGGCACACAGCACCCTCACTCACACACAGCACCCTCGCTCACACACAGCACCCTCGCTCACACACACACACACACACACATATATATATATATATATATATATATATATATATATATATTTACAGATATATATATATATATATATATAATATATAAAATAACCCTCAGTGAGTTAACAGACAAAGAAAATTAGAATGTGACGGCAGATAAAAACACCCTCACACACAGCACCCCTCTTACATACACACACACTGCGCCCCTCACACATACAATACGTCCAAATATATATATGTATATATATATATATATATACACACACACACACACTACAGCACTACATACATTACTCTCCAGATACACGCTAGATCCCTTACCTTATATGCACTCTTAATCCTCTATACACACACACACACACACACAATCTCCTATACACACTCTGGGTCCTTTACACACTAGATCTCCTACACACACACTGCACCACCTACACACACACTACATTCCTTGTCAGCAAACACATACAACTTTCTCTAAACACACCCTCTTTACAACCCCTACACACACTACATCACCTATACACACACACTACAGCCCGTATGCACACACTCGCTACATCCCCTATAACACTATGCCACCTATACACACACTCTCTACAGCCCCTAGCCACACATATTACACCACAAACACATATGAAATTGACCTATTTACACAATACCACACCACACTCTACACACACGCAATCCCACAAGCAGGCTCCAAACACATGCACCATACACTTTCCTGGCCCTTTTGTCCTCTGGTATCCCACTTGTTGAGACACCAGAGACAATTTAAAAGCAAACACAGCGCAAGCATGTTATTAAATTTGCTTGCGCTGCGCAGAACAAATTCAGGGCCTTTTTCTAATGCCAGAGCTTTTCAGCAGGGCTCTGTGCATTGAACCAACATGCTCACTTTGAGAGGGGGCGTGCTTGTCATTAGTGATGACAAAACACACCCTCTCTGGCCCCGCCCCCTTCTTAGGGGGCCGCTCTGATTGAAAAATGCCCGGGCCTAATTTTTTCCCCAGTCCGGCCCTGGCAGAGAGCCAAGATGCCCTATCCCAGAAATGGGACCTTCACCTGAGCTATTCCCCCCCCATCCATTCCTATTAATTCCACAGGTTCTCAAGCAGATCTAGAAGGAAGGTGTGGAAGTGATTGCCATTCTCCAATACTGGTCCAGATGACCTTGGTT
>OW240912.1:153328921-153403989 GCA_933207985.1 Pelobates cultripes
GGGAGTAAGAAGAAGGGGGAGTAAGAAGAGGGGGAAAGGGGAGTAAGAAGAGAGGGAGGGGGGAGTAAAAAGAGGGTTGGGTAGTGTTAAGACACCCCTAGTGTCTTTAAACAAAACCGCCGTTTAGGCGACCTTCCCCTGCTCCAGTACAAATAATCCTCGTTCGCATAACCTGTAGTGCACGAAGCAAACTCAGGGGAAGCGGCAATCTCCCGACCGGGATCCGTGGACGGCTCCAAATTCCCGAACGGCAATCCACGAACTGCTGCTAGCCGCCGAACAGTAACATCCACCAAGCGGCTTTCGGTTCCATCCAGCAGTCTCTAAGCGTAAAGAAGAAATCCCCCCAATAACGAGACAGAAGCTCCGCATTGAGGGTCAAACAGGATCTGGCTTTACTGTGGGCTACCTGCCCGTATTTATGCAGGTCTCCCACTTGGTGGACACTCCCCTAGGGGACCAAATGTGAGACTTAAATGACAGACAAATATGGGGACATTCCAGACACACAGTCACAGTTTTTATGCCCTGGAGATAATTACCAAGTAACTCAATTATCTCCAGGACAAAGCCAGTCGCCATTTTAAATATAAAATCAGAAAAGACATAAAAATATATAACTTTACAAAAACGGAACATTTCCCATTCGCATCACATATCCCCAGATAGCCTGGATCTGAGTGCATATTATTGGCGAATAGCGCTCAGATCCCACACACATAGTTCAATCGCCATGGAGTCAAAGTTCTTACAGTCTTTCGTGATACGAATGACTCCATGGGAAGGCTATCTGGGTTAAGTCCTTTCGTATGCTTCAAACCTCCCGAACGGCCGGTATTCGTATGCTTTCGTGGAGACAGACAGGCGTTCCGTTGTTTCAGCGGTGTTCGGCAGAAAAAGTGTCCGTTTTTAGTTCCATGAAAATAGAGCCGAACACCGCTGGGTTTTCGCGTAGTTTAAAATGGCCACTGCCTCGTGGTCGACATACGAACGACGACCACCCTGAATTCGTTTAATTGAGAAGTGTCTGCAGTTAACCACAACGTTCTAATTGGGATCAATAGGTTAACCAGCAGCACACTTCTCTCCTGGGTGGCCGTCCGTTCGGCATGTTTGTTCGGGGAAAACAGTCATTCATATGGCTGGGCTATAGAAAACAGCCATTTACACGAACAGGATAGAAACAGACGAATACACCTGCAATAACCAGACAGATGGTTCTGTCACAGGTAGTTACAAGGAGAGGAGATAATAAAAAGAGGGGGATAAGGAGAAGAAGGGGGGTGTAAGAAGAAGAGTGGGGAGTAAGAAGAAGAAGAGTGGGGAGTAAGAAGAAGAGTGGGAGTAAGAAGAAGAAGAGGGGGAGTAAGAAGAAGGGGAGTAAGAAGAAGAAGAGGGGGAGTAAGAAGAATGGAATAAGAAGAAGGGGGAAGAAGAAGAAGAGGGGGGAGTAAGAAGAGGGGAGGACTAAGAAGAGGGATGGGGAGTAAGAAGGAGAGGAGATAATAAAAAAGAGGGGGTGTTAGAAAAAGAGTGGGGAGTAAGAAGAAGAGGGGGAGAGTAAGAAGAAGAGGGGGGGAGGAAGAAGAAGAGGGGAGTAAGAAGAAAAGGGGAGTAAGAAGAGGGGGAGTAAGAAGATGAAGAGGGGGTGAGTAAGAAGAAAAAGAGGGGGTAAGAAGAAGGGGGGAGTAAGAAGAAGAGGGGGTAAGAAGAAGGGGGGAGTAAGAAGAAGGGGGGTTAAGAAGAGGGGGGAGTAAGAAGAAGAAGGGGGGAGTAAGAAGAAGACACACACACACACACTCAGATACACACTGACACATAGATACATACACTGGCACTTACACACACACTCAGATACACACTGACATACAGATAAACACACACTCGTTCATACACACATTTAGATACACACACTGGCACATACACGCTCACTCAGATATACACTGACACACAGATACACACACTTGCACATATACACACACACTCAGATACACACACATTAAAAAGCCTTCAGGGACAGGCTATAGACACCAGAACTAGGCATGTGCATGGGGAAAATTTTCGGTTCAGTTCGGCATTCCGAAATTCGGGACTTCGACACTTTGGAAATTCGGGCACCTCGGCATTTCGGCACTTTGGGACTTCTCTTGCACCTGCTTAGTAGATAACTCCCTAATTCCCACAGTAGAAATGACTTAGTATTAGTAATTTTTGCCCCTACTCGCTATACCGCGAGTAGGGGCATGTATAGTAAACAGTGAGCAGCCTATGGTTAAGTAACCAATCAGAGAGTTATGAGTCAAATTCCAAAGCGTGGGAAAATTCCAAAGAACTTTCCCACGCTGTGTAAAATGACACAGAGCACTCTGATTGGTGGACTTCAAACCAACCAATCAGAGTGCTGTGACAGGTAAATGTAGAGACTTACCTGTCAGTCTCTTCATTTACCTGTCAGAGCACTCTGATTGGATGGCTTAAACCCACCAATCAGAGTGCTCTGAGCCTAATTGCAGGGCAGGGCAAGGCTTCCCCTGCCCTGCAGAGCACAGTCTGCGCAGAGCCCTCACCGGGTGAAGATGGATTATTATTTTTTTGCGCTTTTTTTTTTTTAAGTGAGTTGGTTATTATGGATTTTGTATTTGGCCTTTTTTGGGGCTGAAAAAAGAAGATTTTAGAAGAAAGAAAACATCGAATGGTAAGTTTTATTTTTTTTACAGGTACTTAGTTAAATGTCCCCTCCTCATTATTTTTAGGGTGAGGGGGGTAGGTAGCGGGATAATTTTTTTTGGGGGGGGGAGAGGGTGACTAGGGCTTTGGGGCCCCTAGTCACCTGGGGGTTAACATTTTTATTTAGGGCCTCCACCTGCCACTCAGGGGTGGGGGCCAGGGGGGAGGACAATAGGTCCCCCCCTATAGGTATTTAGGGCCCCCACCCACCGCTCAGGGAGATAATCAGGGAGATAATCATTAGGTCCCCCCCTCATTAGTATTTAGGGCCCCCACCCACCGCTCAGGGGTGGGGCCCAGGGGGTAGGACATTAGGTCCCCCCTTATTCCAATTTAGGGCCTCCATCCGCCGCTCAGGGGTATGGGCCGGGGGGGGGGCAGTAGGTCCCCCCTTCAGGTTAGAAGCCCCCACTCGCGCAGCATGGGTGGGGACTCGGGAGGGTGGGAGTTTAATAGACTGCTCACTGTTTAATAGACATGCCCCTACTCGCATCATAGCGAGTAGGGGCATAATTTACTAATACTAAGTAATCTTTACTGAGAATTAGTAAATTTGTCTGAAAGACCAGTTTAGGTCTTTCAGCCTTTTAGTAGATAGCTCCATAATACAGTGGGAATTAGGGAGTTATCTACTTATTCATTCCTGTCATTACACTGAATGGCTAAATAACTTACATTTTATATGAATGTATGTTACTTGATTGTTGTAAGTGTTGCAAATGCTTACAGCTGAATCCTGGCTATGTTTTTATACTTTTTATTCAATTTGTATACAGTGTAACATTCTTCATTCTTTCACTGGGTAAGTATATTAGTTCTTAGGCAATACTGTGCTTCGGCAACTTCGGAACTTCGAGACTTCAGCACTTCGGCAATTCGACACTTCGGAAATTCGGTAATTTCTGAATTTTGGGACTTCAACCATTCTGTAATTCGGCAATTCATCTATTCAGACACTCGGAAGTACCCGAATGTCCGATTTGCCCAAAATTCATCCGAATTCACATTCGGACCGAAACGAATTGCACATGTCTAACCAGAACCACTACATCAAGATGTAGATGGTTCTGGTGACTATAGTACCCCTTTAATGTGAGGTAAATTAAGAATTAGTGCCACTAATAATATACTGGATTGCCTACTTACCACCATATCTTCCCAGCTACTTTTCCCCACAGGCCACTCTGTTTGTCTCCCTCACAAGTGACTCTGTGTGTCTCTCTCCTGACCCCTCTGTGTGTCTCTGCCTCCCCTACCATTCATTCTGTTTCTCTTTGACCTCTTACTCAACCTTTCTGTGTGTCTTACACTGCCCCCGTCACTTAATGATCTCTTCCATTTCTCCCGTCCTTTAGTGTTCTCAACTCCACTTCTCCCCCTGTCCTTTAGAGGTCTCACATTCTGTCTTAGTGTTCCCCCTCCCCTCCTGTGCCTTAGTGTTGTCCCCTTCCCTCCTGTCCCTTAGTGCTCTCCCAACCCCTCCGGTCCCTTTGTGCTCTCCAATCCCCTCCTGTCCCTTTGTGCTCTCCCATCCCCTCCTGTACCTTAGAACTCTTCCCTCCCCTCCTGTCCCTTAGTGTTGTCCCCTTCCCTCCTGTCCCTTAGTGCTCTCCCATCCCCTCCTGTCCCTTAGTGCTCTCCCCTCCCCTCTTGTTCCTTAGTGCTCTACCACCCCTCCTGTCCCTTAGTGCTCTCCTACCCCTTAGTGATCACCCCTGCCCCTCAGTCCCTTAGTGCTCTTCCCTTCTCCCCTGTCCCTTAGTGCTTTTCACTTACTTGGCCTTCCTTAGTGCTCTCCTCTCCCTTGCCCCCCCTTCCCATAGTGCTCTCCCTCCCCCATCCTTTAGAGTTCTCCCCCTCCCCCATCTTTCCCTTAGTGGTCTCTCCCCTTCCCCATCTTTACCTTTACCAAGGGCCCAAGGCAGTTAGGGGCCTGGTCAGCTGCACAAGCATGCTCTTGCTGGGGAGATCAGATCAGAGATCTCTCCCAGCCAGAAAGAAAATCCATAATTTTACATATTCCAGAGATAGGTTGTCGCACTCTGTTTCCTCCCTCTGCCTCCCCTCCACTCCCCTCCACCTTCTGAGTGAGACCTGGCAGTGATCATACTGCGCTTGCCAGGTCTCCTTCATGTCATGGCTGTGTGAATAACCTGCCCTGCCCCCACCTCTCCTGCAAAATTAGCTGAAACCTGGCAGACAGCAGGTATATTAAAAACAATTTAAGCTACTATCCCCACTTTACCTTTTCCAGACCTAATGCCACCTTCACCCATACCAGCCCTCTATGCCCCCTTTACCTATCCCAGCCCCTATGCCCCGTTACCTATCCCAGTCTCTATGCTGCTTAACCCATCCCAGCCCTTATACCCCCCTTTAACTACCCCAGACTCTGTGCCCCCCTTTATCCATCCAAGACACTCTTCCCCCTTTACCCATCTCAACCCCTATGCCCCCTTCACCCATCTTAGCCCCTATGCCCCCTTCACCCATTCCAGCACCCATGCCACCATTACCTATCCCAGACTAAATGCCCCCTTTCACCCATGCCAGCCCCTATGCCCCCTTCACCCATCCTAGACTCTGTGCCCCACTTCACCCATCCCAGCCCCTATGCCCTCATTTACCCATCCCAGCTTCTATTCCCCATTTACCCATCAATGACACTATTCCCCTTTTTAATCATCCCAGCACTTATACCCCCTTTAACCATTCTAGCCCATTTGCCCCCTTTACACATCCCAGCCCCTATGCCCCCCTTTACCCATCCCAGTCTCTATGCAAACTTCACCCATCTCAGCTCCTATGCCCCCTTCACTCATTCCAGCCCCTATGCCTCCCTTTACCTATCCCAGACTGTATGCCCCCTTTCACCGATACCAGCCACCTATGCCCCCCTTTACCCATCCCAAATCATATGTCCCCATTCACCCAGCCCCTAAGCTCCCTATTACCTATCCAAGAATCTATCCCACGTTCACCCATCCCAGCCCCTGTGCCCCCTTCACCCATCCCAGCCCCTGTGCCCCCCTTCATGCATACCAGACCCTATTCCCCTTCACCCATCCCAGCCCCTATGCCCCTCACCCATTCTAGACTGTGTCCCCCTTCACCCATCCCAGCCCCTGTGCCCTCCTTTACCCATCCTAGCCACTATCCTCCCTTTACCCATCCCAGCCACTATGCCACTCTTTACCCATACCAGCCACTAATCTCAGCCTTTACCCATCTCAGCCTTTACCCATATCAGCCCCATACCAGCCACCAATCTCAGCCTTTATCCATCTCAGCCCCCATGCCCCTTTACCCATCCCAGCACCTATGCCTCCTTTACCAACCCTAGCCCCTCTACCCACTTCACCCATCCCAGACCCTATGCCCCTTTTCATCCATCCCAGCACCTATGCCTCCTTTACCAACCCCATCACCCATCCCAGACCATATGCCCCTCTTCATCCATCCCAGCACCTATGCCTCCTTTACGAGCCCCTATACACACTTCACCCATCACAGTTCCTATGCCGCTCTTCATCCATCCCAGCACCTATGCCCCTCTTTCCCATCCCAAACAATATGCCCCCTTTAACCATCTGAACCTCTATGCCCACCTTCAGCTATCCTAGGCCGTATGCCCCCCTTCACCCACCACAGCCCCATATGCCCCCTTTATACACCTGAGCCCCTATGACCTCTTTTCACCCACCACAGCCCCTATGCCACCTTTACCTATCCCAGACCCCATGCCCCCCTTACCTACTACAGTCCTATCACTCTCATTCCTATCCCTCCTTGTACTCACCTCTATGCCTTCCTGCACCCAATACAGCCCCCATCTATCTCATCCAAATCCCTTCCTATACCCACTACAGACCCTATGCCTTCCTGCACCGACTACAGGCCCCCATCTCTCACTGGATCCACTACAGCACCCGATTCCGCTCCTATCACTCCTGCTCCCACTACAGCCACTACCCCCATGCACACACTACCATCCCTACTCCCCTGCACCCACTACAGTCCATATTCCCCCTCATGCACTGAAGCCCATATCCCCCTGTAACGGCACCCTCAGGCATAAAAGGGTTAAACCGCCGTTTAGTAGATCTTCCCTTCCATAGACACAGGCACAGCTACTGCACACCAATCCGCCGAACAGGAAACCATATGAATGCCGTAAACAGCCGAATAGGAAAAACCATCCGAATAGGTTTACACTCCTAGCAGTCGAACTGGAACAGCATACAATAAATCCCCCCAAGAACGAGACGAAGCTCCATGTTGAGGGTCAAGCAGTGAACAGACAGAGCTGTGGGTTTATTGTGCTTATGTACACATTCTTACACATTAGTACCACCCACAGGGTTTTGGAACACAACCAATAAACACATACAATACACTCAGACACTCCCACGCAAAATCCTCCCCTCTGCCTGTGATACAATTACCTTACACAATGGGTAATGTAATTATAACAAGCAGAGAAATAAAAATTTTCCACATTATTCATAACTTGAAAAGTATGAATCACATTCACATAAAACTTACATCAGCATACTCCAAATACAAACATATGTCAAAATCATCCAAATTGGTCCAGTGGTTCAAAAGATAGATCGTAGTCCTTTGTGACCAAAGGAAGCATGGCTTTTCTGCCCAAAACCAGTTCCACAGAGTCTTCTATCCTGGAGATAATTGTGAAGTAATCCAATTATCTCCAAGGACAGAGGCAAAACTCCATTGAACACATGGCAGCAAAAGACAATAAAACACATAAAACATATAACTGTGCAGCCATTGTACAAAACAGGTACATTCAACATATCCCCAGATAGCTCAGATCTGAGCGCACATTATTACTGAATGGCGCTCAGAGCACACATACAGTTCAATTGCCATGGAGCCAAAGTCTTTCCCATAGTCTTTCATTATACGAATGGGCTCCATGACATAGCTATCTGGGGTATCACCGCTCAAACAGGGCAAGCACCAAATGACCCGGCTTTCATGTCTTTGCAGGGGAAAATCCAGCGTTTCACCATGGGGCCATAGTCTAAAGGCAACAGGCGAGCAACCAGGCTTCTCCAATGCAATGTGGCGAGATTGGTCTCGTCACACCCCCTCATACACTGCAGCCACTATCCACACACATATTGCAGCCTCTGTATCCCCCCAAACAGTAGAGTCTCTAGTATCCATTCAAACACACACTACAGCCCCAGTATCCCCCAGACGCCTACTATAACCATCGCAGGGGGGGGTAAGAGGTGGCACCTGCCCCCCCCCCCCTGATTTTTCAACATGCTCCCTCCCCACAGGCAATTTTCCCTCGGACTGTGACAGCTCAGTCCAGAGGAAAGAAGGAGTGAGATGCTGGGGGCTGGAAGGATGTGCTGGGGGCTGCATTTAGGTTGCCAGGGGGCCAGAGGGAGCACTGTGAAGCTCCTTTACGAATCCCCAGTAATTTGGTGCCTCTGTGCTCCACCCCTGCATTCAGGCCCTGCCTCCCACACACACATCTGCCCTCTCATAAGTGCACCAGAAGGGAGAGGACAGACTTTGCCTCCCAGTTTCACACAGCCTTCTGTGACAGGTAGGCTTCAGACAATGACAGTGATTGTGTTTGTGTGTGTGTCTGATAGTGTGTGATCTTGTGTGTGTGTGTGTGTGTGTGCCTGATAGTGAGTGAGCTTGTGTGTGTGTGTCTCTGATAGTGAGTGAGCTTGTGTGTGTGCTTGTGTGTGTGTGCCTGATAGTGAGTGAGCTTGTGTGTGTGTGTGTGTGTGTGTGTGTGCATGTGTGTGCGCCTGATAGTAAGTGAGCTTGTGTGTGTGTCAGTGAGTTTGTAATGAGCATGCGTGTGTCAGTGAGCTTGTCTGTAGTGAGCATGTGTGTGTGTGAGTTTGTAATGAGCATGTGTGTTTGTCAGGGAGCTTATGTGTAAGTGAGCTTGTATGTGTCAGCTAGCTTTTCTGTAGTGAGCATATGTGTCTCAGTGAGCATGTCCATAGTGAGCTTGTGTGTGCCAGTGAGCTGTTCTGTAGTGAGCATTTGTGTGTGTCAGTGAGCTTGTTTGTAGTGAGCATGTGTGTGTGTCAGTGAGCTTGTCTGTTGTGAGTTTGTGTGTATGTCAGTGAGTTTGTCTATAGTGAGCATGTGTGTATAAGTGAGGATGTCTGAAGGAAGCATGTGTGTTAGTGAGCTTGTCTGTAGTGAGCATGTCCATATGTGTCAATTAGCTTGTGTGTGTGTGTCAATGAGCTTGCCTGTAGAGAGATTGTGTGTGTCGGTGAGTTTGTGAGTTTGTCTGTAATGAGCATGTGCGTCAGTGAGCTTTTCTGCAATGAGCATGTGTGTGTGTGTCAGCTAGTTTTGCTGCAGTAAGAATGTGTGTGTCAGTGAGCGTGTCTGTAGTGAACATGTGTATATTTTTCAGTGAGCGTGCATGTGTCGGTGAGATTTTCTGTAGTGAGAATGTGTGTGTCAGTGAGCTTGTGTGTGTGCTTGTGTCAGTGAGATTTTCTGTGACTGCATGTGAGTATGCTTACTGTATAATTATCTTTTTTTACACTGAAAAAAACAATATTTTAAATTAGAAAAATAAATCTACCAAATATATATATATATATATATATATCAATATCCTGCAGATGCCCATGACTATAGCCTCTATCCCACACACATACAAAAGCCACTATGCACACATACACTGCAACACAACCTGCCCTCTCCACTCACATACAACACTGCAAACAGCTCCATCCACACACACCCAAAAGGAAGCTCACTGTTTTCACACAATCCCACAGGCAGCATTCCCACACATTCAATACCACATGCAGCCTCCATACACACACATCACAATAGGCATCCCCAGCATGGCAATACTGCACACATACATACAATTGCTTATATAGCACCAACATATTCTGCACCGCAGTACAATAGGTAAAACAAGACAAACAATTAATTCTAACTCAACACGTTGACATACAGGAACACACCATCACAAACAGCATCACACACACGCAACCTTGATTGAACATGTGGGGGACGTTGCTTATGATGTCACCAGCAAACACAGAGGAAGCATGTAATGAAATTTGCTTTATTTCTTTATTTTAATAAGGGGTGTATGGCATGCCAGTAAGGGTTACGTTATTCAAAAACAATGTTTTATTAAAACACTGTTTTTGGTTGAATTAACCCCTTAAAGTATATCAGGCCCTGTTTGTGGGGCCCTGCAGGTGTGGGAGTCATGACTCTGACAGCCATGATCGGTGCTGGGTAGCATGCACATAATATCTGTGTGAGAGCTGCACAAAGACCTTGCACCAGGAGGGGGGCCCTTGATCTCCTATCGACCGAGGGCCCTGTGAGTTGTCAGTCCACCCTGATGGTATAATAATCTGATCTGCAGCCACCCTTAACTTGCCTTGTGTCTTAGCTGAGGCTGATGGGAGTGAGCATATAGCTGCTCACTCCAGCCTCTCCTCTGCCTCTATGCTGCTAGTTTTCTCCAGCCTCCTCCTCACTCCCGTGCGTCTGTGTTTTTAGCTGGGAGGAAGTGACAGGCTGTCTACTTCCTCCCAGACGGCAGAAACTGTAGGGGCCAGTCGGGCTTTTAAAGAGCCGCAGCACCCGACCGGGTCCCTGTTCATCATAATATTTATCGGGTGGATAATATTAATATATGCTAAATGCCCTTAATTTATGGAGGGCATTTAGCATATTTAAGAGCCTGGAAATCACATATTGTATGTCAGTTTGTGTGTGTGTGATTTCTGGGATATTGCATTAGACTTGAGAGTGTCAAGTCTAATACAATATCCCAGAAATCACACACACACAAACTGACATACAATATATGCTGCATATATATATATAGCTGCAAGAAAAAATATGTAAACCCTTTGGAATGATATGTATTCAGTATGTGTTCAATAAAACCATGGCAACATTTCATTCTTTGTGTGTTATTAGTTTAAGCAGACTGTGCTTGTCTATTGTTATGACTTAGATGATGATCAGATCACATTTTATGACCAATTTGTGCAGAAATCCATATCATTCCAAAGGGTTCACACACTTTTTCTTGCAACTGTATATATATATATATATATATATGTGTGTATATATATATATGTGTGTGTGTGTGTGTATATATATATATATATATATATATATATATATATATATGTGGGAGTGTCTGATATAATTTTAAAGAAAGAGCATTGTATGATAGAAAAAAGACTTTCAGTGTTTTATTTTGTTGTGTAATTTTTTTCTCTTTTAAAAATGCAAAGCTAGCAATCTCTTAAAAACTGAAAAACCAAAGACCTACACAAATGAGATCCAGTTTATTTAATCCCGGACACACTGTTTAAAAAAAAAAAAAAGAGAGAATATTTTAGGTTTTCTATTACAAAAATGCATTATTTTGTTGTTGTATATAAATCTATATGATTTCTCACTTCCCATTCAGAAACAGGATGATGATGATGATGACGCAGAAACTGGTTTAACAGAAGGTGAAGACAAAGAGGACGAAGAAAAAGAGGAAGAAAAATTTGGGAAGTTACAATTCTCACTAGACTATGACTTTCAAAATAATCAGGTACCAAACATTCCAATTTAGAGGGATATGCATCACTTGACATTTTTCTTTTAAACCAGTAAGCAAACACGTTTAACCCCTTAATTTCAGACGCAATTGTCTTTCTTAAAGGAACCAAAACAAAACCTAGAATTTTAGCTATATGTCTGTTCAGCCATAATTTACCTCTTTCAAATTAACCCCTTAGTGACCAGACCGTTTTACAATTTACTTACCGTTAAGGACCAGGGGTGTTTTTACATTTCTGCGGTGTTTGTGTTTAGGTGTAATTTTCCTCTTACTCATTTACTGTACCCACACATTATATACCGTTTTTCTCACCATTAAATCATATTTCTAAAGATACCATTATTTCCAGCATATCATATAATTTACTATAAATTTTTTTATAAAATATGAAAAAATTAAAAAAACACACTTTTTCTAACTTTGACCCCCAAAATCTGTTACACATCTACAACCGCCAAAAAACACCCATGCTAAATAGTTTCTAAATTGTGTCCTGAGTTTATAAATACCTAATGTTAACATGTTCTTAGCTTATTTTGCAAGTTATAGGGCAATAAGTACAAGTAGCACTTTGAAATTTCCAAACCATTTTGTTTTTCAAAATTAACAAAAGTTACATTGTAACACTGTTATCGGTCAGGAATCCCTGAATAACCCTTCACATGTATATATATTTTAAAAGAAAAAACAATTATAATTAGGATGGCGCAAATGGGAGAAGGATCTTAGTACATGCAGCAACCAACAAAAACAAATCCTGGTAAAACGATTTGAACATAAAATAACTTACAGTAGTGATAATGTGCAACAACAAAAATCGTATTCACTATGGACCTCTTATAGAGAGTGAAAGTACCCCTGTGTAAATGAAATGAGGTGTATATAGAGTGGAAATATTATTAGTAACTGAAACACAAACAGTGGTTGTGGTAAAAAAAAGCACAATTTGTAGGTATACTTGCAAACATGGAAATCACTCTGACACCTATTAAGGAGACAAAAACAGAAAGAGAGCTCCTTGTGCAGCATAGTAATTCAATTATAGATATATAAAAAAAGCAAACAGAGGTGCCCTTAAAGTATTCCACTCACTTACCTGAGATCCGGATTGAAAGCTTCTTTTCCACAGATCCCACGCACTCTAGGGGCTGATCCTCCCTGAGTGCTATAGCAACAAGTGGTGCTTTAACCACTCCAATCTTGTGTGTGTAATACCTTAAGGGCACCTCTATTTGCTTTAACAAAAACTGCACTTTTACTGGTTATATCATCGTTGTGATAAGTTTTACTTTTTAAAACTCTCATATTTGTGTTTAGCGAAGTCTACCGAGTATAACAATACCCCTATGTAAAGGCTTTATGGTGTTTAGGAAAGTTACGGGGTTAAATATAGGGCTTAACAATTACATTCTCTGAACTGTTTACCATGGTTGTCAGTCGGGTCCCTCAAATTATAATTAATAAAATCAAATAATTATGTAGTTAAAGCGGCACTGTCATGGCCGAATCCCTTTTTTATTTTAACCCCCCCTCCCGACTCCACTACATCTAACCGACCCCTAAGCCCCCCATATTACCTATATTTTTACTTTATTTTCTGCCCCGATCTACATTCAGGATGCCACCATCTTTGTGTGGGTAGAGGAAGTCCCTGTGGGACACGTCATCTGCCCACACTAGATAGCGCTGTGAGATTCCCGCACATGCCCCGTTAAAAACTTGGGCATGCGAACGGGAATTTCATCTATTCATTAATTCATCAGAAAGACGAATGAATGACTAGAAATTTCAGATGAACAGACAAACACTGAATATCAGTGTTCGTTTGTTCGTTCAGTTTATTACAAGGAAGGAGCTACCGGCGCGCAGCTCCCTCCTTGTAATATGTAAAGATTGAAGCGGCTGGGAGCAGTGCTCCCCACCACTTCCTAAGCCCCCCATGTCCTCCCTCACTCTATGGCAGTTAATATGACCCCCATAATAGCATAAGGGAAGTTCTTTGGAACGTTTCCACGCTGTGAAAAATGACACAGAGCACTCTGGCTTAAACCAACCAATCAGAGTGTTCTTAGCCTAGGATTTATAAGCCTTACCCTGCCCTGCGGAGCTCAGTCTGCGCCGTGCTCTTGCTGGGTGAAGATGGATTAATTTTTTTTAGCGTTGATTTTTTTCTTTTTTGTCGTTTTTTTTTTTGCGCTCGGGTTTTTTATTTTATTTTAAGTTCGACGGGTATGATGGTTTTTTTATTTTGCCTTTTTTGGGGCTGAAAAATGAAGATTTTAGAAAAAAGAAGACGTCAAATGGTAAGTTTTATTTTTCTTTACAGGTTAGTTATTTTATTCCCCCCTCACTATTTTTAGGGTGAGGGGGTTAGGTAGGGGATAGTTTTTTATTTGGGTGGGGGGTGACTAGGGGCTTGGGGACCCATAGTCACCTTGGAGGGGGGGGGGGATTTGTCATTTAGGGCCCCCACCCGCCGCTTAGGGGAGGACAGTAGGCCCCCCACACATTCTTATTTAGGGCCCCCATCCGCTGCTCAGGGGTGGGGGCTGGGGGGAGGACAGAGGGCACATTCTTATTTATGGCCGCCACCCACCGCTCAGGGGTGGGGACCAGGGGGGAGGACAGTAGGTCCCCCCCCCCCCACATTCTTGTTTAGGGACCGCACCAGCCACCCAGGGGTGGGGTCCGGGGGGAGGACCGTCTGTCCCCCTCACCCACATTCTTATTTAGGGCCCCCACCCGCTACGCAGGGGTGGTGGCCGGGGGGAGGACAGTAGGTCCCCCCCCCACATTCTCATTTAGGGCCCCCACCTACCGCTCAGGGGTGGGGTCCGGGGGGGGGGGAGGACAATAGTCCCCCCCCTCATTATCCTTTAGGTACTAGGGTTTTTTTGAACAGTGAGCAGCAACTGGCTGCTCACTGTTTACTAGACATGCCCCTACTCGCGGTATAACGAGTAGGGGCAGCATTTACTGAAATAGTCCCTACTTTGTCTTTAGTTTTAAAGAAAACTAGAGCTGATAGGAAGAAATGAAGAACAGATCCTGAGAGAGGGAGAGAAGAGGAATCGATTGGGGAAAGGGAAGTTCGGCATGACAGTGCCACTTTAATAGTTAAATACACTGAACAAAATTATAAACTCAACACTTTTGTTTTTACCCCCATTTTTCATGAGCTTAACTAAAAGATCTAAGATTTTTTTTTTGTGGGACCAGATGAAATGTGTGAATAATTTGCGTATCGTGCTGAACCATACCTTCGGTATTGTTATGGGAAGGACTTGGAGCATGTATAAGATCCTGAGTAGGATATTCATTTTTAGGATGTTTAACCTGCAGAACCATCCAAATTGTGGCTTGTTCCAGGCTGTTAGATCTGATTGGATTGCTTTTTGTAAGTTAGGGAAGTTGCTTTCGAATAGGCGTGTTGTATCTCTAGTGATGTGCACCCCGAGATATTTAATGCTATAGGGGGCCCACGCAAATTGATATTTATGTTTCAATGTTGTTGCGGAGTGTACCTGCACTTTTATTGGGAGGATTTCACATTTTGTGAGGTTTGCCTTAAAGTTGGATACAGTACTGTATGTGTTCATTTCTTCCATCAGGTGTGGGAGTGATTCCAGCGGGTGTGTGATAGTAAAAAGCATGTCATCTGCAAATGCTGCTATTTTATGGTTTTGTTGTCCCGTGCGGATGCCTTTAATGTTGCTGTTGTCTCGTATACCTTGGAGGAATGGTTCCAGGACCACCACAAAAATGAGGGGGGAGAGGGGGCACCCCTGCCTAGTTCCATTTGAGATTGGCACACTATCTGAAAGCTGACCATTTACCCTAATATTGGCTGTGGGGTTTGAGTAAATTGCTTTGATCCATTTTAGCCAGTTAGGTCCGAAGCCTAGGTATTGGAGCGTGTATAGCATTAGAGTCCAGTCAACTCTATCGAACGCTTTTTCCGCGTCAATAGATAAAAGTAGGCTAGACTCTTCCATGCGTGTGGCTTGGTGCACTAAGTTTATGATTTTCATGGTATTATTTTTTGCCTCCCGTCCGGGTACGAAGCCTGCTTGGTCTGCATGTATAATCCCCGGCAGTAGGGGGCGGAGCCTGTTGGCCAGTATTTTTGTAAAGAGTTTGAGATCTACGTTTATTAAGGAGATCGGTCTATAACTACCACACTGGGATAAGTCTTTGGTTTTAGGATAAGTGTGATTGTAGCGTTCAGTGCTTGAGGGGGGAGTGAGGTGTCTTGAAGAAGAGAGTTAAATGATTTTGTAAAGTGTGGGATGAGGGTTGTAGCGTATGTCTTGTAGTATTTTGTTGTGAATCCGTCCGGGCCTGGACTTTTCACTACCGGGAGGAGTTTGATCGTGTTGCGGCATTCTTCCATCGTGATTGGGTGTTCTAGTGTTTCGCTCAGATTGGTCGGTAGAGTGGCATGTATCCTGTTTGCTAGGAAGCTTTGGATGTCCCGGGTCGATGGGAGGGGTTTGTCTTAGGTTGTATAAGGAATGATAGTAGTCCTGAAAAGCTGTGGCTATGTCTGTTACCAGGTGGGATGTTTTCCCTGTTTTATCCTTTATGGATGGTATGAAAGTGTTTTCTCTCTGTTTTTTAAGGGCGTTGGCTAGTAAACGCCCGCTTTTCCCTCCTTGTGCGTAGTATAGGCTACGTGTTTTTGCGATGGCGTATTTTGTGCGGATGTTTAAAATGGTGTTGAGTTCTGTGCGTTTCTCTAAAAGTCTCTTGTATAGGGGTAGCGTGTCGTTTCGGGCATGTGCTTCCTCTAGTTCTCTGATGTCTTTGGTCAGTTGTGTGACTTGTGTCTCGCGCTGTTTCTTGTGTCTAGAGGCTATTTGTATGATTGTTCCTCTAATAACACTTTTATGAGCTTCCCAAATGGTGGGGTATGGTGTGTCTGCTTTTGTGTTTATTTCGAAGTAGTGAGTTAAGTGTTCATCTATTTGAGTTCGTATTGCTTGATCGTTGAGTAGGTTGTCGTTTAGTTTCCACTATGCTCTAGTGGGGTGGAGGGTGGGGATTGTTATCGACATTGACAGTGGGGCATGGTCTGACCATGTTATAGGGGCGTATTCACAGGTCTTGATCAGGTTCAAGAACCTATGCGGAGTAAAGAGCATGTCTATTCTAGAGTATGTTTTCGATGAGTGCGAGTAAAATGAGTAGTTTCTGCTGTTGGGGTGGGTTATACGCCAAGTGTCGTAGAGTTGGTGCGTGTCCAGGAGTTTTTGAATTTGGTGCCTCGTTGAGGTCTGATATGATCGGGCTTGTGAGGTGGTATCCAGTGTCCCATCTAATGAGATGTTGAGGTCCCCACCCAATATTAGTAAACCCTCTGTAAACTTTTCTAACTTATGGAGTATTTTGCGGAGCGTGGAAGTTTGTTTCCTATTTGGGAGGTATATGTTGGCTAGGGTTGTTGTAGTATTCCCTATTTGCCCTTTTAGGAAGATGAATCTACCTCCCTCATCTAAGCAGAGATCTTTGTACGTGAAGGGTAATTGCGAGGAGAGTAGGATCGCGACCCCCCTTGATTTAGAGCCTCTATAGTTGCTGAAGTAGCCGTTGGTGTAGTGTTTTGATTTGGGACTAGGTACTGAGTCTTTACGGAAGTGTGTTTCTTGTAAATAGATTATGTCTGCTTTTTGCCTGCGGTAGTCCGCGAGTGCTTTGTGACGTTTCTCGGGCATGTTAAGGCCCCTTGCATTGTGTGTTAGCATTGTTATGGTCGTCATTGCTTTGCAGTAGGACGTGTGGTGTTGTGATATTCGTGTGGTCCCTGGATTGTGTGCTGGGGTTTGTATTGTGGTCTGATCCGACTAGAGTTCATGTTCTGCACTTTCCAACCTTATGTTCAGCAAGTTCATACAGATGTGGAAGTAGACAAAAATATTACCAGGTTCAATAAAAAGCGTTTAATTGACCATTACAATACACAGAGATATCTCATGGAGATTGGCAAGAAGCAATCTAACATCATGTTACAATTCCTCATATTTTATACATATGACCCGGAACTGGCCTTTCGTTTAGCTTGAATCAGAACTCCAAATATGGTCTTATTTCCTATTGGCTAAATTCTAGCATAACTGACAAATTTAAGGTTCAAAAGTTTAAGCATCCCATGATCTTTCTAACAGATGACTTGACCACAGTCATGCGTCTTACTTCGCTAAAATATCGCTTGTCTATGATAAAAGTTAACACATATAAGACTTCCTCTTTCACAACTTAAGCACACATTTCACCTTTCCCCCCCCTGGCAACATCTGACAAGACACGCTTTCAAAATAACCTTTCCTTTTGCAATCCAAAAAACAGTCCAGACATCCATTAATAAATTGTAGCAATAAAACATAGTTTCTTCTTATTTCTTAGAGTAAATATTCTTCTTTGATTATATTTTAAGATGATGAATAAACAGCAAAATGGCTGACAGCATGTCAGTAGCAGGTTACATATGTTCACAGTCCTCCCTTTGGTGCTAGGACTTTCACCACAAAAAGCTCCGTGCAACACTTCCATGTTTAGCGAAGGTCATTCAGTGAGCTAGTGATTTTAAACAGCACTTGCAGGACTTTCCATATAGATGCGCACATGATCAATATCTTCACGAGAAAGCATGTCTGTATTCCAAGTCGGTATGAGTTGTGACCGGATAGGAGACATTTCAACATTCGAAATTGTGCCAGGGGAGATGAAGGTGAACAGCTCTTGAGGATTAATCGGCACGAACACTTTAGGACATTCACTGCAACATATATAAAGACAAGCATCAATACTACTAAAATAACTCCAATGAGAATACGTTTTCCCATTGTTCCCAACCAATTAGTTAAACCAAAACTCCAGTCAAAACCCCAATTTAAACCTCCCGAAGAAGTATCGTGAACTTCTCTAAGTTTAATTTGTACTTCATGCAATTTATCTACATCTGTATGAATCTGACCAGTAACATTATCTATCTTTAAACAACATCTTGTTTTTATTAGTGCACAAACACCACCTTTGGAGGCCAACAAATAATCTAGGGCAAACCTATTTTGCATAATCATAGCTGAAGCTTGTTCCTGTTCTGCAGACAATTTTTCAATAGCATCTCCTGTATTATTAAAGGCTTCATCTAGTATATCTCCTAACAAGTTTAATTTGTACATTAATTCAATAACCCCCCATGTAGGTACAAAACCTGCAAATAGCCTATCTTCTTCACCAGATTTTACAGTTCTTTCGGTTTTATCTTTTTTTGGAACTAATAACCTTTCTTTTATTCCTCACCCTTCCTTCAGGCAAATTTTCATGAAGGGTTAACGCTGGGATAATATTACCTAGATAACAAGTTTCCACCCAATTACATGGAAGTCTTTTTACCGCCCAACTACCAGATAAATAGTATACCCCAAATGGAAGATGGATATCAATAACACGAGAATCTGAGCAGTCAAAAATAGGTTGATTAATATAGGGCAGTAGCATAAAAAGATTGGAAGTTTGAGTATTAAAGTAGGCCCATCTCAAAATAGTGACATTTAAATGTTCATTCTGGTCATAATTATTATCCATGATTTCTACCTCAGAAGTCAAATTTACCCATACATGATTAGTAATCACCTGGATTCTATCCTTGATGGGACATTTTGTTAAAATATCTTCTAATAAGGGTTTCCAACAAAAAGCTTTCAATCTACCAGTACAAGGGGCAGAATTAGTTTCAGACCCACATAGATTATAAAGGACATTGTTTTCAAAAATAACAATAGCATTGCTTATAGGCTTAACAATCTTGTCAGGACTTTTCTGATCCCTGTTAGAAATTACTACTGCTCTGCTAGTAATAGGATATGTTAAATGAACCTTAGCAGGTTCGCCAGATTTGGATACTTCATTCTGAATAAATCCAACAAACCCCGTTTTATTTGCTCTTATTTTCTCACAAAGACCCATAAAGATTCCATAGACCATGGCACCCCCACAAAAGGATAACCATAGTTCATGGAATGCGGAGCAAACCCACAAACCCAACAATGATTACTTTTGTTTGACAATTTATACAATTCAGTAGCTGTTTTAACGAAATGATTATCTATCTCCCAAGAAGAAAAATACTTGGCTCCCTGGCCCAAGCTACACGTGTATTAAAGAAAAAAGAGGAGCTAACGTAGTGTAGAGGATGAAAAATTAAAAAATGTCATAATGACAATCATTAAGGACAATATAAGTTTAACCAGTTTGAGATTCATGAAGAAAAACAGTAGAGTTGACTTTGGATTAGAAAGATACTCCCCTTAAAAAGTACCCCTTTTTAGAAGGGAAAACGGCTTCCTTAGTCCTCTATTCTTCTTCCAGTGAAAAAATCTTTTCCAGCGCTTGTCAGTTTACAATGGGAAATGTGGATCCAAGATTTAACCCCTGCGACTTTAACAGCTGAATTAGTGGTTAATAACACTTGACAAGGTCCTTTCACCTTGGTTGCAACGCGTGCTTTCGTGAATGATCTTTTATCATAACATAATCTCCAGGAGCGATGGCATGCAAAGGTTGGTATTCACTTGTTCGCTGTACAGCTTTTACCTGCATATAGAGAGACTAATCGTTTTGTTAGCTACATGCAATATGTCATTACTAAATCATCATTTATCTCATGAGAATAACATTTTATAGGTACCCGTCCTGTGAACATTGGTCTTCCAATTAGAATTTCATGATGGGATAACCCTGCTTTCGAGCTGGAGAGAATCTCATAGACATTAAGGCAAGAGGAAGTGCATTAAGCCACTTTAACTTTGTCTCTGCTACAATTTTTGCAATTTTATTTTTCAATGTTCCATTGGCCCTTTCTACTGCTCCTTCTGACTGAGGATGATGAGAGCAATGTAAATGGTAAGGGATTTGCAAAATTTTTGCAATCTGTTGCACTACTTTTCCTGTGAAATGTGTTCCCTGATCTGAGTAAATGTGCCGAGGCAATCCATACCTGGGTATAAATTCTTGTAACAATTTCTTAGACACTGTAGACAATATCCGCATGGCAACAAGGATAAGCCTCAACCAAACCTGAGAATGTATCTAATATTACTAGCACATACCGATACTGCATTACCTTTGGTAATTCAATGAAATCCATTTGTAAATTTACAAATAGACCTCATGAACATGGAGGATGATTTAGCTGCTTAATCTTAGGTCTCTGACCTGCATTGTATTGTAAACAAATAACACATGAAGAACACACCAGTGCCAATACAGATTCTAGGCCCAGCCTTGACCATTCAGAATTAAACAATGATGGCAATGCTGGTCTTCCACTAAATATACACTCTCCCCACCAAAATCACTTACTTCTTCTTCCCTCAGTATCACATACAATTCATTTACTTTCAAATGTACCATAGGTTCTGGACCTTGGGTCACTGGTAACAATACATATTCAGACCCCAATCTTCCTCTACATCTAGTCTGTCTTTTTCTTCTAATTGCTTTCTTGCCCCCTTTACCTCCTTGCAATCTGTTGCTATATGACCATATCCATCACAATTGAAACATTTGATAAATGTTCTTACATTATTCTGTGGGGGTCTTCTGGCTATGTTTTGTCTTGGCTGATGTGCATAATATCTAACAGGAATTTGTTCAGCTTGTAGCATTATGTGCTCAGCTTTTGCATTTTCCTTGATTTGAATAGCTTGTCAAATTTCTGATGCTGCACTTAATACAATATTAAGTGATTTATCCCGTCATCCCAGTAAGGATAACATCAATTGTTTTTTTTTACTTTAGCATCCAAACCATTTACTAAGGTATTCACTATGAACGGCTTAATTGATTAACCGTGATATCTTCAAAACTTCCAAAAACCTTAATTGCTTCCGCATATTCATAGGGGTTTTCTCCTTTCTTTTGCACTATGCTATGTATAGTCAATAGGCTGGGTAAAAACTGTTTTTACTTTAATGCTGAGGAATGCATACCAATTCTTAAGGACAACATCACTCCTCTCATCAGGGCAATTTTCCCATATGTGTGCAACTGCTTGTCCCCCCACCCCTGCAGGCCATGAGAAAGGTGACTCATTATATCCTGCCACCCATTTAGTATGTTCTGCAGGGGTTAATACTGTCTCCATTAACTCATTAAGATCTTATGTTGTGGGGAAATAGCTGGCACACATTATTTTTAAATGTTTTACAAACCCATTTGGATCTAGAGGGGGCAGGAAATGATACCTATAAAAATGCTATGTCTTGTGGGCTCCACGGTTGACAAATCCTCCGTGGTCTCCCATCATTATCCATCTGTCCCACTTCTCTAATAGGTAAAATCATAGCCTCACTCCCATCACTCTCAGGCAACACATTGCTACATCCTGATAAACCTGTAGTTACCACAGCATGATCAGCAAATCTTTTAGGCAGTCTAATATCCCTCTCAGGTCTACCACCTCAATGCAACATGGCTGAGGCACCAGCTAAATTTTGGGGTACAAGCTGTGGTGCATCATTCATCTGCTGAGGGGAGGTGACCCAAAGAGGGATTCATAATCTCATGATTAATCAAAAAATCCTCATCATCATTATAAGGCGGAGGATTTTTAACATTTCTTTTTAAATTGTACAGTGAGGGATACAAACAGGCAACACCAGTACCCTCTCCTTTACATGCCCCTCCTGTTGCACCTGACTGGGGGGAACATTCTTGCTTTTTCTTTTCAATTTCCTCATGCCATAACATATATGCAGACCATTCCAGTTTTGAAAGACTTTTTCCATTTAACAACATTGTTCTTAAACTTAACAACACCCAAGGGTCTAATGACCCCACCACTGGCCATGGATTTATATTATTCTTAGTTAACTTTGCCCATTTCTTTGAATACATAATATTTGAAGGGCCATATTTCTGTTTCATTAAATAAACTGGGGAATCACTGGGTATACTATCCCCATGATCAAGCTGCTTGCCATGATTCAACCTCATTTCTGTTACTTGTACTTTGAAACACCAAATGTATACACTCACTGTATCACCTTTTGAGAGATCGAAAGGTCACAATTTTCAGTCTGTATACTGACTGACAACTGGAGTTTACACAAAAATCTCTTCTCAAATGATGTCACAGTTTATCAAACTTTAAACCATATACACACAGTTATGCAATTTTAACACAATACATCTTACTCAAGTGCTACGTTTAACCTATGAGTTTAAACAGTTAATACAAGACAACTTAACTTCACCTTGCTACGTTTAGACTGGGTGAAATTAAGACACTAAAACAAAATAATCTAATCTCGCTTTGCTACGTTTAGACTTGGGAGATTAGATTCATGTGGGAGCCAGATCTAATACAAGACAACTTAATTTCACCTTGCTACGTTTAGACTGGGTGAAATTAAGACAATAAAACAAAATAATCTAATCTCGCTTTGCTACGTTTAGACTTGGAGATTAGATTCATGTGGCTAGCCAGATTAATAACAAGACAACTTAACTTTCACCTTGCTACGTTTAAGAGAGAACTAAAAAAACAAAATTTTAATGTCACAAAAGACTACGATCTATCTTGTGAACCACTGAGACCAATTTGAATGATTTTGACATATGTTGTGTATTTGGAGTATGCTGATTCTGAATGTGATGCATACTTTTCAAGTTATGAATAATGTGGATAAAAATTTATGTTCTCTGCTTGTTATAATTACATTACCCATTGTGTAGGAGGATTTTGTGTGGGAGTGTCTGTGTTTACTGGTTGTGTTCCAAAACCCTGTGTGTGGTACTTATGTGTATATAATAACAATAAACCCACAGCTCTGACTGTTCACTGCTTGACCCTCAACACGGAGCTTTGTCTCGTTCTTGGGGGGATTTACTGTATGCTGTTAGAGACTGATTGCTAGGAGTGTAAGCCGCTTGGGTCTTTTCCTGTTCAGCTGCTAGCAGCTATTCGTGAGGTTCCAGTTCGGGAGTTTGGAGTGCTACTTGGTATCCTATTCGGGAGTTTGGGGTTCTGCAGTAGCTAAGCCTGTGTCTCTGGAAGGGGAAGATCTACTAAACCGCGGTTTAACCCTTTTATGCCTGGGGGTGCCGTTACAAGGACATAGTCTTAAATTATAGGAGCAAATGTTTAAAAATAATATCAGGAAGTATTACTTTACTGAGAGGGTAGTGGATTCATGGAATAGCCTTCCAGCTGAAGTGGTAGAGGTTAATACAGTGAAGGAGTTTAAGCATGCGTGGGATAGACATAATTGGATATAAGAGACTAATGAAAGTATTTTAGAAAATTGGGCAGACTAGATGGGCCGAATGGTTCTTATCTGCCGTCACATTCTATGTTTCTATTTTGAGTTGTTTGGTCTAGCCATTTTATCACAAATATAGCACACAAAACAATTAAACTCTGGAACAGTTCTGTATAACATCAACAGGTCTATCAAGGTTCTTTCTTATTGACTAAAGTAGCAATATAGGATATCAGATAAGATAAGTGAATAATAAAATTAAGATAAGATAAGTGAATAAGAAAAATAAGAAAACATAAAACAAAAAACAGAGTAAAATGGTAGAGTATATTTCACTATCTGGACTGGAATAGAAGTGGAGAGGAACTAATATAGCTTCAAAACCTACTTTAGGATTCAGCACGTCAGATATACTGGTGTCTTCTAATACTTGGTATGAATTCCTCAGCAAATTATGTAATGGGAACCTTCAGCTAGGTGTACTCAGCATAATATCTAAATCCCAAAACACAAAATCTAGTGCTCTCTGTAGCCAATAGCCATGAGGTGAATTGTCTGAGCAATTTATGGTATTGCTCAATCCTTAAAGCCAGTGGCGTACACATGACCCATGGGGCAGCGGTGCAAAAATTGATCTGTGGGCCCCCCCCCCCGCGCTTACTCGGGCACCTGGTCACAGGGGTTGCAGGCCTGCGACCCTGCGACCGCGGTATGCACACGCACTTAAAGGACCACTACAGACACCCAGATCACATCAGCTCAATGAAGTGGTCTGGGTGCCAGGTTCCTCTAGTTTTAACCCTGCAGCTGAAAACATAGCCGTTTCAGAGAAACGGCTATGTTTCACTGAGGGTTAATCCAGCCTCTGGTGGCTGTCTCATTGACAGCCGCTAGAGGAGCTTCTGCAAAATCACAGTGAGAAGACACTGAACGTCCATAGGAAAGCATTGAGTAATGCTTTCCTATGGGCAGTTTAAATGCGCGCGCCTCTTGCCGCGCATGTGCATTCGGAGCTGACAGGCGGAGGGGTCCCCAGCGCCAAGGGAGTCTGGCGCTGGAGAAAGGTAAATGCTGAAGACGCACACACACACTCTCACAAACAGACGCATACACACTAGCTAACAGACACACACATTTACTGACAGAGACACACTCAGCGACATACATACATACACACTCACTAACAAAACATTCACTTTCACTGACAAACACACACTCACTAACAGACATCAAATACACTCAGTAACAGACACACACAGTAACACACACACTGACACTCACTAGCAAACACACACCCAATAACAGACACACTCACTGACACTCACTAGCAGACGCACACCCAATAACGGACACACTCACTGACACTCACTAGCAGACACACACCCAATAACAGACACACTCACTGACATTCACTAGCAGACACTAACACACACACTAACACACACACGCGCGACTGGTATGTACGCCACTGCTTAAAGCTTTAGTGCATAGTGTCTCAACCAAGGACGTAGTCAATGCAGAGTAGTTATAGATGAGAGGGCATCCAGGAGCAGAATAAAAACTTAGCTCTATTATAAATTGATATAAAAATAATAACATGTAGTAAAATATGCAATAAAACATTAACATCAACTTTTTATACCAGGTTTTGTTTTACAGTGAACCAGATAAAGCTGAATACACTAGTACATGGAACATTTTTTGACAGATTATCAATTAGGGGTATAGTGTTATTGTAGAGGTCCTGGAGGCATTGTGCAGGGGGGGGGGGGGGGGGGTTGTTACAGGATATTATTGTTGAAATAAAGGAAACAGAGAAGCTGTTCATACCTATGCCTCTTCGGAGTCTATTGGATCAACAGCAAAAAAAAATGTGAGAAAGGCTGAACTTAATGGACACATGTCTCTTTTCAGCTCTGTAACTATGAGTCCCTGGAAAATAGATTGGTAGCTATGATGGGGTGCTCATGCCAGTAAATCCTGTTAACTGACATCAGCGCCAAAAACTTTCTCAATTCAGTGTGGTTAGTGGGTGACTCATATTCTTCCTGCTGTAGTGAGCTTTGGGCTTGGCAGTGAGATATTGGCTGGCATTCATATTAGTTTGCACAACCATAAGCTCAAAGATGACATCCGCCATGAACAGGTTTAATTATCAACTCATGTTGTAATGCCAGGGATTGCCAAAAATGGGGTATTTCTGGGCAATTAAATTTTGTAGTACAAAGTTATACAAAGACACAATGTGTTCTTCCGAGTGTGTCCTGATAGGTGGTATTACGGTGGGAGTACCATCACCTAAAGGCTTGCTTATGCACTCTATAAGACATATATGTCAGATATGTCAAAGGAGTTAACTCTCCTCTGACTCACGTGTCAGTGTTGCTTACACCTCCTCTGCTGTGAAATAACCAGCCATGCTGACTTTCATAGTACTGAGATCACAGTATTAACACTATGATCAGCAGTGAAATGGTTAAATCTAGCGATGATTTAAAAAATATATATATATATTTTTTATCACAGTTACAATTTGGAACCTAAATGATCCTTCTGCTTCTCTCGCCTTAGATCAAAGTGCAGGAAAAGAGGATCAAAATACATCACAGTCCCCGATACAATTTATTAGTTGTCACATTCTATCAGTGGATACAAAAAAGGGAATTAGAACATGCTTTTTGAGTATTTCAGCAGGGGGTTGAGGGGACAAGAACATTAGGATGTGTCATTATGTCCTAATTGTCTGAAAGCCCATGCTTTTCAGGACGTAATGACACTTCCTAATGGCGGGAATGAGTTAACCAAATATACAAGACAAAATAAAGCAAGACAAACTCTGAAAAGTACGTAATAAATATTTATAAACTTGCTATAAACTTGGTCAGAGTGCATTGTTGGCACATCTCTTTTAGCTAAGGGAATTACGTCAGGCTCTTCCCCCCTCCTTCTTACCAACCCATTTCAGTTTTATACCAGTGATAACTGATCAAACTCATTAATTTCTTCCCCTGTTAGGATATTGCAAAGTGAAGAGATCTTCCAATCTGTCAGGCATACTCAATGCATTTTTTCCAGCATTCCTAGGGATAGGATACTGATTGGTTAGATGAGACTACTTTCTCATTCTAAGCTATAGCTTTTGAATAAGACAGTTGTCTAAAAGTGATGCATGTCCCTTCAATTGCCTATAATTTGTTTGACTTGTCCTGCTATAAAGGAATTTGTCCAATGTTGCCCTTTAAAAAATTCATAAATTTTTCTCTGTTTTTCGAATGTCTATTCTACATATTCTTACATACTTTTGTTTCACTCGTATCTTTTTTATTTTTTATGGTAACAATACATTAATTATTTCTTCTCAAAATAATGACAGATACAAGTGGGAGTTATCCAGGCCACTGAATTACCTGCACTGGACATGGGAGGCACTTCAGACCCTTATGTGAAGGTGTTTTTCTTGCCAGATAAGAAGAAGAAGTATGAAACTAAAGTTCATCGCAAGACACTAAATCCCATCTTCAATGAGACATTCACTTTCAAGGTTAACATACAATTTTTAAGATTTATCAAATACCTTCTATGATATCTTTATTTGTAGTGCATATTGCATATCAAGCATAATGTCACTTCTAGCACTCGATAATTAAAGAAATTATAATGTAATTAAATCAACAGTGCCCCTCCTTTCCCTGTGATTTTGTACTTACAAGCATAGAGCCTTTCAAATGGCTCATTAGATAAACTTTGTACAGTTAAAGACCTTTCTCCGATATGCAGGAACAAGATGACCAAATATTAAATGTATGTACTTTATTTACAATAAAACAAATAAAATTCACAATATATATAAAATATAATAAAAGCTAAAATAGTCCTCCGGAAACATGTTTTGCTGATGTGGCTTTCTCAGTCTGGTAAAATAAAGTAACTGTCCATCATTCCTTATGTATAACCCTTTCCTTATTGGTTAAGTGGCTCCGGCTGTGGTCACAAGCTTTTCTCCCTCTATTACCAGAAGTACCCTGCATTCCAAGCCTCCTTTATAAGTTTGTTCCTTTTTTTTCTATGTCATGTCCTGTGCTCAATGCAGCGCGTCACTTCTGGTACATGCACCAATTATCCGGGAGTTGGCAATGCCTCCTAAATGCATTCCAGAATGTCTCCTTGCATTATTATTATTATTATTATTTATAAAGCGCCAACAAATTCCGCGGTGCTATACAGTGAGTGGACTAACAGGCACATATTTGTGACCAGAAGAGTAAGATGCACAGAAACAGAGGGGTTGAGGGCCCTGCTCAATGAGGGAGTGGGGTATAGTGACAGAAAAGCAGGTTGCTTGCATAATATTCACTGAGGGCTTAGTGTTTTGTTTTGATGACAGTTGCAGTAGAGGAATCAGGGTGCGGGGAGGGAAACCTGTTGACAGTTTAATTGATATGCAATCCTGAAGAAGTAAGGAGTGGACTTGAGTAAATGTCTAACAAAGAGGGGAAAGGCGAGCATCAGATGTAGGAATACGAACAGAGGTTGACGTAGGATTAAAGCACAGAATAGGGGCCTAGACTGGAAACCTTTGTGTATTAGTTAGGTAGGCCAGAGCAGCATTGTGTAGAGATTTGTAAGCAACTATCAGGCATGGGCGTCCGCAGGAATTTTTCCAGGGGGGGCATAATTGTAATGACATCCGGCCCCTTGGCTTGGCCCCTTTTTGACAGTGTCATGAAGGGGAGGGGCATAGTCATTATCACATTAAACCAGGGTGACCAGATTTTGGAAGCAGCACCTCTGAATGAGGTTTCAGAGGTTAAGGAAGTTTTTAGTGTTTTTGCCAATGATATACGGCAGGTTGCTTCCACACTGTCATTCTCTGAAGTTCTGCCTATGCATAACACTAAGAACGACAGGAGGATGCGTATTAGGGACTTTAATTTGTGGCTTGGTGAATGGTGTCGGGAGCAAGGATTCGGCTTTATTTCTCATGGTAGCTCTGTTTGGAATGGAAATAACCTGTACAAAAAAGATGGTTTGCATCTCTCTCAAAAGGGAACAAATGTTCTCAGTGAGCAGTTCAGAGGTTTTGCTAGGATGTATTTAAACTAGGAGGGGGGGCAAAAGGGTGATAAAACATCAATCCAATTGCCCCCAAAACAAGAACAGAAGGTGCCTGTAGCAAGTGTGTTAAAAAATGATAAGCTTAGAGTCATGTCTACAAATGCTTGCAATTTAGGGAATAAGATCCATGAACTTGGGGCAATAATGGCAACTGATAATGTAGATTTAGTTGCTGTTACTGAGACATGGTATAATGAGAAAAATGACTGGGACATAGCAATACCAGGGTACTCTTTATATAGAAAAGACAGGGAAGGCAAGAAAGGGGGAGGGGTGGCCCTGTATATGAAGGATAGCATAACATCTAGCCTAATAAAAGCTAGTGAGGCGAACATAGAGTCCGTTTGGGTTACGTTAGAATTTGGTGACTCGTGCAGGTGTGATTTATAGGCCCCTAGGACAAATAGAAGAGTTAGATAATCTACTAGTTGAGGAAATAGCTAAAATGACAATGAAGGTGGAAGTTATCATCATGGGTGACTTTAATCTTTCTGTTGTGAACTGGAAAACCAAAAAACTGCTTGTGCCAGGAGCACACATATTCTAAACTCCCTACTGGGATTGTCTCTAAAACAAGTCGTTAAGGAGCCAACTCGTAAAGAGGCCATACTAGATTTAGTGTTAACAAATGGAGTTTTGGTATCAGATTTTACTGTAGGTGAAAGTTTAGGATTCAGTGATCATCAGTCAGTGTGCTTTAATATAAGAACAGTGACTGAGTCACACCACACAAAAAGAAAAGTTTTAGACTTTAGAATAACAGACTTTTCTAAAATTAGAATATGTGTAAATGAGTCATTATCAGACTGTAGCAATTTAAATGAAGTCCAGGAGAAATTGGATTATTTAAAAGTTGCACTGCTGAAGGCAACAGAAAATTGCATTAGGCTTTTCAGTAAAAGCAAAAAAAAGAAACTACTGTGGTACTCCACAGATGTGGCCACAATAGTAAAAGACAAAAAGTTAGTATTTAGTAATTATAAAAAACACCAGAGTGAGGAAGACAGAATGATCTATAAGATTAGGCAGAAACAGGCTAAGCAAGTTATAAGAGCTTCCAAATCACACACAGAAGAGAAAATAGCACTGACAGTAAAAAAGGGGACAAAACATTTTTAGATACATAAATGAGAAAAGTAAAACAAAGATTAGTTAGAATAAAAACAAAAGAAGGACGGTATGTAGAAGAGGATAAAGGTCTAGCTGACTGCCTCAATAATATTTTTGTTCAGTATTTACAGATGAAAATGAAGGAAAGGGGCCTCGGTTAGGAAAAAGGACAAATAAGTCATTTGTTACATGTGAGTTTACTGAGGAAGAGTTTCTATTTCAACTGTCAAAAGTAAAGACAAATAAGTCAATGGGACCTGATGGAATACACCCAAAGCTATTAAAAGAGCTTAGTGGTGTACTAGCAAAAACATTAACAGATTTATTTAACCAATCATTGCTTAACAGGAGTAGTCTCAGAAGATTGTGTTGGGAGCTTAGCCTGCACAAGTCGTCGAGGAGTACCAACTCGTCAAGAGGCTGCATACTAGATTCAGTGTTAACAAATGGGAGATTGGTGTAGTATCTAGATAATTACTGTTGTAGGTCGAAAGTTTAGGATCCAGTAGGATGGCTGATCAGTCAGTGTGGTTGTAATATAAGAACAGTGACTGAGTCACACCACACAAAAACAAAAGTTTTAGACTTTAAAAAAAACAGTACTTTTTTAAAATTAGAATATGTGTAAAGGTGTGCATTCAATCAGATTGTACAGCAATTTGAGAGGGAGAAGATATTGATAATTTAGAGAGAGTTCAGAGAAGGGCCTAAACTGGTTCATGAATTGCAGAATAAAACTTACAGGAAAGGTTAAAGAATCTTAACATGTATAGCTTGGAGGAAAGACGAGACAGGGGGATATGATAGAAACATTTACATACATAAAGGGAATTAACACAGTAAAGGAGGAGACTGTATTTAACCCCGTAAGGACACATGACATGTGTGACATGTCATGATTCCCTTTTATTTTAGAAGTTTGGTCCCTAAGGGGTTAAAAGAAGGAAAAACTACCACAACAAGAGGACATAGTCTTAAATTATAGGAGCAAATGTTTAAAAATAATATCAGGAAGTATTACTTTACTGAGAGGGTAGTGGATTCATGGAATAGCCTTCCAGCTGAAGTGGTAGAGGTTAATACAGTGAAGGAGTTTAAGCATGCGTGGGATAGACATAATTGGATATAAGAGACTAATGAAAGTATTTTAGAAAATTGGGCAGACTAGATGGGCCGATAGGTTCTTATCTGCGTCACATTCTATGTTTCATTTATTTAATATAGCTTCAAAACCTAGGTCAGCACGGATATACTGGTCTAATAGTGTTCCTCAGCAAAATGTAATGGGAACCTTCTAGGTTACTCAGCATAATATCTAAATCCCAAAATATAGCACACTTTGAAAACACATTAAACTCAAAGTTCTGCTGTGATATCCAGGTCTCTTAGTGGTATTCGGCTTCTGAAACGGAGTGTCAGGAAGTGCAGATTGACGTCAGACATAGGTGCCGCTGATTGGCTAGAGTGGTCAGCTGACGCTCTAACCCAATCGCTAGTTCCTGGTTTATAAAAATGTTTTACTTTTTTATGAATGGGGATTTAGTGATTGGCTTAGAGTGCCAGCTCACCAATCTGCGGCACCCCTACCAGCGGCACTCTGTGCTTCCTGACACTCAGTAAATAAAAGTGAACACATTAACACTGATATTTATTTTACCTGGGGAGATGAGAAGGTCCAAAGTTTTCCTGCCAGGCCCAGGGACCAAAGTCTTGTGATGTGTCCAGAATGAAGTGAAGGGATCACATGGATCACCTCACGTGTCCTTCCTGCTCCAATCTTATTTTCTTCTCCTTCATTTGACACAATCTTCTTTTTATTCTGACACTGTCTTCTCTTACCTTTCAGCTTATTTTGCACCCTTCTGCTCCTTTCTCTTTCTGATCCCTTTCTGCTACGTTTGCTCCCGTCTGACCATTCCTGCTCTTTGCTGACCCTTCCTGCTACTTGCAGACCCTTCCTGCTCATTTCTGTTCCTTTATGCTCCTTCTCTTACTTTACTTTAGTGCTCCTTCTGCCCCTTCCAGCTCAAAGATGACATCCGCCATGAACAGGTTTAATTATCAACTCATGTTGTAATGCCAGGGATTGCCAAAAATGGGGTATTTCTGGGCAATTAAATTTTGTAGTACAAAGTTATACAAAGACACAATGTGTTCTTCCGAGTGTGTCCTGATAGGTGGTATTACGGTGGGAGTACCATCACCTAAAGGCTTGCTTATGCACTCTATAAGACATATATGTCAGATATGTCAAAGGAGTTAACTCTCCTCTGACTCACGTGTCAGTGTTGCTTACACCTCCTCTGCTGTGAAATAACCAGCCATGCTGACTTTCATAGTACTGAGATCACAGTATTAACACTATGATCAGCAGTGAAATGGTTAAATCTAGCGATGATTTAAAAAATATATATATATATTTTTTATCACAGTTACAATTTGGAACCTAAATGATCCTTCTGCTTCTCTCGCCTTAGATCAAAGTGCAGGAAAAGAGGATCAAAATACATCACAGTCCCCGATACAATTTATTAGTTGTCACATTCTATCAGTGGATACAAAAAAGGGAATTAGAACATGCTTTTTGAGTATTTCAGCAGGGGGTTGAGGGGACAAGAACATTAGGATGTGTCATTATGTCCTAATTGTCTGAAAGCCCATGCTTTTCAGGACGTAATGACACTTCCTAATGGCGGGAATGAGTTAACCAAATATACAAGACAAAATAAAGCAAGACAAACTCTGAAAAGTACGTAATAAATATTTATAAACTTGCTATAAACTTGGTCAGAGTGCATTGTTGGCACATCTCTTTTAGCTAAGGGAATTACGTCAGGCTCTTCCCCCCTCCTTCTTACCAACCCATTTCAGTTTTATACCAGTGATAACTGATCAAACTCATTAATTTCTTCCCCTGTTAGGATATTGCAAAGTGAAGAGATCTTCCAATCTGTCAGGCATACTCAATGCATTTTTTCCAGCATTCCTAGGGATAGGATACTGATTGGTTAGATGAGACTACTTTCTCATTCTAAGCTATAGCTTTTGAATAAGACAGTTGTCTAAAAGTGATGCATGTCCCTTCAATTGCCTATAATTTGTTTGACTTGTCCTGCTATAAAGGAATTTGTCCAATGTTGCCCTTTAAAAAATTCATAAATTTTTCTCTGTTTTTCGAATGTCTATTCTACATATTCTTACATACTTTTGTTTCACTCGTATCTTTTTTATTTTTTATGGTAACAATACATTAATTATTTCTTCTCAAAATAATGACAGATACAAGTGGGAGTTATCCAGGCCACTGAATTACCTGCACTGGACATGGGAGGCACTTCAGACCCTTATGTGAAGGTGTTTTTCTTGCCAGATAAGAAGAAGAAGTATGAAACTAAAGTTCATCGCAAGACACTAAATCCCATCTTCAATGAGACATTCACTTTCAAGGTTAACATACAATTTTTAAGATTTATCAAATACCTTCTATGATATCTTTATTTGTAGTGCATATTGCATATCAAGCATAATGTCACTTCTAGCACTCGATAATTAAAGAAATTATAATGTAATTAAATCAACAGTGCCCCTCCTTTCCCTGTGATTTTGTACTTACAAGCATAGAGCCTTTCAAATGGCTCATTAGATAAACTTTGTACAGTTAAAGACCTTTCTCCGATATGCAGGAACAAGATGACCAAATATTAAATGTATGTACTTTATTTACAATAAAACAAATAAAATTCACAATATATATAAAATATAATAAAAGCTAAAATAGTCCTCCGGAAACATGTTTTGCTGATGTGGCTTTCTCAGTCTGGTAAAATAAAGTAACTGTCCATCATTCCTTATGTATAACCCTTTCCTTATTGGTTAAGTGGCTCCGGCTGTGGTCACAAGCTTTTCTCCCTCTATTACCAGAAGTACCCTGCATTCCAAGCCTCCTTTATAAGTTTGTTCCTTTTTTTTCTATGTCATGTCCTGTGCTCAATGCAGCGCGTCACTTCTGGTACATGCACCAATTATCCGGGAGTTGGCAATGCCTCCTAAATGCATTCCAGAATGTCTCCTTGCATTATTATTATTATTATTATTTATAAAGCGCCAACAAATTCCGCGGTGCTATACAGTGAGTGGACTAACAGGCACATATTTGTGACCAGAAGAGTAAGATGCACAGAAACAGAGGGGTTGAGGGCCCTGCTCAATGAGGGAGTGGGGTATAGTGACAGAAAAGCAGGTTGCTTGCATAATATTCACTGAGGGCTTAGTGTTTTGTTTTGATGACAGTTGCAGTAGAGGAATCAGGGTGCGGGGAGGGAAACCTGTTGACAGTTTAATTGATATGCAATCCTGAAGAAGTAAGGAGTGGACTTGAGTAAAAGTCTAACAAAGAGGGGAAAGGCGAGCATCAGATGTAGGAATACGAAGGTTGACGTAGGATTAAAGCACAGAATAGGGGCCTAGACTGGAAACCTTTGTGTATTAGTTAGGTAGGCCAGAGCAGCATTGTGTAGAGATTTGTAAGCAACTATCAGGCATGGGCGTCCGCAGGAATTTTTCCAGGGGGGGCATAATTGTAATGACATCCGGCCCCTTGGCTTGGCCCCTTTTTGACAGTGTCATGAAGGGGAGGGGCATAGTCATTATCACATTAAACCAGGGTGACCAGATTTTGGAAGCAGCACCTCTGAATGAGGTTTCAGAGGTAAAGGAAGTTTTTAGTGTTTTTGCCAATGATATACGGCAGGCGGAAGCGTATTAGGGACTTTAACTTGTGGCTTTGTGAATGGTGTTGGGAGCAAGGATGTGGCTTTATTTCTCATGGTAGCTCTGTTTGGAATGGAAATAAACTGTACAAAAAAGATGTTTTTCATCTTTCTCAAAAGGGAACAAATGTTCTCAGTGAGCAGTTCAGAGGTTTTGCTAGGGTGTAATTAAACTAGGAGGGGGGCAAAAGGGTGATAAAACATCAATCCAATTGCCCCCAAAACAAGGACAGAAGGTGCCTGTAGCAAGTGTGTTAAAAAATGATAAGCTTAGAGTCATGTCTATAAATGCTTGCAATTTAGGGAATAAGATCCACGAACTTGGGGCAATAATGAAAACTGATAATGTAGATTTAGTTGCTGTTACTGAGACATGGTATAATGAGAAAAATGATTGGGACATAGCAATACCAGGGTACTCTTTATATAGAAAAGACAGGGAAGGCAAGAAAGGGGGAGAGGTGGCCCTGTATGTGAAGGATAGCATAACATCTAGCCTAATAAAAGCTAGTGAGGCGAACATAGAGTCCGTTTGGGTTACGTTAGAATTTGGTGACTCGTGCAGGTGTGATTTATAGGCCCCTAGGACAAATAGAAGAGTTAGATAATCTACTAGTTGAGGAAATAGCTAAAATGACAATGAAGGTGGAAGTTATCATCATGGGTGACTTTAATCTTTCTGTTGTGAACTGGAAAACCAAAAAACTGCTTTTGCCAGGAGCACACATATTCTAAACTCCCTACTGGGATTGTCTCTAAAACAAGTCGTTAAGGAGCCAACTCGTAAAGAGGCCATACTAGATTTAGTGTTAACAAATGGAGTTTTGGTATCAGATTTTACTGTAGGTGAAAGTTTAGGATTCAGTGATCATCAGTCAGTGTGCTTTAATATAAGAACAGTGACTGAGTCAAACCACACAAAAAGAAAAGTTTTAGACTTTAGAATAACAGACTTTTCTAAAATTAGAATATGTGTAAATGAGTCATTATCAGACTGTAGCAATTTAAATGAAGTCCAGGAGAAATTGGATTATTTAAAAGTTGCACTGCTGAAGGCAACAGAAAATTGCATTAGGCTTTTCAGTAAAAGCAAAAAAAAGAAACTACTGTGGTACTCCACAGATGTGGCCACAATAGTAAAAGACAAAAAGTTAGTATTTAGTAATTATAAAAAACACCAGAGTGAGGAAGACAGAATGATCTATAAGATTAGGCAGAAACAGGCTAAGCAAGTTATAAGAGCTTCCAAATCACACACAGAAGAGAAAATAGCACTGACAGTAAAAAAGGGGACAAAACATTTTTAGATACATAAATGAGAAAAGTAAAACAAAGATTAGTTAGAATAAAAACAAAAGAAGGACGGTATGTAGAAGAGGATAAAGGTCTAGCTGACTGCCTCAATAATATTTTTGTTCAGTATTTACAGATGAAAATGAAGGAAAGGGGCCTCGGTTAGGAAAAAGGACAAATAAGTCATTTGTTACATGTGAGTTTACTGAGGAAGAGTTTCTATTTCAACTGTCAAAAGTAAAGACAAATAAGTCAATGGGACCTGATGGAATACACCCAAAGCTATTAAAAGAGCTTAGTGGTGTACTAGCAAAAACATTAACAGATTTATTTAACCAATCATTGCTTAACAGGAGTAGTCTCAGAAGATTGTGTTGGGAGCTTAGCCTGCAGGGCTGTTTCCCAGCATGCTTTGCTGTACAGGAGAGATAATTGTGCAAGAATGTACTGTTAATCACAGCAAAATATACAGTTTTACATAAAAATACATAACTTATATAATATTCAGACGAATGCTACACACTGCATATAAAATGAGCATATCAACAGTTAACAAAATATTCACCCTAAGTGTCCAGAAGTGGCTAGGTTTGCCACAATGCCAAACTAATCTTATAGATTTTTTTGATTGGGTAACTAAAATAATAGATCAGGGTGGTGCAGTAGTCATTGCTTACCTAGATTTCAGTAAGGCTTTTGACACTGTTGCACATAGAAGGCTTATCGATAAACTGCAATCTTTAAGTTTGGATTCCAGTATTTTTGAATGGGTAAGGCAGTGGCTGAGTGACAGGCAACAGAGGGTTGTAGTCAATGGAGTATATTCGAAGCATGGGCTTGTCAGCAGTGGGGTACCTCAGGGATCTGTATGTGGACCCATTCTCTTTAATATTTTTATTAGTGATATTGCAGAAGGTAAGGTATGTCTTTTTGCTGATGATACTAAGATATGTACCAGGGTTGATGTTCTAGGAGGTATAAGCCAAATGGCAAATGATTTAGGTAAACTAGAAAAGTTGTGGCAACTGACATTTAATGTGAATACATGCAAGATAATGCATTTTGGATGTAAAAACCCAAGGACAGAGTACAGAATATTTGATAGAGTCCTAACCTCAACATCTGAGGAAAGGGATTTAGGGGTGATTATTTCTGATGACTTAAAGGTAGGCAGACAATGTAATAGAGCAGCAGGAAATGCTAGCAGAATGCTTGGTTGTATAGGGAGAGGTATTAGCAGTAGAAAGAGGGAAATGCTCATGCCATTGTAGAGAACACTGGTGAAACCTCACTTGGAGTATTGTACACAGTACTAGAGACCGTATCGCCAGAAGAATATTGATAATTTAGAGAGAGTTCAGAGAAGGGCTACTAAACTGGTTCATGAATTGCAGAATTAAACTTACAAGGAAAGGTTAAAGAATCTTAACATGTATAGCTTGGAGGAAAGACGAGACAGGGAGGATATGATAGAAACATTTACATACATAAAGGGAATTAACACAGTAAAGGAGGAGACTGTATTTAACCCCGTAAGGACACATGACATGTGTGACATGTCATGATTCCCTTTTATTTTAGAAGTTTGGTCCCTAAGGGGTTAAAAGAAGGAAAAACTACCACAACAAGAGGACATAGTCTTAAATTAGAGGGGCAAAGGTTTAAAAATAATATCAGAAAGTATTTCTTTACTGAGAGGGTAGTGGATGCATGGAATAGCCTTCCAGCTGAAGTGATAGATGTTAACACAGTAAAGGAGTTTCAGCATGCGTGGAATATACATAAGGCTATCCTAACTATAAGATAAGGCCATGGACTAATGAAATTATTTAAAAAACTGGGCAGACTAGATGGGCCGATTGGTTCTTATCTGCTGTCACATTCTATGTTTCTATGGAAATAAAAAAAACAGGACACTCATTGGGGCAGGATACGTTAATAGCGTTTTCACAACTATGGTCTCAGGAATACATACTATAGTGTTCCTTTAAGCAAATTAAGGGACATTCTGGTTACCATAACAACTTCATCTAAATGAAAATGATGATGCCAGGTGGCCCCGGGCACTCTTTTTCCTTTGAGGGGTTAAACTGCTCTCACATGGTTTAAACTCAAAGGCTTCCTTCTGCTCCAGATATCCAGGTCTCTTAGTGGTATTCGGCTTCTGAAACGGAGTGTCAGGAAGTGCAGATTGACGTCAGACATAGGTGCCGCTGATTGGCTAGAGTGGTCAGCTGACGCTCTAACCCAATCGCTAGTTCCTGGTTTATAAAAATGTTTTACTTTTTTATGAATGGGGATTTAGTGATTGGCTTAGAGTGCCAGCTCACCAATCTGCGGCACCCCTACCAGCGGCACTCTGTGCTTCCTGACACTCAGTAAATAAAAGTGAACACATTAACACTGATATTTATTTTACCTGGGGAGATGAGAAGGTCCAAAGTTTTCCTGCCAGGCCCAGGGACCAAAGTCTTGTGATGTGTCCAGAATGAAGTGAAGGGATCACATGGATCACTTCACGTGTCCTTCCTGCTCCAATCTTATTTTCTTCTCCTTCATTTGACACAATCTTCTTTTTATTCTGACACTGTCTTCTCTTACCTTTCAGCTTATTTTGCACCCTTCTGCTCCTTTCTCTTTCTGATCCCTTTCTGCTACGTTTGCTCCCGTCTGACCATTCCTGCTCTTTGCTGACCCTTCCTGCTACTTGCAGACCCTTCCTGCTCATTTCTGTTCCTTTATGCTCCTTCTCTTACTTTACTTTAGTGCTCCTTCTGCCCCTTCCAGCTCCTTGCTGAACTTTTCTGCTCCTTGCTGCCCTTTTTGAGCTATTTGCTGACCCTTTCTGCGCCTTCTCCTACTTTACCTTTGTGCAACTTTTGATTCCTTTTGCTCCTTTACCTCTGTGCTCCTTCTGTCCCTTTCTGCTCCTTGGTGCCCCTTTCTGCTACTTCTCCTACTTTACCTTTGTGCAACAGCTGATTATTTCTGCTCCTTTACCTTTGTGCTCCTTCTGTCCATTCCTGCTCCTTGCTGACCCTTCCTGCCCCTTGGTGCTCCTTTCTGCCCCTTCTCCTACTTTACCTTTGTGCAACTTCTGATTCTTTTTGCTCCTTTACTTTTGTGCTTTTTCTGTCCCTTCCTGCTCCTCGCTGACTCTTTCTGCTCCTTGCTGCCCCTTTCTGCTCCTTCTCCTACTTTACCTTTGTGCAATGGCTGATTCTTTCTGCTCTTTAACCTTTGTGCTCCTTCTGTCCCTTCCTGCTCCTTGCTGACCCTTTCTACTCATTGCAGCCCATTTCTGTTCCTTTCTGCCCCTTCTCCTACATTACATTTGTGCTCCTTCTGATTATTTTTGCTCCTTTACCATTGTGCTCTTTCTGTCCCTTCCTGCTCATTGCTGCCACTTTCTGCTCCTTGCTGACCCTTCCTGCTTATTTCTGTTCATTTCTTCTCCTTCTACTACTTTACCTATGTGCTTCTTATGCCTCTTCCAGCTCACTGCTGACCCTTTCTGCTCCTTTATGGCCCTTCATGCTAATTTCTGTTCCTGTTCCTTTCTGCTCCTTTTCCTACTTTACCTTTGTGCTCCTTCTGTCCCTTGCTCACCCTTCCTGCTCCTTGTTGACCCATCCTTCTCCTTGATGTCCCTTCCTGCTCATTTCTGTTCCTTTTCCTTGATGTCCCTTCCTGCTCATTTCTGTTCCTTTTCTGCTCCTTCTCCTGCTTTACCTCTGTGCTCCTTCTGATTATTTCTGCTCCTTTAACTTTGTGCTCCTTCTGTGCCTTTGTGCTCCTTGCTGCCCCTTTTGTGCTCCTTGCTGCCCCTTCTCCTGCTTTACCATTATGTTCCTACTTATTATTTCTGATCCTTTACCTTTGTGCTCCTTGCTGCCCCTTTCTGCTCCTTGCAGACCATCCCTGTTCATTTCTGTTCCTTTCAGCTCCTTCACCTACTTTACCTTTGTTCTTCTTCTGCCACTTCCAGCTCCTTGCTGCCCCTTTCTGCTCCTTTCTGCCCTTTCCAGCTCCTTGCTGACACTTTGTGTGTTTGTGCTCCTTCTCCTTCTTTACCTTTGTGCTCCTTGCAGACCATTTCTGCTCCTTAAATTGACACTACAGTCAGCAGAACAACTACAGCTTAATGTAGTTGTTCTGGTGAGTATAATCATTATATGCAGGCATTTTCATGCAAACACTGCCTTTTCAGAGAAAAGGCAGTGTTTACATTGCCCCTAGGGACACCTCCAAGTGGCCACTCCTCAGATGGCCACTGGAGGTGCTTCCTTGCTCAGTGCTGCACAGTAGGCAGCAGTGCCATTCAGCATCTCCACGCTCTGCATGGGGACGCAGAATTTTCCTCATAGTGATGCATTCATTCAATACATCTTAATGAGGAGGTGCTGATTGGCCAAAATGGCGTTTGGCCCGCCCGTTGCCGATTTTAGCCAATCCAATGCGTTCCCCATAGTAAATCATTGAATTGGCTAAACATTTGCAATTCTGATGATGTCACCAAAGGGGAGGGGCCACCACCGGCAGACCTGCGCGGCCCTGGAACTAAGGTGAGTTTTATTAACTTATAAGGGGAGGTAAGCCACCTAAATGGTGGGTTTTGCACTATAAGGTCAGGAATACATGTTTGTGTTCCAGACCCTATAGTGTTCCTTTAATGTACCTTCCTGCTCATTTCTGCTCCTTCTCCTTTCTGCTCTTTCTCCTACTTTCCTTACTGCTTCTTTCTGACCCTTCCTGTAAACTGCCCTCATGCCTCACTTACCTGATCTGTAGGCTGCCCTCCCATCCCTCACTTACATGATTTGTAGTCTGACCCCCCTTCCCTCACTTATCTGATCTGTAGTCTGCGACCCCCATTCCTCACTTACCTGATCTGTAAGCTACCACCCCCATGCCTCACTTACCGGGTCTGTAGGCTGCCCTCCCATCCCTCACTTACCTGATCTGTAGGCTGTCTCTGCATGCAGGGAGTTGCTGGCAGCACACTGTGCTGCTCCCCTGCAGATTTAGTCAGGAGAGAGAAGCAAGGATAAAATGTAGCTTCCAATCCCTGCCTTTCTCCATACACAGCCACCTACTGGCCGGCACCGGTATTGCATTGTATTTTGAATCTCAAAAGAAAAATATCAGCACATGCCAGGATATCATATACTATCATGATCTTAAATTAAGCCCTATATCTTATGGGAAGCCAATGTAGGGACTGACAGAGGGGGAGGCGTGGAAGGTTCGGGCAGACAGGAAGATGAGACTCACCACCATATTCATTTTAGACTGTAACGGGCAAGTTGGGAACATGTAAGACCACTGAGAAGTGGATTACGGTAGTCAGGGCGGGAGAGGACAGTAGCATGGATAGGCACCTTAGCCATATCAGGTGTTAAATAGGGGGCGGATGCATGCTATGTTTTTGAGATGGAAACAGCAGAATTTGGTGATTGATTGGACATGAGGGGGTGAAGGAGAGGTTGGAGTCAAAGAAAACACCTGTGCAGCAAGCCTGTGAGCCAGAGCTGATCTTAGCACCATTGACTTAGAGGGAAACAGACATGGGAGTAGCAACACTTGAGAGAGGGAAGACCAGATATTCTGTTTTGGACAGATTACGTTTAAGGAAATGAGCAGCAATCCAGTGATGATCAACAGTGTCAAAAGCAGCAGAAAGGTCAAGGAGAATTCAGACAGAGTAGTGGCCACTGGATTATGCAGTGATAAGATCATTGGATACTTTTGTCACAGCTGTTTCAACAGAGTGACGAGCATGGAATGCAGATCGAAGTAGGTCAAGCAGAGAGTTGGATTCAAGGAGGACTGTCAATCTCGCATACATAACTCTCTTAAGGATCTTGGAGGCAAACAGTAGTAGCGAGATAGGGCGGTAGTTGGACTGGTAATTAGGGTCAAAGTTTGGTTTTTCAGAATTGGGGTTACTGTTGCACATTTGAAGGGTAGATGAAATACCAGAGGAAAAGGAGAGATTGAACATTTCAGTGAAAGGCAGAGTAAGAGAAGGAGACAAAGTGTGAATAGGGAATAGGATCGAGGAAACAGGTGGTGGGGCGGAAAGACTAGAGCAGAGGAGAAACCTCTTTTGCTGTAGCACATGCAAATGAGCATTCCACTTGGAAGTGGTCATTTTGCTTTACACTTTCTATATTACAAATATTGATCATTTTTTAAAGCAGTTCATTGAGTCCATATATAAATATAAAGCAAAATAAAAAGGAATATGAGAAAAGTTATGTTTTACTGTATATCTTCTTATAACATAATATGCAAGGTGGTAAATTCCAACATTATTAGAAAATAAAGTGCCATAACTTTATGACTTATCTTTTATATTTAATCTCAATTAGAAAATGTCACTTAGTCACAAACCCTGACCAAAGTTAGTATTCAAATTAGTTTATTTAAATTTTTCACACAAAAGCTGTACTTTCATTGATGATATCATCATCATTGTACATTTTACTGCTCTAAACCACTCATATTTATTTTCAGTGATGTTGCATGAATACATCACCTTGCATGCACAGGTTTTATGGAGCTTTGGAAAGTTACATTATCAAATATATGGCTTGCCCAGTTATTACACATTGAAATTTGTCAAATTGGTTTGCTGGGTCTATGTTGCCTTTGAGACCGTATTACATACAAGTACACCTCTTCAATCAAATGCAAACATTACATAAAAACACATCCTGTATTAAAATGCTAAAATTATATACAAACACCTCTTCTTTCAAACACCAACACTACACACAAAAGCACACCTGCATATAAAAGCCAACACTACATACAAACACACGCCTGCATTCAAACATAAACACTACATACAAATATACCACTGCATTCCAATGACAACAGTAGAAACAAATACACCTACATGCACACACATACCCCACACAAAAACATGCTTACATTCAAATGCACAAACACTGCTCACAAATACAACCCTGCAAGTGGTAAAACCCCAGGTGGCATAGCATCGTGGAAGTTCGACAGATGGGGATCTACCTTTTGGCAACCCTTGTGCTAGAGGAGGCCTAAAAAAGTTATTGCATCAGGGCCCGCTCTGCATTAGTTCAGCCACTGCATATGGCATCCCAGAAATGAGAATTACTCCAATCATAGCATACCATTCACAAAAGTAGGCTATTCAAAATGAGGTATGTCCAGTCTTTTTTACTAGCCATTACCCAAACCCTGTAGTTTTGTAATAGCCACAAACTCTGGCCAAAGTTCATATTTTTTTTTCTCATAAAAACAGCACTTTCACTGATGATATAATTGTCAATAAATATTTTAAAGCTCTAAAACACTCATATTTGTGTTCAGTGAAGTCTTGTGAGTAAAATGTACCCTCATGTACATGTTTTATGGGATTTTGAAAATTTGAGAAAGAGATTTTCTGTGTCTTATGTCACCTTTTAGAGGGTATGGCAGCCTGGGTAATAACAATTCCACCCTTATGTCATATATAATTTTCAAAATTTGACAACCCAGAGTATTCCAAATGGCATATTTTGAGTGTTTGACCTAGTCACTTTATCAGAAATGCAGGGACCATTTAGTGCTTATACTTTGATTTGTGCTTTTTCACACACATAAATTACATTCGCCCAGGACTTTTCATAAACTTGATATGTGTTTTAGTGTAGTCAATCCTCAATATTTTTGCTTAGCATTGTCTAACCAACTGCTCCCCCCAGTTTTCCAGTTTTTTTGAGATTATCACAGGGCCAAATATATTAGATGCCCTTTTAAATGTCGCCATTGAAAGAGTATAGAAGCCCAGGAAAGAAAATTACCCCAATGATAACATACCATTTTTAAAAGTAGGCAACTCAGGGTATTCCAAATGGCATAATTTGAGATATTTGATCTTGCCACTTTATAGCAAATGCTGGCCCATTTAGTGGTCTAATTTTTGTTTGTGTTTTTTCACACACATGAATTCCATTTTCACAGGAAATTTCCTAATCCTTATACGAGTTAGTGCTATAAAGTCTCTCTAAAAGTTTAAATAAAATTACTGATCGCAGAACTAAAAGGGTCCTTTGATCACACTTATACAGTACTGTACAGCAGAGATATTGTACAGTAGAGTGATCATGCGGCAGGGAAGGGTTTTAAAAATATATATAACTGCTATGGCTTGGTTGCCAGGCATTTCTCCCTAGCGCAATTTGCAGCATGGGTTTAGATACATTACTATTATGTGTAAATGGGCTCACTTATGTACGTATTGGATATTGTTCTGTCCTTATTTTATGAGCTGATTACATACATCATTTTCATTCACTTTTTTTTCTTTATATACTGGTTTCAGGTGTTTATCTCCTCTCATACATATGTCCTTTTTTGCTCTTTACTGTTATTATTATTTGTATTTATATAGTGCCAATTTATTCCGCAGCTCAGAAAGTACAGAAAGACTGAAGGGGAGGTAATTTTATTAAAAACATTGGAAAGATGGAAATGGAATTGAATGGATTTTTTTATTTAAATACTATGGTCTTTGTTATGACTTTGAAGTATGTAATTTAAAAAAAATACATTTAGAACACATCTATACTAGATTTAAGCAAGTTAAGAGATGGCTATATGCAGTGTTTTTATTGTATTTACTTTTTAAAAGATATTGTACCCTGAATATTGTACATATTCTAATTTTTTTATTTAGGCACATTCGGTACAAACATTGTGTGCATAATAAAGACATAAGCATATGCTAACAGTTTTGAATATGAGCGAGTAAAATACATTGATTCCCAAATCCAAATTCCCCAACTGAGGTGTCAGTGAACAAATGAAAAAGATGTGGATAGGATGGTGGTGTGGACAGTGGTGTGTTTGTAGCCACGTAGTGATTATGTATCCCTTTTTAAACAATTATTTTAATTATATGAAAACCAGTCAACACTAGAGCACCTCTATTCAAAACTGAAAAAAATATAGAAAGGAATGGACCTTAGAGTGTACCAGGCTAATACACTATAAACTATTGGAAATCTATAATAGCAGTGAGTGTCAAGATTATGTGCAAGTCAGCGGTGTTTTGCTATTCTCACCTTGTGAACACAGAGGTCTTTAAAAAATATAGCCCAGCTGGAATATATGACCCATAAGTTAGGGGGTCCGAGGTGGGTACGAGGAGACAAATTATTGTTGTAAACAGTTAAGAAAAAGTAAAGCACAGATTAAAAAACTAGGATTAAAATATAACCCTCTAATAAAATGTATGACAAGCCATTTCTGGCCAATCCGACTCCACCGCTTAGTACAAATGGAGTTACATGACCAGGGTCCCATCCATTCACTGCAGATTAGGTAGAGGAGCCCATAGGCCCAGTCTAGAGGCCCAAAAATTGAAGGAAGGCAGAGGTCTCAGATAAAGAGGACAGCTGATGGTTGCACCATCCCTGTCTGCTGTCAAGAATTTCAGTGCTGACTACCAATAGGAGCTGCCATGTTACCAGGCTGAGAGTAGGCCTGTGCAAGTCCTGTAAAAAGGTGAGAGTTGAGGATTAGAAGGCGAAAGTCAAATTCTGCATTTGACTCTTTCCAATATAGTTTTTTGCTATGCTCATAGAGCTTGGCTCTTTCCTCTGCAATCGAAAACTGCTGTAATACCCTCAAAACCACACTCTCCTGTGAACCCAAATACCTCCTTTGCACTTTTAATTCTCTTCTTTGTCCTTTTGCTGCTCCACATACTAACAAACTTTGCAACTGATTTCTGCAATCATAGAAGAGATCTCTCATCTCTCTCATTCTCCTATAAATACTTCCCTCACCCCCTCTGCCGTTCTATGCACACATACCCACTACAGCAGAAGAGGTTTCTGCTCTGCTCCAGTCCTCTAGCCCCACCACCTGTTCCCTCGATCCTTTTACATTATATCTCATTCACACTCTGTTTCTTTCTTTTGCTCTGCCCAACTTTTACCCTAAGTCTCTATTTAACTACCACCCTACCTTGCTACTACCATTTGTTTCCAAGATCCAAGAGAGAGCTGTGTACATGAGATTGACCAACTTCCTTAAACTTAACCTGCCTAAACAGATCTTCTTGTCTTTCCTCCTTCAAATGTTAGTACTCCTGTGTCTGTATCCCTCCAAGTCAACCACACTACCATTGGCTACCTCACAGGCTTACTGCCTAGGTGTTCTTTTCGACGCTGACCTCTCCTTCACCCCTCATTTCTAGTCAATTGCCAAGTCCTGCTGCTACCATCTCAAAAACATAGCGCATCTGTCCTCACGCCAGACGCAGGTAAAGTGCTGCTCCATGCTGCTATCCTCTCTTGCCTTGACTACAGTCTATAATGAATATAGTAAGAAAAAGAGGGGAGGGAACAGCGCTACAGTACTGATCACAAAGGGGGATAAAGCTGCACACCTGAGAGGAAGGGTAACCCTCAAACCCTTCTGAAAATGGAGAGAACAAGAGACAACAAATACAGGGTGCGCTTGATAAAATGAAAGAGTAAAAAAAAAATCTCTATAGGTACAGTGTAGACCTTGAGTGACTGTTCTTCTATTCTTGCTTTAGAATCTCCGTAGTCGAATATGGAATACAAAAGCAGAGAAGGGGGAGACCACTTTTATTATTTTCTCTAGTCAGCACAGATATCATCTGCTATAATCCAGTACTTCAAAAGAAATCTCTGGTGGGGATTATTCCACCTACGCCTGGTTCATAGAGCAGTGTGCCTGCTCTGAACACTGTAAGTACGTTTCTTTTTATTTCTCTGTCATTTTATATATGGAAAACACTATGGGCCCTCTCTTGTGATTTTATTTTCATAAGACCGGAACTGCAAGCATCACTAGAGGAATATCCTACACGTGGGGAGTTTAAATACCACTGTATGCTGTTTTACTCAGAGCTGGTCATAGCTCTTAAAATTGTAAGTTGGCACTCTTAGGACCTCAGTGTTGTCTGTTGTTGCAGTATTACCTAAGTTATTGCACCATTGAGTTTTTCCTTCTTTTATATATTTTATATGCTGACGTTTGTCTGAGAAGGTGTAAAGAATCGTGTGGAGACACCTCCAATTGCCCAGTAATATCCTACATGTTGGGAGTATTAAATACCACTGTATGCTGTTTTACCTAGAGCTGGGCGTAGCTCTAAAAATTGTAAGTTGGCACTTCTCCACGTCTGTGTTGTTCGTGATCCTTTCAGCATTACGGTTTTGCACTATTGGTCTCCCCCTTCTCTGCTTTTGTATTCCATATTCGACTACGGAGATTCCAAAGCAAGAATAGAAGAACAGTCACTCAAGGTCTACACTGTACCTATAGAGACTTTTTTTTTACCATCTTTCATTTTATCAAGCGCAGTCTATAATGAATGCAGTAGCAAGGCTCATCTACCTGTCCACACAAACCTCCCACGCCTCCCCCTCTGTCAGTCTTTACATTGGCTTTGCATAAGATATATGGCTTAATTTTAAATTCTGTTACTTGCTTACAAATCTCTGCATAACATTGCTTCTACCTACCTATCCTCCCTAATACACAAGTATGCCCCGTCTAGGCCGCTATGCTCTGCTGAAGACCTGCATCATTCCTCTGAGTGTGTGTCTGTCAGTAAATGTGTGTGTCTGTTAGCTAGGGGAGCCCTTCCCCCCCGATCCGCCTCTCAGTTCCGAATGCGCATCCGCGGCAAGAGCCGCTCGTACATTCAAACCACCCATAGGAAAGCATTACTCAATGCTTTCCTATGGACATTCAGTGTCATCTCACTGTGATTTTCACAGTGAGAATCGCAGAAGCTCCTCTAGCGGCTGTCAATGAAACAACCACTAGAGGCTGGATTAACCCTCAGTGTAAACATAGCAGTTTCTCTGAAACTTCTATGTTTTCAGCTGCAGGGTTAAAACTAGAGGGACCTGGCACCCAGACCACTTCATTGAGCTGATGTGATCTGGGTGTCTGTAGTGGTCCTTTAAGTGTATGTGTATCTGCATGCACTGGCGTACATACCGCAGTCGCAGGGGTCACAGATCAGTTTTCGCACCGGGGCCCCATGGGTTGTGTGTACGCCACTGTATGGGTGCCGTGTGTTTGTGAGGGTCTGTTAGTGTGCTGTTTGTGAGGGTGCTGTTTGTGTGCTGTGTCTTTTGAGGGTGCTGTTAGTGTGTTGTGTGTGAGGGTGATGTGTGTTTGTGAGGGTGCTGTTAGTGTACTGTGTGTGAGAGGGTGCATGTGTGTGTGTGTGTGTGTGAGGGTGCTGTATGTGTGCTGTGTATGTGAGGGTGCTGTGTGTGTGCTGTATGTTTGGAGGGATTGTGGTGGGGGCAGATTAGTAAATATTCCCCCTCCCTTCTTACCTTATGTAGGGAGGGGGGATCCTTGCTGTCATGTGCCATCCCTGATGGTCCAGTGGAGAGTGAACTTTAGCCTGCGACAACACTCAGATCTCACAAGAGGAACCTGGCGGAGCTGCTGGCTAGAGCTCCCAGGGTCCTCTCCTGCCTCCCTTCATGGTGATGTGCGCCAGTAAGGTAGCTCTAAGCCCATGGAGGCTTAGAGCAGAGCCGGCGCTTGGATAGCGTCGGCTCTACATGAGCCGACGGGAGATCCTGAGATCTCCCCTGCCGGTCTCAATCCGTAGGCGTGCCACGGGGATTAGGGTGTGCCCAGGCACACCTGACGCACCCCGTGCGCATGCCTATGCATTTTATATATGTGTATGTTTGGGCCCTGTGGTGGAGCACTTGGACAGTAGGGTGGGCCAGTACTTCACTCCACATTTTGGAGGTTGCTTGGAAACTGCAGGTAAGGAATCCATTTCCAGAGTTTCAACCCTGCTTTACTTTACCTGAAAAGGATTGTTAATTGCAGGTGCTATTAAGTACTTCCCTGCCACTCCTGTGAGTGGAAACAGAGAGCTGAAAGAACATTAAACAGTAAGGTGGATATTTATGTGTATTTTTGTTGGAAAATGGACAAGCCATCCAACCCAGTTAGTTTATTATTTTGTTAAGTTTGTGCTCAGAAGAGCAAGGATTTTGTTTTCATTTTGTTACAATTTTCTATACCTTACTGCACATTGTTACATTTTGGAACCACAATAAAAAGAGCAAGTCCTTTTACCTCATGCAGCATGTGAATTGCCTCTGAAGCCTGAAAAGACTGTCTAACACCCTAATCCCAGGACAAGGTACCAAAGGAAAGGAGTACTTTTGTCACATATTATTATTATTATTGGTATTTATATAGCGCCAACTAATTCCACAGCGCTTTACAATATTATGAAGGGGGAGGGCGGGGGATTTACAATAAATGAGACAATTACACAGTGACACAGGAACAATAGGTAGATGAGGACCCTGCTCAAACAAGCTTACAGTCTAGATAAGGTGGGGTACAAATACACAACAGGGCAGCAAGGGTGGAAAAGTAGCAGAGCTGGAGGTTAGAGTGGTGTATGGCTCTTTAGGAGAGCAAGAGACAGATTTGGATACGTATTGATAAGTTACTCCAGGAGCCCATAAGAATTTTTGAACAGATGTGAGGGAACTTAAACAATTGAAGACTAGTCTGATGGGGGTAGGCAGGCTCTTTTAAAAGGGAGGGAGCCGCCAATGAGAAGTCCTGCAAGCACAAGTTAGCAGTAAGGGTGTAAGCAGCGGACAGGAGAAGGTCACCGGCAGAGTCACCGGCAGAGAGACCGAGAAGGGTACTGATGGTACAGTACGGTTTTGTAACGATTATTGCAAACTGAATGCTATTTCTAAGTTTGATGAATACCCTATGCCTAGAGTTGATGAGCTAGTGGAAAGACTTGGGAGAGCCCAGTACCTCACTACACTAGATTTAACCAAAGGTCATTGGCAAGTACCACTCACAGAGCGAGCAAAAGAAAAGACAGCATTTTCTACCCCTGATGGCCTTTTTCAGTACAGAGTTTTGCCTTTTCACTTGCATGGTGCCCCTGCCACATTCCACAGCAATGTAAGTGGAGCTAGAGTTGGTTAGAGCTTTATAGGTGTGTATGTGTTAGTATTCCGAATTGACACCTATAGTATACAGGAAGCCAGTGTAAGGATCGACAGAGGGACGAGGTATGAGAGGAACGTCAGATGAGAAAGATCAGCCTGGCGGCAGCATTCATTGCCAATTGTAGCGGGGCAGTTCGGCTTTTGGGGAGACCACCTAGGAGAGAATTACCGTAATCCATGTGAGAGATTATCAGAGCATGAGCAAGCTCCTTGGCAGCATCTTTCATGAGAATCCGGGCAACACACTGCAAAGTGTGTAAGTTGGGAGACAGAGACTGCTGGGAAAATGGAGGCTGTCATGAAAAGAGACAAACAGAAGTACCATGGAGACTAATGCAATACAGCAAGAGAACATTTCAATACTGCAGCAACTTTTACTGGCTCAAAAGGAAAATACATGCTTTATTCAAGCAAGCTGCAGCAACACAGGCAGCAGCTCATCAATTGCTCAAAGAGGAGAAGCAACATGCTGCCACACGTACCATGCAGCAGGAGATCCAGAGTTTATCACAAAGGTGGGAAAGGGATGCCACAGAATCACAACAATGTCCAAAGGTGATCCGAGTGAGTCACTACTCGCAAATATGGTGTCTACAGATGATGTGGGGGCCTACCTGATGGCATTTGAGCGAACTGCTGAGCGAGAAGGTTGGCCTGCAGTTGAATGGGCAAGTCTGCTAATACCATTTCTTACTGGTGAATCCCAGAAAGCATACTATGATCTGGAACCAGTTGAAGCCAGTGACTACAACAAGCTGAAAGCGTAAATAATGGCACACCTGGGGTGACAAAAGCTGTCCGTGCCCAGAGATTTAATTCATGGACTTACAGCCCAGATAAAGCGTTTCGTTCACAGATGTTTGACTTAATACATCACCCAGCCGCATTGTGGAGCAACTGGTGATGGTTTACCTATTGGCCTTCGTCGGTTGGTCAGTCAGAGCAATCCCCAAACAGCAGACCAACTGGTTGAGTTGGTTGAAAGGTACATGGCAGCAGGAGAACTGCTTCAACCTCCTGGAGAAGAGCGACCCAAGAATCTGAAGGCCTATAACCCCAGTAAATCTGGTAAGTCTGTTCCAGGGAAAAGTGGGTCTTTTGATGAGAAAACAGGGTTTTATTACCCAAGATACATTGTTAAAAGAGAAAACGACTTTGGGAGGTGGGAAGAGCCTACAAAAGAATCAAAAAGTACTAATTATGGGATAAAATGCTTTAAATGTAGAAACTTTGGGCATATTGCAAAAGACTGTCCTGAAAATGTTGAACCAAATGGAGTGTAATTTTAGTAATAATTGGGAAGGAATTGCACTTTATTTACAGGCTGTATGTGGAAAGAAAAATATACAGGCATTGCTAGATTCAGGGAGTATGGTTACCCTTCTAGACCAATCCTTATTACAGAATACTCAAACTGATAACTCCCAAATAGTTGATATTGCTTGTGTGCATGGGGATATACATAACTACCCTACTGCTGATATACTTTGTAAGACCCAATGCGGTTCTGTAAACTGCAGAGTGGGGCTGGTACCAAAACTGGCACATGAGATGATCATTGGAAGGAATTTTCCTCATTTTCTAGACCTATGGGCCTGTGTTGAAAACCCATCAGGTGAACAGAATAATGAATTTCCTTTTGCAGACACTCTGGCAGAAAGCATTCTTCTATAAAAACATTAGTTGGTGAAAACCCAGAACAAACTAATGTGGGACCCTCTAGAACAGGGATAGGCAACCTTCGGCACTCCATATGTTGTGGACTACATCCCTCATAATGCTCTTACATCCATGATGCTGGCATAGCCTCATGTGAAGTGTAGTCCAAAACATCTGGAGTGCCGAAGGTTGCCTATGCCTGCTCTAGAAGCTCTGAACCAGAAATAGTTAATTGATTTAGAGGTTAGTCCTGGTAACTTCAGAAGTGCACGGTGGTCTGACCCAACATTATTGGTAGCCAGGAATAATATTTATTTAAGGAATGAATCCCCCTTCAAGTGGATAATGCTTCAAACTAAAATAAATTGGTCTACATGAATATTCTTGTTCTTGGGTAGAACATTGACTTAAGGATAGAGTACAGCAATTTGTCATTAATGGTACATTTTCAAGCTGGACAAAAGTGGTAAGCAGTGTACCTCAGGGTTCTGTTTTGGGACCGCTTCAATTGAACATATTTATAAATGATCTCGAAATAGGCATTGAAAGCCATATTTTAGTGTTTGCAGATGACACAAAACTTTCTAAAGTAATAAAATGTGAGCAGGATATTGCTTTGCTGCAGAGGAATTTAGATAGACTGGGGGACTGGGCACATTAAGATCTAGTGTATAAAAATGCAAAGTTATGCACTTCGGGGTCAAGAATGTACAAGCAACTTACACCCTAAATGGTAGTGAATTAGGGATAACCACACGCGAGAAGAATTTGGGAATTGTTATAGACAACAAATTAGGCAGCAATATGCAATGTCAATCTGCAGTTGCTAAGGCCAGTAAGGTTTTGTCATGTCTAAAGAGGGGCATAAATTCTCGGGATGAAAATATAATTTTGCTTCTTTAAAAAATCGCTGGTAAGACCACACCTTGAATATGCTGTGCAAATTTGGGCACCTGTTCTAAAGAAGGATATCATGGCACTAGAAAAAGTGACCAGCTACAAAACTTATAAAAGGAATGGGGAATTTTAAATACGAAGAAAGGTTAAAAAACTAAAATCTCTTTAGTTTGGAAAAACAGCGCCTCAGAGGGGATATGATAACATTATACAAATATATTCGGGGCCAGCACAAACAAATGTATTCATAAACAGGGCTATACATAGGACACAAGGTCACGCATTTAGGCTGGAAGAAAGGAGATTTAATCCAATGCAAATAAAACTTTTGTTTACAGTAAGAACTATAAGGATATGGAATTCTCTGCCTGAAGAGGTGGTTTTATCAGAGTCCATACAAGTGTTTAAACAGCAATTGGATAAATATTACCAAAAACATAACATACAGGGATATAATTTCTAATTAGTGGGATTATAGCTGCTTGATCCAAGGAGATATCTGACTGCCATTTTGGGATCAAGAAGGATTTTTTTCCAAAATTGGAAGCGCTTCAGATTGGGTTTTTTGCCTTCTTTTGGATCAACAGCAAAAACCTATGTGAAGAAGGCTGTACTTAAAGGACAGAAGTCACTTTTCAGCTATGAAATTATGTAATGATCTGTTTTTGTTGAGAAAAAGGATTCAGTTGTTACAAAGCAGCTGTCAGTACCACAAACCACAAGCCACAAGTGTTAAACCTTGCACATGTTCTTGGTGGCCACCTAGGGGTTGAAAAAATAAGAGAGCTATTTTTTGAGGAGATTTTATTGGACTGGAGTAATTGCAGAAATCATAAATTATTGTTCGTCATTCCCTGAATGTCAGGTTACTGCGTCCTTTACGGCTTACCGTAGCCCTTTAGTATCCTTGCCTGTTATTGAAGTTGCATTTGAACGTATTGCTATGGATTTTGTGGGTCCTCTGGTAAAATCCACTAGGGGGCATCAGTATACATTGGTAATACTACACTATGCTACCTGTTTTAATGAGGCAATACCTATGCGTACAACCTCAGCAAAGTCCATTGCTAAAGAGTTAATGATGATGTTTAGCCGGGTTGGAATTCCCACAGAGGTCCTATCAGATCAGGGTACTCCATTCATGTTCAAAGTTACAAAGGAACTCTGCAAGCTCCTTCACATTAAACACCTCAAAACCTCTGTTTATCACCCACAAACTGATGGATTGGTTGAGCGATTTAATAAAACATTAAAAAGCTATGCTGCACAAAGTAACTGATAAAGATGGGAAAAACATGGACTTTCTATTGCCCTGTCTAATGTTTGCCATTAGAGAAAGAAATACCCCAAGCTTCTACAGGTTTCTCACCTTTTAAATTATTATTTGGCAGACACCCCAGGGGATTACTTGACATAGCAAAGGAAACTTGGAACAAGAAGCTTAATCAAATTGCAGTGTAACAGAACACATAACTTGGATGCAGGAACGTATTGAAGCCATCATGCCATAGTCAGGGAACATATGCCAAAGGCTCAACAAAATCAGCAGAATAGCTATAATAAGAATGCTAGAATTAGAGTATTTCAACCAGGAGACAGAGTTTTAGTCCTGATTCCCACACTAGAGAACACATTCCTGGCAACTTGGCATGGGCCATATGAGAATATTGAAAGAGTGGGAGAGGTAAATTACAAAGTAAGGCAACCAAGCAAATGAAAGGCAGTGCAATTATACCATGTTAATTTTCTAAAACCATGGAAAGAAAGTGAAGTTCTTGTTACTACAGAGACTTCAGCCTTCCCTGAAAAGTGTAATATTGACCCAGAAGTAAATATCTCAGAGAGCCTGTCCATACACCAGGCAAGGAAAGTTAAGGAGTTTACTTATTAAATAAATTAAATAGATTAAATAAAGAGGAATTCTCCCCAGTCCCAGGAAGGACTAGTGTGATTAAACATGATATTTTTACAGAAAAAGGGTCACTCTTAAACCATACAGAATACCTGAGGCTCGCAGGGAAGCTATCAGAGCAGAGGATAAGAAAATGTTAGATCTTGGAGTAATTAAGGAGTTACAAAGTGACTGGAGCAGTCCAATCGGGCTGGTACCAAAACCTGATGGTACAGTATGGTTTTGTAACGATTATCACAAAATTAATGCTATTTCTACCTTTGATGCATACCATATGCCTAGAGTTATTGAGCTAGTGAAACGACTTGGGAGAACTCCCCAGGAAACTATTCTGTTTTTGAGAAGGAGTGTCTTGCTATAAAGTGGGCAGTAGACGCACTTAAATACTATGTCTTGGGAAGAAGATTCAGATTAGTGACAGACCATACACCTCTTACTTGGATGAGCCAGAACAGGGAGAAAAAATAGTAGAGTGACCCGCTGGTTCCTTAGCTTGCAACCCTATAATTTTTCCATAGAGCATAGGGCTGGGTGTAAACAGGGAAATGCAGATGGTCTTTCATGGATGCACTCGCTAATGTCCATGGTCACTCGACCCACTAGGTCTGAGCTGGTGGGGAGGATGTGTGACCGAAAGCAAGGAATTGTGCTGGAGGCAGTCTATATATCTCCCCAGATTTTGCAAAGTTTTGTGTAATAAGCCCCAGGGAAATGGGTTGTGTTAAAATTAATATTGCACTTTATATGTTTGGTCCCTGGGGTGGAGCACTTTAAGAGTAGGGTGGGCCAGTGCTCCACTCCAAATGTTGGAGGTTGCTTGGAAACTGCAGGTGATGAGTCCAGTTCTAGAATTTCAACCCTGATTGAGTACAGATTGTGTTTGATTCCTGTGAGTGGAAACAGAGAGCTGAAAGAACCTAAAACAGTAAGGTGGATATTTATGTTGGGAAATGGACAAGCCATCCAACCCAGTTAGTTTATTATTTTGTTAAGTTAGTGCTCAGAAAAGCAAGAATTTTGTTTTCTTTATTTTGTTACAATTTGTTATACCTTACTGCACATTGTTAGATTTTGGAACCACAATAAAAAGAGCAAGTCCTTTAACCTCATACAGTGTGTGAAGTATCTCTGAAGCCTGAAAAGACTGTGTGTAAGACAGTAATGCCAGGACAAGGTACCAAAGGAAAGGAATACTTTTGTCATATATGTTCATTAGTTTTATTGTCTAAATAGTATAAAATTTTAATATTTGGTCAGCTTGCCATTTGAAAGGTTCTGTGCTTGTGAGTACAAAATCACTTTAATATACTTTGTGTTTTAAAACAATATTACACAACATATCCTTTCTTTTCTGAGATTACCTGTACGACTGCCTGGTAAGGCAAGAATATCTTTTTAATATACCTACCAGAGGGTAGTGTTTGCCTAAACAGACCCAGAAGTCTTTACAGCCAAATTGTTTAATAGCTCTGGAATATATGAATGCTCCATTTTTGACATTTTATATGATATTAGTTAAAAAGGTTTTATACTATTTTGTATATTTGTTGTTTTCTTAAAGGTACACATACCAGATTGTAGAAATGTTTAATTATAAGTGACACATTGTTTGGGTGAAACTATCATATTTTATTATTTATATTTTATTGATTGCACTCACTCAATTTTTTTTCTGTAACATATTGTTTTTTTGTGTGTTCTTTGGGTAATTGCACATAACAGTGTGGTAGCTGCTGAGTATGTCAATTATCACTTAGAAATTCATTTATGTATATTGTTATACTAATTTAGCTCTTTATACAACATTTTCTTTTTGTATTTACTGTACCAATGCTGTTTGTCCTATAGCATTAAAATAAAAGGGGGTTTAAATACTAATTGTGTTACATTCTATCAGGAAATTGAATAATGTGTCAGTGGACTCGTTTTGCAGTTGAGCAATTGGTCATTAAGATAATACAATGTAAATAACCGTGACAACCCAGGAACGAAGAGTAGCAGTTGAAGTGTCTTCTCCTTTTTGTGAGCCCCAAGGAATGATGAACAATTGCTTGGATTTCCTCCATACAGCAGTACGTTGAATGTAGGATGATAAGCATTGTTTTAGATCAAGCTTATGGCAACTTTCTTCTTCAGGAGAGAATGGATCAGGAAAAAAATCTGGTAGTACAATTCCCTGGTTTAAATGAAAGGATGTGACCACTTTAGGTAAAAATTCTAGTATTGGATGAAGAATTACATGGTCATGATAGAAGGATATTAAAGGCTCTTCAACCGAGAGGGCTTTAATATCTGCCATTCTCCTGGCTGATACTAATGCAAGATGACGCAATGATTTTTGAGAAAAGATGGCAATAGAAACTTCTTCCAATGGTTCAAAAGAAGAGTATGTGAGAGCATGTAAAACCAAAGGAAGATGGTACAGATTGGAGGCCTGAGTCTGATGACTGCCTTAAAAAAAACAAATCACCATCGGATCTTCATCCCATCTTATCCCTGACATGGCTGATAATGCTGAACAATGCACCTTAAGCATATTGATGCTGAGGCCTTTGTCAAGTCCAGATTGTAAAAATCCCAATACTTGTGTAGTCAATACATCTCCCAAGGACTGAACCTCCCTCTCTCACCAGTCTGCAAATTTCTGCCACATTTTTTGATATGTATTAGAAGTAGAAATTTTCCTGGAATAACCTTATAAATTAGGGATTCCCTTTCAAGAGCCAGGCCTGTAGTCTGAGTTTTTGTGGTTCCGGATGCAGAAGAGGACCCTGAGATAACAGATCCTCTGATGTTGGGATTGTAACGGCACCCTCAGCATCAAATAGTCAAAACCGCCGTTTAGTTAATCCTCCCCGCTCGCAATACTGTAAACTCCATTCGTATAGACTCCAATCGTACGAACTGCAAGCAGGGGAATGCGCCAACCTCCCGAACGGGACCTGTACGGATACTCCAACTCTTGAGCGGTAAACCCACGAATCGCTGCTAACAGCCGAATCAATATATCATCCAAGCAGCTTACGGTTCCAGCAATCGGTTGCTATTTGTGTGTATTAAATCCCCCCAATACGAGACCAAGCTCTGCATTGAGGGTAAAACAAGAACTGGGTTTACTGTAGGCTACCCGCCCGTATTTATGCAGGTCTCCCACTTGGTGGACACTCCCCTAGGGGACCAAATGGGAGACTGTAATGGCAGACAGACATTTAGCATGTTAGGACACACAGGCACATAATATTCCCAGCATGCATCATGGTTTCCTCCCCTCTGCCCTGGAGATAATTGAGAAGTAATTCAATTATCTCCCAGGACAGAGGCAAATCGCCATTTTAGATGAAACATAAAAATCACATTAAAAAAAATAATTACACAACTACCGAACATATTCCATTCGTGCAACGTATCCCCAGATAGCCTGGTTCTGAGTGCATATTCTTAGCGAATAGCGCTCAGATCCCATATGTACAGTTCAATCGCCATGGAGTTAAAGTCTTTTACAGTCTTTCGGTATGCGATTGACTCCATGGGAAGGCTATCTGAGTTAAGTCCATTCGTCTAGTCCGAACGGCCGGTGTTCGCATGCTTTTGTCGACTGACAAGGGCGGTCTGTGGTTTTAGCGGTGTTCGGCAGAAAAAGTGTCCGTTTTTAGTTCCATAGAATCTGTGTCGAACACCGCTGGTCCTTCCCATGGTTTAAAATGGCCGCCGCCTCGTGGTCGACATTCGAATGACGACCACCCTGTATTCGGTTATAATTGAGAGTTGCCACTCCGTCCCTTTTACCCGGTATCTCCTCAAAAAATCTACCATATTGTCTTTCCTTGGGAGAAAAACCGCACACAATCCTGCCAAATTCTTCTGAGCCCAGGTCATGATGGGTTGAATCTCTCCTCAGGGAGGTGCTCTTGGTACTGCTTTGATGGTTGATATAAGCAGCTGCAACCTTGTTGTAAGTGGCAGTACTGCACAAGTGGGTTGTTCCCTCTTATGTGGACAAGAAGCTCTTTAAAATATAAAAACATTAAATACTCCTGCCTACCTGCTCATCAAAGGCAGTACCCTCCTTCCATCCACAGTTCTTCTTGTCCCGACAGCGGGGCGGAGAAGATGCTCAAGAAGTCTGTTGAGGTTCACAGGATGAAGCCAGCGAGATGCGGACCCGAAAGCTCCCTGGGAGGTGAGCTGCGAGGTACCCCTTCCACACGAGTGTTACGGAACACAAGTGGAAGGGATTTTTCATTATTCCGGTCCCGGGCGGCCCTCCAATCTGGAAGCATTCCAAGTGCCTGCGCACAGAAGTGGAATACACACCTGAAGTTAAGATCACACAAATGCGCATGCGCGATTGGAACGTTAAAAAATTGCAGTGACAATTAAATATATAAGCTGTGCTGAACCAACTGACACAGTGGGGTGGTCACCAGTATCAGGTTTACCATGTCACCAGCCCTCCCACAAGGCAGTGAGGTATTTTGAGGTGAGATTAATTAGTCTCTACTTTGAAATGCCTCATGTTTTATTCTAATGCTTATACTTTTAGTGATACTCTTATTATATTTCAGATATGTCCAGTCCTGCTTCCCCAGACAAGGACAAGGTGAAAATGTTGGCTCCAGCTCCCAGAAAGGCTACAAGTAAAGCAAAACACCTCTGCGGCTTGTAATACGCTGCACTGCTTCCAGATAGATGCAGAAAAAATATGTGCTGCAAAAACCTTTTCAATCTTTCAAGAAATCAATTTAATCTTTCAAGATTATTTTGTTTCACTAGAGGACCAGAGGATTGGAGGAAGGCAGATGTCGTTCCTATTTTAAAAAAGGTTAAAAATCCTTGCCTGGAAATTATAGATCTGTGAGCTTAACTTTTGTGACTGGGTAAATATTTTAAGGTCTATTAAGGGATAATATTCAGGAAGAACTTTGTTATTAGCAATAATCAGCATGATTTTATGAAACATAGGTCATGTCAAACTAACCTAATTGCATTCTATGAAAAAGTAAGTAGAAGTATAGATCAGGGTGTTGCAGTGGATGTGATCTACTTGGATTTTGCCAAGACATTTGATACGGTTCCTCACAATAGGTTAGTCTTCAAACTAAAAAAATGGTCTAGATGAATATTCTCTTTCTTGGGTACAACATTGGCTTAAGGATAAATTACCACAAGTTGTCATTAATGGTGAATTTTCAAGCTGGACATGTGGTAAGTGATGTCCCTCAGGGTTCTGTTTTGGGACCGCGTCTATTTAACATATTTATAAATGATCTTGAAATAGGCATTGAAAGCCATGTTTTTGTGTTTGCAGATGACACAAAACTTTGTAAAGTAATAAAATGTGAGCAGGATATTGTTTTGCTGCACAGGGATTGGGGGAGTGGGCACTAAAATGGCAGATTCAATTTAATGTAGAGAAATGCAAAGTTCCGGGGTCAAGAATGCACAAGCAACTTACACCCTAAATGGTAGTGATAACCACACACGAGAAGTATTTGGGAATTGTTATAGACAACAAATTAGGCAGCAATATGCAATGTCAATCTGCAGTTGCCAAATCCAGTAAGGTTTTGTCATGTGTAAATAGGGGCAATAATTTTGTTTATTTATAAATCGCTGGTAAGACCACACCTTGAATATGCTGTGCAATTTTGGGAACCTGTTCTAAAGAAGGATATCGTGGCACTAGAAGACGAGCTTCAAAATTGATAAAAAGAATGGAGAATTTTAGTTATGAAGAAAGGTTAAATTTAAATCTCTTTATTTTGGAACAACGGCGACTAAGAGGTTAACATTATACAAATGTATTTGGGGCCAGCACAAACCATTATCTGGAAATCTATTCATAAACAGGGATATACATAGGACATGAGGTCATACATTTAGGCTGGAAGAAAGGAGATTTAAACTAAGACAAAGAAAAGTGTTTTTTTTTTTTTTTTTACTTTTAATTTAACCTTTTACGTCTATCTAATTTATTCAAGATATGACCAAAGACGTTCTCAAACTATCGGCCAGAATCATGGATCTTTCACCAGTAGCCCGAAGGGCCTTGTGGCTCAGAGCATGGACGGCAGATACGGCATCTAAGGTGAATCTGTGTGAACTGCATTTTGAGACGGACAAACTGTTCGGATCTACACTGGAAGACATTATAAAACAAATGACTGATGCCAAAAAGGCACTACCACAATAATTTAGGTCCTCCAGCACCATGAGATTTCAATACAGAAGACAAATATTCTTTTGGTTTCAGGATAAATTTAGAAAAGTCAAGAGAGAATACAAAATCAAAACAGATATAAGAAAATATTGATGCCAGAAGAGTGCGTGTCCGTCTAAGATATTTAGTTCAAAAATGGAAAGAAATCACTTTCCAACAAATGGATATGGCATACTATAGCAGAAGGCTACAGATTTAAGTTTACAAGAAACCCTTCTTCAGAATTTCTGGTGTCAACATACAATACAAAAAAGAAATAAGAAACCCTTCTCACTGACCCTTTTTAGCAAAGGAGTCAAAGAAAAAGTAAAAAAAAAAAAAAAAATATACCAAGAGTTATTCTTAATGTTTAAAAAAAGAGGACTTCCCCTTGAAAAGGTAAAGCACATAAATTGTGCTTAGGTGCAATGTCTGCTCCCTAAGATCTCAACCATAGGGCTCTTCTTGCAGATACTGAATATCCCATAACTTTAGAAAGGACCTTGATAAGGTCTGTAGAGGCCTGCAACAGCCATTCACTGGTCAATTTAACATCTTTCAGGGACTCTGAGATATGGTGCCTCCTTACATCTCTATCCAGGTCTTTCTCTATATCCATGATCCAGGATTTTATAGCTCTTGACATGGTTGAAATGGCTACTGGATGACAGCCTAAGCCCGCTGCAATAACTAATTTTGATAGGTTGGCGTCAATTCTCTTATCGATAGGATGCCTAAGAGGAGCATTACTATTAATAGGTAGTGTAGAATGTTTAGCCACCTTAATAACTGGTGCATCAACCTTGGGGTTAGAGATCCATAGTTTAGAATCCCCTTCATTAATTGGGTATAGTTTTGGGAGACATGATTGTAAGGAACATCTTTTCTCTGGGGTGGCCCATTCTGTTTTCATTAGATCCTTTATGGATCCATGTACTGGAAAGGACACTCTTTTACAACTCAGGTCCCCAAAGTATTTGCCTGAGGCAGATGATTCTTGCACCTCCGCTGGAATCTCCAAAGTTTTCCTGACTAAGGAGATCATATGCTCCACGGCCCTTGTGTCCAAAAGAAAATTGGCCACTGGAAATATCCTCATCACTGGAGGAAATTTAGATCATTGTGCTTACAACCAACACCGTGCAGGACGTTTGGCATTTGCCAAAGAACACCAAGTTTGGCAAATTCGCCACTGACGCCCTGTGCTCTTCACAGATGAAAGCAGATTCATACTGAGCACATGTGACAGATGTGACAGAGTCTGGAAATGCCGTGGAGACCGTTCTGCTGCCTGCAACATCCTCCGGCATGACCGGGTGGCAGTGAGTCAGTAATGGTGTGGGGTGGCATTTCTTTAGAGGGCCGCACAGAGGTAGCCTGACTTCCATTAGGTACCGAGATGAGATCCTCAGACCCTTTGTGAGACCATATGCTGGTGCAGTTGGCCCTGGGTTCCTCCTAATGCCAGACAATGCTAGACCTCATGTGGCTGGAGTTTGTCAGCAGTTTCTGGAAGACGAAGGCATTGATGCTATGGACTGGCCTGCCCGTTCCCCAGACCTGAATCCAATTGAGCACATCTGGGACATCATGTCTCGCTTCATCCACCACAGACCGTCCAGGAGTTGGCAGATGCTTTAGTCCAGGTCTGGGAGGAGATCCCTCAGGAGACCATCCGCCACCTCATCAGGAGCATGCACAGGCATTGTAGGGAGGTCATACAGGCACATGGAGGCCACACACACTACTGAGCCTCATTTTTACTTGTTTTAAGGACATTACATCAAAGTTGGATCAGCCTGTAGTGTGTTTTTCCACTTTCATTTTGAGTGTAACTCCAAATCCAGACCTCCATGGGTTGAAAAATTAGATTTCCATTTTTAAATTTTTGTATGATTTTGTTGTCAGCACATTCAACTATGTAAAGAACAAAGTATTTCAGAGGAATATTTAATTCATTCAGATCTAGGATGTGTTTTTTTTTGTGTTCCCTTTATGTTTTTGAGCAGTGTGGTATTATTATTTAGTTTTTATTATGTTTACAATAAAGAATGTATGTTTAGCTTTTATGTATAGATATAAAAGCAGCAACAATCTCTAAGTAAGGGCACCACTGCATACAACAAGTATTATGTCCCAAAAGAAAAATGGTTGCCAATACTTCAGATCCCTTTAAGAACTATATTGAAACCGGAAGTGCCCTGAAACCAGAAGTGAACGAATAACGTGAAAATGGTACCAAAATTGAACACCCTTAGACTACTACTTAAACAAACATGGGGAATGAGGAACTATGCACCTGAGGTAGACCTACATGGTTGAAACACATGGTACTTTTACTTTGGACATTTTTAATTATTTGTCTGCTGCTATATCCTGTTTTCTGCACTTTATTGAACTAAATCCATTTGAGAAAGACCTTCAAGTTTCCTGAATTTTTGGGAGTAACAGAATTCCAGGATTCTTTCCAGCAACTTTATCTGCTGATAAGCCATCCCAGCCAGAGCCTGCTATACGTGGCTCTGGGAAGAGTGAGTGACCCATTACCTCTGTGTACTTAAATATCTAAGTAATATCTTAAACTATGTACAGTTTAATATGTTAAAGATAACCAGAGACAAATTGTAAGGTCCTCATTGATATAAGTATATCATATCATATTGTGCACCCTGTATTTTGTACTTGATTTGCACTGGAGGAAATTTGTTCAAATTCCCAGGATTCTGCAGTTTTTTGTCTCTCATCATCTGATTCCAAAACCATTTGAAAGGAATCTTGTCTAGACCTCTTTCCTCTAGTAGATTATTTAGATTCATCATCTGGTGATTCCAAAACCATTTTAACCCCTTAAGGACACATGACATGTGTGACATGTCATGACTCCCTTTTATTCCAGAAGTTTGGTCCTTGAGGGGTTAAAGGAATCTTGTCTAGGACTCTTTCCTCTAGTAGATCCCTTCTGCCACTGCCTGTTTTATCTATGAGGCTATATCTTGTGCAGAGGTTGAAGCCTGGGGTGTCTGATGTTGTTCAGATCCACCAGCAATTATGGCCAAGCATTTCCTGCAAAGCCTGCAATTTTCCAAAGGCACCCTGAGCAGGTCGCCGGCTTCTTCCTCCTCAGTGATGAAGATCTACGGCCCGGCTGGTCTCAGTTGAAACAAAAGCCATAAAAGACTGTACCCTCTGTGCACTCTTTGATAATATCCCCAATGAAAGATAATGAAAAATATATATATATTGCTCACCTATGGCCTATAGTGGATGACTTGGCGGACGTATGAGAATAGGCTAAAATAAAATGGCCTTTAATTAAACATTGCTAATAAAAAGATGAAATTTTTCATACTGTGAAACAAGACATCAAATCTTACCTGCAAAAAGCTGAAAAATGCAATTTGAGAGGGAAAAAACGCATCCAAATATATGAATCCTATGCAGAAATAAGCTGAAAAAACTTTCAGAGATTGCCTCTGTGCCTTTAAATCTTTGCGCATGCATGATTGGACAGAAATGCCCTGACCGCCATCTTGAAAATTGGCAAAACTAGTGTCAATGACAGTGCAATTTACGAATTAGTCATATGAATGGCCTTGTTCGCGAGTGCCGTTCGCGCATGCGTGCATGAAATACTTCCGAAATCTGCAAACAAAATTACCAGAACTACCGAAATTGCGTCTGCTCCCAGAGTTCTGCTGAAATGGGAGGTGAATCTACAAACTCCCCATGTTGTGGATATTATTAGTCCAGATGATCCTATGTTGCACTACAGAGATACTAAGCCCTTGAGCTTCCTGGGCAGGGAGGCTGACCTGCCCAGGATGAAGACTACATCAATAGTCAGGTGAACAAAAAAGACACAATTTAACAGATCAAACTGTCCATGGCTAAGAGGACAGGAAAAAAAGACTGAGGAACTAGGGCTAAGAGGGATCCCTATATACCTGCTTACTTAATTGTTTAATTACATTTTTCCTGTCCTATTGGCTAGAGGGAGGAGCTAACCCATTGGTTATATGCCGCCATGATTAGCCAGGAAAGAATGTTATTAAACTGAAAGTGCTGAGAGAAATGATTTTTTTTCTGAAAACCTTTCTAATTAATGTATTGTATCCAAGTTATCAAAAACTGTTCCAAAACCTTTCCAAATGTAAGCTATAAGGAACAAGTAAATCAACTAACTTTGAAATCATTTCTATGTTATTCATTGCTAGATACCTTATCAAGAGCTTGGGGGAAAGACACTTTGTATGTCCATTTATGATTTTGATCGATTCTCCAAACATGACATCATTGGAGAAGTGAAAGTTCCCATGAACACTGTGGACCTAGGGCAACCAATTGAGGAATGGAGAGACTTACAGAGTGCAGAGAAAGAGGAGGTAAGTTGCCAGGATCAAAAATGTAGAAAGTCGTTATTTATCCAGATCTGTTGTATATATTATGTTGGTATATTTATGTATTCATGCTTTACATTAAAATGTAACAGTAGCAGTATGTATACCCATAGTTTTCTTTCAAAACAATAAGGGCCATGTTACATGAAAAGCAGGATAATGAAGCTCGCAAAAGCGTTCTCTTGCCTAAAGAAAAGGGTATGCAGCTAAACATTCTAAAGGTGGCACAGATGGAATGGTAAGGGGACTGTTGGTTGCTTTCTTAGGTTTAAATAATTGCATACCACGTGTCCTTATTGTGGGCCCAAATCTCTATTTTCTATCCAAATGTCACTCTTTTCTAGGAGCTCTATATTGTTGGTGTGTCTGAGTGTATAGTAGAGCTCCACATAATACTTGTAATACTACATTTTAGTTGCTTATTGTTGTAAACTGTTATAAATAAGATCACCTACTGTAACGGCACCCTCAGCATAAAAGGGTTAAACCGCCGTTTAGTAGATCTTCCCTTCCAGAGACACAGGCACAGCTACTGCAGAACACCAATCCACCGAACTGGAGAAGCATATGAATGTTGTAAACAGCCGAACTGGAACCATACGAATGCTGTAAACAGCCGAATAGGAAAAACCATACGAATAGGTTTACACTCCTAGCAGTCAAACTGGAACAGCATACAATAAATCCCCCCCAAGAACGAGACAAAGCTCCGTGTTGAGGGTCAAGCAGAGAACAGTCAGAGCTGTGGGTTTATTGTGCTTATGTACACATTCTTACACATTAGTACCACCCACAGGGTTTTGGAACACAACCAATATCACATACAATACACTTAGACACTCCCACACAAATTCCTCCCCTCTGCCTGTGATTCAGTTACCTTACACAATGGGTAATGTAATTAGCACAAGCAGAGGAATACAATTTTTCCACATTATTCATAACTTGAAAAGTATGCATCACATTCACATACTTACATTTTCAGAATCAGCATACTCCAAATACAAACATATGTCAAATTCATACAAATTGGTCCAATGGTTCAAAAGATAGATCGTAGTCCTTTGTGACCAAAGGAAGCATGGTTTTTCTGCCCAAAACCAGTTCCACAGAGTCTTCTATCCTGGAGATAATTGGGAAGTAATCCAATTATCTCCAAGCACAGAGGCAAAACTCCACTGAACACATGGCAGCAAAAGACAATAAAATACATAAAAACATATAACTGTGCAGCCATTGCACAAAACAGGTATATTCAACATATCCCCAGATAGCTCAGATCTGAGCGCACATTATTACTGAATGGCACTCAGAGCACACACATACGGTTCAATTGCCATGGAGCCAAAGTCTTTCCCATAGTCTTTCATTATACGAATGGGCTCCATGGCATAGCTATCTGGGTTATCACCGCTCAAACAGGGCAAGCACCAAATGACCCGGCTTTCATGTCTTTGCAGGGGAAAATCCAGCGTTTCAACATGGGGCCATAGTCTAAAGGCAGCAAGCGGGCAACCGGGCTTCTCCAATGCAATGTGGCGACATTGCTCTCGTCACATCTCTCCCCTTTTCCAAACAGACTAACAGGGTATCTGACCTCCTGCTGGTCAGTGCCCTTGTTAGTCCAGCAGCCCACCCACAAAACACAATCAGCAGCACAGCTCACCCACAATAAATGGTTACTACAACTGGGTAGAGGAGAAGCTTGTCCATGTCTAGGTGCCTCACCACGGCTGTGCTGGGTACGGGTATGCTGACTTGGTGGGTTGCTGAGTGGGCAGAGACCAGCGGTACTCTGCCCTGGTGCCAGCGCTACTGGGTTGAAGCCTGGTTGTTGGAGGGGGAGACCGACTGTCTCCCCTTTGGATACACAGCTCTGCTGCCGGAGGGGGAGACTGACTGTCTCCCCTTTGGATACACAGCCCTGTCGCTGAGGGGCAGGACCGACCGTCCCTACCCCCTGTGCTGTAAGTGCAGAGACCACGGTCCCATCTGCACGGTTGTGGGGCTTACTGTCTCCCCCTGGTACGTTAAGCTGCCGCTGGGGAGAGGGGGTAACAAGTTCCTCTCCCATATATACTTCCAGCCGCGGGGGAGGGAGACCGACTGTCTCTGCTCCCAATACAGAGTCCTGCTGCTGGGGAAAGGAGACTGGGCTCTCTATTCCCTGTAGGACACTCTGCCGCTGGGGAATGGAGACTGGGCTCCCAATTCCCAGTAACTCATACTGCCGCTAGGGAATGGAGACTGGGCTCCCAATTCCCTGCAATTCATTCTGCTGCTGTGGGACAGGAGCAACTATCTCTGTCCCCTGTAACTCAGCCTGCCGCTGGGGAATGGAGACTGGGCTCCCAATTCCCTGCAATTCACACTGCCGCTGGGGATCTGAGCCGACCGACCAGCATCCCTGTAGCTCACCCTGGCGCTGGGGAGGGAGGACACTGCTCTCCTCTCCCTGCAAGGTACACTGCCACTGGGGAGGGGAGACGATGCTCTCCACTCCCTGCACTTCACACTGCCGCTGGGGAAAGGAGACACGGCTCTCTATTCCCTGCAAATCAATCTGCCACTGGGGATCCGGGCTGACCGCCCAGCATCCCTGTAGGGCCGGTGGAGAGACCTCGGTCCCATCTCCACCTGCCGCCTGGGGTTCCTCCCAATAAATCTCAACAGTATCTTCCAAGCTGAAGGGGTCTGGAACTGGATCTGTCACCTTGCTGTCCTGCTGAGCCTTCCCAATGGAGTGGAAGAGATCTCGGTAGTCCTGCTCCAGTTCCCACTCCAGGGTTGCTAGGTGAGCCAGGTCTTGCTCTACCTCATGGCGGTTATCCCAGTCATGCCTAGCCTCCCTCTCGTAGAAAATGTCCTGAAGTCTGTTCTGTGCAGGGCTCCCGAAGTCAGGCTCTGCAAAGGACTCCCATAACAAGCCAGGACCATCAAACTCCTCTCCCTCTGGCTTGTCATGCTCGGCTGTCCAGGGTATATACTGTGCTATATACCACACAGAGCGCCTGGTAGGCATCCTCCAGGCATAGCTCCTGCCATACCCGGTGCTCTAGTTCCTTCACCCATTCCTCCATGGGCTGCTCTCCCAGGATGGGCATGCGCAGGGCCACTTTCTTCTGCAACCGCTGCTCTTCAACTCTCACCCCGCTGGTATTGTACATTATCCAGGGCCTGGTACCAGATGCCTTTCCTTAATGCATCCCGGCTGTGACGAGACCAATCTCGCCACATTGCATTGGAGAAGCCTGGTTGCTCGCCTGCTGCCTTTGGACTATGGCCCCCTTTTAAAAGACTTTATTTTTGCCTGCTGAAAAGCTGTATTTGTGCTTTTCTGCCTGGAGTTCAGTAGATTTGTTTGAATGTGTTATACCCCAGATAGGAATCCCATGGAGCCCATTCGTATGAAACTGACTGTAAAGACTTTGGCTTCATGGCGATTAAACTGTATTTGTGTGGTCCGAGCGCCATTCACTTAATAATGTGCGCTCAGACCTGAGCTATCTGGGGATATGTGAAATGTCTGTGTGTTATGTGTAAAATGTAACTTTATGTATTTTAAAGTGTTTTACTGTCTTTGTGTCTTTTTGCAACCATGTGCTTAATGGAGTCTTGTGTCTGTCCTGTGAGATAATTGAATTACTTATCTCCAGGATAGAAGACTCTGAAACTGGTTTGGGCCAGAAAGCCATGCTTCATTTAGTCACAAAGGACTTTTTACTAACTTTTGAGCCCCTTGTCTGATTTGTGCCATTTTTGAATATGTTGTTCCCCTGAATGGATTGATTGTGTATATGTAATTTTATGTGAATGTGATGTATGGTTTTGGAGTTATGAAAGTTGGGTAGAAAGTATGTTTTAACTGTATGTATAATTGAGTTTCCTCTCAGGATAAGGGGAGGGAATATGTGGGATGATGTAACTGATATGTGATTGGTTGTTTTATACCTCCCTGTGGGCGGTCCTGTATTTGAAAAGACTGTAATAAAAACCAGGCTGGGTGTGCTAGCACCTCAGACCACTGCTTGACCCTCAACACGGAGCCTTGTCTCGTTCTTGGGGGGATTCACTGTATGCTGTTAGAGACTGATTGCCAGGAGTGTAAGCTGATTGTCTGCTTTTCCTGTTCGTCTGCTAGCAGCCATTTGGGAGGTTCCAGTTCGGGAGTTGGAGTGCTATTTTGTATCCAGTTCGGGAGGTTGGTGTTCTGCAGTAGCTGTGCCTGTATCTCTGGAAAGGGGCTGACGCCCAAACGCTACCCTTTGTGTGCAAACGTCCTCGCTAAGCACCGCCATCCAGGTCCTCCTCCTCAGATGTTCTGCCGGTCTCCATTCTGTTGCTTTAGGGTCGCTGTACTGGGACATGCGTTGCCCCCAACTTGTAAATCCAAAGAAATGGTGTCTCCTGTAGCTGTCCTTCTGGCTGTAGGAACGATCCCGCCGCTTGCCACCAATTGTAACGGCACCCTCAGCATAAAAGGGTTAAACCACCGTTTAGTAGATCTTCCCTTCCAGAGACACAGGCACAGCTACTGCAGAACACCAATCCACCGAACTGGAGAAGCATATGAATGCTGTAAACAGCCGAACTGGAACCATACGAATGCTGTAAACAGCTGAATAGGAAAAACCATACGAATAGGTTTACACTCCTAGCAGTCAAACTGGAACAGCATACAATAAATCCCCCCCAAGAACGAGACAAAGCTCTGTGTTGGGGGTCAAGCAGTGAACAGTCAGAGCTGTGGGTTTATTGTGCTTATGTACACATTCTTACACATTAGTACCACCCACAGGGTTTTGGAAAACAACCAATAAACACATACAATACACTCAGACACTCCCACACAAATTCCTCCCCTCTACCTGTGATTCAATTACCTTACACAATGGGTAATGTAATTAGCACCTGCAGAGAAATACAATTTTTCCACATTATTCATAACTTGAAAAGTATGCATCACATTCACATAAAACTTACATTTTCAGAATCAGCATACTCCAAATACAAACATACAAATTGGTCCAATGGTTCAAAAGATAGATCGTAGTCCTTTGTGACCAAAGGAAGCATGGCTTTTCTGCCCAAAACCAGTTCCACAGAGTCTTCTATCCTGGAGATAATTGGGAAGTAATCCAATTATCTCCAAGCACAGAGGCAAAACTCCATTGAACACATGGCAGCAAAAGACAATAAAATACATAAAAACATATAACTGTGCAGCCATTGCACAAAACAGGTATATTCAACATATCCTCAGATAGCTCAGATCTGAGCGCACATTATTACTGAATGGCACTCAGAGCACACACATACAGTTCAATTGCCATGGAGCCAAAGTCTTTCCCATAGTCTTTCATTATACGAATGGGCTTCATGGCATAGCTATCTGGGGTATCACCGCTCAAACAGGCAAGCACCAAATGACCCGGCTTTCATGTCTTTGCAGGGGAAAATCCAGCGTTTCAACATGGGGCCATAGTCTAAAGGAAGCAGGCGGGCAACCGGGCTTCTCCAATGCAATGTGGCAAGATTGCTCTCGTCACACCTATCCTTTCTTAGAACTGCTTTCGCTTCCACTTCCACATACCCACTCCCACCTCTGAGATATTATATATCAGTTGAATTTGCAGTTTAGTTTGCGGAAACCACTTGAAGAATTTGTTTTGTTGAGCTATTTCGACTGCATTTGATTTGTTCATTTCAAGCAGTTGAAAGTGTATACATTTTAACAATAAACCTGATTTTCAATGGGGATTTATTAATTTTGATTACAACTGTATGCATTGGTAGCCTTTGAAATCATTGTCTTATTGAAAGGGTAGAAAATAATTATAAACTAATTAAATATTAAAAGAATATAACAATATTTATTATAACGTCTTTCTGTTTTCTACCTATTTCCCAGCCTGAGAAGCTTGGTGATATCTGCATCTCCCTGCGTTATGTTCCCACTGCTGGAAAACTTACTGTCTGTATTCTGGAAGCAAAAAATCTTAAAAAAATGGATGTGGGTGGTTTGTCAGGTAAAGAGTAACACAGGATGCTGACATAAAAACAATGTGATTTCCTCTACTTGCTGTCCCTTATCCAAAATCGTAATCAATGTTTGCAACATTACTATATCACTAACTAACCAAGGCCCCTATTAAATTCCAGCTGACTTTTATTGAGAGTGTATTGGCTCCTGATAAGTTATTTAATGGTTCTGATCAATTTAATTGCAAGCTTTTAAAGCTAATTGATCAAATCAATTTATAACTTTTTTTGACATGCGTTTTTCTAGATTTTTTTGTTTGTTTTGTTTTTCTGTGTCTCACTGTTAAACTACACCTACCATTAACATTGTAGACGGATCATTTAGGTTGGTGCGCAATACATTAAATCACTGTCAATTTATATATAAAATATCACATGTAAAAATCTTAATCAATAAAAGTGCCCATAGTGCTCATTTTTTAGCAAATATGTTCCCAAACTATAGTGTAAAATGATTATATATACCATAGGATTCTGTTCCTAATCTTTTTTTTCTTCCTCTCTGTCAATGGTTTAATTGATTGCCAGATTGCATTTTAATTATAGTACTTGAGAAATTTATCTTAAAGGGATCATGAAAAATTATATTTAAGATGGATTGAAGTAGGAGGATATACTGTATGTCTGCGAGAGCCCCAGGAGGAGGGGCAAAATGCACCACGGCCAGAACCAGGAAGTAGACGGTGAATACAGATCAGAACGACCAGCCAAGCCAAGGAGAGAAGTGGGACATGTGATATTTTTTATATAAATTGACTATGACTTAATGTATTGCACACCAACCTACTATTTTTGATATTTTCTGAATCTTATTACCAGAATTTTTCGTTGGTTGCTGCAACTTTAGATACTTTTATCTATAGTCCAATTATTATATTTATTTAGCACTGTAGCAGAGGCCTGGTATTCCCCAGGTTAACTCCACTAGAGATCCCAGTGAGGCTCAGGAACAAGTAGTAAAAATACCATGAAGTAATAATTCCAGCAAGCAAGGTAATCCATGAATATCACCATACAGATCCCAATGACTGGACGACACAGCATCAGGAGCAGAACTGACTTTTAATGCACACAACTTCCTTATAAAGCATTCTCCCATGCAAGGGAGGGATTTGCAATAATTAGTACAGTAGCCAATCCTCCAAGAGTTGCCACCCACACATCCCCTCCCCTTATGCAGGACAAAAAAAAGGTACCCCTTTAAATGTTACATCTCCTGGTAGCCCTGATCTGGGTGAGACACATATCCAAAATTCACCCAGATCGGACCAGGGGTTCGGGAAATTTATGGAAGTACTAAAATGACCGACCGTACTGGGTTTACCAGCCGAACAGGGCTCCATGTGTTTTGGCCTGCGGTCGGTCACAGAAAAGGGAATGTAACACACGAATGACTTATGTTAGGAGAGCTGGGGAGGTTTCATGTAATTTCCCTTGTTCGTGGGATTCAAACTACCGAACGAGAAGCCGTTCGGTAGTTTGTATATGAATTGGCGGCAGTGTGGAGGTCTCAGCGGTGTTTGCCTGAGTGTCCAATTTGGGTTCCAGACACTCGACGGCAAAACACCGCTGTTCAGGAGTTTAAAATGGCCGCCGCCACGTGTTCGTCTCCCAAATGGTGGCCACCCAGAGAACAAAGGACCCACTGCACGAACCGCCAATTACCCGTTTGCAACATTGTTGCGAACAGTAATTGGAGACACACTTATTACTGGGGTGGTCTGATTGTTCGGTAGTTTCATTCGCATAAGAACTGGAGTGATTTTACCAGTCGAATGCTACATACACTTCACATATTACAGGTTACAATTCAACCGAATACATAGACATAAATGCACTTTTTAGGACAGCCCAATGCCATCCGCTTCACTGCTCGCCCTTGCCCACAAGCCGGCATACACAGTCTGATCCCACACGGATCGGCTTGGAGATGTCCGGGATGCTCACGGATCATTTTTCCAAGTCTGTTTGTCTAGACAACCTGTCAGCGTTTCCGTTTTGTTTGCCAGGGCGATACTGAATGTTAAAGTCAAAGGGCTGCAGCGCCAAACTCCAGCGCAGCAGCCTGGCATTGTCCCCAGCCACCCGGTTCAGCCATACTAACGGGTTGTGATCCGTGAGCAAAGAAAAGGGCTGTCCATACAAGTACGGCTGCAACTTCTTTAGGGCCCACACCACAGCCAGACATTCCTTCTCGATGGCAGCGTAGCTTACTTCTCTGGGTAACAACTTGCGACTGATGTAAGCCACGGGATGTTCTCCGCCATCGGCCCCGACTTGGCTCAGCACTGATTGGGAGCTGCCAAGACAGGGGCATTGCTAAGAGCTTTTTTAAGATGTTGGAATGCCTGCTCACACTCCGGGGTCCAGGTTTCCTGGCAGGGAAGGTTCTTATGGGTCAGGTCAGTAAGGGGTTTGGCCAGGGCGCTATAATTTTGGACAAACTTCCTATAGTATCCCATGGTTCCTAGAAATGCTAGCACCTGAGTCTTAGTCCTAGGAGTGGGCCACTGGGCTACGGCCTCTACTTTGGCTGGTTCTGGTTTCTGTTTCCCACAGCCCACTCGATGGCCCAGGTATTGTATCTCGGTCATTCCTATACTGCATTTGGCCAGTTTCAACGTCAGACCAGCCTTCCTAATCCTGTCTAGAACCGCTGCTATATGGGCCAAGTGCTCCTGCCACGTATTGCTAAAGATAGCAATATCGTCTAGGTATGCACATGTGTAGTCCTGGAACCCATCGAGGAGTCAGTCCACCATCCGCTGGAAGGTAGCCGGACGTTTTTCATCACAAACGGCATGACTTTAAAGTGGTACAGGCCGAATGGGGTGACAAAGGCTGACTTAGGGATGGCGTCCGGAGCCAAGGGAATCTGCCAATACCCCTTACACAGATCAGTAGTAGTGAGGTATTTGCCTCTGGCCATCCGGTCTAGCAGTTCATCTATCCTAGGCATAGGATAGGCGTCTGGTACCGTCTTTTCGTTCAACCTCCGGTAGTCCACGAGGACTACTGGAGAAGCCCAGGGGCTGTCTGAGGGCTCAATCACCCGCAGTTGGAGCATCTCATCGATCTCCTTGCGCATATTCTCCCGTACCGCTTCAGGGATGTGGTATGGTGTCTGACGCATTGGAAGTTGCCGTGGGGTTTCTACCCGGTGAGTGGCCAGAGGAGTGTATCCAGGCACATTAGAGAAGGTGTCTTGCTTCTCTCTCAACAGCTGTTGTACCTCGGTACGCTCCTGTGGGCTCAGCTGATCTCCCAGCACAACTTCTCCTAATTCCCCAGACAGCCTACCGTCTCCCAGCAGATCTGGGAGGGGAAGGCTGTCAAACTCTTCGGAGTTGGGTGCACAAATAGCTGTCACCTCCTCTGAGCGTTCCTGGTTGGGCTTCATCATGTTCACATGGAGCATGCGTCACCCTCCAGTTCCGGTGCAGGGGCCAATTATATAAGTGGTGTCACATCTCTGTTCCACAACTTTATAAGGGCCTTGCCAGGCGGCCTGTAGCTTATCATGTAGGACAGGTTTTAAAATTAACACTTTCTGTCCAACCTGGAAGCTACGGTCCCTGGCGCCCCGATCATACCAGGTGCATTGGCGCGTCTGAGCCGCCTGAAGGTTTTTCTTTACTGTCTTAGTTAGGGCCTCCAGTCGGTCTCGGAGCGCCAACACATAGGGCATAATGGGGGTACTGTCTGCGCTCCGTTCTCCCTCCCAGTGTTCTCTAATAAGGTCTAGGGGCCCTCTTACTCTCCTCCCAAATAACAGCTCAAATGGGGAAAACCCAGAGTAGATGGACTCCTGCGGCACCTCCCGGTAAGCAAAGAGGAGGTGAGGCAGGAATCGCTCCCAGTCCCTGTGCGTCTCGGCGAAGGTTCGGAGCATTTGTTTTAATGTACCATTGAACCGTTCGCAGAGCCCATTGGTCTGGGGATGGTATGGGGCACTAATGATAGGTTTAACGTCACAAAATCTCCAGAGTTGCTGAGTGACCTCTGCGGTAAATTGAGCACCCT